>OX122883.1:1203547-2407094 GCA_944738645.1 Eristalinus sepulchralis
GGCGGGTGCGGGAAGGGTGGCGTACGCAACCAGAGGGCGGCAATTAAAAAAAACTCCCAACTCTCGGTATGAGCATGCGTAGGCGTTATAACCGCTGCAAGCATGTTGGCTTCTCACAAATTGGCTCATTAGACGACGACACAAACGACAACGACGACTGCGAGGTTTGATGGTATGCGAGTGTGCGGCTGGCGGTGGGCTTAATTGTGGCGCGAGGCGATGGTAGGCAAGGATTTCGCAGCGCACACCGGGTGAGAGTCAGTCGAGTGTGAAAAATGCTTCGGTTCTGCAAATGACTTTCAATTGATTTAACCGCGACTAATGGCGGATTGCGCTACGCTTCGTAGAGCGACGATTGGTTGGAGAAATTGCCGCGGAAAATTCTTCCTCGACAGCCGCTCTGGATAGCGCGGAGTGTTGCGGCAACTCGACGCTTTGTTATTATTTGTGCAATTCGAACTGGTTTGAGTAGAATTGCTGCACATCCATTTGGCAGTTGGGAAGGAAGAGAGAGAGAGAGAGAGCGGAACTTGGCAGACTATCACTTTGGTAAAAATGAGATTCCTGCGGTGGAAAATTTCAGTCGTTGTGTGGCGCTTAGCTGTGTGAACAGTAGATAAATGATGAGACTTATTCGTGGCCAGCTTGGACCTGAGATCTCTGATCATATTTCGAAGATATTACTTGCAGAAAGACTCGCATTTGGAAGTCGATTTTGTTCCTCAGTTTCGGAGAGACCAACTCTGTCTGACACTATCTGATGAATTGTTTGGTATGCGTGTGGAAGCTGTAGAACCTTGGTTTTCGGAAGCTGAAACCCTTAAAAGGAAAAGTGTCTCCACAGACCCTGTTGTTCAAGTCGTTATTTGATATCACATGTGAGACACCCCGCTTCTTCCTTTCCAAAAAAAACTGAACCCATCCCTTACATGGTCCATTTCAAAGTCAACGTTAAACTGAAATTCCAATTGAATGTTTGTAAACTCTAAACGACCGTGAATCCTATCGATCTTCGAATCTGTTCATTTGTTGACCAATGGATTGCCTTTCAAATCCGTGGGCCTCGTCGGTCTTGTTACAGCGATAACATTCCCCCCGACAAAAACAAAAACGACAAGAGATCTGACAAGCGTGTCCAAAGAGTACGCCCACAACTCCAAAGCGAGTCAAAGTCTACCTCTCTAAAGTCTGAAACCAAAAAAAAAAACAATTCACTTACAAGAGGTTAGCAATTCTTAACCAAGAGTGGCAGCGTACCAAAACCGCCTGCGGGCGGGCATATTCAAATCGAAAAGGAAGAACAAAGCATAGGTCTGCTGCCCAGTCCACCACCGGGAGCTAAGTATTTAAGCCGCAAACACGATACGGCTAGTTGTAGGTGTGGTTCGCTTCCGTGAGGAAGGGGGCCCAACAACCGCATCAATTTCGATTTTTGATTTTTACAAACCATTATGCGAACACTCTTTAGGCTACTGTTTTCGCGGCTGCGCCGTGGCGCGGTGGCGTCTTATCGCGCAATGCAAATACAAGGCACTTAGGTTGAAATCTCCTTCGGAACATCAGTCTGTCGGAGCGGCCAGAGCGCCGAAAACGAACACTCAATCACAGCAGATCCGGTTGATTATGTTTATATCCCTATCAAGCGGTTGCCATAATCCCATTAATCATTATTCGGAGGAGAACTGGTTAATTGACTTAGCATCCGCCAATTAAAATAGCAGAGTTTGTTTCAATGCGCGCGGACAGTGGTGGCGTGGCATAGCTGCTGCGCATTCCCGTCAGTGTGTGTATGCAGAGAGGAGGTTATGCTCTGCTACAATGTACTTGCACTTCTCACGAACTTATACGCCGCAAGTGCACTGAATTTAGCCGAGCAGTTAATAAAATGTTTATGCTGCTAGAGTTAGCATTTTTTGCGCTGACTGGCTGGCATGCTCGTCGCCTTTGGAAGAGTGGCGACTACGGAAAAACGAAGTTCGTTGCTCAACTCTTTTGTTTTATCGTCCACTCGCGCTTCTCGCGGCTGGGTGGCTGTTAGCTCTGACGGCTGGGTGTTGCGCTCGATACACAGACCACACCACACCACACAGTGCAGCGCAGTATAGTATTGTACATACAAACAAGTCACGGTTCGATTAATAATTATCATTTACCTATCTGGAAAATATTTTCATTGGGCGTAGTGCGGCGTGCTGGCATGTATACGGGGCGAACACACACAGCGGGTTCGTGCCGAGCGAGCGGCAGCGGCCGCGGCATCGGATGTATGTATGCAAAACCTGCATATGTGTCGGAGTGTGTAGACACGGCAGTTAATTGTTAGCACAGCACTTCTCACAGGTGTGGATGCTAACGAGATGACGGATCGACCAGATTGGTCTGGGGCGCGATGAGCTAGCCAATCACATCTTGGCCATCATTAGAATTACATTAGACTGATATGTAGGTGGTGGGGAGCGCACCGGAGAGTGGAATCTGTCATTCTAGAGATCGATCTTGAAAAGCACACTGGCCAACAAAATGTGAATTGTTAATTGCCTTGGGTGAGTAAGTGATTGAGTGAGCGGGTGAGTGTGTGCACGCATTGAGCTTATGCTAATCAACTTGAAAGCAAATCAATGTTGGGTGGAGTGTGGAGGATGGGGGGCTTTTCATAGAAAAATATGACGAGACCGCATTTCTTTTCACCTTGTGACGGCATTGAGTGATTAACGGTCCGATTGAGCTCCAAGAAGTTCCTTAGGTAATAGTGGTGGCGGTGACGGTGGCGGCACAATTGTTTGTCTCTAAGTACACACATTGCGCTCACCGAGTATTTTTATTAGCACGAAGAATTCACGGAAACCAGTCTTGAACAGACACAGACACCTTAATCTTCTCTACCCAAAAAAAATGAGCCGCATCGTTACACCAAAGTGCCCCGATAACGACGAAACGAAACGAAGATGAAATGTTTTTGTTTTCTGTGCCTCATCGCCGCCGCTCCGCTGAAGAGGTGTCGGCCGCTCTGGAGCAGACAATTCGGCTGAAGATGACTTCAAGGGCTCGGCACGGTACACTTGCAAGTCATGCGTATTTTTGTTTATATCTTCAAAAAGCACTTATCGTGTGTGGAAATCGACAGTGTGAGTTTTTTCAATGTCTCAATCAGAGTTCGGCACATCGGCGGCTCAGCGGCTCAGTCACACAGACGCACAGTCGCACAGCTGAAGATGTTTAATTGTGAAAAAGGAAAACCGAAACCGATGAGGATTTGATGATATTTATATTGGTTCTGTTTATACATGAGCAATTACTGTTACACAGGTGTGCTGGTGTGTGTGTGGGAGATATGGTGGAAGATCTGGACAGCCAGACAAAACTTCGGGGATACCGCTCGAGTCGCATTTCAAAGTGATTAGTTGTTTGTCTGGCTTGGCGAGAAATTCGCTAAGTTTCTTACGGGGTGCTGCGCTGCTGGAAACGAGGTGTTTGTGTGATCGCCGGATTTTGTTGTGGAACGTGCTGACAGATTCCCAGACATACTCGGGGATTTGAAATAATTTGTCTTGTCTGGTGTGTTTAACGAACCACTTGCCTGCACTCGTGATGATATGCGGTGGTATGAGCGGTGGTAGGCCGTATTTGGTTGAATGGAGTGGTTACATTATGAATGGGGCCATTTCTGGATTAGAATTTCAGTTGTTCGGGGTTGACCAATTCAAATTCCTTGGACGCAGGGGCTAGTTAGTTAGAAAAGTCAGTCTAAGTGTGCTAGAAATGTAGGTTCATAGACTGCACTTGCCTAAGGACATTATCAACACAAACCACCCAATTAGACAGGTTATAGGATGTGTACACCAAAACTGGACTAAACTTTGGACAAGTCTTTAAGCTCATGAAAGAGCCTTTAATTCAAATGAACGGGGAGTCGTTTCAGTGATAAAGAGCTGGGCAAAGATAAAGAAGGTATTCGACTGAATCTATTTCTTCTTCGTGCCTACATCTCCTACAAAATTTGTTGACGGGCAGAATGAGGTTCTTCGGCATTGCTCAGTATGTGCAGTCAATAGGACGAACACTTATGTTTTGTTATAAAGCATTTAGTAGTGGTACTAGGTCACACTTTGCCCAAAAGGAGTGACATGATGCGGCCAGAGTAGCGCTGCCACTGTTCATCTACTAATGTTACATAAGCCTATTTCATCAGTTTCAGAAAGAATGACTGTCCAATAATAACTCCGGGTCTTCGAAATGACACCTTTCTTGGCAGCTTAACTGGTCCAGGAATTGAAATTTACCAACCATAGACAACAAACGACTGCTCCCTCAATAGACTCCTACGTTGTTAGAAGCCGACCAAAATTTTTATTGAAAAATCGTATTCCGCGATGTGACGAAATTCTAAATGTATAAACGAATGAATTTGGGAAGCAAATGGTCCTTAATGCACGAAGAAATCCTTATCCCATGGAGATTTTTTGTTTGTGGTGTCATCGGTACATATGTTTCGAGAATGTTTGAGAACAAAGGTTGATGATTAAACGACTTCTTGGGGAATGAACGCGATGATACCTATGGGATGTCGATGTAAGAAGTAAGCTCATGCTGTATGCTACATCTATACTATCTATACTATTGGTCTGTTTGCACCTGCAATTTGACGTCTTTACACGTTTTCTTGTGGGATATTTTTAAGTTGCAAGTTCATGCGCATAAGCCGCACAAATCGGGTTAGCATGCTAAGTAAGCATAGCTCCTGCCATCATTCCTAGTGTGCCAGATTTATATGCCTACGCTTTGCAAAATTTTACGTTTCTGATACCCAGAGAAGCTGTGGCAAACATTTGACCGATGTTCTATTCCAATCTTTCAAAAGAAAAGCTCTTGAACAGTGTCTGTCCCATCAAATATACACATCTTTCGATTGTATGCGCAAGGTGCGACCCAAGTTTCGGTTCATTGGTTGATATGTAGAAGACTGCCTTTCAAGGGTATTTTTTTTAAAAAAGTAGTTACACACAGTATTTATCCGCACGTCGTAGGTCTAGGTTCGATTCCTGGACAGAACACCTCGAATTTTTCACGGCACCACCTCGTTATGCAAATACAAGCAATGTCATAAACAGTCATGCTAATTTTCAAGTGAACAATTTGTGGCTGCCATGCTGCTGTTCTATGTGAATTCCTGTCGACGTATCGTTTTCGTTTCTTAATTGAAAGAATTGATTCACAGTGGTAAAGATGCTAGAAATTAAAAAAATGTCACAAAACTGCAACGTAAGTAATGGACATGAATTGACATCTACTTAAGCAAGTAAATTGTAGATTGCTAAGTTTTTTTTTTTACCAAAAAGTCCGAAAGTGACCACACAGTGGGATACAGTGGAGGTCTGAGTTCGATAGCTTCACTGGATTTTCATTCAAATTGTTCACAGCACTGCCTCTTTTGAGTTGTTGAGAACGTTAAGCAAGTTTTATTTCTCGAAATCTCCCGTCAGACTCCTTACTGAATTGTAGGTCTCTTTACAGAAGCATGCACAACGCCGGTGGTTGCTTAAGAAGACATGTTCTGGACTACTGTGGACCTAAGTGTCGCACAATTTATTTTGGAGCCCTTTCTAAACAGTGGTGGCTAATACTTATTATAAATAGTAAATGCCAGATTGATTTCTCGTTGTGTTGATTGAGATTTTTGCACCCGATATAGATTCTAAAGCTAACAGGATCTATATTTGGTGCATTTCGTTTCTTCTTTTGATTGGGAGTACAATTCTGTGTGGATAAGTGTTTCAACCAACATGCCTCACCAGCTAGTAGGGTTGGTTGATCGACGCCTAGATCGCCAAAGTCCACTGATCCATGTTGAGGAGTGGGGACCGCTTCCTAAGCTCCGAGAAACCTCAGCCACGGAATGAAGTTCGACAGTTCGAGTACTTTTCCAAATAGGTCGTCTTAAGGTCTATGTTTTCTGATAGATTGAATATCACATTTCCTTTTAGTCTATATCCTGGAATAAGTTTGATGTCTTACAGAGACGACAACCGTTCCTGGAAGATTGTTAACGTATTGCATTTTCGGGGTACAAATCTCGCGCTAACTCTTAACCAACCGCAGTAGTAGATGTCGCATTTTTCTGGCTCATGTCATCATACTTTGAAGATGGCTGTTGTATCTGCTTTATAAGAGACCAAGACCTCTGCCTGATGTCTTTTAAGGCACTTGATAGAATCGAAAAGTATAATCCACATTTCTGAGTCGCATATAGTAGCTAGGTCCGTATTCAAGGCCGGTGGTTGCATAATAGATTTGTTTTCCCATTATAGGCACGGTACATTATTTTAAATCCCGATCAAGCGGTTTGCTGCATACATTTGTCAGTTGATGGGTATTCTGAAGGTCCAGGTAAAGGTAAAGATGTCAACTTTTGTTGTACTCTTATAAGGATACTGTTGGCAAGTCGCAAACCTTTGTACGATCAAAGTTGTGCTGGGTACACGAGGCGATGTTTTTATGGATTTGGTTAGATTGCCTGAATACTCATCATTCACCACACGAAATGCCCCATTTTTCACATCGCTCTCAGTTTAGAATTATCGACTGAACATTTTTACGTAAAGTGATTTTGTTTTCTAAGAGAAAAGGGTATAAGTTTTTTTAAAACGTGTATTCTACAGCTCGTGAAAGGGCAACTTATGAGATACGAATTCCAACTCCGAACTCTTGTGGTATCTCCCTAATGAGAGTCCGAAGTCTGGAATCATTTTGTTCGCAAAAGCTTTTCCGGTAACGAACAGTGGTCATAGAAGCCTTTGAAAACTTTCAAGCCTCAAACCGTCTACAAAACATTACCTAAAATCACTGTGGAAGAAGGCTCAAGACGACCATGGCTCTCATTTTGATCAAATAAAATTGAAACACTGAATATCGCTCTTGGATGTTCTTTATTGAGTCTTTTATTCTTTTAAACAACAATTTTGTGTGAAAGTTTTAAAAGCCTAAAAACTAGGCTAAAGCCTATAACGTTCACTAAGAGCAGACATTTTTCGAGTTCAACCGCTCATCCGTACGAACGAAAAATTAACGAACAAGTCTGTTCAACTTCACTTACATCACATAGCCCACGTGCCCAAAAAAATTAACTTCCCCTCTGTGTTCCCGGAGAAAGCGTCAGTGTCACTTCGAATTCGTTGTAGAAACTTCAAGATATCGACATTAAACTGTGAATGTTTCCTTCACAACCCCTTTCTCCGTGGTCTCTCCTACCAATCTCCAAGCTCGCTTACAACAAGAAATGCTACAATTCAACTTTATCATAAAGTATAACTTGTACGCGACTACAAAAAAATATTCCATCTCTCCAAAATGTAAACACAACGCATATCTCAAAACGTATCCCACCCCGCACAACTTGGGCGAAACTCGCCGTCCTCACACGAAGGGTTGCGTCTGTTTTCCGCCGTCCGAAGCAGCGTGTCTGAACTGCATTTAAGCAACTTCATTTGCCTGCACTTCATCTGGAGCACCTCATTATGTCAAAATCAATTTCGGTTCACACATATCCTAAGGCGACTGCACAATCGAATGCAATGTCAGGTTGCCAAACGGGTTAAAAGTCAAAATTCGACTGGAAAACCGTTCACCTGGGGCGCGTATCAAGTTTCTGCATGAGGAACAGCAAAACCTCAGCAGCGAATGCATCTCACTCCGCCTCGCTGGCGGAACTGTGTCAGCTACCGAAAGTTCCTGCGACCGCAAGCCGTTGGTAATTCAATACCCAAGGGATGATGGAGCATTCCTTTGGCCATCTCCTTCAATTAAACTCACAAACTGTGAACCGATTTGCATGTGCACCGCTGCCCAGCTCCGGTCCAAGGGGTAGACAAAATGTCGAGAGTGAGGCAAGAGAGATGTCATAACACTGGACGACTCCCGCGCTGGACTCTTCTGCGAGATAGGTGGCAGACTATTACAATAACTCATTCGTCCCGCCGCCGAGACGGTCAAACCACTCCACCCAGTCGAAGCCATCGTCATTGTGGACGTCGTCGTCTTCTTCGCAGACTCCTATTGTTCGCCAGCAGATCACCTTTGCAGATGTGCACGGCGACCTGAGGAGGCGAGGCGGCCGCAGTTGGGAGAGATCTTAGAACTTGACAGACCACCCACCAGAGCGGCCTGTGCCCCGTCCCCCTAATTCACTTTTAATAAAGTTGAAATCCATTTCATATGCACGCGCATGGATCTGCCAGCCGGGCAGAGCCGCGATCCAGCCGTCGATCCGGTGCGATGCAGATGGTCAACAAGGCAGGCACTTCTCCGCCGTGCAGTCGAGCCAATGCAGACCTCCTCCTCGTCGCGGCACCTTCTCGCGATAAGCCCTCGGGGGTCAGCACGACCCAGAATTCCTGATTTGCTGTTGAAGTTAATTTTTTTCCCCGTCGCCGCTCGAACTGACGATGACTTCCGTTTGATTGACAACTTGCCTTTAAGTATCCGCGAGGAAGCCGCAGTCCTCGAAATCGTCATCACCGCCGCTGTCAACGTCATTGGCGGCGGCCTCATAATCACGGTCATACGATTGTGATTGAGCGGCCTCAGTAGTTCGGGCCGCGCTTACAAATTTTACTGCAGCCCGTCGCAACGAGTGCGGTCGCCGCCGTCGTAATAATTGTTGCTCCTAAATTAGCAATCGTAAATGTTTACGATCGCTCGGAATACCGTGCCAAATAGAGTATCCGCGGCGGCGCGACTGGGCTGGCTGGGCTGGTTGGGTTGGCAGTGAACACGAGCGGTGTCGAATTAGGAGAAATCACTGGCTACCGTACGGCGAACATAAATCGCGGCGAATATACACATTCTCGCCGCCACCACCGAACGTCGGATGCCGCGCGCCGCACGCCGCACGCCGCACGCCGAGTGCAGCGTAATTTGTAATGCTTACTCCATCATGGTAAACTTGAACTTTCTCGAAAATTTCCTCTATGACCAGGAGAACACGCTTGATGGCTCCGCCGGTGCTGGATGGGTCTCGTTTGGGCATAGAGGCAGCGGTGGCGGTGGCGGTGACGGTGATGGCAGCGATGGTGGTAGATTCATTTGTTCATGGATCATGTTTTGGCCAGCACCAGCGCACAGTGAGCATATGTACACAAGACGACGAACGCGACTGTTGTTTGATGCTGAAAATTGCTTTAGGCTGCCACTGCTGCTGCTGTTGCTGCTGGCACAAGGGGGCACCGGTGGGAGGGGGTTATTTATTGAGTGTTTAAAGTGTCTTCCGAGCTGCTGCTAGGGAAGTGTTTCGAATCGACTACCGCATTCCTTTGGTTTCATTCTGTTTCGATTGCAAATGGAGTAGCATGCGACGTGAATGTGGAGCACGCGAGTAAATCATGTCCATGCTCAACGGCGGCCGCGCTCTGATGAAATGTTAAGCCTCCGTCAATTGCTGTAGGCATAATCCGCTGCTTCCGACAGCCTTGAATTAGACAACGGACGACCGACGAACGACGATCGACGACGCGGACCGTCGCTCAAGCGCACATTGGGCATGCTGAAGCTGGGTCGGATTAAAGTGCGCAATTCAGAGGTAACCTCGGCGTGTGCTCTCGGGAAATATGTCAACCACTGCTGGAGTCCTCATTGCCATTGAGTTCACTTGATGCTATTGATGGTGTACGGTGGTCAGTGCGTGAGGGCGTGAGGACGGCGGGGGTGATGGGATTAATGGTATTTTGAGTGTGGGTCGACTCGCATTCTAAGTGGGTGTGGCGAGCATCACTGTTTCAAGATCAACTTCTTTGGTCTCACAGAAGCGCAAGTGGCTATTGTTCCTCAGGGCTATCGACAGATCTGTGGAAAGGGGGTCCAGAAGGGCTTAAGATGTTTTGAAGTGAAGATTGAAAGCTTGCA
The DNA here is from genome assembly GCA_944738645.1 of Eristalinus sepulchralis. Taxonomy (NCBI): domain Eukaryota; kingdom Metazoa; phylum Arthropoda; class Insecta; order Diptera; family Syrphidae; genus Eristalinus; species Eristalinus sepulchralis. Next base: position 1,213,442 of record OX122883.1, read on the forward strand.
GAGCAAGAGATGAGCGGCATTGAAATTTTACAAAATCGGAGTCATCACATATTAGGAAGGGGCCACCTGACCCATACAACGTCTGTCAAAGAAAACGACTCCCTTCTAGACATTGGTCCAATGTTTTCGAGCATCCAGTCAAAGCAAAGTGCATTCATCGTTGGGACAAAATTTTCTCTGTTCACCCATCCGCTAGAAAATCCCAACAACTGCGTATCCTTTCCTTTATTCCCAGCATCACCAGAAGCTGCGACTAATTGGTTTTTCCTGTCACAAATCACACACTCTCCGTCAGCCTAGTTTCTCTTACATCACACATCAAGCCCATAGATGATGCTTTTCCGGTGTTAAGTGTTAATTAAATTTCCACAGAGCTGTGATACCGTTTGCTTGCACTTCATTGAAACCGAGAAAGTTTCAAAGAGGTGCTCCTCAGTCCTCCGCATTCGAACAATCCCTCCAGTCGTCACCGTCGTCGACCATCAGAGGAGATCAGTGAAACTGTCAGCGTATCATAATGCAGAAGACGATCGACGTGAAGGCAACGCATCAGCATCAGCATCAGCATCACTTAAAGTGCACACACGCTCTTCCTTTTGGCGACACAACCAGACCGGAGTGGCTGTGGATGAGGATGGAAAAATTGAAAATCGAAAACCCGATCGATCATTGAATGAACGATGAAATTTTCTTTCACACATGAATGGATTTTCGTTTTCCCAGCTGCTGTCGCCGCGCCCCCCCCCCACACCCCCTCACGGGACGCTGGAAAATGTCTTGTTTCAGAGCGGCATTCGGTGTTCGCTGTTCGGCATTCGGTGCACGGCGTTCGGTATTTGCTCCGCTGTGCGTCCAAAGCGGTGGCGGGAGACACAGAGACAAGGGACAAAATAGAAACAGGAAGATCTGGAATTTCGCATCTCTTATGGATAGAGTATCGATCCGATATGCGATGCGACTGAGATTGCAGCGAACTGTATGCGCGCAAACCTGTAGAGCGCTCTTTGCGGGCACTGCATTTGATGGCGGCCTCCTCGGTGGATGGTACCCGTACAGTCGAGTCCCCCACCCGAGCCCCCTATCCCACAGCCTCCTTCGGTATGTACGTACACCTCTAAGTGATGGGAATTATCTTGGACACTTTTTGAATGAGCTGGTTGTTACACTTTCCGTCATGGAGATATTCGCAAATTACGGTTGCGGTTTTGTTTCACTTTTCCCAACTGACAACGGCATCGACGACGGTAACTGTGGTCGACGGACGCTGAACAACGACGACGGCGATCACATCTTTCCCGACAGAGAGACGTATCTCTGGTCAACACTCGGTTGACGTGACTCTACAGATGGTCGAGCAAGCTTCTGCTGACGTAACAGCATAACAGCAGCAGCAGCAGCAGCAAACGACGACAGTGTTTCTAAGGAAATGCACTCTCGCTTTCAAATTCGATAATTTTCATTATGTGTGGCGCGGTGATAGAAACTGTCACGTAGCGGCTCGTTGGCTTTGCGAGCCTTCTGCTGCGAATCGTAGCTCCGGCGGTGGTTGGTCTTCTTTCTCAAGCCGGGGCCATTAGGAGATTTCACTTTTTAAACAATGGGTTCATCTAACCGGTTACGATTGGTCATAGAAAGATGATCGGCTAGGTGTTGATGTGCGGGAACTAGTTTCATCCTTTCTAGTGGCCGATGGTGCACCCGTTTGAACAGCACTTACAGAGATGGCCTAGCCATGGGGTTTCTGAAATACACTCGATGGGAGGAGTTCGTGTTTTCACCATTTCAGTGAATGGTCTGTGTGTGTATGTGCTGGATTCAGGCTTGATTTTCACAGATTCACTGCATGAAATGGCATTCCGTGGGAGATGATATCGGATTCCATGTCTTGTGTGAGAAGCTCCTTGAGTTGGAAATGCATGCCAGTTTGTTGTTTATGAGCTGCAGATAGGCAGCGGAAAATAACGAGTTTTTTTTCAAACATTTTAGTTAGCTTGAGTTAATTGCGTGATGTGCAGGCACCTCAAAATAAGGATTGGAGCTAGTTTCAAAGTGGTTGCGAATGTGAATCTTTGGCAGACACAGTTGAAATGAAGTCCGAGACTGAAGGCGTTTCGAAGGGATTACCAGGAGAATTGCCATGGGGGGATTTAATTTACGTGCGGTCCTTTACGTGGCGGTGTGGCTTTGATTTTTGACAAGTCGGGTTTGTTTCTAAATGCAAAACATAGACAAAGATAAAATTAGGATGAACCGAAGTGTAGCTGGAAGAAAATATGTAGTAAGGAGCTTAATTTGAGATAAGATTGACTTTCGCAGCAATTTGAGGAACTAACTTCGCATGTTTCGGAGACAAGTTGAACAACTCTACTCGCTTCAGGGCCAAGTAGGTGTTTGATAAACAAAAAATTCCGAAATGTTATCTTTTTCCGAAATTTTGTTATCTGGAGGGTAAGACTAAGGATACTCATTGGACAGAGCATTGTACTATTGTTATTAATGCACTGTCCCACATAAAATGACTTTTCTGTCCATGACTCCTTTAAGAGTTTCGTGGCGGATTGCTTTGGGTTTCTATCATCATTAGAATATCTGTCTTCGAATCTGAGTCATTGGGGCAACGCAACAGAGAACTGCCTAGGCTACGGTGATGCACACAAGTGGAGAAAGAGATCAACCAACTTGGAGTGCGCAGCTGGAAGCAGCTAGCGAAAGATCGTGCCGGCTGGAGAGGCGTGTTGGTTGAGGCCTGGGCCCACGAATGAACTGTAACGCCACAAAATGAAGAAGGAGAAGAAGTTGTCAAAATGCCACTTTTAGCTTAGCATCTAGCTTAATATTAATTCAGGGGATGTGTAGTTGAGAGGTTACAGTAGGTTATTAATCCACTTTTGTAATTTCTTTCTATCCGCAAATTCAAATAAATATATCTTAACATTTGAATTGCTTTTCCACTCCTCGCAATCGGCAGATTTTTTCCCTAGATTCACGTGTCTTTTCCATGAATCAAAGGACAGGTTCCAAGGAGACAAATTTACCACATCTAAAGAAGTATATCTTAACAACAAACTATGATATCCATGAAATATATCTAACCTTAGAGCAAATGTTATGACCATACGCACGTTCCATGTGCCAGTGAGATAGCACTGCCGGACATCAAATGCTTCTTTTGAAAGTAACCGTACATAGAGAGGAGTGAACAAAAATTAGAGTTCAAATTAAAATTAAATCTCCAATATAAAGAAGAGGCGCGAAATCGAAAAAACTCCTTTGTTCAAAAATGATGCTTTTGGGAAGATCAGGTACATCGAATCATGGGCAAAAATGTCTGAGCTCTACTCCTATTATGGAGAATAAAGTCCCAAACTATGAAGTGTTTAAAAGTAAGCTTAACAAGACCAAAAAAGTGTGGAATTAGGAATAAGGTGCTATTCGGTTATTGAGACTAGGCAAGAGCCTCGAAGACAGACTCAGGTTGATTGTATGTTCGTCGTTTTGGTTTGGTCTTCATAAATTAATTAATTAATTAAGTGGTACTACAGCTCACAGGGCAGCAGCTTCCACCACAACTCCTCGTGTTGTGCGTGCTACTGTTCTCCCACGAGTAGAAGGGCCGATTGCCAACGGGGGGATTTGAGAATCTTTTTCGTTGACAATTGCCACTCTTTGAAAGTTGCCAGCAAGTCGAAAGGAGTGTTGCCGTGAAAAAATTCAAGGTGTTCCGTCCGGAAATCGAACCTAGACCTTCGGTGTGTGAGTCGACGCACTAACCTACTATTCCACGGCTACTACGGCTTGGTCTCCATACAGTTTTCAAAATATCGCACACTGTTATTTTTTTTTATTTTATACAAAATCGAATATTAGGCATAAGCTTGAGTACAACTCTTATATCTGGTCTGATGCTCCGAAGAAGTCACTCCACCTTCTGGATGGAAACCAAAAGCAAGTATTAAGACTCATTGACGACAACAATGTAGCATAGCTGATATCTACACTCTTTAAGACACCATTACGTCCTTCTCGTGTTTATTTTTGATTCTAGCAAAATATGCTCAAATTAATTCTTCTGCTCATGTTGATTGAGGTCTCTCCAGCCAGCACGATCTTTCGCCAGCTGCTCCCAGTTGATTGAGGTCCTTCTCCAATTGTGTGTGCCACCTTAGCCTAGGCCGTCCTCTGTTGCGTTGTCCCAATAGCTCATATTCGAAGAGTTTTCGGGCCGGAGCAGTGGTGTCCATGCGCTCTTCAGGGCCTATCCATCTTATGCGTTGTATCCGAAGACGCTTGACTAGGCGCATGCCGCCGTACTGCTTATAATTTTCCTCATTGATTTCTTCTCCACACGCCGTCAAAGCAAACGTGACCTAAAATCACACGCAGATCTTTTCTCCCAAAAAGACTAGGGGCTTCCTCATCCACATTTAGTTACATCTAAGTTTCAGCGCCGTACGAAAGAACCGGGATGATCAAGCTGTTGTGCAAAACCAGATTGGTGACTTGAGAGAGGGCTCTATTATCTAATTGACTCTTGAGCCCGAAGGAGCCACAATACAAACTTTGCCCGGAATGCCCATTAGTTTACTTCCACTAGACTTTCGGACGTACAGCTAAGTTTAGAGAGTTCTTAAGCCGTATAAAAAGTGCATACTTCCTCTTTTTTAACTTTTTGTTTCGTCCATTCGCCAATCCACAGCCTCTCTCCACTCCTCTTCTTACTGTATACCGCTAGAGGAAGAAGTTACTAGATATCTCCTTCTTGGCATATTTCAATTCGAGAAATTTAGAAAAGGAATTCATCGGTTGTGTACCAATCGTGATTCTGTTTGTGTTTCTGTTGATAATATTGTTTCCAAGAATGAATGTAAGTTTTCCTTGGCAACTTCTTAAAACAAATGGACATCACAATAATGCCTTATTCCTAGGGGTGGATTGTATTTTCAATCGATGTTTTCTTTTTGGAGAATTTGAACATGGAACTTCTCTACCCAATCCTTTAGGAAAGATCGGATTCCATTCTTATGATTGCATGCTGTTTTGCTTACTCCAAAGAGGGCTTTGAAAATGAGTTAATTTGTAATCAATTCACTCACAAAATTGCCAACTAAAACTTCCTAAAAAGAAATGAATCACAGTAAGCGAAAACAAATGTGCGAAGTGTTCGTCACTGAAAGAGCACGCCGTAGATTGAAAGAAGATGCACCGCTTATCGTAGTCTAGAAGAGGCAATTTACCACAAATTTATGTGTCAACAAAGATTTCAATTCCCGCTAACTGTGAGTTCCACCCTACTCCGCAAAACTTTCCCGTCGTGAGGTTTAATGTCGCAAAAATCTGCCTAAGGTCATCGATTTCATCACTAAATGAAATTCGAATCGTTTTCTAAAACTCGTTTTTTTTCTATTTTGAGTGAATTCCCTTTCAGTTCCAATCAAGTGCACACATACGTCAGCGTAACGCATGACTTACCTAAAGCTCCATTCCATTCTTAATGATTCACTAAACCACACGTAGGCTAGCACGTTACTTCAATTACAGTTTTATTACGTTTCATTGATGCCAACTACCGATTCACTGTGGCCATCAACCCTAGATAACCAGAACCTCAAAGCAGCAGCTTCCACTTTCATCCCGTCTAATCATTTAGCCCACCACCACCACCACCACCGCAGCGCACTCAAAGCGGTAGAGATACATCATCTTCCACTTTCCATTGATGAACGGAAGAGGCACGTAATTGAACATACCTTCAATAAAAAGTAATAGCTCCAGATTAAAACCACAATCTGTACTCGCCCGAGTAAACATTGCTCAGATAGGATCAAACAGAGTAGATGTGCCTCATTTCTCTTCGCCGCAGTCGTCATCATCTTCACTCTCCAGCTGCCTGCTAACCTGCCTGCCAGGAGAGATACATTTCTTTATGGCCGTAGTCTGTACCATAAAAGCCGCTTGGACGCATACTCGGCTGCTAACATTCAAGTTTGCAGTCAAATACAAGAGCAAGCGTTACGCTAAATACGATGCGGCATATGGAGCACTTTCACTTTATTTTGCGGTACGTCGTCCGTCCTGCCCGTCTCCCCCGGCCTCACTTACACGATGTGTGTGTGTGTGTCTGTGTGCATTTGTGGATATAAATCCGATAATCTCGTTTAGCAGATGTGTGTCGGCGTCTGTGTGCGATAAATTTAAAATTAATTTATCAACTCAATGAATCAGACGCCGTTTACATCGACGCACGGCTCTCGAAACGGATGTGGAAGGCCTTCTAGACGCAAAGAATCTCAGCTTGCATTAGAGTCCGGAATTCCGAAAATCGCTGGTAATTTATAAAGTGGCCTATTATAAGCATTTACCGCAACAAATGTGTTTCTCTCTATTGCAGCGGAGTGGATCCCGATTGGATAACACATGCGAGCGGCGTAGACCACATGCCATCCTCCCCGAGAAAGTGCGTAATTGATGACCCAATTTTCACGGGTCAGTCGGAGGCACGGCGGGACTGTGTCTTCCTCTCATGGTCCAAGCCAATTAATTTCTGTCGACGCAGAAGAAAGAAGCCGTCGAAATTCCAACCAAAAATAGATCTGGAACGAACCCTGTTTGGTTAATTGAAGTGAGCACTAGGTGTGTGCTGGGTCTGCACCATTGACAGCTAAATTATTTCGAGATGAATTTGTACTTTCCAGCGTCGATGGTGGCGGCGACGGAGATGACTCCAACGCGCCGCCATCCCCCCTCGCGACTGCAACACTCTCGTATCCACATATAGGTTCATTATTATCTGTCGGCGTCTTTTTGGACGTTTGTAATGGTTTCACTAGATACCCATTGTGGCCTCGGGCAGTAGCACAATGTACGAAAGTTGCGTAACAGAAGATTTTCTGTGCTTAGTGGGCATTTTGTTTTCTTTGATGCCCCCAAATATTGGGCGGGTGGCAGGGCTGGCAACACTGAAGGGGGGGCGGGAGAGACGAAGAAAAATATTAGCCGTGAATTGCCGAAATTACATTTCGTTCGTGTGGACTCGATTTTGAGTCACAATTATTTCGTCTTTTCTTCTTCCCCCTCGCGAGGTGTTTGGATGTGTAATTGGAGCAATTTTTATGAAAGCACATTGATTAGGCCAGACTTGAAGCGTATAAATAATGGATTTATGACGTGCTCCTCCCGAAAGCCACCGTCGCTCGCCACTTGAACGAGCGCTGCAGACCAGCGGCAGTGTATTGCATGGGGGCTTTACAAACACATCTCACGAATAAGGCACCGCCGCTGCCGCTTCCCGTCTGGTCGCCGCTGCGAGTCATCGTGTCGTCGTCGATGTGAATCTCTGACCTTGAGCCGGGTATTTAGTAAGACTAACAATTTCAAGTGTATAAATTGGTACTTAAACAGGGTATTGTGTGACTAGCTAAGTTGTGTAAATGCTCAGGTAAAGCACACCGAGAAATGGAGAAGAAAAAAGTGGTATCAAGGAAAAACTGGCTGTCACAGCATAGATGCTGTGTTCGCGGACAAAAGAGTTGACGTGCGAACTTCTGTTGAACGGGTATCTTGCATATCGAAATTTGTATACACTTCGTAGCCGTGTCGTTACTGCCGGGGGAATGGGGGCGATTGTGTTATGCACAAACATCTGTCACTAGTAGCACAGACAGCATTGAATTCGATTTTATTTAAATTGGGGAGCTCCATGTTCGCACACACACACGCGAACCGAAAGCGTGTGTCGGTGGTTCAATTAGGAGCAAATCGAGCGCAAGGCGGACGCACACTCGCCAAACTCAAACGCAAACCGAAACGAAGCCGCCAGACGTTTTGATTTATTGCCAGCGGTTGGCTTAGAATAACCGTCACCAGTCATTAGAGTGTGCGTACACCAGCCGAAAGGCAATGCCAAAAGTGACACATGCGCATACATTTACACACGGGCATAATTTAATAAGCGATATGACCGAGTGACGGTCAGTCTCGACATTACTCAATACAGCGGAGAAGAACGTACACATGGAGAGAATGAGGGGCAAAGCGAAAAAAGCAAAAAAAAAAAAGACAGCAATTGAAAACCGCCCAAGACATCAACTCCTCCAGCTCACCTTAGATTTGCAATTCCTGTTTACCTCACTCGTCGTCGTCGTCCCCGTTCGCAGTTCAATCGTCTCCCCAACGATGCTGTCGCTGTCGTAGTCGCAGTCACAGTCGTTTTCGTCGTCATCGTGCCGAATGCGAACGCGCGAGACACGGTGATGTTGATGCTTATTTATTTGTTCATTTGGTCCACATCGAATGAGTACGCCACAATAATAATAATGATACGGATAGTGAACGCGAGCGCGTGCATACCGTGCTCTATCAAATAATGGTGTGTCTCTAATGGTGGTGGATAAGTATGGCATATTATGCACTCGTATTGCATTGGCCGTGGTTGGTATGCGCCACATTGGTGGTACACAACGTACCCCATTGGCAGCACGTGCTTGGTGCTTGTGATGTGCGCTACCATCGCTGGTTAGAAGTCGCTTTTCGTGGAGAGTCGCCTGCCTGGTGGCTGCTTGTGCCATGGATACAATTGCTTGTTAGGTATGGCGTCGTCGCATTAAACTCCCGAAGTGGATCTCGACGACTAGGCACTGAGGAATCTTTTCATTTCCCTGCCCGGACGGTGTGTAGGAAACGTACGCCTCGGCGTACAAGCACATTTCAACTAGATGTCAGGTGAGGAATTTGCATGCATCGGTGTGCAAAGATCTGTGGCATACCTCCAATACGTCACACACTGACAGAGTTCGATATTTTGACTTAATTGAATCTTCTCGACCATTGGGTCGTCCATGTACACATTACGTCCGAGGGTAATCGCTGACATTTGGCATTCCCTATGCGAGAGGTCTGCGAGTAAGTGACTTTCAAAAAGTACTCCGCGGTCTGTACTTTGTCCGCCTCAATGTGGCGGCACGGTGTGCACTATTTTGGACTTACTAAGCTCGCGTACTGGTGATCGGTCGATCAACAAGGAAATGTTACAAGAAACGAAGAAATGGGACCAAAGACATTTTAATATCGTTCGGTCCGAAGTAGATCTTACGGAGACGACGGCAACCGACGACGAAGGCGAAGAGCTCTTCATCGGAGCAACGCTAAGGAGGTTTGGTTTCGTCTGCTTTTGGCTTTGTTGAATTTGCATGGCGCATGGAGTATCGCAAACCGTGTGCGAGGGTGGGCGGTTGCTTGAGTAACAGTGCAACTGGCGCGCGCGTGTGTTGCTCCATTTTGGCATTTTTTTTCTGGCAATTTTCACTGCAAATTATTGACATTAAAATTGTATGCATTGAGAGCAATTTTGTTTTCTCCTGTTGGGTGATGGGAGGGGTGGACCGCATATGAGACGCGTAAACGTACTTTTGAGACTTAAAATTAATTAAATACTTCTTGATTTATTACTCCTAGTCTTCAATCAACTTCTGAGTTACGAGTAAAGAAAAAGAGAGATTAAAAGTAAAGAAAACCATTTTAGTTTTGAAAAATGGCGCCAAACGCAAGGTCACACACGAAAATGATGGTATACGTGTCTTTAGACCTTTTCTGATTTATTGCTCAATGGTTACGTGATTTACGTTATTAAGGCAAAGAAAACGATGAAGAAACAACATAATTCATAGAAATGGCGCCCAACGACGATACTAGAGCGAACCGAAGAAGTGCATTCAATTGGTAGAAGCGATTAAGACAATCACGATGGACAAATGTGGGCATTTAGTCCTGTGTAGATATAAGCTATGAGATCGGCTTCAAATTAAGACTCCATTGAATGGAAAAAAAATTCCTGGTTGCTTGAGAAATCAGTCTCTGTTAACGCCGAGGAACACAGCTTCCTGCCCCAATCTGTCAGCATACCAAGCATGACATAGCTCCTCCCAATAAAATTGAGAGAAGGATTTCAAATCGTCTACTCACTAGTAGCCCTTTCGTTATACAAAACCCAAAGCAGGGCAAAACCCAGCCACACACCATCAATGACAACGATCTGCCATTGGCCGGCGATCGATCCTAACCTCACCTCCATCAAACACGAATCAATGCATTATCCCACGGCTTGTTATTTCGGTAAGTGAAATATTCGCCCCAATCGTTACGGAAAAACTGATTTCAAGATTTGCTGTGGAAGATAACTTCTGAAGCGCTCATTGCGTTGCGTACGATCTGGCCTAGGGAGCTACTACGAGGCATGAGCATGAATTCGCTCTAGATACTCGTAGACTAGTAATTGCCGTTTGTAATGAGTTTTTACAATTTACCTCGGCTTGGCGGCTGTTATTTTTCGTTTTTGACTTTTAATGTCCTTCTCGGCTCAGTTGAGGCTTACACACAAATGCAGCGTGATTAATTTTCGAATTGCTGCTGTTGCGGTTCGTTGGATACTCTTCGTTGATGCTGATGTTTTTATTTCGTTGTTAATTGTTGGTTTTATCGATGAAATGAGATTGAATTTGTGACTAATGTATTGGTGTGGTGAACGTCGTTGGTTTTACCTGAACGGAGTCGTCTGCGGTGTGACTTCCCTTAGCCTTAGGTTGCACTTACGTTCAGGGTTGTTTTGTGCAGCACATCACTTGGGGCTGTATTTCTGACACAGTTTACCTCATTGGTTGATCATCGCCATCGAAGCTATCGAAGTAGAGACTTTTTTGAGCTTCAGAGTTCACTTATTCGACATGAAGCGGAAGTTGGATTACATTGGATTACAAACTTCTATAACTGATTGTTATCTTCACTTTTTAGATTTTAGGGTCCCTCGTTCCCTTCAGCTGAGAAAAATTATTATGTTTGTTGTATCTGGCATTCGTTCGAAGGGCCAATTTGTGAAAAGCGATAAAAATTACGTCACTTTTGCTTAAGCATTTAAGCAGTCTCCTATGGTCTGTCTCTTATGCGGACGATATTGACATTATCGGAAGAACGCAGCGTGATGTCAATGGCGCTCTTGTGAGTTTTGCAACGGAGGCCGCAAAGATGGGTTTAACGTCACAGGGGATAGACGTAACTTTGAGGTAGTCAATAACTAGGCACCGCTATCAATTCAAACACCAGCGCTGAAATCAAATGAAGAACAACTCTTGCCAATTACTGCTTCCTTGGGCTAAGAATGCTATTGCAAAGCCCTCTCTCGAACAACCAAGACCTCAATCGTTCCAGTCTTGCTATAAGGTGCTTAGGCATAAACTCTGTTAAAAGTGGATGAAGCTGCTTTTGGTTGCTTCGAGAGGAAAATTCTTCGTGTGATTTTCGATCCCGTCTGCATAGATGGTGAGTGGAGAAGGAGATATAATGACGAACTATACGGGCTGTTTAGCGACATCGACTAAGCCAGAGCCAGAGCGAAGATCCAACGATTGAGGTGGCTAAGTCATATAGAGCGGATGGATACCAATGCTCCCGCCCGAAAAGTGTTCGAATCCACTCCCGAGGGACGGCGACACAAATGGAAAGGAACCTCAACCAACTATGCGTGCGAAACTGAAGATAGCTAGCTAGAGATCGTGTAGGTTGGAGACGCTTGTTGGTTGAGGCCCAGGTCCTCCGCGGACTGTAGCGCCACCTGAAGTAAGTAATAAAGATAATGTCTATTTGAAACAAGAAAAACAAGAATTTTCCTCCAAGACTAAGATGAGAGCGGCATTTCAGAAACTAACCTTTTAAACAACACACTTCAAAAGGCTGTGCATATACAAGTTCTCTGAAAACGAAAATCTAAGACAAATTTATTATTGAAATTAAACATTCTTCTATGGCAAACTGCATTTTTACATTATTTACAAGATGTTGATACCAATGTTAGTATGTTCTGATATGACATGACTTAGACATTGCATTTATAAATGGAAACTCTGTGAGGCAACATGTGACGAGAATTTAAAGGTTGAAACCACAATTGGTGTCCTTGCAAAATCCTCCCCTCCTAACACACATAACTTCGCATCAAGGAACGAACAAAAAACGGAACAAATTAACTTGAGAGTTATTCTGTGATGAGCCAGTGGATTTTTACGGGTTCTTAGGACAGAGTTCCTAAGTTGCTGTTTCATTAAAATTTTAAATCAAATCTGAACAATTAATCAAAATTTTAAATTTTGTTGTTTTCATTTTTTTTAATTTGTTTTATGTGTTAAAAGAGAACCTGACGTGCGATCTGAATATTGATTTTTATAAACTTCTTATAAGTGGATGACTGGGTAAACTCCTCTTGACTTATACATCGCTTGTCTAAAACAGGAAATGCTATTGTTGGGGTCTTAAAGCTAAGGAGATATCTAAGTGGATGAGTGGAAAAATAAAAGGCCAACGATATCTGTTGGTGTTTCGACTTTATTAAGAGGGTCGAACTGTACATTCTCTGTTGTATTTTTATGTTAAGGCTAAGTACTAAAATTCATGCTTTTAGCTGATTTGGAGACATTTCGGGTGAATCGTACCATCTGGTGGCCAAAAAAGAAAAAGATTGTACAAGAAATTACATACAGTCTGGCTAACAAGTATAGTATTTAAAAAAAAAACATATTTTCGACTACACTATAGTTACACCATGGGAGACAGACACAACCTGCGTTTATAAAATAGATATCGAGGATGCAATGTGGTCACCGTGGCGTAGTGGTAAGTGCGGCGAACGCCACACAGAAGGTATAATTTCGATTCCCGGGCGGAACACGTCGCAATTTTTTACGGCACCACCTCTTTCGAGTTCTTCAATACACTTAATGTGTTCTGATTGTCTATGAAGGTCCCTTGTACTCGTGGGAGAACAGTAGCACGCACAACATGAGTCGTTGTTGTAGAAACTAGGCCCTGGTCCCTTGTGGACTGTAGTGACACTTTATGATTATTTTATCGAGGATGCAATAATCATACAACTTCATAAAATCGTGAGAATTCAACAACGAACCTATGGAGAGGTCATATAGGAGAGGTCATGTAGAATGCGCCCCCTCATGCATTTACCTCTGAGGGAGTTGCTTTAGGAACTTGTTATTCGCGATTTTGGTCGCTGTTCTTATTGCACTCTTCTGTTAAAATTATCAGATTAAGCATGTCCAAACGCTCTCATTGGAATTTGAATTTTCATGGAGTCCGTTTTTCTATTTTCCGCAAATAAAATGCTTAAACTATGAAGTTGAGCATTGTTTACCGTCCAGTACACGAATTTTTAAATATTTATATTCGGCAAAGTTTCAATCTATATATGCCTGAACCACTGCGAGTGCTAATATTTAATTTTTGTAACCTTCGGACACAGTTGTTTGCCTCTGGACATACATCAGATTGTAACTCTTCGGAAGGAAACGTTGGAAAATATTGGATACCCAATTACAAAATGAATGCTGTTTCGTGGAAATGTTATTTGGTCGCTTCGGAACTGGGATTTGACTCCTTTGTACTTTTTGTAGACTACCGTGAAGGACCGATGCTATGCCAACTAACCTGAAGCCAATCAAGCACATCAGGGCAATACCAACCAAGCAATCCGTGAGCTACAGCCTGAAACTATCTAAAAGAGGTCTAAGTGGTTGAAGTGACTGCATGCGGTACTAGGGAGTCCACCACTGCAGCCAATTACACGACGTTCACAGTAAATGGAAGTGATTTTTCTTAAATATGGAACCAAATTAATTTTGAAAAAAGGAATAAATTTAAAAAAAAAAACTATGCCTGTGTGCTGAAATTCTAAAATTCGTTCAAACTTTCTTCAGAGGATTCTGCAATTAAATTTGTCATCCTCCTTTGTTTCAGACAAACCCATGGTCACAGTTAGCAGTTATTATATGACACATCAAGTTTGACATTTTGCAGTCAACTTCCGTTTCAGGTACATATTACCTGCCCACCACTTAGACAGCGCCACTATCTCCACCCTCCGCCCATGGTCTTCCATTATGCCAAGTGACCAACGCCTATGTTCCATCATTAAGGCAGCGAGTCAAGAACATAAAAAGTAAAATATCACCACACTTGTGTGGACGCGAGAATAACTTTTAAAGAAGCACTTTGCCAATGCAACAACCGAATGCATCCGGCAGTGCCAGTGCACCGCGGCGCCCGACACACCCAGTACTTAAATAATTCCATTTCAGCGTTTATGCGGACTTACTTAAACTTAATTTATCGAGCACAGCTTATATGTAATCTTTACCGGGTGCATTCTGCGGACCACGCCAAGAGTCTCTCTCTCTGAAAACCTCTAATTGTTTGATGTTTTGCATATCATTTGAATTCGATCGGTGGCAGTGGTTTTAGGAATGTGCCACACCAGTTCCAAGCGGGATGCAGGAAGTGAACATACGTATGCAACGTGCGCTAATTAGAGCTTAGATGACTTTCATTACCCATTTCAGGACAGCTTCTCTGTCACTAGCTGTCGTGGAAGAAATAAAAGCTTAGATCTGTCTTGGCTTGGTCGCGGATAGTGGGTCTGCGCTGTAGTCAGCTTATCAGTCAGCTGCCCCTTTTCTGGGAAAGGCATGCTCTGGCTTGTGGACCATGTGTGCGTGTGGCTTCATCGAGAAAACCCAAGAGCATAATCGCTCTTGGTTTATTTTTTTAAGTTTTTTTTTCTTATTTTGATAAAATGCCAAGTATTTGTGACTGCGTGCGAGTCTCCTTATCAGGCTCAGCTTGGGTTTTCTTGGTTGATGACGGAGAAATGTGTGATGTCATTTGTTAAGTGGGTCCGATGGTATCAATTATCAAAGTGTGTGTCTCCCATTTGTTCGAGAGTAGAAATTTCAATTTCAATTCAAGAATTTTGAGCCAAAAAAGGCAGCAGCAGCACATGCAGTGATAAGTATTATTCTCTCTCATACAAATTTTGTGGAAGACTTGATGCGGGAATTGATCAGAGAAAGTTTGGAAAGGAGATTTAGATCCTTGGAGTTAGACAAATGTGAATACTACCTCATTTTGGATATAACGCTATTTTATTTGAATGCCTGCAGTGAGAGAGTGGCCGATACGACACTGTGGCTACGTGAATGGCCTCACATTAAAGAGGACTGGGTCAGGTATCAAAAATAATAATATAAGGTTAAATATCTCCCTTCCGCCTTTTTGTCTTTTGAATTTGCCGGTTATGTACAAAGCTCTACACAGCTCGTATCTGGCAATACTATGATCTTAGTATAAGCATATTTTGTTTTTTAATAATAATTGAGTGGCACTACAGCCTACAACGGACCAGGGCGTAGCTTCTACAACAACTAGTCATGTCCCTCCCCCATGTAGAAGGGACCTGCAATTTTTTGCCAGCTCCGAACGGTGAGATCCTTTGAGTGTTTGCAACAGCTCGAAAGAAGTGGTGGGGAGGAAAAAATGCGAGGTGTCCCGTCTGGGAATCAAACCTAGACCTTCTGCGTGTGGATCGACGCACTTGCCCACTATGCAACGGCGACTACGCTTTGGTACCTAAACTTGAATTTTATTCGTCTTAAATGTTTCACGGAGAGTTGCAAAAACGCTCAAAGAGTGCAGACCCCATCAAAATGTAGGTCCCTTTAACGAATCAGGCACAACACAAGCTATTGTTAAAGAAACTAGGCCCTTGTAGAATGTAGCTTCCTTGTCCAAATCAAATTTTTTTTACAGATCGACCCTAAACTATCTACAGCAGTCTTTTGTTTTTTTTTAAATTTTCTTTGAAAGCATGCCCACAAGAAACCGGGATCTACCTTTTCAAGCGATGAAATTGAAGAAGATTCTCATAGTTAGTTGTGCTGCCATCAACCTGTAACAGTTACTGTCGAGAGATGAACTTTCAGTTCAGAAATCGAATCTGGGTCCAACGACATATGACTCGATACACGTATACGTATACGAGAATGAAATGTGTTTGCAAACTGAAGGCAGTCAAAGAACTTCGAACTTTGACGGTCACATGGTACACATGAGTTAAGGGATTTCCTTTACAGGGATTCTTAATCGGGTGGCACTACAGCCCACAAGGGACCAGGGCCTAGCTTCGACAATAACTACTCGTTGCGCGTGCTACTGTTCTCTGACGAGTAGAAAGGACCTAAAGTTTTTCGCCGACCACGAACGGCGAAATTTGAGAAGCTTTTCATAGACAATTGATACTCTTTGAGTGTTGTCAGCAACTCGAAAGAGGTAGTGCCGTGAAAAAAATCCGGGAATCGGATCTAGACTTGAGCGAGTTGAGGCACTTACCCACTAGGCCACCGCGATTATTTTGTAAACATATGATTTTAATATTGTAGGAGTTAAAAAAAAATAGATAAACTTCGATCCAACAGTAGTAAAACATTTTTATTTTCTCTTGAGAGAAATATCCAAGCCCAAAATACAATAAATTGACAAAATATTTTATCTCAAAATATGGTACATAAAAGGTTAAAAACTACTTTCAGATATTGCCAGATGTACCCTTTGCTGAGCAGAAACAAAAAAAGCTTGCACCACATATGCACTAAATTAACAAATGGATCGTATCGTAAGTCTTATGTTGTTTGTTTTTGGTTTTTTGATTCATAGCCTCGTGCTTAAATGTTAGTAAGTCAATGCCACTAGAAGCTCATTATTATTTTCAACATAATGATGTACCCAAAGCATTAAATTCAATAAAGACGCAAACATGAAAAAGTCCTGCACATTTTAAATGGTATGATGGCTAGATTACTGTGTGTAGGAGTTTTCAAAGCGAAAGAAAGAAATAATCAAGAACGTGGTAATCCGTTTATCAAGCACCGTTTTTAGTTTGCAGAGAATTTATACATTCCATGTGCAAATGAGTGGAGAGTTCTTATGTTGTTCACCTAATCAGATGATCGAATGCAGTCATACATTGCAGCAAATAACTGATTGTGGTGTACCAAAGTATTCATTTCAAATTCCGCTACATGTGCATATAAGAAACAAAAGCATTTTAAATTATGTACATACAAGGGGCGTTCAATATATTCTCGGTATCGATATGAAGGAAAATGCGAATCCAATTTAAATCGTTTTTATTTTTCAAAATAATCTCCCCTAACATCAATGCATTTGTTACATCTTGAGATAAGTGGTTTTAAGTCCTCAAAAAAATAAATTTCCTCTTTCTCTGCAAAATACCCATTTGTTGCCGACTTGAGTTCTTCATCATCTGAAAATCTCGTATATATATCATATGTATGCCCTTACGGTCAAAGGTATACGAAGGGGGAGCTTAGGCTTTATAAGTGCCTAGGTAAGAAATATACAATCGATCACACACAACATCTTAGCCATATTGAGGATCAAATCCCGAAATCGAGACAGGCCTCAATCTAAAAGCCACAAATTCCTAAAAAACCCAAAACCTCAAAACTTCGAAATGATCAATGTTCGGAAAGACAAAGATTCGTTAATTCCAAAAACCCATAATCTCTAAGAGCATAGTACCGAAAACGAAATTCTGGATGGGCGACCCTCTCGGGTGGGGTGCCTATAGAACATAGCCAGAAGAACTGGAGTAGGTGCTCAATTCAGCCTTCTACTTTCGAAATTTTACACAACGTGTCAAGCTTTATGTATTCAGATTTTTAGTCCATTCCA
This sequence comes from Eristalinus sepulchralis, assembly GCA_944738645.1. Taxonomy (NCBI): domain Eukaryota; kingdom Metazoa; phylum Arthropoda; class Insecta; order Diptera; family Syrphidae; genus Eristalinus; species Eristalinus sepulchralis. The sequence continues at coordinate 1,231,022 of OX122883.1, forward strand.
GATTTTAGCGTTTCAGATCTTTCAGCATTTCGGATTAACGACACTTTGGATTTTGAAATTTTGGCTATTTAGGAATTTCCGGGCTTCTATAATTTTGGTTTTCTCCCATTTTGGCTTTAGCGACATTCAATATTACCCATTGCCTTAAAATTTGAAAATAAAAAAATTAGCGACAAAATTTCGTCATTGAAACCAAAAGCTAACCGACAAGATTTGTCATTCAAACATTGGTTGCTTGCTCTCAAATTGCTCATTAAGAGTTTTGGTTATTTTCCAGTAAAAGGAGCGACATAACAAATACACTTCACTTAGATAAAATATATATAGAAAAAGTGGTCGTTGTGGGTAAGTGCGTCGACCAACACGCAAAATGTCGAGGTTCGATTCCCTGGCAGGACAGCTCGCATTTTTTCACGGCACCACCTCTTCCGAGTTGCGGACAACACTCAAGGTGTAGTAATTGTCTATGAAAAGCTTGTCAAATCTAGCCGTTCGGAGTCGGAGTAGATCTCTTCTACTTGTGAGAGAACAGAAGCATGAAGAACACAAGTAGTTGTAGTGGAATCTAGGCCCTGGTTCCTTTTGGGCCAGAAGAACAGAAAATAATAAAAAAGTTTCTATAAATTTTGAACACACCCAGACTTATTGTGCCATTCCAACACAAATCTGTGACGAATAAAAAGTCACAGCGGCCCTTTAAAAGCATGGGTCCACAAAAGTCGCAAGTTTCATTCCACTATGAAATATCACAAATTACGACCTTCATGAGAACAGTCGGTTCTGCGCAAGCAGGCAGCCCAGAAATATGAAGAAAGGTATTCTTTAATCAGTTAACCACATGAGCACATCACAACCTTACAAAGCCCTAAAAAAAACTCAGAAACTTTAACAGAATAATATGGAAGACTGGCAAGCTTAATAGGGACCTCTTATTCCTCTCTCTGTTATAAGAGAAAAAATTATTGAGTTCATAAAAATTGAATTTCTCCAGACCTGTGACTATAAACAGTCGAATTTATTTTAACCCTCAAGATGATGAATTTGCAAAATGCTTAGTATAGTGAACTGCTAAAAAACGACTTTCATTGTTAATTTAATTCACTCCAAAAAATTTGAAAGACTGTGCTTAACACTCGCAACTCCAACGCATAAAATTGCACTACCCCTCAACCTAACCAGAGCCGCCCCGAAACTGGTTTGATTTCTGCAGCACTTAATTTGAAGGAACGAAAATTTCGCACGCCCCCAAAGAACAGAACAGAACTTAGTTTGACATTGAAGAGTGGCATTCCTTCCTTATGACACTTGTTCATAAAACTCCCTCTCTGATGAGCCGTGAAGATGGTGATGAAGAACAAAAAAAAAGCGCACTTCATCCCCAAGCCATTCATACTTTATTGTCCAACTGGTTTTTGTTCCATTTTCAAATGTTTACTGCCCCCATTACCGATTAACTTTATAACTCCACACTTTATATTCACGCCCGTCACTTTTGTAATTTTTGCACTTGTTTACGACAGACCTGTTTCTGGGGAATCGCACAATCTTCTCGCGCCAGGCAGACAATTGCGCAACGAGAGACTGAGATAAGTGACATTAATGAAAAAGTCCCTACTTAGCCTACGTGTACAGTTCCGACGGAATTCTGCGCGCTTCTCAAGCACTTGCACTACTTACTTCTCTCACTGGCATCCGCAACTGTCGGTCAAATGTTGTCCACTCGAAGTGTCGATGCTGAGGGATATCCTTTTTCCTCGCGCACACGCAGCTGCCCAATCAAATCAAACAATCAGTATTCACGTTCAAATTATTTTCGCCTGTCGTCGCACAGATAGTATCACTCTCATACATGTTTTGATGTATCTCGGATTTTTGATTGAATTAATTTTCGCAAATTCATTTCCGTCAGACTCTCACGTACCGCCGATAAGACACTTCCATGCCAGCAGTGGCGGCAATAAATTCATCTATCCACTCAATCGGCTATCACAGAATCCTGGGCAGGGACACGAAACGGGCACAGGGTCACAATTGTCACAATTCCGAACGCATCATATTGCACAGGGGGACGGGGAAAATATTTTCTCCTCCTTGGAGTATCCTTTTCCGAACCGATTTGATCGCACACAGTTAACCTCCGGAAACACGGAAATTCAAAGAACACTTCCTGTACCTTGCGACGGAAGCGAAAAAAGTGCGAAAAACAAAAACAAAACAACAACAAAAGAACAACGAGAACAAAAAAAAAACAGAAAAAAAAAATAATCCGCGCACAATGTCGTCGACACCACCTCCTGTGATCCTGCGCCACTTGCACACGCGTTGACAAGCGCGAATGATAATAACCAGCGCGCTTCAGTAATCAAGGCGACTACAGTACACGAAAATTGAATATACCCACGGCCAGCTGAAACGCTGCTGATCGGTGCACAACGTAACGTCCAACGCCAAACCAAACCAAACCAAACCATGAACAAACTCTTCCGATAGATGCTGCGCGCTATGTGTGTGCTGCTCAGTGATGGAAGACGAAAGGCTCGAGTGAAACACTTTAAGGCATCATGTGCACCGTTATCCGTATACTGTGTCGTCTGCTACAAGTTCGAGTTAAGGTACTGAACTGAAAACGATCGTAACTTTTTAGCATACCCAAAGTTGCGGGCAGTTCAAAAAGACATGGCTCGGTGTGTCGGTCGGATCGGTAGAAAGAAGCAAGGAGGAATAAAAAACTGTATAAAACTGTTACAATAAAGTGCATGGAAAAGAAGAAAAAATAAAACACTACAACAAGAGTAGAAGCAGCGGCAACAGCAGTCAGTCCACACAGCATCTCGTAGAAGATCGCTGCTTGGTCGATCGTTGTTGGTTGTTGGCTGCTGGGGTTCATTGAAAAGTGCGAGAGCTGCTGCTGCTTCTGATGGACGTACACCACGGCCCACGAGTTCGCGCGGTGAGGCACGCGCATACAAACACACCCAACATCGAAATGCACAAGAGAGCCGAGAAAGAGAGAACGAACGAGCGACGAATATTGGAGCAGAAAAGTGAGTGATCTTCGCCAGGCCATGTGGTTTTCACTTGACGCTTTGCCCTCCATTCGGATTCTCTTCGCGAGAGCCCGGGTATGAGTCATTGGGGGAAAGAGACGCGATTGGGGAGGAACTGGAGCAAGATCAGTGATCGGTATGTAAACAGAGAGCGTTTGGCCGGAGCTTTCCGAGGAAAGAGCGTCTCTGCCAGCGTGTAGGCTGGCGGATGGAGCGCAGAAGAACTGGTGGATGGGAAAGATCGAAAGACCGAGAGAGAGAGAGCAAAAAGCTCTTGACGGCGCTGTTGCTTGGTTGTGTTAGACACAATCTTCTTATAAGCCAGTCTTAGATGATGTTCTCGTCATTGCGGTTAAAGCAGCGAGCATGGCCTTCAAGGCGTTAGCGCTGCCCAGAGGTGGGGTCCGCGAGGCTTTGTGGAGCAATCCACACACAGAGAGAATTTATAGGTTCATCTGTCGCATGCTAATTCGATAAAAAAATGAAGGAAATCGTCAATTACAGCCTTTCCAGTTGGAGTGGTACAATTTTTCTGGTGGCAGCACTTCGACGTTGTGACGGGCGTTTGCGTTTATGACACAATTGGCTTACGAAATGTGCACAAGTAATGGCCGCCTAACTGACAAGAGCTCAGTGAACGTAATTAACTTTGGGAAGGGAGACGAGGACTGCACACCTGTTGGTCATTACTTTTAAGATGAAATAGAACTGTTAAATGTTACTCACTGCGAACTTCCCCAGACCACACCAAGGGGAAAAAAGAGAATGTGACTTCAAACTAAATACATCAACTAGAAAATGATCGGCGTCGGTGCAGGTAGCGACTGGAGATCAATGCAAAAAGATAAGCCTTCGTGCTCATCTCCGGTCTTTGGGTAACTTTTTGAATTTCAAGGTTCACCTCATCATTGTGAGTCAGACGTGTGTTACTAGAACTCGGCTTGATTCACTGAATTCAGCAGCACTTTCAGAGATGAGCTGGAGTTAGTGATGAGCGATTTTAGTCGGAACTTGCTTTTTCGTCAAGGGGAGAGGCGGACTCATTCCGTCGCATTTGTGCAACTTTTGAGAAAGGAACTTTCAGTGTACTCATATTTTGAAAAGGGTATATTGTTTGTTCTCTTCCGGAATAATGAGGAACAGATCACACAGGTTCCCTATAGATTCATAAACCTCAGAAAGGCGCAGAAGATGCTTGAGGAAAGCGTTTATGATATGGAAGTTTGCAAATCCTGACTTTTCGTGGAAGTAAACCAGAGGTTTCGCGTTACTGTGACGGACTAGGTTTGATTCCCGGACGGGACCCGCATTTTTGTAAGGCACCACCTCTTTCGAGCTTCTGACAGCACTCAGAGAGTATCACTTGTCTATGAAAAGCTTCTCAAATCCCGCCGTTCGGAGTCGGCAAAAAACTGTAGGTCCCTTCTACTCGTGAGAGAACAGAAGCACGCACAGCAAGAGTAGTTTTTGTAGAAGCTACGCCCTGGTCCCTTGTAGTATGCCATTCAATTATTATACCAGAGGTCCTATAATCAATAAATGCCTAGTTACGCGATGGAGCAGCAGTTGTGCCCAACAAAGTAACTACATCAAGAACAACCGTGCACAGATCCCTTTTCGCAATTTTTTAAATGTCTGAAATCGCCTGTGACTGACTAAAAATGTCCAGTAGAAACTATAGATTCGATTTTTATTCTGCCGCGGATCCTGGCAGATACAAGGAGTACAAATTCACACCCACGACATACTCTTCGCGTTTAAGGCCGCACTTGACAACGTTAATAGAGATGAGGAATAAAGTACACAGTGCCTAGTTTTAGCATTACTCCGAAAATCGTCAGATTGTACAGAATGACGATGGAGGTTTCTCGCTACTCCGGCAATGTTGGTAACAAACTAGGACCTTCAATGTCTAATAAGGTTTCTGAAAAGGAGCTCCGCTGGCTTATGCCATTATCAACAGAAGAAGATCGTGCGAAGCTCTCAGGTCAATAGCAGAAGCATGCTCTGCTAAGAACCCGGACGCACAAAATGAGCAGTAAACTTCCTGGGACTGAAACAGAAATGGCTAAAATGGGTTTGGCTGTAAACGATGGCAAAACAAAATACGAATATATGCTATTCAAAGATGATGCGAATCGTAACGTAACTGTGAATTGTGGGCGCTACCATGAGATGATATCGAACTTTTTTTTTGCCCAAAATGCAAGAGCTTGACTTGCATGATATGCAATTTCATAAAATGGTGCCACATGTCACATAGCACGCGCAACAATGAACTTATTGAGAGGCGAGTTCGGTGAACATTTTATTTCACGTTCGGGACCGGTCAATTGGCCGCCTAGATCGTGCGATTAAACGCCTTTAGACTATTTTTGTGGGGCTATGTTAAAGCTCATGTTTATACAGACAAGCCCGATAGACAACATTAAAGCATTTATTCATGAGATACCGGCCGAAATGTTGGAAAGAGTATGACCAAGCGTATGGATCATTTGAGGCACAGTCAAGGTCAACATTTGCATGAAATAATCTTCAAACATTAAATTATATGGACGTACTATCAAATAAAGCTTTCATGCATGTGTTCTTTTTGAAAAACTTTCCTATAGCTTTTAAAAAATCACCCTTTATATACGACATATTTAGTCAATTTGATGGATGGAAGAAAGAATATTCTCTTCGTTTTCATATCGTTTGCGATGGGATCGATCGAATCGCCCATCATCAGCATCATAATGGAGGTAGACAGGGACTTCGTCTACATAGGTCCGTCAGTATCAAGAAACAATAATATCAGTTCTGAAATCAATCGTGGAATCAATCTCCCCAACCGCTTTGTCTTTAGGCTCAGGAGGTAATTTAATTACAAAAGATTGAGCTGACTTAGAAAGCCCTTCCGCTTTCCTAGAGAAAAGTTTTACATTTGGTCTTCTTTGCGTTAATGGCATCTGAAGGAGAAGATTCAGTGACTATCTGTAGGGCGAAATAATCCTAGTTAGGCGTCTTAAGACAGCTAGCCTACAAAATTCAAGCCATGTAGAGCATACAAAAGAGTATGCACTCGTCTGAGTGACACACATGACTTTGCAATAATCCCATTTTAATAAAAGCAGTAATGATCTACTTTGCTAGAAGGGGGATACCCTTACCCGCTTACTGGTTTAGCTCTATAACTGCTCTAAGAATAAGCGCGATGTTTAGGCTTTTTGTAAAATCTAAGGCATGACAGTGAAGTTTTTCCAGGTAGGGCGCTAGCGATAAGTAAGGAAGGATTACTGCAGAATGCTGGAAGTGTCTGATCAGTATCGCATGTTGCAGGTTGCAAACTTGCTAACCTATACCTTTGGCGTTCTGGTGCGTGAAAGTAAACATCGACATTAATACTTCTCGGGGAAGTCAAGTTGAAGAATATTATTTTTGTTTTTGAGCTAATATTCAAATGTTGGCTTGCGAACAAAATTCTTTGAAGACTTAGATCTCAGTGAATATCAGAGATTAAGTTCAGGACTCTTTCAGAGCCCTACGAACAACCAACATCATCTGCAAACGCAGTAAGTTTACTTCTGAACTTAAATGAAACCAGAGAATTTATGTACATTAGAAATTAAATTGGTCCCAACACAGAACCATGAGGGACACCAAAATTAAAGAATAAATTTTCACTCCTGATACCATCAATCATCTCTCTTTGAGATCTAAGCCATTCTCATACGCCTTGGTGCACGCCTCCGTATAATTTCACGGACATAGTTAAGTTTCATGTAAATAGTTAAGTAGACTTAAGTCTTAGGTTAGTTTGAAATGTATATAGTTATAAGTTTTAGTTTAGTTTTAAGTAGAATAGGTTTATTAATTAGTTTTTTTAAGTTAGGTTAAGAAGCAAAAATAACACACATTTCCAAGTTTTTTTTCGAATTTTCTTGGGGGATAATTAGTTTTAAGCGATGAATTTAAAAAGATATAAGAGGCCGAAAGGCATAAAGAAAAAGCAAAAAACCTAGATTAGCTTAGAGTACTCGTGAAGATTATATGGTAAGCTAGCTTTAAGTTTTTTTGTCTAGCATTTAAGAAATTGAATTTTAAAATAAAAATGCATAGAAATCTAATGTAAGCTATTCTAATATGAGTGGCATTGCAGCCAATAAGGGACCAGGGCCTAGTTTCTATAACAACGTTTCGTGTTGTGTGTGCTTCTGCTCCCTCACAAGTAGAAGGAACCTACAGTTTTTTGCCAACTTCGAAGGGCGAGATTTGAGAAGCTGTTTTCATAGACAACTGACACCCTTTGAGTGTTGTCAGCTACTCGAAAGAGGTGCTGCCGTGAAAATATGCGAGATGCCCCGTCCAGGGATCGAACCTAGAACGTCAGCGTGTGGGACAAAGCACTTACCCACTACGCCACGGCGCCCACATCCGATCGACTATGCAGATGTCGTTAAAATTTTATTTCATCGGTCGCTGAAATGGCATGTCGTCAATAACCACGATCCCACTGTTGGACTCCTGTGAATATAGAGATCCTAGAGAACGAGGTTAATGATGATCTCCTGAGGAAAAGTCATTATGGAGTCAACATGGAACACATTTTTGGCTTTTCCATCTAAATGGTGATACACCCAGACGAGGAGAAATGTAGAAAAGGATTCCACAACCAACATAGAAAGACGAGAACATAAGCAATAAGGAACTGAAGTAAGTACAATGGTAAGAAGCCCACAAATCCTACACCAAAAGTTCATATATGTGACGGCACTAGTGCCTTCTCTTTGCGGACTCAACCTTCTTCAATTGAAAAAGATACAAACGAGTACTGTGTCATCGCATTCCACGCAACGGTTGCAAAGACAAGAGCATGGAAATAAAATCCATTAAACAGCATCTTTAAATCCTGCTCCCTGTTCTGAGCAAACTGTAAAATTAGTCTAATGAGGAAACTGACTTCACTTCATAGCCCTCCATTAGGGCATGTTATCCCTTTTTTGAAAAACATATTTCCCAAGTTAAGGTTGATTCACTGCAAGCCTTAAAAAAATGTCCACGTAACATCTTCATAAGCCAGCCTAAAGCGCCTGTTTGTTGTACGTCACAAGTCGATAACTGTGGGGACTCTATATTCCTCAATTACTCACTCCCACCGATGAGAAATTGACTCGAGCCATGCCACATAAAATTATTCATTTCTAAAAGTCAGTGTCCCGTTCAGTTAAATGAACTAAAAGTATGCGAAAAACTTTATCAAAGGATTCTCAGGGTAATCTGTGTTCCAAATTCCAAAAATCAAAAATGCTACAAAGGCATTTGTCAGAAGAGTTCCTTTTACATTCAAAATCCCAGTCATAAGTGCCTGCTTACTGCCTAGTTGCGCGCAGTAGTACCCGCTATTCATTCTGCATTCCAGATATTTGATTGCAAACCCCAAGCAGCAGCCATGCCACATCAATCCACATCCATCTCGAGACCATTACCCAGCCATTACGTGCCCTGTCGACAGACATTCGTCGGCGGTTTGATAAACTACATAAATAACATCACCAAGAAGGGCCCGAGACTGATTTCCTATCAGTGTATCATCTCATTGTCCGATGATCTAAATTGTGACTGTCATGTCCAGACGTCAACTTGATTTGATCGATTCGTATGCGCGTCGAGAGACAAACAGCGAGCGCACCGACTGCTACCGCGCATTGCAAACGAAGCCCATTCCACCTGCCTTCGATTGCCACGACACAGCCATCACTCTGGCTCTCTGAAGAAAGGCCAGCGATGCCGCTGAGGAGTCGCTGTCTCCTCTCCGCGAAATCACTGAACTGAATGTAGGAACAAGTGCTTGCCTGCAACCTGCGGTATTTATTGAACTTGTTGAGCAGCAGTCTTCATCTCCAGCTCCATCTCCAACTCCATCTCGATCTCCATCTGCATCACTGTTGGCACCCTCCTAGCCTTAGAGTGGATGGGTCCCCACTTGAACGGAGCTGCTGCATCTCTCCGTCTACGTCGGAAGTGCATTCATTCAAAAACAAAACCCACCAGAGCCACAGGCCGTTTAATCACCTCGACTGCGGTCCGGCCACCGCCACCAGGCCATCGGCATCCTCTCGTCAGCTTAATCGAATGCGACTGGAACTGAATTACTTTTGATTAATAATCCGGCGTCAAATAAAAATGAATGCGGAGTGAAATGTGAAAGAGTGACATCAGGTGAAAAGGAGCCCCGATAGGTCGCCGCGATTCGAGTGCATGCTGCTGGGTACCGCCGTCGCCGCGGATAGAGCGACTTTCTACTCCTCAAAGTGAATGTATACGTCAAGCTGACAGAATGCGGAGTGAAATATAAGATCCTCGAGATGTCGGGGCTACCTGAACTCGGACGGGGACTTGGACTTAAGTGGTGGTACTGTTATCATTGTCAACTCGTAAATATCAAAACACCCACAAAGATAGCCCCGGCGAACATCTGAACACGGCACAAAATTTGACTTTCGCGCAAATAGAGCTCGCTGCTACGAGCCGCTTACTATCTGCACAACATCGGACCCCATTCCGGTGCCGAAGGATCTCTCGCGCTCTCCTCGCTCTCTGGCAGCAGGCAGCAGGCAGGTATGTGGCCAAGAAAGTGTCAACATTTTAACGAACCAACAAAACTCGGGCCAACATAAAGCAATCTCCCTCTCCCCACACACACACGCTCGGCTCAGTGTCTGTAGTTTCTAGTCTCTCCTTCGGTCGACGACGACGACGACGGCGGCGGCGGCGGCGGTGGCGGCGACAGACAACGACAGCGACAACGACAACGGCCAACAACTACGACAACTCCGGCCGACCACGAAAAGAGGAAGCAAAACAAAGCAAGACAACACCACAACAAGCCAAATCCTCCAGCGCGCTACTGACCACTTGATATATTTCTACATTGCGAACGATCCGAACAAGCAATATTACGCGATGGTGTGGGCGATACTTTATAGCTATGGATTTGCAGTGAAAGATCTCGCATTTGGCGCAAGGCATCGTAAATAAAAGCCAGCAAAACTGATCACATTTTTTTCCTGTGCGCTCCAAAGCGGCAACAATCGTGTCGCATAAAATTCGAACGCGGCCCGCTCATAGAAGGAACGCGTTGTCTAGCTGGCGGGGACCGCCTCCATCCCCCCGGAGAGTTGCCACCAAGGCAAGAGCCCAATTTTGGAAGCGCTACTTGTCAAGTCGATGCGACTTGGTGCGATCGAATGTGTTCAGGTGAAGCTGTCAGGTCTGGGCGACACGGCGCTCGAAGCTGAGATGACGATGGCTTGGTTCGGTGACAACCGGAACCGCACCCACTTGGCTTATGAATTTTTGATCCATCCCCCGAGCATGACCGGCCTGCAATTAATTGAATTGAGAACCGCTGCGTTGTTCTGCGCTGAGGCAATCGAGAGATGGCCAAATCCAAGTGACCGGTGAGCGCACAGTCATCACCGCCTGCGAATGCAAATGAAGGCTGTCCGGTTCGTGGACGCACGCACCGAGTGGGGTGCCGCACTGGTCAGACGTCAGGGCGGAGAGCCCAGTTGACATTCTAGAAACGATCAACAGTTGTCGCCGTGCCATGCCACACAACCGCCGTATCCAGCTCGAGCACTGTATAAGGAACAGGCGTACACTACACAAACACGCAAACAAAAGTGCAGGCGCAGGCTCAGACGCCGGCAGGGCGGCCCGAACTTTCAGCGCGCATAATTTCAAAAAGGCATTGGAACTGGGCGAGCATGTAGGCGACATTTCTATGAATTTTATAGATACTGTCTGCTACTAAAGACAACAACGAGGAAGTCTACTCTCGCGCGAGTGCATGCGCGGAGCAGCCGTGCGCTGGCGATGTCAGCGATTACCATCCGAAGGTGATTCGGTTCTATTTTTGCTTACGTAAATTAGATCTTAACAAGCCACAATGGGTTATGCTATGGCGGCGGTATCTTCGATCGATGCCGCGCCGAGGAAATGGGCGGATGACGACGAGTAACATGCGAGTGGCTGGATGACCGTGCAACCGTGTGTGTTGTCAATGCGAAATCAGCGGCTGGAAGTGAAGGATGGATGATGTGAAAATTGGTGCAGCCACACTCGGGTGGCATTCTAAATCCAGTTCTCCTTCCGGACTGGTTTTTTGCCTCGTCACACAGCGCGTACGTGTGCGGTGCTGTGGCACGTATTGAGTAATATCGAGCCGGAGCTAGTCCAGACCAGGACCGCATAAAAGCGAAACCGAGTAGGCAGCAGGAATCCTTTCTATTTCAGATATTCCCCAAGTGATCCAATTATGTCACTCAGCCAGGGGTTTTCTAATTGGAGACTGAGAGGAGCGCGCCGCTAGATGCATTGTTGCTGCAGCTCGCTGCCCACTACTCCGCTTCTAATCAGAGGACACATTTACACAGCGCCTCGAACGGCGGTTGTGTGTGGTTTTGTTTGACAGATAAAAAAATGAGTGCAAGAGCCGGACCGGGTCTCTCAACTGAACTGGACTTATGGCATCTCCGCCGCGGCTGCTGCAGATCCAGCCAACGGGCCAACACGATCACCGCGATGTGTGCTGGCAGTGTGCGGATTGCGGATGGCGGATGGTGACTGGTGTTGGACGACGGCTTGTGGATGAAGGACGGTGGCAGTGCGCGGCGAGCTATCAGATATAAAAAAGTGAAAACTGGAGCAATTTGAGGTACAGATGTGCTTAAGCTGTAGGTAGTGCGACGACGGCGACGTTGTCGTCGTCATCACAGCCGTGGTCGTGGTCGTTCATGGTTAGAGCGCTGGGTATGCGCCTAATGGGGATACACCTCTGCCTCACAGTTCACTCACCTATATAATCAAAAGTGGCCGTTCGAAAAACTGGATGCCAGGAGAGCCAGTCAGCGCTGCCTCTACCACAGTCAGCCAACATCGCAGCGGCTGACTGCTGACTGCTGACGCTGCTGTTGGGTAAGGCGAACCGCAAATGTAATTGCACTTCCAGATAACTCCTCGTCGAATGTTCTTGGTGGAGCGCTCCAAACTGGGTTACTATTTCCACATCACAAGAAATGAGTTTCGAGTTAATTGACCACCACGATGGACGAAAGCCATCCTAAACAATTTACTTCACAATTAACTCGCTTCATAGGGTAATGGTATCTGAAATTTTCGATGATTTATCGCTTTCTTATTGCCGTGCTGATGTTGCGCTGCGCGATTCTGGTGGGAGCCGCCACACGTTGCTCGGATGAAGATTGCTGCGTCTCCGATGAGGTGCTGCGGAAGAAAGTTATTTCATCCATCAGTGCTCTGCGATGCGGGGTGGAGTGGAGATGCGGATTAGATTGCATCTTGGCAACCAGCAGTGAGTTGCTGACAATTTCGATCGCAAGTGAAGGGAATTCGACTTTGGAGTGAAACGTCTGTGTTTGGAGATGGGGATGGGAATCAGGTCGGCCGTTTGCAGTGTGGAATGTTAAATTCAATTTCAAAGAGGCGACATGCGATCCAAACTAAAGTCTTCACTTAGAGAAAGATGCTGTGGTGAGGTGAGGTTGTTGAGTATCGCGAGAGGGGACGAGTAGTCGAAATTGCTTATAGGGGCGTGTGTCAAGAACTTAATTTCGCACTTAATACCTCGTGCAGAGTAATATTTTTAAAGTGACGCAGTATTTGCAACAGACTGTACAGCATATAGTGCTGATTAGTAGCTTTTATTTTTTCATTAACAAAAGGTACTCAGCTGATCAGGTGAATGACCGAAGTCTCCTTTATTGCTTTATGTTCACATACGCTGACTTTCATAAGCACGGCGGTTAGTGTGACAAAATAATAAAGAAGCTGTTCTCTGCAGAGTCGGCGCTCTTTTTTATTTTTCTGTGTACATTTTGTCTCAATCCTTTCCTCTCCTCCAGTCCATTTAAGAATAAACCTTATAAGTTTGCTCGGGATCCTGAAACAGAAATCACTAGAGATCTGAACAGTTTCATGGTGGATATGGATATCTAACCCTCTGCCAGTGGAGTGAAGAAGTTGATCTGGGAATGGCTAAGACAGAACGGCATTTTTACGTTACATCAAAATTTTGTTTTTTCTTAACACTTCTTAATAATATTTACACGTAGGCTAGCCCTAAAGAAATCTACAAGCTTAAAACTGCAACTAAGCTATTTAAAATTAATTTTCAGGCGGCGGAAGTGCTGTATCCGAGCTAATCGCGGAAGTGAGTGTGATCGTGTCCTTGAAATGCAACAATTCCATGAAGTAAGAAGAATTAATTAAAACAGTGAGGCCACACAATGACTTCAAACAAAATTTTTCATTCGCAAACCAGTAACAAAATCAAACGTAAGAACTTACCAGTTGCATGAAGTAAAAGTCATACGAAGCTATATTTATTTATGTTTTATATAATAACAATTAAGACAAATTACGATGCATTACAGACTTAGCTTCTCATAGACAATTGATACTCTTCGAGTGTTGTTAGCAACTCCAAAGTGGTGGTGCCGTGAAAAAATGCGATGTGTCTGGTTCGGGAATCGAACCTAGACCTTCTGCTGTGGGTCGACACACTTTCGGAAATTGTTACAAAAAGCACAAGGAAACAATCGTACAATTCTGTGCGAAGTTTGTGTTTGATTTACAGTACAATTGTAGGGAAACTTATGAACCACTTTGATTGAAACACGTCCTTTCTGTTCTGTGTACGATTTACTAATGTATAATATTTTGTGTGTTACATATTTCATATGACAATCCATCTTTGATGGAACGTGGAGACTTTTCGGTTTAATCGTCCGATCAGATGGACCGATACTCAATTGAACACTTAGTTTGAGTACAGTAGTTGTTGAGTATTACAGTGACACGCAAAATGTCTCATTTAAGTAAATTGCCTACAGATATTCTACGGGTCTCATTGAGTGATCTGTAAGAATACCATGAGTTTTTGGAAAAAAAGCCAGTTCGGTCTTCTTTGGAAATTATTACTTCTTAAATAATTTTTTTTAAAACAGTTGCACCCTTAATTCGTGACCACCGTGGCATAGTCCGGAAGTGCATCCACTCACGACAGAAGGTCCAAGTTCGATTCCTTGACTAAACACCTCTAATATTTCACGGCAGCACCTCTCTCGAGTTGCTGATAACACTTAAATCTCGCCATTCGGAGTCGCCAAAAAACTGTAGGTCCCCTCTACTCGTGAGAGAGCAATAGCATGCACAACACGAGTAGATACTGAAGAAGCTAGGCCTTGGTTTCTTGCGGGCCGTAGTGACACTCAATTATAATTATTACGTTATTTAGTCTCAACCAACTTTGGTTCGAGGGTCAGGAAAGGTGAAAATCCAACGCCTAGTTATCAAGTCATCTTTCTAAAGGTCGGCGCCTCTGCTCTTCAACGGTTTAAGCCAAGCTTCCTTAAGTTAGCAAGATATTGCTTATCTTCTTTTTTTACAAGCCGCAAACTGGATATCAAATATTCTTTTGGTTTGTAATCGACATAGGCAGTGGAACAGACGGTTCTTCACCTTACAGACTAGATTCTCATCTCTACTTGTCTTTGTGTCCTTTGCCTTTGCAAAATTTTTGGCGTCACTTTCTAGAGTGTTGAATATTTTCTTTTGCTCGGAGTTTCTAGAGTTTGGTGTATTTTGTTGGGATGAAATTATTTGGTTTGGCCTTCGATTAAGGGGTTTTGACAGATCGAAACAGCACTCGCTGCCAACGCCGTCTGGTTTTTAAAAATTGCGTTTATCTTACCCCTATTTAAATAAAAAGAAAAATGTGTGCTTCCTCCCTCTTCCCCACGTCAGTAAATCAATTTAGGTTAGCCCTTTGTCCTTCTATACAACTCCCGATCTGCTGTTCTGGCTATTGCCTGAGATTACAATTTGATAGAGAATTGATTGTTGTATATTGACCGGATTTCGAAGCAAATAAATACACAGAACGATGATTGTATTCAAAGGACATCCCATAGAAGCATAGTTCCAACTTAATCCTGTCATTTGTTCAAGTGAAAATCATCCAAGAAGAGTTGTAAGTAATCAACCACAAGTCCACACAATCAAGAAGCTTACTGACAATAGCCGTGATATCTGCGAACAATCGATCGGATACGTTCAATCAAAAGAGGATAACTAACATTCACTTCCCTATCATACTCCACAGAGAATTGGCGAACCCAGTTCCCACATGCTAACAAGCCAAATGGTGCTCCGCTTTAATTTCGATCTTAATCGGGGTTAATATCCGCCATAAAGTAGATTACAGGCATTAAGCTCACCTCCAAGTTCATTGGGAACACAACTGCATCCGTAATTGAAAATGAGAACTGCAATGACGGCTTAATCGGAACGATTACATCATTTTACGAGTGCTAATATTCATTCACCCTGCAGATTCACAGTTGAGTTCGCTCGTGTTTGTCGGCTTCGAAGAGTCGGGCTTAGGCTAGAAAAAATTCCATTTTCAAGATTCAGTCAATCTCCAACAGCAGCTTATTCAAATAGCGTAATTTTTTTGTTTTTTTGTGAAAGAGGGTGTGGAACTAGTGCGATAAGAGCTGAGGGAAAGGAATGCGATATTATGGTAGGATTTTCCTATACTGAATTGAATTGACAAATATGCCTTTTAATAAGAAATTTTTCTGAACCGACTTTTCAACAAAAATGAAAAAAAATGTTCTTTCCCTCTTCCCACCACCGAACAGAATTTGTTGGCGCCGTATCGCAAAAAAATTCTTTCGGTTCGCCGCCAATGAAGTAAATGCGCTAGTATTTCAGTCAGTAATCTTTAGATTATCTTTATCTATCTAGCAACGCTCTTTCCATGATTCAACAGGCGGAGAAACTGGTAATCCGTCTGGTATGGGGAATAAATTGGGTTATAACCAAGGAGGTTTAGCTCTGACGGTTTGTGCAGTGTGAGGCCTGGCATTGCCTTGAAAGAGAATGCATGCCTTCCCCAACGGGGTTCTTAATTCTTATGGCTAATAGGTTACATGACGCGGTGAGGCTAATCTATTTAGAGCTTCTTGTTGATCAAAGCAATTCAATTCACCCAAACGTCTTAGGCGAGATTCATGACGCCTTACGCTACAGGCCTTTGCGACTTTTTGACGAGGATAAAGAGCGAAGGGAGCAGATGTGAAACAGAGATTACTTTATAAAGCAGTAAAAAAATACTTGTAAAATGTCACAAGTTACAAACAGACCCAATCCAATATGTCAATTGCATTGTGAGAGTAAACTGTATGAGAGTACAATGTCCAGCTTCTGTAGCTCGTATTAACAGCTAGGAGTTGAGTAAGCCTACAGTTTAATTCTGACTCAAAAAAAGAATGCCTCAATAAAGGATTTTCAACTATTTCTACGCCCTGAACACTTTCAGAAAATTAAAATTGGGTGCAGAATCAGACAGGGATCACGTAGGAACCGAACCGAAGAATCTACTCACTACGTAATGACGCGGATTACAAGATCGTTCTCTAAATAATTACGTTTGAAGACAGTAGCAAAACTTATCGAATTTTTTCGCAGCCAACTTTGCACTCTATCGCCCCACCGTTATATATTCAAACAGCTGATATATTAAGGCTTGTTGGTGAAGAATTTTGTTAAATTGTGTGGAATATTTTTTGTTTGGTGCCATATGGAAGATGAAAGACCGAAAGCAGCATTTTTGGCATTTTTAACTGGTTAACTACAAAAAGGGTAAAAATGCAGTTTAAGAATGCCGAAAATTATACGACGTGTGTGGAGAAAACGAGCTGACCGAAAGCCAATCCCAAAATTGGTTAACAAAATTTCGATCCCGTAATTTCGCTCTTGAGGATTTTTTTCAAATTCGATTTTATTAAATACAATGTTATCCTTATATGCTAGACAAATTTTCTTAAAACTATTTAAAAAATTTAATTTCTTACATCTAACTTACAGAGCCTGTGGGCGTGCTCTAAGTTAATAATAATAATTGAGTGGCACTACAGCCCACAACGGACCAGGGCCTAGCTTCTGCAACAACTACGCGTGGGGTGCTACTACTACTGTTCTCTCACGAGTAGAAGGGACCTACAGTTTTTTGCCGATTCCAAACGGCGAGATTTGAGAAGCTTTTCATAGACAGTTGATACTATTTGAGTGTTGCCAGCAACCCGAAAGAGGTGGTGCCGTGAAAAAATGAGAGGTGTCCCCGTCCAGAAATCGAACCCAGACTTTCTGCGCGGCGGTCGACGCACTTACCACTGAGCCACGGCGACCGACGTGCTCTAAGTGAGCCTTATTAAAAATAAAAAATGTACTTAACTGCCTTTCTATTTTTTCTTTCTTGCTGAACCTTATTCTAAACTTAAATTATGCTTATAAAATTGTAAGAACTAAGCTAAATTTCCTTTTTTTCCTTACATCCTATTATTAATTATGTCCGTTCGTAGTCCGGACGCGAGCACCCGGGCGTATTGGTCATATATGCGCCTTACATATACTGTCTATACGCCGTGGTGCACCTCGCTTTTGAGGATTCACAAAATTCTCAAGGCCTATTGAAGCCGATTTGAATAAAATAAAGTTGTTGTTGATTTGTTTCCAAATCGTTGACAAACAACTCGAGAGTTTGCTGAAAGAACTAATTTGTCTCATCCGACCATTCACAAGTATATGAAGTGTGTAGGATAAGTTTCTAAACTTGTCACATGGATTCCTCATGTACCTGCAGAATGAAATTTTCTTAGTGCCAGACCTCCTACAAATTAGTAGTCTACTCTCACTCAAGCGTAGTCTGCTGTCACTCTCATACTTATCAGTGACTATTCATGGGACGACTTTGAGTTTCCATCATTGGTATGTTCATCAATTCAACAGTGGAAACGATAACGTATAGCATATGAATGCTACAAAATGTCTAGGCTTCTTAAGACGAAGCAAATACAGACTTGGATTTGGCTACAAAAAATTTTATAAGGAGTACATTCGTCCTAAACTAGATAGTGCAACAGTCCTGTTTTGTCTGGTTCGTCAAAGAGGTCCTGAACATCTTCTTGATGGAATTAAAAAAAAAAAACGATTGCTAGGTTGATTGACCTTTCTGGTTAAACTCAAATTTATAGATTCAGTGTTGAGCGAAGAAAAGGCTGAACTGGTTTCTTTTTTTTTAGTTTCGAGGATAATTTGTGTGTGAATTTGAAGTGCTCAACTGACTGTGCCCAGACTCTGATGAAGTTGGTCATGTGGGGGCGGCTTGCGTTGAAGAAGCTTAGATATTCTGAATTATGATATAAATGAGCGCGGGCAATCTTAATTGTGTAGTAGAGTAGAGGTAGGGTACGAATGAATTTTGTTGAAGAACATAAGGGAAAAGGAATAAATATGTAGAATCATATCACTCATCGGTAGCAGCACTCTTTGACATCTTCATGTAAGCTGCACAAATGTATTCACAAACGAATCTATAGTGGCTCTGAAAAGAAAGAAAAACAAAATAGTTTGTAGGGGTTGTGTTTAAAAATAAGCGTGAAGTTTAGAAAAAAAACACTAAAGGTATTAAATGCGAAAAAGGAGTGCGCGTTGCATTACGTTAAGTTTTTGTAGTTTTGGGTACAAACGACATGCTTCATTTTTATCACTCTTTTGTCGTCCTTTTTAATCAAGGATGATCAAATGTATTGACTAGCTGCACTTCTTCGCTTCAAGAATTCAAACGCTATGCACGCTACGCCCGAAAACCTCTTTCAGATGTGTGGAATGCATTGGTGCATGGTAATTTTAGAATACTTATATGCTATGCAGTCTTAACATGATTTTTACTTCAAACAAACGGAATATATTGACCGAAAATTGTTTGTAATATACATACAACCGAATTACTCAAACACATGGTTATAGTGAACATACAGGTTTTCAAATAATTATTGATTCAAATTGGTTGAGTACACTCTTATTAACCAAAAAGTTTATTTTAGCTTTTTTTAAGAATCACGTTTTTTGGCGAGAGAACTACTGGCGCCTGTTTGTTTTTGAGTCACACTCCAGAACTAGGTTCTAGCTCTGTGAAGAACTACTTGTTAGGTACGTACTATTTCTGTATCAGGAATATAGGGGACGGAGAAATTTGAGAAACGAGATATCCAGTTCAGGAATCGAATTTTAGGCCTTCGGCGCGTGAGTTGACTCATTTATCTACTTTGCTACGGTGGTGGCCACCATTATTTGGTCCTTAGAAAAATCGAATACAAACATTTGAGAAATATTGCATTCCCACCATGTATGTTATACATTCAGAAAAAAATTAACAACCGATCGCAGTGCTGGTGAGGAAGTCTGCATAGGCATGAATTAACATACCCCAGTGCTCCGATAAGTCCTCAGGCAACAAAAGAAAGACGAATACTTTGGAAAAATTCTGATATTTCTTTCTTTCTTAGATCGAAATTCAAATATCAGTCAAGGAGTTACATGGAGTCAAAATTGAAGAATGCGGACTATAGCGCAACAATACATATCCTAGCTCAATTGCGGATGTGTTTTCCGGTGCATTGGCGTGGTCGAAGAAAATCGGCCTAATAATTCACCAAAGTTAAACATTTTGTGATCGTTTTGCCCTTCTCCTGGATGTCCAACAAGACGTTGGACATCACTCTTCTGTGCGATAACACTCCCTTCTCTTGGAACCAAGTTTGTTATGTTAAGTCCAGCGTTTCGACTGTTTCTTGGTCTCTGATGAATTGTGGTTGACGGTCACCAAACGACAGCATCTTTAGCAGTTTCTTCGAATTGTGCTTAAGCAGCGCCGCAATTGCACTTTTTGTTCGGAATTACAAAAAGCGTCACCTCACGGATTTTACCCACACAGTCATATCTACTGTCGATAACTACTATCTGAGCTATCCCGCACACCTTAAATCAACTCTATACCGATACAAGGTCAAGATTTCTTGTGACCTGATCCTCCGTGATAGCCGCTTAAGTGCCACTTAGTTGCGGATTATCAAAAACTGATGGATGACCACATAGAAACTAGTTAAACCAATTTTTGACGGTCGCTTTTAAAGGAGAAGGTTTCGTTGCGCGAGTTCGAACCAACGAGATTGAGTTCCTTTCTTAATTTTTCTGAAATCCGCTGACAGCTCGATTTGACTTGAATTTTTAGAGAAGCAGAGCAAGCACGCAGTAGTTAATTTCTTCTTTCCCTTCTTTTGTCGGAAGAAGGCAAGTCTTCTCTTCGTACCGCCCTCAAATTTGATATTAGTTCGAGAAATCGTTGAATTTGCGGACCGATATACATATCCACATGACCTGACAATCCTACCAGGATCAGACCCTCCATTTTGGTCATTACTTGATCCTGCATACAAATCAACCAGACAGTGCCTGTGCCAGGATAACCAACTGTGTAGCTCTTCCAAGTTTATTGACAAAGATGTACACTTCATAAAACAAGCTCTGAAAGCCTTTTTTCGCCATACAGACTATTCCCTTCTTGTTGTAATTTCGCATTTGAATGTAGGCCCTTACGAACGATTTGAGACTTCCTAGTACCGCATAACTTGCCAATTGTTGTCAAAAATAAGGAAGCGAGTCAATCCGGAAAAACTGTCACATTCCACAGAGCATGTGCTCGAGTCTTTCAGTCACCTGAGGTGATCGCTGTTAAGACATAACACCAAGCCATAGCGGAACATACAACAAGGATCAACAGAATGTAGCTGGTTGTCATCCTTATGTAACAAGCGAATTCGCACCGTACACCGTCGCCACCGAACACCACATGCCACCGATTAATCCCCGTCACTCGTTTGAACTTCTGCTTTCACGAGACTGTCGCGCGTCCCTTCTTGGCCGGCCGCGTGTCACTCAACTTAACGCTTCGCGAGGCGAAATCCTCGTGTCAATCCGGCTCACAATCACTTTCATTTTCTGTGTTAACCCGCTGCGTCCGGCCGTCCGTTAACCGAATTCGGTTATGCTCACTTTTGATGTTTGCCATGTCAGACCGTAATCCTGACAGGGCCAATTAAGTGCGACAGAGATTTTTCATTTTCATTTATGGATCCGGTGCTACCTCAACTTAAGTGCACAATGCACGCTCAAATTGATGGTAAATTGATTTTTTGTTCCTCCGCCCGCCCGGCGGCGTGCAGCGCTGACACGAGTGAAGGGTTCGGGTTCCCGAATGTGGCGCAACCGGTGAGCCACTTACTTGTTAGGTGCACGCATCTATCTATCGTTTTGGGTCAAACAAGAGAGCCCCCTCCCCCCCACCGAATTCAATTAGAGCCAGTTAAGGCCGCTGTGCCCATGAAAAAAATTCCATCGCGTCTACAACACGCGTCAAGAGATGCCTTAATGGATGCATGACGCAAACGGGAAAAAACGCGGCTACTCTGCTCTGCTATGCGCGCGCCTGCGCTTTGTGCTCTGCTCTTTGCATATCACCCGCTTAGTGCTTCTGTCCGTCAAAGCCCGCTAATCTGATTTACTTTCAAAAATGAAAGTTACTAATCCCTCGATCGCCATTGCACGGATAGCCGCGCTAGCCGCCCAGCCGTTCGATCGATGGCGTTTCTGTCGCGGATCTCTCACAACAATTAACCGTCGAGCGAGTGACAGATCGTCGTGTTTGTGCTGCCGGATCGCGTATGTAAATCCGTTCATAAGTGACGCCTGCCGATCGCTATGTACTCACAGACGCGCAGAGCGCTGTCTTCCACCAATTAGAAGCGCCAGCACGCAGCCGAGCACATGCCTCTCGACGAACCGCGACCGCTACACAATACACGTCTCCTCTGTCAGACGGAACGTAATTATGTTAATTTTTTTCCCACCGGTCGGCGGTGGCGGATGAGCACTTCGGCACGCACGGCCCAGGCGGCAAGGTGCTGCGCGATGTGGTTGGGTGCCAATACCAGCGCCCGTGCCTCTGCCACTGGTGTCGTCTTCACATGAGCCACACGTTCGCCACCGGAGTGAGGCCGCGGACAGCAGTAGTCCCGCCCGCCTCTTCAAACCAAAAATATGTGTGTGATTTACCTTTATTTTCCGCCAACCATTCTTGATTGAGAGATTCGCCTGCTTCGCCGCACGTCGCACGCTGCGCTTCGCCGTCGCCACCGCCACCGCCAGCGCCACTACCAACGTCGGTCTTCGCGGCTGCCGTTCTGGTGGGGAGCTGTGCGCGAACAGAGCGCCGAGCGGCAGAAAATAATCGATAAAGAGTTACATGTTCGCATCGAGAATGCCACTTGCCCGAGTGGTGGGTCGGCGGCCGTCAGTGTGTGTTCACATGCACGGGGCTGGGGCCCGTCAATATCGCGGGCTCGGAACTCGCGACTGGCTGGGCCGCTGTAAATAGAAAGCTTTCCTGCCATTGGGTAGATGGGAATAAATTATGTGAGCGCGAGGTATTTTGAGGCGGACATTATTCTGTCTGCGGCCGTTGGTGTGGTGTGTGGAGCATGATTAGGCGATTAGCATGCCGTGGCGTGTCACCGCGCACATCTTGGCGCTCGGATGCGGGCATAATCTCTGTACGTTTGCGCGGACTGCATGCGCTCTCTCCCTCACTCTCTCAATCGTCTCCGGCTGGGCTGTGCAGAAGCTTGGAGCTACCGAACGACAATAATCGATTTGTGGCGTCTTCCTGTTGCTGCTGGTGGCGGGCGAATCGCCGCGTGGGCGACAACCGCAACACAAGATGAATATCGATGCACACCTGACGGAGGCATGTCTTTGAATCGTTTCCCACATGGTCCCCGATTGGTCCCAATGTCGATTGTCGCCTGTCTGCCGATTATCGATTGTCGATTGCGAAACATTATTCTTCTTTCGAGACGGACCGAGCGTGTGCTGTCGCAAATATTTTGTATTGCCTTCATTTGTGAGGAGTCTGACGGGCCCTTCCTTGCACAAGCGCGTGATTCCTCGCCGACTGCGGGTATGTAAATATTCGAGCGAGGCTCGTAAAGTATCTTATTGGAGTGCAAATTGGTCGTTAATTTGAAAGGTTGTTGAATGCAGTTGATTGTGGCAGGGGATGAGGCTGGAAATGTGGGTGGGTGGCAGGAGGGCTGGCATATTTGAATATGTTTGCATTTAGATGAAGCAGCAGTGACCTTCAGAGACCACCTACATCAGGTGCAATTTGTCACTTGTTGACTGGTGGGGCAGTGTGAACATTCATTCGGCTGGAATTCTATAATTTGAACGTATGAGGTAGGTCCTCTCAGTTGTTTGAATCTGCACATACACTTCTGCTCAACTCACTCAAATTTTTACTGTTTTGAGCAGACTAAACGTTACTATTTGTCCTGTGCAACTACAGGATGCCTAAGCGTACTTATAAATAAGGAGGTGAACTTGTCCAGGAAGTTGAAAATATTCATCGGGGTTTCCTCTAGAAGGTCACTTAAATTATCAAAGGGAAGTTCATTCAGCTGGGTTTGTCCTGCTCGACCAAAAGCATAGAAGGTGCATAGAAGGAAATGCATTGGGTTGCTGTGAACCAGGAAACAGTTGGTATGCAGAATGTGCAATTTAAGGAATTTATAACGAATTTGCATGAAACACTGTGACGAAAGGAAAAGCTTGAATGCGTCTTTACTTGACGGGAAACAAACTAAAGGCGAACATTTCGAAATTCCCAAAGGACCTGACAATTCTGCAAGCAATTAATGTGGAGAAAGTTAGCACTAACTGGAGGCTATAGTAAGACCTACATATATGAGAAGCTGAAGAGCTCAGGAGGTTTCTTCGCGGCTTACGATAGAGGGCCTTTGCCTTTTTGTGACATTTCTTGCAGGTTCAGGTTCGGTTAAAATATCCTCTTTCTCTCCTCCCATACAGAAATTCAGAATCATAGTTTCGGTGTTCCAATTGAATCGCCTTACGCTTCACAACGATGGGAAATATTGAAAATTTGTTTTCAAAGTATGTTCTGTGTCTTGCCGATGTCGATTGGCCACCTCGAAGCTACGATTCGATCCCTTTGGACCTCTTTGGACCGACTTGAAGAATAAGCGAATATACACTTTCATTGACGATTGGAATCGTACCTACAAAAATCGAAAATCAACAATCGACTCCGCTCAATTTGAATTCGAATAATTGCGATTGCGACAACAATCGAATTATTCGATTGTTTTTATTCGCAATTGACCATCGCTAATTTGAATCGGTAGTACAGTCTATATAATATAATGTTTGAAGATTATTTCATGCAAATGTTGACCCTGACTGCGCCTCAAATGGTCCATCCGCTTAGTCATACTCTTTCTAACATTTCGGCCGGTATCTCACAAACAAAGACTTTAATGTTGTCTATCGGGCTTGTCTTTTTAAACATGAGCTTTAAGATAGCCCCACAAAAAATTGTCTAAAGGCGTTAAATCGCACGATCTAGGAGGACAATTGGACCGGTCCCGAACGTGAAATCAAATGTTCACCGAACTCGCCTCTAAATAAGTCAATTGTTGCGCCTGCTGTGTGGCATGTGACACTGTCTTTTTGAAACGACATGTCATGGAAGTCAAGCTCTTGCATTTTGGGCAAAAAAAAGTTGGCTATCATCTCACGGTATCGCTCACCATTCATAGTTGTGTTGCGATTCGCATCATCTTTGAATAAGTACGGTCCAATGATGCCACCAGCCCATAAGCCGCACCACACTGTGACTTATTCTGGATGCGTTGGTAGCTCTTGCAATGCTTCTGGCTGACATTCACTCCAAAATCGACAATTCTGCTTATTAAAGTACCCATTGAGCCAAAAATGAGCTGACCATAAAATGGAAGAAACGCGCGATGACCTTTCTGAACAAAGCTCGCATTTTGATAATAAAATTCAATATTTCGTTTATGAGACGATCCATGGTTAAATTATAGACCAAACTGAAGATGTTTGACCATGAAACAAAACACGAAACGTGTGTCATCTGTTTAAACCAGTGTTGCCAAAAATATAATAGCTAAAACATCACCCTTTACGTTTCAAGAAATACTGTAGAAATATTCTTCATTCCAGAGAAATGTATATAATCTCAACAGAAAATATATCGGTTCATTCTTCTTCATTTCATCATCCTCAAAGCCAAGTCAGTCCCAATAGGTTGCATAAATTGTTTTCCAATTTTCATGCTGCAAAGTCATCTTTTGATATAGACTTCTTTCAGCCGATAGCTAACAGTCGTTCTGACCGTATTTCGTTTTCAAGAATATCTATCCCTCTTTGCGGATTTAATTCTACTCGTTGAATCTCGCTTTCTGTAGAGCTTGCTTACTGAAGGCTTTTTGCAACACTGTTTTAAGGTTTTGATGGCAGCATTGTGGCCGCCATGGCATAGTGGGTAAATGAATCGGCTAACTTGTCAAGATTCCAGGTTCGATTTCAGACGAAACAGCTCACATTTTGGGAGTATGAAACATTTAAAAAAAACTCGCCGAACAGATTCGGCAATAAACTGATGGTGATGCCTCGTGAAAATGGCCACCCGTTCACCCTTAAGCTTACCTTCGGACGTACAGTTAAGCTTAGAGACTCGTGTTTTAGCTGCACCACACGAATATGGAATGCTCTTCCCAGCTCAACTTTTCCCCGTCATTACAATCCACAAGCATTTAAAACCAATGTGCATCGGTACCTCCCCTCCCTCTCTTCCTTTATACCTTCGGACCGTGCTATGATTTTATTCCGGTCACTTAAAGGTACTAAATAATTCCTGTATCGCGCGGCAATTATAAAAAAGCACGCACAACACAAGTAATTGTGTTGTAGAAGCTATGCACAAATGTGAAATTCGGCACAGATGGTTGATGGTTGTGGATGTCCACAGAGGAAATCCCCAATATTGTTCATTCTCCAGATCCCGTCTTAGATGTAAATTTGTCGCAATAGGATAAACGAAATGACCTCGCTTAATATTTTCTTACTAAGAAATGCTCATGAGAGGCCGTTGTGGCTTGCCATTCCGTTGTGCTTATAAATGTATAGTAATTACCACTACCACCAAGATACTTCAAGTCTAAATACTGAAAGTGTTTAGTTTTCGATAACATTCTCAAAATTTTATCAGTTTTGGGCATCCACCGATTGTCCACCCATCTCCTTCTTCTTCTTCTTGTGGCGATACAATCCGAGGTGGACATAGGCCTCAACCAACATGCCTCTCCGCGGTCCAAATTCACAATCAAGAAAATGCAACGCCACACACATCTTTGGTCGCTCAGCAAAAGTTATTGGAGCTTGGTTGGAATGTTTTGCCACATCCAGCAGATAGTCCTGACCTTACTCCAACCGATAACTTTTTATTTAATACTTGCAAAACTCCTTGAATGGTAAAAATTTCAATTATGATGATGATGTCAAATTGTACCTGGTTCAGTTTTTTGCTGATAAAAACTAGAAGTTTTATGAACGTGGAACTTTGATGCTGCCTGAAAGGTGGCAAAAAGTCAGTGCTCACAACTGGCAGTAGATTACAGAAAAAAGTTATTTCCTTCCATGAAAAAATTGTCTTTTAATTTCTAAAAAATTACTTGCCGTAGTTCCCAATTCTATATTTCAGCCAAATACGTTTCTAACTTTTACATGATTAATTTCTTGAATCAAAATAAAAGACTAAAATTCTCCCAACTCTTTTTGCACTAGATGCATTCAGCCAATTCTTGGCAAGGTAGTTTTAAAGCAAACATTTTCTTGACTTCAGAAAATCTCGCCAATGCAGGGCAATGGACAGAAGATTATGGAAGTTCAGAATGGTCAGAATACGATTTTTTTCGATTTTTGTTCACTGGTCAACGTCTTGTCCGACATCAGCCATAGCAGTTGGGTACCATATGGAGTTTGTTATTCAAAGAAGGACGGGATAGAGGAGTCATCTATTTAGAACGAAGCTGAGTGATACGTGATTAAAGTGGAATAAATGTACACGGTACATAAGTTTTCATCAAACAGAACTTCGCCGTAAATGATCCTCTTCATTATCTCATGTTGTACACTGACGCAAATTCCAAAATGTCCAGAGGGCAGCTTAGTGTCGATTTGGTAACAACACTACCATCTTACGCGCTCGCTTGATTCGCATCTATTTCGAGCAACGTAAGCGGATGCGAAATTGGAAATTTCCGGTAAGCCAAACGGGCACACGGGCTAAGCCGCGATTAAATAATCTCGTTCGCAACAAAGCGAGCACGTGAATTCCCCTGTCCATTCATCGGCCTGCTCATTTCAATTCACATCAACTTCAGGATGTGCCGCAACTGATTGCGTGGATCCCATTTTTACCCGCTATCCGGTCTGCAATTCACGTGAAATAATGCTAATCCTCATTCCGTGGAAATTTCGATTGAGACATCGGAAAGTCGAGGGCATTTGATGAATTGCGGATTTTCCCCAGAGAGCAAGACCGAAAAGGAAAATTTCAGCATTCTCATTGACAGCTTGCCACCGCTAGCATCTCTACATCATCGATTGCACGGCGCTGACACACGGGCTCTAGATCTCATTCGTGATGTGATGACGTTTGCGGCGAGGGCACACACTACCAGCCAGCCATCTGGTGACACATGTGCGGCTGTCGAACGTGTTGCCGGTTGTTGTTGTAATTAAATTCTAATTAAGCGGTGAACCGATTTGTCAGGCCCGTCTCGAGCGCGAAGTGTTGCTACGTTCTGTGTCACCTGTCACAAATTAATCATTTCACAGTTCGAGAGCAGTTATTCCGGATTCCGGCGACCATCAAGGATATCCGCGTTGCGGATGGAGATTTCTCATCCGCAACGACTCACAAAGCGGCGGCGGTGGCAGTCAATTGAATCCAATTTGCATGGAATGCACCTAGGAGAGGAGCGCGGAAAGTGCTGTCCACAGAAAGTCTTCCTTGGCGCACGGGGCGCACAAAATAAAGGCCATTTGAATACCCGGCGGTGTCCCAGTTTTGTTGTGAAAAATCAGAAAATGCTTTTCGGACGCATCATCGAGGCTGAGACCGCAAAACGGCATTTCTTCTTTTCGGCTTCGCAGTTAAACTAGGAAATAATGAAGCGGATCAGTGAACTGTGTCCGCTGCAAGTGGACGATAGCCGATGGACGGTGGACTGTGGACGGGGATTCGATCACCATTTGAGCACGGCCATGCAAAGCAGTGCTCTCTGGTAGCAGAGCTCTTTAATCCGATGCGGTGTGCCGCCGCCACCGCACTGCATCGCCGTAACGCCGTAACGAGAGTGCGCATATACGAGCAGACTCGTCCTACTAAAATAAACTGGAACACATCGCTGAGGCAATTTTATGTACCCACATTATTGACCTCACCAAGACCTCCAGCTGCATCGATTCGGCATCAGCATCCGTACCATCATCATTACGATCGCCATCATCATCATCCTCCGTGGATAGTAGATTGGAAATTTGCTGACCACACTCACTTGGCGGAAGCGGCGCGTTGTTGTTACAACCAACGCCATCCTCCGGCAACACCACACTCAGCCATTCCGCTCTCAGGCCGCGCTCATGCCCCTCACCGCAGCGCGCGGCCAAGATCGACGACTGTCGATACTGCCACGAGCAACAACAACTGGAGTACTTTATTTTAGGTGCATAACTCAAGATACCATTTATAGGAAATATTGCATAGCTGAATGGGCTCCGGCAAATCGGAGCGAGCGTCACACACAGGCGCATAGAGTGAGGAGCAAAATAGTGGACCTTCGCGGAAAGTCGGTCGCCGCTGGACGGGAGAATGTGTGAGCTGCGCAGATACCCAGTGTCAGAGGGAGAGATTCTGTTGTGTGGTGGTACCTTAAAATCGACTTTATCAAAGCTGTTCGTTACCGCAAAGTCTTTCTCCGCGGCGCAGCGGCGGTGGCGGCGGCGGCGGCACACTGCGATATCTGTTTCTCCGTCAACGTGGACGTCGTCTTCTTTCGCTTCTTCGCGATGACTGCGCACGCGGTGCAGACACGGGGAGGAATTGGGGATATCACCTAGGTTGGTGGCGAAGCCCTAGAGCTGCACTTAACAAGCCGAGATGCGTACGTATCCGTGTTTGAGATCTTTTATTGGATTTCCTTGTGCTCGTCGCACAGATCGAATCGGTGGCGGTTGCGATGACGATGGCGATGTCGGTGACGGTGGTGGATGTGCGGAGGGGGGGGCCAACAATCTCTGGCCACTCTCGCGGGATATGCGAATATCTCATGCATGCACTCACTAAATCCAGTCAAATTGATTGCACGCTACAGATTGTTAGGTTTACAACGGCAACAGGACAGGGAACCGTATATTGATGGCCCGATGGTCTGATGTCTTTGTGATAAACCAAAGGATTAGTTAAGTCATCGTGTTGTTCCGTCTCCTCGTTCTCCCCTCGAGCGATCATCGAGCGCTGGTTGCATAACACCTCCGCCGCTCCGTGAATGAGCAGTCGCACGATGGCGGACCGAGGATCGCTGTACAGCCGGGAGAGTAAAAGAAAAAAATGAAGACTGTTATGAATGCCTACCAGTGATCCGCTGACATGTTTTGAGGAATTCCTCGGTTATTCATTCGCTCTCGTTCGCAGTTGACGGCTCGCGCGCCTACACAGCAGAGCTCGGATTGAGATATCTCGATTGAAATATCATTTTGCCCTCTCGCCCGGTGATGAGAGGCACTCGATGTCTCCAAGAGAGGCTGTTGTCTGGCAGCGAGCGCGCTTGTGGATCTCGAAATAGGTGAAGCCCATTGATACACAATTTGACCCGCTGCCAGTGTAAATCATTTGATGTTTGTCATGCCTCTTCGCCCAACTCCTCCGTACATCGCCCGAAACTGTGAGCACTGAGCCGAGTATCTTTTAATCTGATTTTCAATTTGTTTCTAAGATTTCTCGGAACCCGTCAATGCTGATCCACCTCTTCATTGTGCCCCGGTGTTTGACACTGATGAACACAAACAATGGGCCGAGGTGTCGATGCTAACGATATGTCTACTTAGATGGAATTGGTCTCTCCCTCCAGAGCTCCCCCACTCGAAGTAATCTTCACGAAATCCATCATTCTCTGTGGCGTGGCTTCAAACAGTATCGCCGTGAAGAAGGAGCGAAACATCCGGCTGAGATATTTGTGCAGACGTCATGT
Organism: Eristalinus sepulchralis; assembly: GCA_944738645.1. Lineage (NCBI taxonomy): Eukaryota > Metazoa > Arthropoda > Insecta > Diptera > Syrphidae > Eristalinus > Eristalinus sepulchralis. The sequence goes on from OX122883.1 coordinate 1,261,173, forward strand.
CTTTTGGTCAGATGCCAATCTCATGTGCCTCTTGTTTGTTGTTTTTGCCTTAAAAGGCGGGCGGCGCGGGAACGAAGTGCGAGTGGTGCTCTGTATGAACTTTGACTAGAGCGCGAAGAGGTGGTACGGTTCCAGGGTGACACAATCGGAAATGGTTTCACAGAGGTCCACAATTAATCTCCTTTCAAGCACTTGTGTCTCGCCCAGTGTCAATGAGTTGCTCAATCATTTTATTCCATCTTCAGTTTAATTGCAAATTATATCGTAACGGGGAACATACAATTTCTTTCCACTTTATTCAAAAGGCTATGTTCTAGCATTATGGAAAGATTTCTGGCATTTGACCGCCACGGCTGGTCCAAACGCAGTCTAACTTGGAGATCCAACTTTCGAGGACTTTTTCCAACAATTTTGGCGAGGTCGGGGAATTAATGCGGCAAATGTTGTTGTTCAAGGGGTCAATCGCGTCGTATTCCCACAGAAGATAGTCTGTCGGCATTAAATCGCACGATCTTGGAGGCTTTGGTTACCAAAAGTATTCTTCTCCAAATCAATTGTGGCTCGAAATGTGTGGCCTGTTGCGTCGTCTTGCTAAAATCACCGCTTCTGCACATTCTCGTTGTTTAAATATTGCACAAAACAATCAGTAATATTGGCTTAATTGACCAGCATCGTTTTTAATGAAGTACGGACCAATTGTTACACCAACCTATAAAGTACTCAAAACAGTTAGTTTTTGTAAACACAACAGTGTGTCTTAGGAAAACTGATCAGCTTGTATCGTACCAAGCTAATACAAACGCGAAGCACGGCGCAGTTTAGTTTCACAACTGCAGCCTCTTTTGCCAAGGTAATGCGCTGTCGTGTGACGCCTTCAATATTGTACTGCAGAGGAGAGTGCAAGGGGCAGGTGCAAAAATGGAAGGCACAATCTTGAACAAATCAGTACATTTGCTGGGATACGATGGTGACATCGAAATCATCACCCGCTAACTGCCAGCCGTTGTAGAGGCATCCACGGCTATTTAAGAGCAAGCGAAACCAGCTGGTCTTAGAACGAACCGGAACGAATCACATTTGGCAACCGCTGATATCTCGGTCTGCTGAAACAGCTAGGATGAAAACTTCTGACTCGAAGGACCGACATAATGCTCGACAAGACGCTTAAGCCGCCCGTATTCTTATACGGAGCAAAGAGCAGATCGTCTTTACCTTCGAAAGTTACGCTCCAGGTAAGAGGGTGTTCGAATCCCAGCCTCCTTGTTCCGAGCCTCCGGTATAGAGCCCAAGTGATAGCGGATGCTTGAGAGTTCGGTGTTGACAACTGAAAGCAGCGTGACCGGGACTGTCAGGAATAGATGGCAGCAATAGGCTCAGGCTTCGTGGGTCACTGGTATCACAACATAAACTTGAGGCTTATCACGCCAAAGTTTTCATCACTGAAATGGATACTTCAACTAAAAGTGAACTCCATCTCTTAACAAAATTCGTGTGCTAAACATAGTCCGAACAGAATCTTGATTTTCAAAATAAATTTGCACAATTTTGAAGAAATGTTCAGACCCAATTCTTCTTCTTCTTGTGGCGCTACAGACTGGGATGGACCTGTGCCTAAACCAACATGCCTCTCCAGCCAGCACGATACCTCGGCAGCTGCCGCCAGTTGCGCACTCCAAGTTGGTTAGGGTCCTTTTCCAATTGTGGGCTCCATCGCAACCAAGGCCGTCCGCTGTTGCTTTGTCCTAATGGCTAAAATTTGAAGAATTTTCGGGCCGGGCCAACTTACAAATACAACTAACTGATCTTAATTTTAACTTACTGACTCTTCACGAGTACTTTAAGCTAATCTATTCTCCAGATGCCATCAACGCAAACAGGACCAAAATCGCACACAACACTTTTCTCTCAAAAAGACTAAGGGCTTCCTCATCCGCTTTTAGTAAAGTCCAGGTTTCCGCGCCATAAAGTAGGACTGGGATGATCAAGGTGTTAAATAAAGCAAGCTTAGTCCTTCGAGAGAGGGCTTTATTACTCAATTGCCTCTTGAACCCAAAGAAACAGCGATTGGCAAGAGTGATTCTCCGTTTGATTTCGGTACTGGCGTTGTTGTCTCTATTTACGGCGGAGACCAGGTAGACGAAGTCATTGACTACCTCGAAATGTATGCTGCCTAGTGTGACGCTCTGTCCGAGACGCCGATGTTGTGTGTCCTTCCATGACAGCATGTACTTCGTTTTGCCCTCATTAACCACCAGTCCCACTTTAGCCGCTTCTGCTTCAATGCCAGCAAACGCCTCATTGATGGGTCGCTGTGTTCGTCCAAACACGTCAATGTCTTCGGCGTAAGCTATCAATTGAACTGACTTTTGGAAGATCGTGCCTCTGATGTTGACGTGTGAGTTACGCACGATCCCCTCAAGAATTATGTTAAAGAAGTCGCATGACAGCGCGTCGCCTTGTCTATAGAACCTTTACGGAGCAGTGAGAGTTCTCTATCGTCATCCTACACAATCTGACGAGTTTGGTAGGAATGTCAACTAGACACGGCACTGTATGGGAAGATTTAGTCGATGGTGGACTGCCCTGGCCTGAAACCACACTGATAAGGACCTATCAGGTTATTGACGAACGGTTTCAGACGTTCATACATTACGAAAGAGAGGGTCTTGCGATAGGAGTCTCCTTTCTTGTGTACCGGACAAACGGCCCTCATCAGGCATTCTTTCCTCCGATCATATCTTACGAATTAGCTGGTCCATGCGTCCAACTAGGTCATCTGCCACTGCTGACAGTCCGTCCGCTCCAGAATTTTCGGGCCTGAGCGGCGGCACCTGTACAGTCTATATGATCTAGCCATTTTAAACGTTGTATCCGCTTACCATATTTTCTTTTCTGCTGGAGGTTGAACTGGGTCGCTCAGACTCGAAAACTTGTTTTACCAGTTTGAGTTTGGTCTCGATATTGCAAGGCGTTGTGATGGAATACTTGTCTATCATCGTCCAAATTGAGAGGAACATTCTGCATAACAGTGGGATTTGGGCCGCCAACGCCATTTAAGAGTCTGCAGAAATGATCTTTCCAAATCGTCAGCATCGATTGCGACTCTACCACCAGTTGTCCATTTTGGTAATGGCAGGCAGGTCCTATACCCACCGGATACCTGGTTAGCCTTTCAGTGGACCTCTCCATTTTAAGTTGAGTGAACTTTAATTACCAGAACGGATCCTATGCTTCTCAACCTTATGTCAGTGCTTTGAAATAATCAAACCTCAACTTTGTTTTATAATATCTGTCGATTGATTGTAGGATGAAATCCCAGGCCTTAAGGATGCGGAAGCCACATCCTATTGCTCACTTCAGTTATATTTTTAAACGCAGCTAGAAATTCAAATGTATCTTCATTTGAATATCTGTCAAAATTTCCCTATTAGATCAGGAGAAGAAGAAAGTGTAACAGACTAAATGTTTCGTTCCATGTAAACGAAACACTGATAAACAAGATAAATGGAAGCAAAAATCTTAAGCAACTAGAGCGCATACATAATTTTAAAAAATTCCCAACACAAAGTGCTGACAGTTGTTTCCATGTGTCAAGCCCAACACATAACTTTAGCGCAACGTTTTAATTAGAAACCGTACCGGAAGAATTATATTTTCTCCTCTCGGCCGTATCTACGTGCGCATGTAAGCTAACAGATTCGCATGCCACATTAACATAATCACGTGTCTCCAGCGAGCTACCACTTACAGATGTCTAGACTGTGCCTACGGCTAGAGCACAAACTAACTACGCTGTCAACAAGCGAATAAACATCTGTCAACCCAGCTGAGAAATGAAACTGCCAGAAGCTTGCAAGCTGGAATTTTCGTTTTTGAAAAACGGGCGCTGAAAGCTGGTGAATCTTTGACAAAATGAAGCCACTTTAGCGGTGTGGTGATGATGAGGATGTGTGGTACGATGATCGCCGTATCAAGAGCTCATGGCCTTTGACAACAGAGCCTCACTTTCGTCAGATATTTGAATTCGAACAAATAATCAGAATGAAACGTACACTCACACAGACCTCTGCCCAGTAAATCTGTGTGTGCTCCAAGCACCGGCGACAAGTTGAAATTATTGACACGGCGACACTCTCAAGAACCATTTACACACCTCAAACGACAAGTCAATAGAACTCTTTAATTCACTGACGACGGCAGCTCTCAACCAACGCAATCGGTGCGCCGTTCCCTTAAAAAGTGATCGAGCCAACGCCGAGAAATTAATCAGCGCAGTGTCTTGACAGAATTTCATTAATTAGCAATGTCAACGCAATTGGCTATCACAGCGGGAGATATCAAGCGCAGTGCTGCGCCACTAACGGAGCAACTCTTTTCCGTCTTTCCAATCTGTCCAACCACATAGTGAATAGTGAACCAACACCCGCCACCACTAGCCAGACCACCATCAGACCATCTGCGAGCACAAAGGCAAGCGCCGCTATCTTCAGATACCCCCAGCTGCCCCATACAATTCACCACCAACACCGCCACCATCGGCAGCAGCACCACCTTCCGCCTCCATCATATCACCTCTGCTCTGCTCTGCTCTGCTCTGCTCTGCTCTGCTCTCCCTCCCTAATGTCCAACATATTTGTCCGCCCGACAGTTTGTCAAAAGAAACAACAACCCGAGACATGCCCGCACGTACCCTTGGATTTTCATCTCCGAGACACGCCACACACTCACCACCACCGCCCCACTCACCTATTTCATATTTTGCAGCCGACGACGACGACGAAGTCGCCGACGACTGCTAATTTAAAAATGTAAAACTGGACGCAAATTATAAGCGGCACCTCTCCCCGGATGGTTGGGAGATCGACGACGGGTCGAGATGGCCGAGGTGGGCTAAAGTTGCACGCCGGCGTAAACAAAAGTCGCAACTTTTTACTGCCGCCGCTGCTATGTTGCACCGCTGGGCTGCTCCTAATGATTTTCATTTAAGCGATCTCTTAGAAACGTGTGCAATCGCAGTCGTCGTCGTTGTCGTTGTCGTTGTCGTCGTTGCCACCACCAGCACCACCGACGCCCGTCCCGCCGCCGTCGCTCGCTGTCGCTGATCGCGATCGCAACTCCGATTCCTTGCACTTTTAATGTACACAATTACTACTGTCTTCAGCCGCCTTATTTTTTGCACCACATTGTTATTGGTAGTAATGCCCACAATTGGTGCTCCGCGCCACGGCTCTGATACCAACAATACACGATGCCATCAACTGCAACTGCAACAACAACACAAACAACGACTGCGACGAGTTGGAAGACAACCACGATGACTACGACTACGCCGACGACGACGACGAAGACAATCTTGCTGGCAACAACGGCAAAAGCGTCATGAGCGCAGCTCATACATACTTGGCGCATGAGGGAGGGCGAGTGTGGATCACGGTGACTACGACAACGACAACGACGACGACGACGACGACGATGGCGATGGCGACGGCGATGACTACACCAGCGATCGGGCAGCTGGAAACTGCCCTGGGGCTTAGGTGTGGTCTCATTCTACTAGAAAACTACTTTCATATTTCCAAAGCATCCGATACGGTCCACTCGCTTTTAGCCGCGTTGGTCGTTTATTTTCGGTTTTGGTTTCTTCTTTTTGCCTGCAATGCTGATTGCTCCAATAAAAATCGAAGCCAAGTGCTTACACAAAGGCGGGCGGACAACGAACAGCCGACAGCCGATAGCCGACAGTCGCAAGACACATGGAGGCTACGTAGACGACGACCACGATGCTCTCTAATGGTTTTGCCTGGTGAAGCGAATGTGTTGCCTTGGTTTGGTATGCAGCGCGTTCGAATCCGGATTAGTTTGCGGTGCGGACTCACGCAATAGAGAGGAGAATCTGTCCCCAATGGAGACAGACGACGCACAAACGTTAACGAGTCGGTGCGTCAGAACTGGAGCGGGCCCGAAAGTGCGGTGCGGTGAATATTGCATAACATCCGCGTTTTCGATTTTATTGTTAACATCGCTGCGGTCGCTCGCGGGCAACCACACCTCACGGCAATGCTCAATTAAGACGTAATTATTTTCACCGAGATCGGATTGAGTTAATTTTTCGAATAGTCTATCGATTAGGAAGGGCGTGGGTCGCCGATGATGGAGATGAATGTCCCGCGCCGCAAATGCAAATACCTGCGGTCAGCGCCGCAGCCGGGGAAAACTGGGTTAAGTGCCTTGCGAATGTGGAGTGGACAAAAGATGGTCCGTCGGACGACGGCTAACTCCAATTATTCTGCCGTCGCACTTTCGAGGAGAAATTCGCTCCTATTCCGTTAGCACCCCAGCATGGGGCTCGGGCTGGCGGCAAGATACAGAGATACAGCGCGCGCAAGCACCACCCAAATCGACTTTCAAGCAGAGGTGGCCGGCTCCGGCTCACACATTCGTCTAGCTACCTCGGAAAACATGCAAATTCAGCAAAATCACCGCGATCGGTCGCCTCCGCGGCCAGCCGGGGAGCGGTGGGCAGATCGGAGTTAGTCAATCGCGGCTCGAGGTGGAGTGCACAGATCCTAGGACACGAAAGAAGACGAGAAAAATTAGAGGTGATCGGCACACCAGTGCCGCGTCGTCGTCGCCAACCATCGACGCTCGCTCCGCAGCTGAGTGGGGCTTTTGCCTAATCTCCACTTGATACGAACGCCTGGGCAGCATACTGCACCACATTTAAATAAGTATCTTAGCGGAGATTTATTGCCAGACGTACGCCCTGTCACGAATTTCGCGCGTGCTGCACATTACGAGTGATTTTGCCTGTTCGTCGATTTTTTCCCGGTTCGCTTCTTCTGCTCCTCGCTTGTTGATCACTTGGCGGCGGTGGCGGCGCGGCGCGGCGGTGCTTTCTGACTTGGGCTCGGGGTCTGGAGCTGTGGCCGTAGCGAGTTGGGCGATCGGGCGGCGGACCGCCAGTCAGCCGTTAAGTTAAGCAGCTAACCCGTAAACCTTCGGATTAGACACAGCCACCCAGAGCTGCTAACAGTTCGGGTTGATGCTTGAGTCCCCGTGGTGCCCCGCGTCCCGCGGCCAGGTGCTTGAGTGCTGCAATTTGGGCGGCGGCGCGGTTTTCTTTTCCCTTTTCTGTTCGCTCTCCCTCTGTTTCCTTGTTGTTTTCGGTTGTCTGTTGTCGGGGGTTTTGTTTTTCCAGTCCGCTCGGGAGGGCTTGCTTTGGCGCTTTTTCCAACATCACAATGACGTTCTAGTACATGGCGTCAATGATGTTTGGGAGAACCTTGCGTGGCTCGACTGTTCGATCTGTCCCCTTGTTGCGGCTTTTAATGATTTTTGTTTTTTGTTTCGTCTCCGCTCTGATCTAGTTTAATGGAAGTGGAGGAGTTTGGGTGATAGGTGACTTGACATTTGATTTCTATTTCTGTTGGGCGACATTTTTTTTTGGCTTGCTTTGTCTTCAGATGTGTACCTGCAGTTATCGTGGCGGTGCCTGATGGTGGGCTCATGGTGTCGTGGGCTTTGCGCTGTTCGCGATATCAAGTGGTAGAGGAGGCGAAAGGGAATTGAAAGGATGCACATGCAACCGCCCACATTTTGGAATTGCTGTAAATCAGGGACTCGTACACTTAGAAGGGAGACAACAGTAGTGGGTACGTGTTCACTCACTCAACTTGCGAAATCTGCACTACAACTGACTAGAACTACAACTTGTATTCGACATTGTATTCACTTTGTCAGACTTACGTCAGAATTCTGTTGTAAACTTTTGGATCCATATAAGGTTGCGAAGCTTAAAGGTAGTCCATATTTGTGTGCTCAGTAGGCGATGAGACTTAGAGGTGAAGTGAGATTCGAAAACAAACATCGCGACACCAGAGAAATCTGTCCGGTCTGGTTGTGCTGCGAAAATAGAATCATTGCAGTTAGTATAAGGTCTATAAGAGATGGTGCAGCTTGTATTATTCCAGCTGCCTTTAAACGTTTTGAAATGACTGCTTGAGTGACACTGAAGTTCTTCAGTTCTTCATCTTCAAACTGTTTTGGCTACGCATGACATTTATCGTCTTCCAAGGCAAAGTCACCACTCCTATATCTTGAGCCCCTTTTGGCACGTCCGCTCAACTAGCGCATGTTCACCATAAACTTCCACCAAAATACGATGACTTTCGGCAGCAGTTTTCTTCATATTGAGGTAATGAAGAGGATCAGCACTCAAAAATACTTTTCAGGCACCAAGTCGACATATATGAGGTTGTTGCCGCGTTTTTGTCTTTTAAATTTTCCGGCTATGTACAAAGCGCTACAGAGCACGTATCTGGCAATACTATACATCATTTGAAAGCTCTTGACATAACCTACAAAACGACGCTATGAATGATTAGTTTGGATATTGCGTTATAGACGTGTAAACACAGAGTTCACTAACGCCGAAATTCGCGCTATTTTAAAGATTTCCTTCTTTAAAGGCATATCCGCTAGAGAAACGTTCCGAGAGGTTAACGATGTTTTGGGGGATGGTACTCCACCACTTCGAACCACGGAAGAATGGTTTCGACGATTCAGAGCCGGTGAAAACGACACCATGGATGAGCCAGCCGGCGGAAGACCTGTGACGACGAATACCGATCGAATCATGGAAATCATCGAGTTAGACCGGCATGTGGCATCTCGTGACATCACCCAGCTGATGGCAGTTAGTCATCAAACCATTTTGAACCATCTGCAGGAGGCTGGATACAAAAAAAAACTTTATGTTTGGGTGCTGCATGATTTGATGCAAAAAAACCTTCTGGACCGAATCAACGCCTGCGATATGCTGCTGAAACGGAACGAACTTGACCCATTTTTGAAGCGGATGGTGACTGACGATGAAAAATGGATCACATACGACGGTCGTAGTTGAAGGCCGATGAATCGTCCCAAACAGTGGCAAAGCCGAGATTGACGGCCAGGAAGGTTTGGCTGTGTGTTTGGTGGGATTGGAAGGGAATCATCCACTATGAGCTGCTTCCATATGGCCAGACGCTTAATTCTACCATCTACTGCGAACAACCGAACCGCTTGAAGTAGGCGATCGACCAGAAGCGTCCAGAATTGGCCAACGGGAAGGGTGTTGTTTTCCACCAGGACAACGCCAGACCACACACTTCGTTGATGACCCGTCAGAAGCTACGGGAGCTCTGATGGGAGGTTTTATCGCATTCACTATATAGCCCGGACATAGCGCCAAGTGATTACCACCTGTTCCTGTCCATGGCGAGCGCCCTTGGTGGTGTGAAGTTGAACTCAAAAGAGGCTTGTGAAAAGTGGCTGTCCGAGTTCTTCGCAAATAAGGAGGGGGGCTTCTACGAGGGGGGTATTATGAAGTTGTAGTCTAGATGGAAACAGATTATCGAACAAATCGGCGCATATTTGAACTAAATCCGATCACTGTAAGACTTTTTATGAAGCATTGAATGAATAGAAAAAAAGCGGAAGGGAAGGAAAGATATTTGACAACCTCATATATTAGTTATGCACCAAATAGCTTTCTGACGTTTTCCAACAACTGGACAAAATTCGAGCGGTGATCTCAAGTACTACATGTGTACATATATTCAAGCTTCAATATGTATATTTTTTAATTTTCATTTTGTATCTTAATTTGAAAGTGTGATACGGTCCTGGTAACTATCCTTTCCCCAATTATTATTGTGCTGTCTTAATTCACTTTTCGTTGAATACTTGCACGTATGTGTGTGCAAATCGGACTACGAAAAATTAAACGAAACTGTCTATGAGTAAAACTCGCACTTGTCCAGCTAAGGGGTGGATAAGTCCCCAAAAATGTTAATTTATGCCCTGCATTGGGACCAAATCCACAATGCCATATTTGTAGGAACTTTGCTGAAACCCTAAAATTTACAATGCAACGAGGAAATAATGGGTGCCTATGAAAAGCTTTAAAAATCTCGTCGTTAGGGGTCGGAAAAAACTGTAGGTTTCTTATGATGTTTCAAATTTCTACAACGGTACTTCAAAACAATTTGTTTTTTTTTTTTAAATCTGTCAATTGATATATTCTTTACCGTTATATACTGGGATTACAAATGAATTCGGTTCGTTTTTTGGAATCAAAAAAAGTTTTGTCTGTCGGAAGCGACAACTTTTTCCCATCTCTTGTAATTTTCGAATACCGTCTCTAAGTCCTCTCCGGTATCGATCCAATCATTGAGTCACTTTTTGATTGCTTCAAGAGACTCGGACTGGTCTTCCCAAAATAGTTTTGTATCCGTGGAAAAAGTCGGAAAGAGCAAGGTTTGGCAAACACGGTGGGTGGTTTGAGGTATGCCATTTTCGCTTTTCCAAGTGCTTTCTGACCGCCATGTGGAGCCGAGCATTTGCATATTGAAAATGTAGCTTGTCATGCTTTTCGGTCATTTTGGACCATTTTGCACATAATGCACGGAGAAAACGCTTTAGTTGTTGATAACGATTTCCATCATTGGCTTCGTCTGGTTCGAGCAGTTCATAGGAAACCACCCTTGTCTGGTCTACCCATATGCAGAACATGATCCTTGCACTGTGGATGTTTTCTTGGCGAAGGAATCCAGGGCCTCGCTTGTACAACAACTGCCGACCGACAGTTTTTTAGCGACTCCGAACGTCGAGTTTTGAGAAGCTCACGCCACCTCTTTATCGACATTAAAACAGCATACATCGCCTGGTTCTTTCTTTTCTTACCTTCTTCAAATCAGTGCAATTGTTGGGCTACGGAAGACAAGTTGACATCCATATCGTCAAACGCTCCCAGAAGACAGACGTACAGGCTTTCACGGACACTGAAGAACACGCGGAGCGAGCTTGTCTTAAAGTCGAGCAAAAATCCAGCCGCTATACACTACACTCGGTCAGAACGTTACTGTCTGCAGCTGTCTGCAGCTGTAGGATATGTTAGATAAGGAGTGAATCTTCCTCGGGACGAATGTGAATTCTGCAAATGACTACTTAACGAAAATCCGTCGTAGGATTACCCTTGGCAATCGATTCTATTGCGGGTTGTCTAAACAGCTGAAGTCAGAACTCCTAACGCTTAGGACTAAGATCAGGCTCAAAAAAGCGCCAGTCTTTTTATGCGGAGCCCAAGTCTGGGCGATAAGCGAAAAGCTGAGCAGATTCTTTAAGGTCATTGGGACAGGGGATATACGGTCCTGTCTGCAAGGAGGGCAAATGGAGAAGAAGACACAAGCGCGTGTGAGATAGGGACACAATCCGGGAGGCCAAATACCGACAACTACACTGAATCTGCCACTTCGAGCGAGAACAAGGCTCCAGCTAAGGAGGGTCTCCGAATATTAGCCTCCAGGTTCGAGGAAACAGACCGGATCTCCTGTGCAAATCCAAGTGATCGGAAATGTTAAGAAACTTGGTTTGAATGACAGGAAACAGCGTTTCCGGGACCGTCAACGATTGAAGGTTACATTATACAGGGATTCACCTTAAATGGGTTGCCAGCCTGATAAGTAAGTAAGAGGGTAGGATTGTCACACTGGAGAGCGCTCGAGAGAAATGTCAACAAAGAGCTCTACACGCTAACCATAGCGTGCTCAAGGTTATTCGACTGAACACAAGTCTACCGTCAACTCACAATGCAAGGTTTTGAATTTGAAATCCCGTAGATCAGTACGCCCAATTCTTTATCATACAAAATCACATAGGACTGTGCCAATGATGCTGCTGAGCGGCAAACTTGTAACAAAGGAAGAACAGCCGAACTGTAGAACTTGTGAGTCCTAAATGTGTGCCCAAGACATCCATCTGCATACATCCTGCAAAAATTGTGATACATCCCGTCATCGCCTGACATGTCTCTCATAAATCAATTCACAGAGAAAGCGCAACCATCACTTCAATTGACCGCCATCCGCTGCCCCTCCCCCACCATAGAAAGTCACCAGCGGACCCATGCAAATTATCTGGAGTGGGTGAGAGATGCTTCTTCGCAGTCTTCCCCCGCTAGCTATGCACGTGTGCCGTTACTCAACCGAAAAAGGACCTAAGGTGATGCACAAAAACCCTCCTCGTCCTTTTGCCTAAGACTCCCACTTCTTTCCCTCCACAGTGTGTAACAGTGTGTGCACTAGTGAAGTGCAGCTCAATTGTAGCCCGTTTATTGATTTATCTGTCAAGATATCGCACAACTACACTAGGCGGACATCTTACCAAAACAAGGGGACCAACATGAAGCCCAGCGGTGACTCAGAGGAGGGACGGGTGAGTGGCAAAAGAGTGCACGCGCGCGCGCGCTCTATCCCCGCCGAACTAGATTGCGCCAAAGGTAACGCCATCTAAAGCGAACACCATGTGTTAGCGGGGGAGGGGGGGGGGGGGCGAGCAGCGAGCAACTGACGAAGACGCGGTGGAAGAAGCAAGAAAACGCGCTGCGCAAATTGGGCAGGGGCACGAATACATTCAGCTGCCGCCAAGTCGTCCCGATTCCGATTCGACTCGATGCTGCAGTTCACCAGAGTTCCAGTGCAGTGCGACTGCGCGGCAGCATCTAGCCGTGGCGCATAGTCGCACACTGCGACTGCGACTGCGACTACGATCACGGCACGGACGACGTCGGTATACACACGACTCGATAGGAGACATAAAAGTAATGAAGTGCGCGGGTGTGGTCGCCATTATTGCGCCGCAAATAGCGGTACTCAAGGTTGTGCTATGGTACGTTTCGTTTAATTGCATTGCAGCCGGCGATCTGCTCGCTTCTTGTGTGCTCCTCGCAAGCCGGTCCGCTTGTGTCTGTGTCCACATCCCCGCCGCGCAGTCCAGCTCCAGCTGTGTGTGTTAGATGGCTGTAGGGTTTCCTAAGCGCGGCTGGGGCTGGCACACTGGTTCGGAGCCGATTATGAAATCGCACGAGCGGTCTTCACCAGGAATTTCTTTGTTGGTTAACATTAGTAGCTGCGACGGCGTACACATGATCGACCAACACACACTCGTACCCTTACCCGGGCGTTGGGGTGTACCTCCGCCCGTGTGTTTGTGTTTGTGTGTGTGAGTGTGCATCCGTGGCGACGGCAGCGGCGGCTGATGCAAGCAGGTTAGGAAGACGTGGAGCTTGGGGTTGGACTGGCGCTTTGGCAGTCTGTCGGTTTGTCGGCTGACGGGCGGCGTGGCATTGGCTGAGCATGGGTGCTCGTTCTAGCTCGGATAAGTCGTGTGCTTGGGCGCACAACCACACGAGTGATGTACGAGTGCTCCCAATAATGACCACGACTTGGAAACTAGTTCATTTAAATTGCTGCACTCGCTGACGCGTCGCTGATGCTGTTGCTGGCCCGCAGAGTGGCCCCGCCAACGTTGCGCAGTTTTAATTGAACAAATTTCGGCCGGCTCCCGCCTCGTCCGCGCAATGCATCTTCTATGACACCTAAGACGATCCAAATCGGCTCTTCACTCGGCATTACCTGTTCGGTGATTCATATCGGTGGAAAATAAATGATGAGGATATTGATTGATTGATTGGGCACTGCAGCAGGCCGCAGCCGGGGCTGCGTGTCCGCCAGAGTGGGAGGAACTTTTGGGCTTATCCGCTCGGCATCTGAGTGGGCCGTTGCAGCAACCTTTGCGTTCCTCTGGCCATTGTTGCGAATTCCTCTCCGCATCGAACTTGGCTAAAATTCTATCTATTCAATTAATGATATCGGCGCGGTGGCGTCATTTTCGTAGTGGCCACACCGCTTACGGCCTCATTGACGGGATCTGGTGGCGGCGAGCGGGCGTCCCATTGAAAGAAGCCGGCCCGGGCCGCATCGGCTGAATGAAAACTGCACGAAATCTGATCATCAGCGCGCGATTCGGCGAATGATTCGGCGGCATGATGGTGATGCTGGTGGTAGCACTGGTGTTGCTGTGCGCCGCGCCGAGTGGTGGTGTGTGCCGACCGGGTGCTCTGTGGCTGGAGAGAAGGAGTGGCAGCAGTAGCTTATTGTGGAAGACCTTTGAGGTCTAAGTTTTTTACAAATTGCTATAATAGATAGATTCCAATGCGCTGTGGATGTATGAATATTACCACTCCGTGGCTTCGTGGCTTTGTATTGATTTCCTCTCATTCTCCACCCAACAGTTGGCTGCTGTTTGCCAACTATTCGCTAGCTGCCGAATGATGCTTCAAAACACGACGAGGAAATCTGTTGTTGTTTCGCGCGTTCGTGTAGACACTCGTGACAGGGAGAATTCGTTGAAAAATTATAACGCTTGGGTCATGTTTAATTACTGGCTGTAGTTGTAAATTGATGTCGAATGCGTATTTGGGTTGTACCGCGACTGACAGCAGCGATTTAGTGCAAATTTAAGTGGTTTACGATGCTCTGCGAGTTGGGCTGGTTGGCTGTCGGCGAAGGGGGTTTTGGCGTACGTCTTTGATTTGCACGAGCACCACTTACCACAGATCGTCGGAGGCATTAGTCAAGTTAAATGTATGTACAGTGACGAAGATTGAAGATTGAACTCATTTGAAGATGACTGTGGAGGGGTGGCAACGACGGGGTCAGCTGGATATGCTTTCCGCTTCCATACGCTTCCAGCCTTGAAATGAATAAAATGTTTGTAAGACACACACATCAAAAAGTTGTAAATTTCGAAGTGGAGTCGTTGGGGAAATTAAGACAACCCGACCACAAAGTCACCTCAGGACGCATTTCAATTTTACGGTCCTTTCACTTTCTGTGGAGGGAACCCCGCCGGTTCTTCTAAATTCCTTGCGTTTTCAACGACGTGATTTACGACGCACGTGTTAATGCAAATCAAAAGGAATTCACGCCAGATCGCGATCATGGCTTGAAAAACGACCTTGCCTTGTCGTCAGCGCATGCATGTTCTCTTGCGTATGCAAATGTGCGTTAAGATTACTCAGTTTGTTTTCATGCAGATAAATGGTTTCTGAAAATGGATTTAGCAAGAAATAATGCAAGAACCGGGTAATGGGTATTTGGATCCTGTGGGTAAACCGAAAAATCATTTGAGACCTTGGGATTCCCGTAAATCTCTGCACGTCCCCGGTTGAGCGTAGAGGGGCTTTCCTCCAATCGAAACTCAACAATCGTAGATGCCGAGGATGTGCATGGAGAATGCGAGACGCAAAATTTCTTTGTACATACCCAAACAAAATTGTACTTAGTGCACCCTTATTCTTCTTCCACAGTGCATACTGGCGAAGGAATCCTTTATTTCATTCATTAGTGTCAGACAGATAGACATACCAAAATTGACTACAGTTGGCATAGAAAATCACTTAACCACGCCAAGCACTCCGCCAAGAATGGAGTCTAAGCTTAAGTCCAAGCCGGATTTGCGAAAAGTGTGGCGACTCCAGAGAATTCTGTGGACCCCCGAAAGTTTTCTCTCCCAACAATCTTTCCAGGAGATCTCGGAACCATAGCCATCGTCATCAAGTCTTTAGTCCACGCCCATACGCAGACCTCTCCCTAGCGTTAATGGTTACCTTGGGGAAGACAATACCAGCAGTGACATAGAAACCTCGGCAATAGACTCATATCAAATCATGCGGGAATGCCTTCAGAGCCTTCATCCTTTAAGGCCCGGTACCTTGAGGGACTACAAAGGGCAACGAAAAGACAAACTTTTCGACCACAAAAGTGCATTAGAACTGTTGGAAGATGGAACTTTTTTCAGCTATGGGACACAGTGTCAAGAAAGAATTCTGGAAACTAGAAATATTTCTTGGAATCCATAAGACAGAGTCGTGGAGGAGGCTCATGACTTAAAAATTTTTAAGACTCTCCTATGGCAACACAAAAAGGGCTCCATTTCGTAGCATTCCCTCTGATTTCGTAAGTTGAAGAAGTTGCCCACTGCCTAAGGGATTTGAAACACTTATCACTTCATGTGGAATGATTTCCACGCCTTAACCTTTGCTGTGAGAGTGCGTCTCGTTTATATTAAGTTCCTTAAACACTTACACACTTAAGATATGAGAACGTATCTGGGACTATCGAAGGTGTAACAGGACACTAGTTTAACCTCAGGTCTTTCTTGAGGCTTAAACTTGAAAAATAATTCGATTTCCTAGAGTCATTCTGCGTCCAGCGTGGCATTAATCTCTAGATCCCCAACATATTTTTGAGGGCAGCTTGTTACGCTTGTCAGTTGCTGTGACACACAGAGGGAATCATTCTAAAACGCCCTTCAGATGGTTTCCTTACACGCTTCATCAAAAATAAGAGCTTAAGACGGACACAAAGTCCATGATGAATGTTATCGAAAATTGTCCCTTACTTACAGGCCACAATCGTCCCCTCGGTCATCCCTTGCACAAACAATCAACCGACTAAAACTCTTCGTACAACAAATGTCACATTTTTCTCTCTCCTTAACGCAGATCACAACCCGTCTCGGATAGACACCTTCCGCAACATGTCCTTTTCAAATTATATCACACCCCCAATTACATCAAATCAATCACTTACGATTCCATAATAAGCCTCTGATTTCAATTTAAAATCGTCTACCTCCAGTAAAAGTGAACAGTAGCACCTAATACATAAATTGATTAAAAGTAAAAGTGTTAGTACGTAAGCAAATAACAGCACAAACGAACAAAAAAAAAGAAAAAACGCAACAAGACTATAAAAAGACGAAGAAAAAAAAGCAAAAAACAAGCAATAAGAAAAAGAAAAACAGCAGAAAATAAATAAACAAACAAGAAATCGTCCAGTAATAAAACCGTATACAAAGAAAAGTAAACTGCAAACAAGAACTGAAGGAAATAGGAGCAAAAACAAGATTTTTCATAGTCGATTTAGAAAATAAATAAATAAATAAGTCCGCGCCAGTACGTACGGACATACATACATCGGTACATACAATGAAGAAAATCGCACGCCAGCCAACAGCCAAGGTGAAAAAAATTAAATGAAAATGTAATCACAATCCACATCATGACATGGGTGTGGTGCCACAGAAGAGTTTGAGACATTCACTTCATCCCCATCTGCAGGCGCTCCTGCGCCCCGAGACCGCCGGGCCACCGCAACAAGTACAACACTGCCGCCTTCCGTCCGTCCGTCCACTTTGGCTCACTGTCCTTCTGTGTCTCTCTTTCGCGATCGGTTCGCGTGAATGGCGAAGTGGGCAACAAAAATCAAAAGAGTTGGTGTGCGAACTTGCAAAAAGAAAGACGACGTCAAGAGAGTATAACGGAATCCACGATGGAGCTTTTCACATTGAACGGTGTTTTCTCTAACTCACCGTTACTGAGAACACAATGGTAAGAGACTGCCCCACTTGAAAGAGAACTCAGCCACACAAGAGTTTCGCTTACTTTCTCTTCGGTCGGCTAGAGCTGGAGCTCAAAATCGGATCACAATCGTGCACACACCCTGCCGAGTGGTACTCGTATTGAAAGCAAAAGTCGTTCCGTCGCAGTGAGTCAAAAGACGAGTATCGGCTATTATCAGGGGAGCCGGAGATACGAGTATTGCAAAACATGTTTTTTCACCATATGTGCGCTTTCCCTAGTCCACTGGCATTTGAGGCGCGGAAAGTGTCGCATGCCCAACAGAAACTGGACTACAGCGCTGTGAGCGTTTATGCTTTGTTTTCGTTTTATTTTTGTATTCTGTTCGCCGCCACTTGACATGTCAAATCTAGACGGAAATCAATTATGAATGCAAGCACCCAAAGATCATGAAATCAAGCCCGTAGGACACACTCCAACAGCCAGTTGGTTAAAGTCAGTCAACAGCTATAGCAGTGTCGCGATCTACCACGGTCTATCTAATTTACAGTGGACTTAAGCTTTATTGCCAGCCCGGGGCGAGAATCTTATGATGGACTGCGGCAGGAAGCTGAAGTTGACAGTCGGATAGATTGCGGCTGGGAGTAAAACGTCGGTCGATTAAATTGATGGAATTTTTTTCGATTCGCTTCTATCCTATCATTGGCAGACGCAACTACTTATGAAGTGTACTGAGAATGCAATTAAATGTTTGTAATGAGTACTGTCGATGGTGAAAATAGACTTAGCAGGTGCGCATGTGCTTAACAAACTTCCAACGAGGTTTCTTAATTAGGTACTCACGCGCCATGCATTGGATGGAGTATCACATAAAATCCCAAGGTTATGGACATCAAAGTGCGCATACAACTGGAGTGTTTATTGTCGGAATTTAATAGATCGACTGACTGTGGAAATGTGTTGCGCCCATTTTGTTTGATTTTCAGCAAGGAAATAACTGACTACATCGTCTATTTGACTTGAAAGGATTTGCCATGGGTATTAAAATCCACACTCAAGCACTTAAAATTATTTATATGCTGTGAGTTGTTAAGAGATAGGTGGCACAACAGCTAAAGCAAATTTCATATACAGACCAAGTTGTTAGCTTAGAGTTAGTTATAGGTTGTAAAACTTCCTCGAACGACTATTTGAACGTGATACCCAATTGTTGTTTTCTTTTTGTTCCTGTTTTCTGTGCAGCGAACAATTTCAGATTTAATTTCATGCAAAAACAAAAACCCAACGAAACAAGAGAAAGAAAAGTTCATATTGACATTACAACCTCTAGTTTGAGACTAGTTAGTGGAATGTTGGTAAGACCTTGATAAAACATCGTATCGCATAAACGCTCAGACAGTGGGTCCTTATGCGCCGACTGGTTTTCTTTTGTACTCCGTTAGTGACATAGCCACCGAATTAGTCCTTGTTTTTGAATTCCATACACCTACATTTTCGGGTTCCGACCACGGAACGGCACTTAGTCTGAAGAAGGTCGGAAGCACAACGACAAACGACAGCCAAGTCTTGAACTTCGCTTCTTTCATGGTGGGGACGTCAAGAGGGACAGGTAGACTGACAGACATTTGTCAAGGTAGATGAGTCAATCTCCTCCAACTAGTAAAGTAGAACACCTTTCTAATCCTATTCACTCCTTCACTGATGACAGTACCCTCAGCTTCTCATATTTGTTCGTTGGCTCACGTCCCTGCACTTCGGCCGTAGACTTGGAACGGCAGCGTATGATAAGCACGTTAAATTCCGACCTTGACAGCACAATCGCTTGGGGTACAAGAAATAGAGTGGAATTTAATGCTTCCAAAACTCAACTGTCACTCAAGTGTTCCTCAAATAACTAGCCGTTATCCATGGACGGCACCTGCGTTCTTGACACCGAAAAACTTTCCATCCTCGGTATGTGTATCAACTCAACACTTTGTAGTTGGAACGATCACATACTTGAGTTCGCCAAAAATGCTGCAAAATGTCTAGGTTTCCTAAAACGATGCAAAAAATACTTTACACCCTCTGATCTGGCTACAATTTATAAGGCCTACATCCGGCCTAAGCTCGAGTATGACGCTCCTATCTGGTCTGGTGCCCCCAAGACCTCCCTGCACCTACTGGATAGAATTCAAAAGCGAGCGATAAAACCTATAGGAGATAACAATATTGCGAAGTCGATTGACTCGTTAGAACACCGACGTAATATCGCATCTCTGTCACTGTTTTATCGCTATTTAAACAAAAAATGCTCCAACGAATTAGCCAGATGCATTCTCCCCCTTGAAGAATTCATCCGCAATACACGCCTTGCTAGGAATGCTCATCATTTGCTCCTTAAGCCCACATTCGGACGTACAGTTAGGTATACACGACCACACAGTTGGCAAAAAACTGTAGGTTCTTTCTATTCGTGAGAGAACATCTGTTCTGCCTTTGCCCAGCCTTAGTAATAGCCGGACGCTTTTTTCTTTCTTCACTTTTTCGAACCCAAAGACAAGGACAAGGTATCTACTATTAATCTGCATTTTTCTGAATTTGTCTAAAACTCAGCAACCTCTACTTTAAATACAGTCTGTCTTTTTCTTCTTGTGGCGCTACAGACCGGGGTGGACCTGGGACTCAACCAACATGCCTCTCCAGCCAGCACGATCTTTCGCCAGCTGCCTCCAGTTGCGCACTCCAAGTTGGTTGAGATCCTTCTCCACTTGTATGCGCCACCTCAGCCTGGACCATCCTCGGTTGCGTTGTCCCAATGGCTCGGATTCAAGGACTTTTCGGACCGGAGCAGTGGTATCCATAAGCTCTAAAAATATATAGATTCTCAAAACAGATAATGACATTGGAGAAAGTCTTCTATCACATACGGCACATTTAACACAGATTTGGTTGGCCGCTGAAACGGGGTAGGCTCCTACTTGGAGAGCCATAGTTCTATTATCGAGCCTTGCCTTAACTTTTTTCTATTTTTTTACGTTTCTACCACTTCCTCCCTGCAGCTACTGGAGTCTCTGCAGCACACCTCGCTTTAGCAAATTCAGTTGTTTGACATCAGCATGCAGACAGAGAGTACAAAACAAAACTTTTAAGACTCCTGCTGATGACTTATCCAAGCCCGGGGCAGACCGAATATTTCATCACCAAGCATTTGCTAATCTTCAACTTCAACTCCACTTCAATCTCAAATCTGCCGGATAGCATTCAATTTGTTGTCAATCTGACAAGTCTTGAGCGGCCTCTGAGACTGAATCGACAACTTCAGCCGCTCCAAAGCATCGAATCAGCAACAACGACACATTGTTGTGTTCCATGAATTACCCCTCAGTGTGATTTCTCAAAAATTTGAATCCGCCTCAGACACCCAGGTGCGCGGATAATTTCCACCACTACAGAGTATCACCACAAAAAAAAAGTTATCTGCAGTCGGGCGCCTTCTTGCCATCACCGTCTATCTGCCAGTTGCATGGAAACGCGCAAAACAACACGTATGTTGCAAGATATTGTCTCCCCCGAAAGAAAAACGAAAAAGCGAGAGACTTAAGGTAACCGTGCCAATGCTGGCTGGCAGGGCGTTACTAGCCTATTTCGCAGCTGCAACACCATCACTTCAATTCCAAACCAATCCTATCTATACTTCATCGGTCTGTTTATAGAGTACGAGTGTATCTCCCCCTCGCTGGGTTGAGCTGCCCGTTCTTATCTCATTTGAAAGAGGTTTCCACTTCGCAACGCGTGAGTATTGGGTAGGGTGTGGCGCGCAGTAAGCTGGCGCTACGTACAAGCTTCAGACTGGCTGTGCTCTCGCGATGTCCACTATCAAGGTCAGCGCGAGACTGGCAGCGAGCGCACCGCACAAGAGGTTGCTATGCTATTCCGGACGTCAATCTAAGCAGATATCTGAAAAGAGGCGTCCTTCAACAGACCCGGGAACCAGAAGTTACCACCGGCAGCGGTTGTGCAACCACCCCGTGTTATCGCCGCCATCAAGCTATTCGCCTGTAGGACACGCCGCTGCTGTTGTGGCTTATGAAATAAATCCATTAAGGCCAGTGAGCTATTATTAATTGCAAATGTGGTTCACCGATCTATCCAAAGAGCCACCGAAAAAAAACGGGGGAAACTGAACAAAATCCACAATGAAATCGTCAACAATTGGGAAAACTTTGTACTCGGCCTCGATCAGCGCGGCGTGCTCTGCCACTGCCACCGCCATCGCCCGTGCATGTGCAAGTTCATCTCGACAGCGGCAGTGGAAGGAGAGACTGATAATCACGACTTTTCCGGTGAGGTGACTTCACGGAATTATAAGCATTTCTCATAATAACTTTATTACAAATCACTTAGGACCATTATGGCTTGGTAGACGAGTGCAAATCCAAATCCAAAGCCCGCATCATCGTCGTCATCATCCCAGAAACCCAAGATCATGCACGTGACTGAGTGTTCATTTGTAATGGGATCACCCCCCCTTGAACAATGGAATGATTTATTGCGAAATTTCTCAAAGTCTTAACATTGGCGCTTGCTTTGAGAAGAATGTTTTCTGTGTGATCTTGTTTCGTTTCCATCCGCCCCTCCGCTCGCCCTTTGTGCCGTGTTTTGATCGAGATGTGCGCTGGCGCGGCTGCTGCAGATCGTGAGGATTGAGCTGTTTGTGAAATCACCACATACTCGTACTCGGTTAACTAAGATGTCCCTGACTGGTTGGATGTCTGACTCACCCCAATAGTGATTTGTCAAGGCAATCTCGTGTCACGGCAGATGGGAAAACAATGAATATCACCAGTGGAGTGCCCCCCCCACTCAGCGGAGACTTTTCAGCAGTGGCGGAGTGCCGCACACAAAAGAGTTGGTTAGCGAACTTGATTTTACTGCTGTCGCTGCTGGTGGCCAGACGCCAGCAAACGCATCACTCTTGCCGGCACGTAATCCCAATTGAGGGAAATTAAGACATCAACGCAGCTCAGTCAAATGATGTCCATTATTGACAATATATTTTACAAAATTACCGTCCACTGGTAATGCTCGCATTACGTTCGATTGCGCATTGGGCATCGTAAAATTGGATTTAATTTTCACATTATTTTCATTTTACGATATGAGTCCGCGCCGTACAGGCTCCGATCTTATCGCACTCGCATCGATATTCAGACAGGCTGGCATACGCTGGTACGTGCAGTCTATTCGTTTAGTTTGTACGCTTCGGTTTGGTCTTTACGACTAACAAAGTACACGGACAGGCGAATATTCATTTTCGATGGTCAGTCGACGACAACCAGCTCACTGAGTCCGGCTTATGCGGCAGTGTCCATGCTCGGCTCAAAGATGCATGTGAACCGCTGCTCGGTGCAGGGAATATGAGGAAGCGGTTGTGATATCAGTCCACGGAGAGCGGTAATGACGGCAGTGTGCATCGTTACTGCGTCGTCGCCATTCCGAACGGTGTTGAATCGACGATATACTTAATTCGGTACGGTAATTATCCAATCTTCAGTTGATTATGAATGCAGTTAAGTTAATTAGTTTGCATTAGCTTCGAAATAAATTATGTCTTCGAAGCGTGGTGCTGTTGTCTGCATATGTACACACACCGACCGAGGACCGAGTAAGTGGCCATCAATAGTGCGGTCAATTCGATCGGAGTGCGCGTGCGCACCGCCGCGCTTCAACCTTTGAGCACGTAAATGAAGCTGTCTGATACGTTGAATTGAGGCAGTGAAGAGATTCGCTGAGTACACACATAAGTGACGCGTGAGAGCACATAACTGACAGTAATCGCGTAATGTGCACAGGCACTCGCTCGCACTTTGATTGGCTGGACGGGTAGAAAGTGTTTTTTATTCGTTTGAACCACTTACAGTCGTGGTGGCGGTGGCGGCAGTGCGGCTTGTATCACCTTCTTTTGTCTTTATTCCCCCTCGTTGAGTGCCGTCACCTGAGCAATTAACGGACTGGCGTAATTAGCACTTGAGTCCGAAGTGAAATGAAGACAATTAATTGTCAAATGATCGGGAGATGGTTACTCTCGACTGGCGATCGGCATTCTGATGGGTTTGATTTGACTTACTTTCACTTGAGGTGATTGCGAGCTGAGATTCTTTTTCACTTTCTAGAAATGTTGCTTGTGTGATGCCCGGAAGAGGACTTCCCAAAGTGAACTGCCGGGGATTGGGTCAAATTCTTGACTTTATTCGAAAGTCTATGCCATCATTTGGACATGTTTGTGATGTCTCACTTCACCTATTGTCAGAGATATCCAGTGCCTTCCCTTCCTCATGTCGTATGCCTTCATTAGGCATCACATTCACGGACTTCAAATATTTTCCCATCAACAGAAAAATCATGAGGTCTTCAGAGGAGCCGGATAAGTCCGGCACAACACAAATCTCGCTCGCTCTCGACCACAAGGAAGTCACAATGTCCCTCAATAGCTCTTGCTTAAGTCAGTCCACGCAGGTATCAGTGGTCCCCGAATAGAGATGAAGTGCCACGATGATGGAGATGGCATCTCTGAATAGGCGACACGTGTAAAGCAGACTTAACCACCAGATCCGTGGCGGAATAAAATGTGCTATAGCCTCATCATCGTATAATTGTGCTCATCCGCGCACATCAACGAGCCCAAAACATTACGTCCCTTGCCCGAACAACCGACGACTACGGAAAGGCACCCAGGAATGGGACGCCACCACCACCATTGCCGTCACCACCGCCACCACACAGTGGAACTAATTTCTCTGCGTTGTACTTGCTAAATTTATGCAAAACGCTCTCGCATTGAATCTCATGATGACATTCGGGACATAATTCAAGCCCACGCATCAACATAAATTTTCCTAAGCCTTAGAGATCCGAACATGCATGCCTCGCACTGAAGGTGGCTCGCTCTGGATGAGTGGATGGCTGGATGGCTGGATGGCTGAGATGCCTAGTTTGCTGGTCGGCCGCTGTCTGAGCGGAGTGCCTGTAACGGGGCGAAAGAAATACGATTATATTTCGTTGATTGTTGTCACCGTGGTCGCATTACCAGCACTGCACCGGCGCACGGCGCAGTCCTTGGAGATGTTGTCGCGTCCCGAGGTGTCTTCCTCTTGGGTCTGGCGCGACGATGTACGACGCAACTAGAGGGCAGTTGGTGTTGTCAGCGTTTTCCTATTGCCATAAAGATTAGATAACTCTTTCTTGATTCTCGCTCTCTCCCTGCCAACTATGTTCAGATTGAGGTGCAAATCGTCGATTCGCCAGCCGCGCGAAGCTTTGATTTGATTATGCGCGAGTGCTCAGTGTTTGCTCACTCCCTCCACGCCAAAGAGAGACACTTCGTTCTGCTCGATATGATATATGTGACAGTGCGGCGAGGAATACCGCCAAATCAAGGCCCATAAATAACCCACATGTCGCCTCACTCCGCCAACACACACACACACGCGCAGGGGGCGCCCGGCATCTTAATCAGATCCACTCTCTCGCACTTGGGATGAGCGTCGCTCTGCTCGAGCAGTTATCAGTTGTGGAAGACGTATCGCCATTCAGACAGATAGCAAATTGTCGAGTGCGGTAAACCGTTAGGGGAGTCCATTGACATGATTGCCGGAAAAGGTCTGCGTTGATGCAATTTAATTCGGAGCCTGCGAGCGAATTTTCGGTCTTTCGCTCAATTCCCTTGTAATTGGTTCACAATTTTCTTGGCAATCTCCCTCCCCCGCCCCCGTGCAGCCAACATTGTTGGTCTTCGGCCAGCACTGCCCCACTACCGGGTGGTGATGGCAACTGGTAGAAACTTTCGCCCCGTTTAATTTAGGTAGATCAGCGCAAAGTATCTGCGCTGGATCCTGATTGCGAGCCGAAAATACTCCCGGAGGATGCGCACACAGCGCTGCAGCGGCAGCCGTGCAGCTGTGCTCTGCCGTTGTTTGTATCGCATCGGATGAATCGCTCCTCTAGCTTGCGCTTCAGCTCTCCGAATGAGAGCCCAGGGTTCGTGGGCATAGCGCATAATGGATGGATATGCAAAAAGACCACGCGCAGCCTGCATTCTGCATGTAACGAACTGACATCTGCGCTCGCGCGTTCACTTGTTTCACAGAGCCGCGGAGCCGCTCACCCGTTTTGCCGCCGCTGCCACCCTCAAACATTGGGGGTCTTTATGGATCAAAAAGGTACGCGTGATATCCATTGGGCATGAATAAATTCCACGGGGAAATGTCTATAATAGCACCGCGGTGGTTGGGTCAATCTGCCACAGCCGTGCTGCAGCCGCTGCAACCGCATCTATTGCGAGGGCACACAACAGAGGCGCACTGTGCATCGTTAAGAGCGTATTTCCTCTCGCCCTCCTCGATGCATTGGCGGAATCTCGCTCCCTCTGGCTCTGAATTTTTTATTAGACGCGCAGCGGAACGGTTGCCCGTAAAACGGGCCGAATATGACTCCCGACTTGTTCTAAATAATTAGCTCGAAATGATGTTGGAATCGGTGCCTGTTGGCGAGATGATCTTCGCAGAGGTACTGTTTGGCGTTAAGAGCCATGAATTCATGCCCGATATGTAAACTCCGCCAACTCGGTTCGCGAATGATTTTACAACTCTTTGGCTCATTAAGCGATGTGTTGGTCTTGACACGAGGTGGGATTACTGGGTTTCCATAAAATCCCGAATGTAAGAAACTAACCTTTAGGGCCAGCCGGTGATAAGGGGGTATAGATGGCGAGCAATTTGTTGATCTTCATTTTTAGTTTATGGTTTGTGAAACTATTTCAATTACAGATATGCAGATAGCAAGTGGGATGACAGGTCTAGAGTAAGGAATTTCATGAAGCCACCAAGAACTCAAACCAGAAACCAAAAGGTGGAGGATTCCACGGCAGTGACGGCAAGCAACTCAAAGGATTAAGTGACGAGCAGATTGATAGCATTAGCTACAGAAACCTTGGATTTTGCTTTCCCTGTCAGTTCACTTTCTTTGACTTATACCCCATCCGGCTCGAAGGACCAAAGGAGGACACGAGAGATGATTTTTTAACCTACAACCTCTCGGAGCGCGGTTGTGTTTGCAACATCCTTTCTATTCCTAGACATCTGTACATGGCAAAGATAAAAGATCATAACCAACCGACTTACACTAACCCTTAGCTCACGAATAAAATGAACAAGGGATGACCATGCAGGGGTCTCATTTTTATTAGGCTCATGCATTTCTATCTTGGATACAAGGGTCTATGCGCGTTCCATTAAATGGGTAAGTCTCGTTGTCATGATGCTGTTAGCGTTATTTCAACAGTAGAAGGTGAAATACAGTAGACAGCCTACTTCGTAATGCCCAGCAGCTAAGCCTTAAGCAATCTCTCGGATGTACAGTGAAGCTTGGTGTAAATATCAGCAGACACTGCTGCGAGCCTAAACGTATAACCACATCAACACTAAAAACCTCCCACATTTTCTCAACAAAGCCGAGACATTGGCAAGGGAATGTGTTTTTTTTTTGTCGGAAGTTAGGAACCATTGCACTGGAGAGCTCAGACTCAAAAACTGGTCCATTGTACTATCAGGCAGTTACCTCTTTTTACTGCTGTTTTCTGGTCGTCCGAAGAAAGACCAGCAGGTGCTTCTGGGATAAAGAGGTTAAGTTTTCAGCTCCCACCACATCAGCGCCAAACAGCAGCCAACTGATACGAGCAAA
This sequence comes from Eristalinus sepulchralis, assembly GCA_944738645.1. NCBI lineage: Eukaryota > Metazoa > Arthropoda > Insecta > Diptera > Syrphidae > Eristalinus > Eristalinus sepulchralis. The sequence goes on from OX122883.1 coordinate 1,288,138, forward strand.
GGCGGTACATTGAAAGAGCAAGTGCTCTGAAGTGTCTTCACCTTTTCCATAGGTGTCGCAAAGACTGTCTTTCCTAAGCCCAAGTAGACTTAGGTGCTTAGCGAAGGTGAAGTGCCCCGTTTGTACGCCAACAAGCTTTCTGAACTCTTTTCTGTCGAAAGATAACAGAAAAGCCGAAGATTTCTTACTGACATTTGGGAGCATGCACTTGGACAGCCTGCATCCTGGAGAGTCATGCCATCTCTGGTTGTGCTGTTGGGAGACCCAACTGTCGACGAAAGCCCTAATCAAACAAGCGGGGAGTCCCCAGGTGGGATCGGGCTTAACGAATGCATCTTTAGAACCTTGCCGAGCTAGTTCATCAGCAATCTCGTTGCCCGTGAACCCGTGATGTCCTGCAGTTTAAGGAAGGTTTTTTTTAAGCATAAGCACTCATTTCACATGTTAATAGCATCGTTTCAAAATCGTCTAAAGGACATACTTCAAATGTATGGGCAGATGAGAGCGGTTTTTGAATGAACGAATGCCACAGTCATGACCACAAGTTGCAGAGATCTTATTTCGGTTTTCCACAAATTTATAGTTTATGTTCGACAAACAACTGCCATAGTCTATGCACGAATTAATTTTATTTCGGTTTAAAAAATATGGCTTTACAAAGATCAAAATTTGATGCAAAATTTTAATTCTTCATAAAGTTGGACTTTGCCGTTGAAAGTAGAAAAAAACATGTTCATTCAAATGGGTGCATTGCTTGCGATGCTTGCTTACGATACTTTTGATATAATTTTGAACTTAAATATATCTTCGGGAATAATTAGCATTAACACGCTCTTTTGTCTAGCCGCAAAGAAGTAAATCAATCTTGGTGTCAGTTATTGGATGTGTTGTGTAGCGTGTTGTTGATTGCAGTTGCACTTAAATGACATGGTAGTTATCATTCCATCATGTCGTTTAAGTGCAACTGTCTGCCGATTATCATCTTCGATGAAATATAGACCAATGACACCTTTGACCAAAGCGCTTAACTAACAGACACTTTTCCGCATGCAACTGCATATCTCCGTTCATTTGTGGATTTTCTGAGCCACAATATGAGGCACCTAGTGAGAATTGTGTCTCATGACTGTTGTTTAAACACCCAAGAATCATCATCAATCAGGCTTCAGTTGTTGCGAAGGTGAACTATATACGAATGGAGATGCAAATAAAAAATTTTCCATAGTAAGACGACAATTGCTGTGACCACCGGGAAATCGTTAAATTCGAATTATCAGCAACACTTGCACTTACAGATGCACAGTTCTCAAGACATCAATTGCGCTTATACTCTCCTTAAACTTCTCCTCATTTTTTTATGACGACCATTATCATCGCCATATGTGCGTTTAAATTACCACGCTTGTAGTAAGCGCTAATACCTTGGAGGTATTTTTTTATTGCTAAGCGATCCATTATCGTAAACGGAAAACTCAGATAGTGACACTTTAAATGGCGGCGGAGTTTAGCAGGTGTCAAATGTAAGTGCTTCCAACCTGAAACCACGAAATGAATAGCCATGTACATTGTTTAGAATTCATTAATGCGTTTACATAAAATTCTATCCCAATGAGGTCTTGCTCAACGTGGCTTATAAATTATATTTATAATCAGTGTAAATTATTATACAATATTATTTAGATGACTCGAGGGAATATTGCACGAGCTATGATTTCTTCCAACAGTCTGATAATTAGAGCATAGAACCCCTTGGACAGTTTAAAACCAGAATGTGCTTTTAAAACGTCTTATTCCTACCGAAGTATGTCTCTACTTAGATTTGAAAGTGCTGGTAGAGAGTACGAAGGGATATTCTAACATAATCCATGTTGTATGAAATGCTGTGACCAGGTGACCCCAACACGAACCAGTCGTCGAACAGGGCGATCTCCGCTCGATACAGAGCACAATCCGCCAGAGGTGGCTCACTTCTACTGGTGGCTGCATCAAGAGCAATCCCCGCCGTCACAATTCATGAAGGTAGTTGGCTTTACTTTATTCCGTTGTCTCGAATTTCAATTGTCTCCACGCCGTTTAATGCTCTCTTTCTCGTTTCTTTCGTTATCGCGTTGAAATATCCTTCTGTATTCAACGCGGTAATTTTCCTTATGGCGCGATCACAAACAGGGACGAAAGCCTAGCTTCTGCAACAACTGCTCGTGTTGGCGTGCTTCTGTTCTCTCACGAGTAGAAGGGACCTACAGTTCTGTGCCGACTCCGAACGGCGAGATTTGAGAAGTTTCTTTTGAATGTTGTCAGCAATTCGAAAGAGGTGGTTCCGTGAAAAAATGCAAGGTGCCCCGTCCGGGAACCGAATCTAGACCTTCTACGTGCGGGTCGCGCACTTACCCACTACGCCAAGGCGACCCACACCTTAAAATTTGTGATATACGAAAAAACGACTGTCTGTTCATCCAGTTAACAGAAATGAAGGAAGTTGCAGAGAATTTCACTATTTATTTAATAAGCTGCTAAATTTAATTTAACCTCTAAGTGTGAAGGTTAAATTTTAAAGTAAATTCATTAAATGCTCATTTGAAATTTTATGTAAAAAAATTGTGATTTCCACAAAGAAACGCATCGAGACAACGCCAATCACAGCAATTAAAGATTAGATCTAATTGACAAGGCAATTGAGCCTTGTGCGCATTTCAACAGAAGCAGCGAAACAGTATTGAATACAAGAGCAGAGATCACAAAATATTGATGTTTTCTTGAGCATTGTACTAAAATATGTTTAATTTCAATAAATAAACAATTACACAGCTTCCCACTTCACAGGTTCCACAGGTTGTCGGTAATGGTTTTATTCTTAAAATCTCTAGGCCTGTCATGCCATAATGTGTCATCCCGCACAGCTGTACGCTCAATAGAATAGATTTAAAAGAAGAGCGACACCACTCTGATCCTCAGAAATGACGCTTTCTGCTTAACCACTTCATGGTCGCAGGTGTTTCAGTTTTATTTTTTTTTTGCCGCTCAGAATCTTGCCGCTTTACCGCTTGTCGCTTGAAACTTGTCGTATGACGCTTGACACTTCAAGCTTACACTTCATTGCAAAGTTTAGTAAATTAGATTTAAGACGTAAATTTAATTTAAGACGCTTGACGCTTGCCGGTTGAAACTTACCAATTGACTTTTACCACTTGACACTTGGCTCTTGATGCTTGCCGCTTGACGTTTGTCGCTTATTGCGAGGCCAGGGCCGTAGTTAATAAGATTTAAGAACCATTGTTCAGTTTAAGTTCAGTTTTCAGTTTTAAAATTGAAAATCCTTATTGATGGTTATTTTTTTGATAAAAATTTATTTGTATACAGTTGTGTAGATTTATAAGACTTTTGGCAAAATAATCAACCAAAAGAACCCAATGGGAGTCCAATAGAAATTTCTAATCGTGCACTGCTCCATTTCGTTCGACCATTTGTGATCCATGTGTGAGCACCCCTCAGTCCGAACTCTTTTGGTTTATCCAAGGTTATCTTATGGTCAATCAGTTAAATGGCTTTATCATATCTACGGAAAGGACTGTAGGAGTGTAATTATTATCAAGACCTTCAAATATTTTAAGCATTGTCTCTTTGGTAGACTTCTTATCTCTCAAACGAAAGTTCTTAGATGTGCAATTGAGGGGAAGAGATTTTGAAATGATTGGCAAATTTCTTCGAAGGTATCTTTTTCAGGTGTCGCTACTTAACAAACACCTCTTTTACAAACCATGCATTGGACAGTCTCAGTCTTGTTTCCGTAGTTTACCCAAGACAATGCTTCGTATTGTTTCAGATGATTTTAACTTTTTCAAAAGCTCTGAAGTCCTAATCAAGTTGCAAGGTACACTGTCTCTGGTCATTTGCCTCTCATCCTTGGGGGAGTTGAGGTTTTGTGTGCCGATCTTGATTGGTGTAAAACGCGTCAACTTACCACCAAAAGTCACTGGTTCAATTCTTGGCATTTTTCACGGCGTCAACTTTTTGGAATTACTGACAACTATTATTGAGAACAAAAAAAATCAAATTGTCTATAAATACCTTCCCAAAGTTTCGCCGTTCAGCGTCGATAATAAACTGTAAGACCCCTCCACGCCACACAACTTGTTGCTGAAGAAGCTACATCATTTCATTTCCGCGTATTTTCGATGGGCTTGGCAGCCTGTGCAGAACTTATTTAATTTACTTGAACAACTCCTGTTTGAAACCCAAGTAAGTGTTAAAATCCTGTGTCCTCCGCAGTGTTTTTCAAATGTTTTGATGCCTCACCTCGCCAGTATGGTTAACCCTTACGCACTCACATCTGGTTGCTCGGCGCACCAATCAGTTAAAAATTCAGACAACCACCATGTGTGGGCAAGATAAACACACTTCAGTGCTCACTGCTGGTCACTGGTATCTTGCACGAAGGCATGTGGCATCATCCGGAGTCGCATGGGCCAACCGATCAAAAAAAAAAAACTAACGATCACGCAGATACTTCAATATTTATGCCTCCAATTTGTGAATGGGTATCTCTTGCGAAAGTGCACGGGCTACATACTGCCGCCGCCGCTGCTGCCATTCTGTTGGGCGGGCAGCTGCGGTAGCTGCAGACCATAAACTAAAATGCATCACTATAAATAGTGCAATCATGTGGAGCCTCAGCGCGGCTGAAACCGCGAACCAAATGAAAATCGTTCCAAGTGCGCGAGCGCGCGCGCGTTGCGCGATACTCCCAAAGACAAGGTGTGGTCAATACTGGAAACGAGCTGTACACTATTTCGTAACTTCTAAGGCTGTGCAGGCAGATACATTATAGAATACCTTCCACCAGATGCCGATCGTCGACCACCGCCCGCTGCATGCCGCTGCCATCACCAACACCGCCACCGCCACCGCCATACAGCCAGCGACACTTACTCTCTCGGTGCGCGAGTGCGCTCTCAGGAAAATCGTTTTGGCCTAATGGCCGCACGGCAGCGGCAGCGGCAGCAGCAGTGACCGTGGTGGAGGTGGCGGCGGCGGCGATGCGGCGGTAGCAAACTGAATTGGCCGCAATCTGCTGCAAGGAAACCAATAGCTCTTTGCGCTAGGTGGTGGCTTCGATTCCATGAAATTAAGGTTCATACCGCTGGAAGTACGAGTGCGAGTGGCTGTGGGCAATATGCTCTGCGGAGAGCTGCGGTTACTGCCGCCACTTCTGCTGCCGCTGCCGCTGCCACAACCACTGCCACTGCTGTGCGCTATCTCTACGTCTATCTGATATGCATTTTTCATTCCGAATGAGTGAGTCTGCAGAGGCGCACGACGGATATGTTGATGCTGAATGGACGTCGCGTTGCGAGGACTCCCGCTAATGGTTATGTTCAGTGACTTTGCCAACATCTAGGACGGACGTTGATACAATATTCTCGGCGCGCTGTGCCCCGTGTGCTAGGTGCCGTGCGCTGCTGGTGTGTGCCTGCCTCAGTTGTTTTTGTATTCCGATCAAAAATTGATTTTGCAATCGTCTCTATAATGGATATTGGATTAGATCAAATCGACTGGATGTGGTGTAGCGCTCAGGTATGCGGCACTGGAAGTGGCGGAGCCCATGCCCGCGCGCACACGGTCATTAGACGCGACTTTGCGAAATGTTCATCTCTCGACAAGCGCGCGCGTATACACACTCTCGCCCGGAGAGACATTGTTATCCATCGCGTGTAAGACTCTGCATCTGACGGACGAAGCGCGGCCGAGTCACACATGAAGTGTACGAAACTGCCGAAACGGGATGTAATTAATAAAACCGATAAAGAGCAGCTCGCGATCCGCAACCGACCCAGAGAGTCCACACTCTCCACTCCGAAGTGGCTATCTGGCAAGGCTGGCGCATTCTTCGACGCGACGGCCGCGGCCGCGTTGGGCGATACCTGACTGCCGATGGGGATAATTTGTAGTGTGTGATTGTGACTCATACCCGTTGGCATTTGGGAGGCAGTAGTTTGGCTGCTATTCACATCGAATTGTGTGTCTGCCATGCCACGAAGGGGGTGGCTGAAGAGCAACGCAGTTATTTCTAGCTCGAGGCTGGGTGTTGGTCTTGAGTTTTGTGAATGGGAAAAAAAGCGCTTGACATGCAAGCCATGTTCAAATGCTGCGGGGGCCATGGGAAGATCTTCGAAAGATGTGCTCAGCTGGTTTTAATTTGGACGTGGCTGAATTCAGGAATCAGATTGCAACATACAGCACTGCCCCCGGGGACACGAAGATCACATCACACACTGGGTGTGAGTGTGTCAGCAGATTAATTGCGCCTAAACTAATGCACTTTACATAGACTTTGAAACCGAATTTAACTGAATTCAGAGGTGGGATAGGTGATGCACTTAGACCAGAGCAGGCCTGCGTGGGAGAGCTTAATGGCCAGTCAACGCGCTGATCAGCTTCCTTCTCCAACCGTTTAGATTGTCATAGAAGAAAGTCCTTTGCTATGGAGTCACCTCCAAGACTTGCACATGCACACACAAGAGGTGTTTTATGCTTTTTCCTCCTCAGCACTTAAGCAGCTTCTACTGGAGCCATTGCAGTAAAGACCTGGCCAGCGTTCGATTTTTAACTGTGAAGCGAAGTCATAATTCAGGATTTTGGAACCTTACCACTGGAACAACATTTTAAAGATGTCCCAGAGGAGAGTAGCAAGCGCATCCGAAATGAACTGTCAAGTAGACATGGTTCAACCCTTTTCCATGACAAGCCTAGACGGAAAGATGCAGAAGCTGTGACAGTTGGGATATAAAAATTCGTCCGTACTCTTCTGACAACTCCCCAGTGGATAATCAACATTTCCGCAGTCTGGAGTCGTTTTGTCGGAAAAAGATGTTCGGAGCCCAGAGATCAGAGATCGTAAAAACCTTTGAAATCTCTTGAGCGTCAGAAAGTGACGCTGTTTGCGTTGTATAAGTTGCCTTGAATTGAAGAAAATGGAGTGCGTCAAGGGGAGCTTCTACTGCCGTTTACTTAAACGTTAATCCTGCCAACCTTCCTCCAAATGATGTGACAGGACTTATAAATCCCATGCTTCAATGTAGCCCCTAAGGAGCGCCAACAGAGTCAGTGGTGGAAGCAAAGAATATATTATGCTGCGACCTCATCAAGATGCTGAAGACACTTGACTGGTAGTGACAGCTTGTTCAGATTCTCTATTCTGTTGGCACGTGAAATAAGGAGCCTGGAGCCCCTGAAACTTTGTGGGAGTATCATGGTGACTGTGGCTTAGGACCCACTATCGCGAACAGGTACGATGCCTGTGCTCACTGATTCGAAGGAGGTTGTTCTTCTTCTTCTTCTTCTTCTTCTTCTTCTTGTGGCACTACAGTGCGGGGTAGATCTGGGCCTCAACCAACAGCCTCTCCAGCCAGCACGATCTATCGCCAGCTGCCGTCAGTTGCGTACTCCAAGTTGGTGCGCCTCCTTAGCCTGGGCCGTCCTCTGTTGTGTTGTCCTAATGGCTCCGATTCGAAGACTTTTTGGGCCGGAACTGTGGTATCCATCCGCTCTACATGGCCTAGCCATCTTAAGCGTTGTATCCGGAGACGCTTGGCTAGGCGCATGTCGCTGTACCAAAGAATTCATCGTTAAATCTTCTCCTCCAGATGCCATCAACGCAAACAGGACCAAAAATCGCACGCAACACTTTTCTCTCAAAAAGACAAAGGGCTTCCTCATCCACTTTAAGTAAAGTTCAAGTTTCTGCGCCGTAAAGGAGGACAAGGATGTTCGAGTTGCATGTACTTCGTCTTGCCCTCATTTACCACCAGACCCATTTTAGCCGCTTCCGGTTCAATGCCAGCAAAAGTCTCATTGACGGCTCGCTGTGTTCGTCCAATCACGTCAATGTCGTCGGCGTAAGCTAGCAGTTAAACTGACTTCTAGAAGATCGTGTCTCTGGTGTTGACTTGTGAGTTATGCACGATCTTCTCGAGGATGATGTTAAAGAAGTCACATGACAGTGCGTCGCCTTTTTGACATCGAAGGTCTCGGTAAGTTCGTTCCCGACCTTGAATGAGGAGCTAGAATTCTCCATTTTCATCCTACACAATCTGACGAGTTTTGTAGGAATGCCAAAACTAGACATGGCACTGTATAGCTCGTCTCTATGCACGCTGTCATACGCGGCATTGAAATCGACGAATAGGTGGTGAGTGTCGATTTGCCCTTCTTGAGTCTTTTCCAGGAACTGCCGTAGTGTGAAGATTTGGTCGATGGTGGACTGCCCTGGCCTGAAACCACACTGATAAGGACCTATCAGGTTGTTGACGAACGGTTTCAGGCGTTCACACAATACGGCAGAGAGGATCTTGTATGCAATGTTAAGGAGACTGACCCCTCTGTAGTTGGCCCAGTCGAAGGGGTCTCCTTTCTTGTGGACCGGATAGACGGCGCTGAGATTTCACTCATCAGGCATGCTTTCCTTCGACCATATCTCACAGACGAGCTGGTGCATGCACCCAACCAGCTCATCCCCAGTCGCTTTGAACAGCTCTATAGAAAGTCCATGTGTGTCATCAGCTTTGTAAGACTTCAGTCCCGATATTGCTATCTTGACCTCGTCGAAGTCGGGGGGGAGGAATTCTTGCCTATCATCGTCCAAATTGTGTGGAACATTCTGCCTAACAGCGGAATTTGTGTCGTCATCGCCGTTTAAAAGTCTGCAGAAATGATCTTTCCAGATTCTCAGCATCGATTGCGGAGGTTGTTCACCTCAATGCAAAGGGGAAGCAGTTACGGGGGCTTTAACGGCTCAGTTTGTAATTGCATTGCTACCCGGTGCTGTGACGTAAAAAACAACAGAAGTGATTGAAAAAAGGTCCCTCATCACCAAGGTGATGCACGTGTCAATCAAGTTTGGACTCAGTTTGGTACCTTGACTATGGTGTCCAGAAAATGGATCTCATTTTAAAAGGCAGATGATCAATAATAAAAATAATTGATTGGCTCTACAGCTCACATTGGACCAGGGCCTAGCTTTTACAGCAACTACTGGTGCTGTGCGTGCTACTGTTTTCTCATGAGAAGAAGCTTTTTGCCGACTTTGAACGGCGAGTGGCTGGGTGATGTGGGGATCACAGGATAGGCACTGATTGGTATCAACCTGGCGATGCCCAGCTGTTGGAACTGTTTCCCACACATCAACTGTGCTTATAGTACCTCCACGTTGGTAGCCACCAGGTACTGGTTGTTGTTCATCCGGACTCAACTTGCTAAACCTATAAGTGCGACCTCCGTCCAAGAGGTAAAAGAAAGGTCTGGGGCTGTGCGTCGGGGTAACTGACCGGCCACATTAAAAAAAAATATTAGTTACGAAACGACCGAATGCCTCGGATACGGATGGATACGCTGTTATGTTGGTTGAGGCCCAGGTCCACCCCGGACTGTAGGGCCATCCGAAGAAGAAGAAGAAGAACGGCGAGATTTGAGAAGTTTTTCATACACAATCGATATTCTTTGAGTGTTGTCAGGAACTCAAAAGAGGTTGAACCGTGAAAAAATGCCCGGGAATCGAACCTAAGCCTTCTGAGTGGCGGTCGACGCGCTTACCACATTCCGAGCGAAGCCTGTATTGCGGGTGAATTCTTGAAGGGGAAATTTGATATTCTCTTGTATCCCATTCATTGGTCTAAGACTCGATTGCTGCTTAAATGAAACTTACAGCATTCCTAGATGGGATGGAAGTCTTTCCTTGGTTGGTTTATGTTATTGGCTTACTCTTTCCCGTCAAATGTTTGGTCTGTCATAACATGTTCCATGGTTTGATTAGCCTACAGATTTCTGAGCTCGTAAGACCTAAGCCACTTTACACTCTTAGATCAAACCCAGGTCCTCCCTAGCCCTTATTGAATTGCAGTCTCGACCCATGAACTCCTTGAGCGCTTAATACCCTCTTGTCTATCTCAGAACTTGTTGCTTTGAATAGTAATCCCAATCTGTCGACGAAAGCTTGTGTCTGTGTTGTCAAAACCATAGTAAGGAGAAAGGCACTAGTGCACCCTTTGTTTGACTTCCAGCTTGTTCACGTCCTGGCACTCAAATCAATTTTTGTTTGTTATTGCATATTCTGACAGTTTACTCAAAAATTGTTTGACTGACTTGCTTCCCGATTTCGATCCATCTGTATACCTGTTCCCGACTCCATTGTCAATCCACGAGGGGCTATTGTTCCACTCCTCTACTCTCTCTTGCAATATTTTGAAGAAAGTCACTTGACACATTTCGGACGCAAGGTCGCCTGCTGCTTCATCGAAAGCTCTGTAAACTGAACCAGGATCCATGCATTAGTTTCCGTGCTCACAAATACCCCAGATATGCTTTATTCCAAACTCCAATTCCTTTCCAGTTTCTACTTTCAGTCAAGTGAAACTGATTAGCGTGCTGAGTGCACTCTAGGTGAAGACATAACCCGACGGCTGCAAGCGGTGTCAACCGGGGATAATCTTTGGCATGGCGAGACTCAGCTTGACTGGTTTATTTTGTGCATGGCAGAGACGAATTCATCTTAAATCAACAAACTGGTCGACATCAATGTGTCAAATCTCCCCGCAGGCATCGTCCCCCGATTCGCTCGTCCCCCACGAGTCACGACCACGTCCAAAGATCAGCGACCACTTCTGGTCAGCTCGGCATCGCATCTCACCTGCACTCGATGCCGACGACGATGCCGAATTAACCTGCAATTAATTTAAATATCTCAGCCAAGTGGACAAGTTGGATAGGATACCCAAGCGGCTAGATCTAGATAAAAATCAACCCATCAACCGTTAGGCCAGTGAATGTAAGCCAGCTAGCCACGTCGCGGAGCGTGAAGCACCACACCAGATCCTTGCGCCGCCGCAGTCGCCCCGTGCAGAGCAGCGCCGAAAGTGAAAATGAAAATGAAAATGATATATTGTCCCGTGCCGCTCGCGTGTCTTCGCATTATATAATTGCTCCAGATCCACGCCAGCGCTGCCACGGACAGGCAAGCCTGTCGCATTTCTATCACGGACTCCCCAATAACTGCGGCTCTAATGGCGTATAAATATTCATAAAACAGCCCAGACCGAGCGTACGGAGCGAGCGCCACTCGTGTGTTGGTGTGCTGTGGCTGTGCGCCTCGTCGTCGAGGCCGACACTTTGAGAGTCATTACGAAATATTTCGCCGACACAGCGTAAGGCCGCCAGACATTGACAGCAATGATTCAGGAGGTCTGGTGTCGTGTAATTGATCTCAGCACACTTGGACGCGAGCGCTGTAGAATCGGCCCATCAAGTGTGAGCTGTCCGCCGCTTTGTGCGGGTGGAGCGCTCGAGGGAGGCGACTCAGAGCGAGGATTATGTAAGCTTCCGGCTTAGAGCTGGCTAACAATAAACAGGCTGCGCGATGTGTCATGCGTTTCATCCCAAACGCGGAATGCGATCGCACACAAAAGGCAGAACAACAACACCTTCGCTCAGGCTCTAATCCACTTTCGGTTTCCTCTGACTGGCGCTGGCTGCGGTTGCGACGGTTGCGGCTCTCGCCTTCTTCCAGTCAATTAGATGGTGTGACTACGATCTATCTATCAGTTATGTTATGTATGTAGGCACCACCGGCCGCTGCCCCCCTCGCGGTGGCCGCCGTGCAACCAGCCGGCGATAGATATTATTTTTACAAAACATTGAAACTGAAAGTGGACTGAATTAATGCTCGGCTGGGCGAGCAAGCGACTGTGGCAGCAATACAGCGGCCAATAGGCTATCTGTCTATCTGTCCAACGGCCCAACAGTCATCGTGTCGCAGCCCGACTGTCCACCACCACCAGCACACCACCACCACAGACACGCCGGCGGAACGGGTTTCGCAGGCGAATTGTAGGCGAATTCCTCCGCGGCAACGCAAATCATCTAATCCCAATTTAACCGCGCACGTAAAGTAGCTCAGCTCTCGGCGAATGTACGAGTTCGAGTTCGAGTACGAGTGTGAGTGCCGGAGAGCAGCCGGAGCGGTTGCGATTTTTTCTCCCCCATGCAAAGCCAATCAGACATTTTTGTGTGTTCGACGGGGTCGAATGCGGCGAGGGTGGTGGTGGTGACGGTGGCGGCGCTGCGATGATGATGATGTTGGTACTGTGCCGTGCTGTGTGCCGCGCTGGCCCGGCCGGGACGTTGTACAAAGCAGCAGCGAAAAGCTCTCGCCGCACACCCAGCCCCGCACACAGCACTCGCGAGATGCAAAACCGACCTCATCAGGTTTAAATTTACCCTCGGGCTTGGGTGTGGCCCATATGGTTGTCTCGTATCGTATGGGTATCTCTTTGCGGCCACGAAGAACTGGGCAAAACATTCAGCGACGTCGGGTACATGAGTTGTTAGCTAACGCTGGAGACCTTAAGGCTAAGCAAAAAGGAAAAAAAACGAAAGCCTCAAAGTCGAGCTGCGAGAACAAATAAACTACTTTCGTTCGGCTACGGCGGCCGGGGAGCCTCCGCTCTGACAGAGGAGTGACGCTGCTGGGTGGTGGTTGGCGGTGGTGTGTTTCTTTTTGTCTTCTCTTCACTTGCCGTGGTGTGGAATGCGAGCCTGCGCGTGTGTCTGTGAACATCGGGCCGATCGGTGTGTACACGTTGGTCGTGTGTCCGGATATCTGGAGCACCTATGGTGTGCTCTAGGAGGAGTACGCTACAGCCTCTCGTTCGCCATATCTCCATAAGGCCATTTCAGCTTACATGACAATATTTTATGTGCTACAGGACCGACAGGCTGGTGCTCGGCATGCGGAGTTATGTCACTGCAGGAAGGGGACTCGCTCTGCGCCATTGTTGTCGTGGAGACGATCTCGTGGAGTGTGGGCAGGCGATCGCTTATCATTCACTTTCATGTATCTCGTGCTAAGATACGCCGTCACTCCCTGCTTCTATTGATGACCCGGAAGTGTTGTCTTCGACTCGCCTTTGTACTCCATAGATTAACGCGAATAATTAGTTGGCCGCGTGGTAGCTGACCTTGTCCTTGGCGTGTGTCATTGCCTCGAGTCATCATCACCTGAGCCAACCGCCGTCAATTATCGTGATCGAGATGAAAGTTAAGCCGGCCGCCGCCGGTAGCTTATCCGCAATTCTTATCGCATTCTGGCAAAACTCGAAACAACGTCTGATCGAACTCTGTTAGTGGAGCATCTCTGTGCACATGAATCATTGTCTTGGCAGGGATTGTTGCGGCGCAGGTTTTGCGCGCGAGAATTGTAAGTGCTTCCGAAGAACTGGAAAGTGTTTCGGATTCATGCATTCGGAAGAATAAAATTCATCGGAAGAGGAACATTCTGTACCAGTTCAAGTTGCTGATGGATCTCGTTTCGTAATGTGCGATGCAGATGTTGTTTTATGTGTTTTAGTCTGCACACGTGAAGAGATCATCGAAATATTTGCTATTCTTTAATGGAGACGCAAATTTGGGAAGAAGCGAGATCTTGAAATGGGGGAATTTTTTTTCAGGTTTGTGGATGCTGCTGTGATGACAGTACTTTGCATGAAGGAAGGTTAGGCGTAGCACAAAAAGAATGCTCCTACGGGCTGATCAAAAACAAGTCAGCTGGCATTGAATTGTCGCAGACGTCGGTGCCTTCTTCTTCCTCTACTTGTGGCGCCACAGTCCGCGGTGGACCTGGACGTGCCTCTCCAGCCAGCACGATCTTTCGCCAGCTGCCGCCAATTGCTCCAGCACTCCAAGTTGGTTGAGGTCCAGCGAAACGGAGCCCAATAGTAGATCAGAATCAGTAAGCCTTTTGTATGAGCCCGATATGAGAATCAGTCTTATAAAAAGTACTGATCCCAAAGGCAGGATTAGGGAAGCTATGGCTAAGTTGTAGAATCCGTACGCACTGTTCAAGGCCTATCTTCCGGGCTTCGTGTAGCGATCACAGCACAAAGGAATTAATAGAGTTTGTCGGAAACTAGAGCCGGGTTGGTATTGTTTCGTTTAACAAATATTGGTCGCGGAAGATTCATCTGAATTTAAAAACAACCACCTAGCAAAATCAAAAGATTCTAAAAATGAAATAGCTTACAAGAACCAAAAGGTCAGTTTTAAAAAATTCTCAAATTCAATATGCAAACCTATGTACATACATTTTCCGATCCTAAAAATGCAAAAGACAACAGTTCAGAAATCTAAAATCGCCATGTTCCAAAATGTTTATCTTTTTTAAGTACATGTTCATCGAAAATCAAAAATTCAAAACGTCTACATTCTCAAAAGTGCTCAAAAGAGTACAAGAAACAGTTCAAACTTTCTAAAAGGTACATTATGCCAAAATTTGAAAACCGCTAAGAGTTCAATTCAATAACAAGTTTAGAATTCCAAAATTTTGAAAATCAAAAATCCTATCATCCAATAAGGCCCGAAACCAAAAGGACCTAAAAACTTCAGATATCCCTACGAGCGATTTCGATTTTTGAAGATCCTAGAAATCCAAAATTCTAAAAATGTAAAATGTAGGATGTCCAAAATCCAGATGTCGATAATTCAGAACTCAAAACGCCTAAAAAAACAAACCTCAAAAAGTTCAAAAATTCCAAAAATTACAGGCACTTGTTAGTTCCAAAAATCTACAAATCTAAACTATGGAAAGCTTGAAAATGCATTTGGAACAAAGATCAAATACTGCGAGAGACTAATAGAAAGTTGGAACACGCCCTCCTAGCAGTTACTTCACAGTGCGCCAATGAGCTGAGACACCAGAATTGCATCAGGCCCTAATTGCCTCTCCAACTTTTAAGAACTTTGTTAGACTTCTGAAAGCAAACCCCACCCACCATATCTTCAAATCGAGCTGACGCAAGTTCTGACCGGAGTTCTAAAATCCTATATTTCTATTCAATTCAGCCGACACCCAAGTTCGAAAATTGATTTTGTTGGAAATCCAAAGATTCAAAGATTTGCAGTCGAATGCTCTACCACTGAGCGATATCTCCACAGGGCCGGCCATTAAATGTGAAGAGTGTCGTGCGATATCTTCGCATCATGTTGGACCGGTTTCTGTATAGTAATATCCATTCAGCTACAGCTCTGGCGAAAGCCAGAGTCCCTAGTCTAGTCCGGCCCTAGTCCGGCCAGTCATGGTGTATGGCTGCCCAGTGTTTAACGTAGTCCTTCCCAGATAGAAAAGATAAGGATGTTCGAGAGGCCATGCCTTCGTGTTCGTGCTCAAAAAATACAGAACACCCAAACCGGGTACAAGAAATTCTATCGCAATGAGATTTTGTATAACGAAGCCAAAGTGAATAGGGTGGATAATTTTATTATTAGGCTGATTCGAAGGCTTGTTGCACGAGCAATGACATCGGAAAACGAGCTCATATTCGGGGCTTACTACACAAACGACGCATATCACGAGAACGCACGCCGAAGTGGATTCATTCCACCGGAAGCATTCGTATATCTTGATCGGATGGGTCTGATCCAAAATGAGGTGGGATGTCCACCAAGGAGAACAGTGGACAAGCGGCTGCTCTACGAGAACTTTGTAAGGACATTAAGTCCGGGTGACCTCCGGTACAGTACAGCCATCCCTGTTCGTAGTATAGATCGAGGTTTTTATTGGTGGCTACAACCTCATCAAACTCCAGTTGTCATTAGCTTTTCCGGCTAACGTTGTTGGTCCCCTACGGTCAACTTACATGTCGGTTAATTTAGAATAGGCTAGATTGTCCTCTTTCGAAAATTAGTGATCCTTGGAGTTTCGGTTAAAAAGTGACCCTGACTTACTGACGTCCCTTACACATTCAAACACTTGTAACGCAGTTCTAATGGATTTGGACAGTCCCGTGTTCGCAGGTCGAACAGAACTTTCTGAAATCCGTCTTCATGGCGCCTTTAATCACAGATGCTAACTCATAAGCGAAACAATGCGACGCAGTAACCTCTCCAAGGCTGACCTCTCCCATACCCCTCACGTTCACACAAGTCCCACCCCGCGTAAAAAACAAAAGCAAACCCACCCCACCACCCATTAGAACATAATGGCGCCATTAGAACCACTCACAAGTGCGAATCAATCAAACCGCAAAACAGCGAAATGGCCCGACATCAGCCTTGAGCACTCCACCTATCGAGGATCAGACTCTTTTGGGGTTACATACCGAATTCAGGTCTAAATATAGTTCAAACTCACACTCGCCCAGAATGCGATCAGATATCACGGCGAATTGCCGTTCCCCGCCTAAGTGCATTTAATTAAACGAGGAAAACGAAAATCAGCCAACTAGAGGCCATTCGACACCCTTTCGCTGCAGCACACCAGCTCGCCCGTTTGCCCCAAATCTGATCGCGATTATCCCACACAATCAGCAAAACAAGGTCAACTGTGTAAGGATTGTTCGACACATGCTAATTGCGCCAGCGCAGTTAAACAGCAAATACACCCTGTAGGTGACCCACGACCGTCACCAAAACCCCCACCGCCACCGACGCCGCGCCACCATCGCCTGGCAATTGACATATCACTTCGGATTCAATTGAAAATGTGGCAATAAAAGAGCGCGCGACCAAGAAGCCAACCAGAGCCGAAGCCCCTTTCCGCAAATCCCCCAAGCACCAAAAACTCAAAAACCAGAAATCATAAAATAAAATATGGGCATGGCATGAGCACTTTTCCTCTCCCCAACCGCCCCCCCGAGACAGCGACACTGGCAGCGGCAGAGGTCATTTCGCGAGCGCACACACAGCAATTACGAGACGGGTCGCGCCACTACTGTTCACACCTGCGAACGGCCGAAAATTTATGGCCGAGCACACGGGCATCAACATGCGGTCGACCACACAAAGCAGTCAATTAAAGTAATAATACAATAAAAATTAAATTAATTAAACCAATTGCGCGACCTTTCTCTTTTGCTTACTCAGAGCGCGGCTCTGCCTCTGGAGAGTGCCCCCCCTGTTCCTGGGCGACAACGACGACGACGACGACTACGACGCGTCGCGCGTTCTGTCGCACTTGAGGCGTTTGGCGGCGGCTGATCGTGTATCTAAGTGTGATGCGTTTGATTGACGTCAATAAAAAACAGCTCTTATCCGCAGCCCGAATCTGGCGCGCGAATATTTGATGTCTGCGGCTGAGATTGACTAGAGCGCCGCCGCCGCCGCCGCTACAGTAGAGCGGCGAAATTTCGTCGATCGAGATCAGGCCAAATTTTATCGAGATAGGCAAGGAACTAAATGCTATAACAAAGCTGCTACTGTTGGCTATGGTCATGGCCACAGCGGTCGTTAAATCCGAATGAAAGTGTCTGTCGTTTAGTGGGTCCGCTGCTTTTTTTTCTCTCTTCTCTTTTGTTTGTGTGTGTGTGTGCGTGTTGCTGGGCCAATTGGGCTGGTCGGCTGGTCGCTTGCCTGCATTCCGGCGTTCGCAGGCATGATGAATGGCATTTAATTAGCCGGGCACGTACCATCGAGCAGGGCGTAGCAACGTGGGGGTAATTAGCTGATCCGCCGTTACCTTGCATTAGTTGGCAGCACCAGCGGCAGTGTCGGTGATTGCCACGGCAATCTGAATGAATCGCTGCTAGTCGGCCAGAGTCGCCAAGTCGCCAAGTCGCCGAGTGGCCTTATTGTAAAATGCGGTGGATTTTGCATCATCACACCACACGACTCTCAGAAGACGACCAGGGACTGAGGGGCCGCCGATGCTGATGCTGCCATGGCCGACGGTCGACGATCATCGGCGGTGGGGTCACAGGTCGTGCATCAGAGTGCGTGGGACTCGGGTGATTTCGTAAGCGGAAGATTTATTGAGGGTGCTGAGCGATCTTTCACATTAATTGACGCTGATCCACATTGTGATGTCGGACAGTGGCATGAATCATGGACTCGGAAGATGGCGGAAGCCTCCATTGTGACTGGGAGTCGGTCCTACATGGCGTGACCTTGGCAAAGGTTCCATCACGATTGTGGCTTAATTGCTTTATTGGCCTTGAACGTGAAGTAGAGAGGAAATTAATCGGTGGTTCGGGCTAGAAGTGTGCTCCCCCTTTCTCGGTGTATGTTCGCACAGCTGCGGCTTTGCTGATGTTGTTTTCTGTGAATTGCTGTCTTAAACGTTGCCGGCGGGGTTGCTCTCCGGAGCTAGATTGATCTTACCTTGCGAACTATTTTTTTCGAATGGCAGTGGTCGTCTCATTAAAAGCAGGGAGATGGCGATCTTCATACTTCCTCGTAAACAATTTCATTGGTGTTCCAAAGTCTTCCCATTCCAGCTACTGCCAGAGATCAAAGCCAATTGTAGGACACCATCCATCGAGAGGTTGCGTAAGTCGTGGCATCCCACTGAAAAGCCGCAGCTTCACCATCTCGAAAGGCTGCTCCACTGTGTCGTGTCTCAGTCCATCGCTTCTGTGCATCAGTGCAAGCACCCATCCCATGACGTGCTCGTAATTAAAATCTAATCACTCTAATAGCTTCAACTACCTTCAGACCCCAGCAACCACCACCACCACCAGCACCACCACCCTCATCATCGCCAACAAAAAGGTCATCTCCACCACCGCGTGTTCACCTACAACCTCTCCGCCAAGTGCCAAGCCAAGAAGAAGCGGGAACCGACAGAAACACAAGCAGCATTGCTTCCTACTTTCGAAGCGATTTTTCGATGAAAACTCAATTAGCCGCGATAAATCATCACGCTTCGCGAAGAGTGTGCCCGCTTGCATCCTGCCATGTTTCACTACGCGTACATGCCAGCCATCTTGTCCGCCTTCTCCTTTTCCTGCCGATTAAACACGAAGCAAAACAACAACCGACGTTAAGCGCTCACACACAAACAACACAACCGCTGCCGAAGCGTGCTTGCACTCAGGTACGGTTCCATTCGGTTTCAATTGTTAAGTATCTGCGCCTCCAGATTAAGTGTGTGATAACGACCCGCCGAAGAGCCACCGACACACACACAGCGGTCAAGCCCGAGCCGCCGAGGGAACATGCCATGTCGAAGCCTGGCTCCATTTATAATTGAGTAATCTTATCGTCTAACTTGAGCTTAACTCATAAATAATCCAAGAGCACCGTTCCGTCTCCTGGACGCGGCACACTGACCGTCTCGTCTGACCCACATTTCGGCGCATTTTCACATTCCCAGTTTCGGCAGGAGGCGATAACCTGCTATCTGCCAACAGGCAATCATTCAACGGTGCAACCTGACAAAATGTTGGGTTTCCCTCCTTTTTCCTGCTCGTCATCGCCCGCCTCCGTTGTCGCTGCCGTAATCTCCGCCACGGCTGCGAAGTGACTTTCAAAATTGCGTTCCGCAAATCATCTGCATTCGAACGACAACGGACGCGCTGGGCAATTTTTTTTTGTGCATCTCTTTTGAGGATTTGCCATCGCTTTGACATGGCCTCAGATAAGTCATCCAACACAAATTGCTTGCAGGGTAGCCTTTCATTTTTATTGCGGATCCTTCGCACTCTGCGTGTTAAGTGACGGATGTGCAGAGGTGGCCGGCGGGGCGGTCGGCACGGCAGAGGTAATCCGAGTGCTGGTGACGGCGCTGTGTCGACGTTGTCAGCGTTGGTGAAAAGTTCGCAATCCCAAGTGGATACGAGTGCATTTCTGATAAAAGGTTCAATTATTTCTTTTAATGTCCAACTATGTGTGCTCTCGGGCAGTTGGTCGACCTTTCTCTTCGAGTTAATTGTTTGGGTATATGGCTCATTTGTTTCACTCGGGAGAAGGTTAATGAAGGACAGGACATTGGAGGATGGGCACGACAACGTGTGCAAATTGAGGTGGTGACACAGTTTCTTGGATTATTTGAACAGATGGTGGGGATGCGGTGGGGTCTAATCAAGAGCAGCATTAACCTCCGGTGGTCCAAATTGTGATCACTTCTGTGACCTGATTTGCGAATTATGTTCTGTGTTCGGCTTGGTGATGGGAAAGTGCTTGACAGACTTAAAGTGTTGCTCTTGCGTAGTGGGGAAGGTGACTTGAAAAGCGTAAATCGCTGACTTGATAAGAAATGGGCAAATGCGAGTGAGCACAATTGGTGCACTTCCTGCTGCAGCATCGATGTTCAGAAGAGATCTGCCGATAAGACTGAATTTACAGATATCAGAGTTAAATGACGTGGTCACCGTGGCGTAGTGGTAAGTGCGTCTTCCGTCACGCAGAAGGTCTATGTTCGATTTCGCATTTTTTACGGCACCACCTCTTTCGAGTTGCTGACAGCACTCAAAGAGTATCAATTGTCTATGAAAAGCTTCTCAAATCTCGCCGTTCGGAGTCGGCAAAAAAATTCTACTCGTAAGAGAACAGTAGCACGCACAACACGAGTAGTTGTAGTAGAAGCTAGGCCCTGGTCCCTTGTGGGCTGTGGGATGTGGGATGATGGCAGTGAATAGTTCTCCGATTGTGTTT
Source organism: Eristalinus sepulchralis (assembly GCA_944738645.1). Taxonomy (NCBI): domain Eukaryota; kingdom Metazoa; phylum Arthropoda; class Insecta; order Diptera; family Syrphidae; genus Eristalinus; species Eristalinus sepulchralis. The sequence continues at coordinate 1,308,547 of OX122883.1, forward strand.
TGAAGAAAAAATCCGCCAAGATGATGAATTTCATCGCAAAATCATCTTCAGTGACAAACATCATTTTTGGCTCAACGGGTGTATCAATAAGCAAAATATTCGTTATTGGCCGTGTGAATGGTCAGCGTTATTGCGCCATGATCAAAGATTATTTTGAATCCGAATTTGAAGATATGGACTTAGACAACGTGTGGTGTCATTAGGACGGTGCTACAAGCCACACAACAGTTGATGAGTGAATTATTGAAGAGTAAGTATGGTGGAAAAAGAGATTGCCGATGAACAGATATCAAAGGGGGCATTCAGAGGGCCCAAACTCACCTGCCTGCGTCCCTGGTTAGAGCATTTTACGGTTGCATCTTCCGACAGCACAACCAGGATGCAGGCTGACCAGGTGCATGCTTCCAAACGTCAGCAAAAAATCTGCGGTAACTTGTTAGCGTATAAATGGACCACTTCATCTGCGCTTAGCACTTAAGTGATCCTGTGATGGAACCCTATGTGACGCCTATAGAGAAGGTGAGGACTGCAGAGCATTTACTCTGTCAATGTTCCGCTTTCAATCGGATCAGGTGACGGCTGTTTGGCTCTTATATGGTGAGAGCTGAAATCCGCAGGCGCGCTTGCTGGTTATCTTCCAAGAAATTGAATTAAATGTAGATTACTGGCTGGTAGTAAAATAGAGCAGTCTTAGAGTCTGAGCGCTCCAATGCAAACTCCAACATAAAAAAAGTATGGCGAGCGGATACAACATGTAAGCTGATCATGTAGAGCGCATGTACAACACTGCTCCGGTTCGAAAACTCTGGCGTGGACGGACTCTTGGCAACTTACTTAAAGCAGCTAGAGATGATCTGGATGGACGCATGCACCAGCTCATCCGAAAGATACGGTCGCATGCCTGTGAGCGTTGGTTGTCCGGTTCACAAGAAAGGAGACCCCTTCAACTGCGCTTACTGTCGCAAGATCCTTTCTACCGTAATGTGTGAACGTCTGAAAGTTTTCATCAACAATCTGATAAGTCCTTTTCTTTTTGCTACCAAACTCGTCAGATTGTGTAGGATGACGATGGAGAACTCTCGCTGCTCCGTCAGGGTCGGGAACGCACTCACCGAGAGCCTCAATGTCAAAAAAGGTTTAAAACAAGGCGACACATTGTCGTTGACTTCTTCAACATCGTTCTTGTGAAGATCGTGCGTAACTCATAAGTCAAGAACAGAGACATGATCTTCCAAAAGTTCGCGCAACCTTATGCCGAAAACATTGACGTGATTGGGCGAACACAGCGAGCCGCCTATGAGGCCTTTGCTGGCATTGATGTGGAAGCGGCTAAAATGAGTTTGGGGATAAATGAGGGCAAGAGGATGTACATGAGTGATCCAGGAAGGTCACACAACACCGACGGCTCGGGCAGAGCGTCACACGTTGCACCAGGTAGTCAAGGACATCGCCTACCTCGGCTCCGCGGTAAATAAGGACAACAACTCCAGTTCCGAAATAAAAGGCGGAGTCACTCTTGCCAATCGCTGTTTCTTTGGACTCAAGAGGCAATTGAGTAATAAAGCCCTCTCTCAAAGGACTAAACTGGCTTTGTACAACAGCTTGATCATCCCAGTCCTACTTTATGCCGCGGAAACCTGGACGTTACAAAAAGTGGATGAGGAAGCTTTTAGTCTTTTAAAGAGAAAAGTTTTGTGCGATTTTTGGTTCTGTTTGCGTTGATGGCACCTGGAGGAGAAGATTTAACGACGAACTCTTTGGGCTGTACAGCAACGTGCGCCTAGTCAAGCGTCTCCGGATACAACGCTTAAGATGGCTAGGCCATGTAGAGCGGATGGACACCAATGCTCCTGCCCGAAAAGTCTTCGAATCTGAGTCATTCTGACAACGCAACAGAGGACGGCCTAGGCTACCTCAAGTTGAACCTAACCCAACTTGGAGTGCGCAACTGGCGGCAGCTAGCGAAAGATCGTACTGGCTGGAGAGGCTGTTGGTTGACGACCAGCTCCAACCTGGACTGTAGTGCCACGAAAAGAAGAAGAAGAAGAAATATGGTGAGTATGTGATTTCTTGGTCAGTCGAGTGGACCTTCTTTTATGTCAAACAGCCGATGACGTTTGAATGGTCCAGAGCCAACATTAAAAGCGAAATAATGGCCATTTCGGCGGAAGTGAGTGTGTGAGTTGATGAGAATTGGGTCCAATGAACCGGCCACTACAAACGTACCCGTGGTGGCCATATAAATGAAGTCGAGGTCCAGTCTCCTATTGATTGTACTTCAAGCCAAAAGTTTTCGAATTTCTCAAATGGTTTGCGTTTTATTTTCGAAAAAAAAATTCCAAAGTCCAAGTCGAGATGTCACTTGAGAGCAAGTCCACTCATGCTCTCTTAATTTTTTTCGAGCCATCGGTTCACTGTTTAGATGAATTGTGGCGAATGGCAAATTTTGTATCTTACGTTCCATTCAAGTTTCTCTGCCACAAATTAAATTTTCAAAACATTCCATTTTTCTTGGAGCTTTCCAAAATGAAAGACCAAACTTATTTTAAATTCAAAAAAATCATTTATTTCGTCTCCAATAATAATTTAAGATATCTAGTAGTATATAGAGTTCAGTAGATAGCAAAAGATTTACATTAAACTAGACTAACCAATGTTCTCTTAGGTATTTACACGTACATATGTATGTTTGTAGTAGTAGGTACAGTACTAACTGGGATTGTTGGCCTCCGCTACAACAACGATAATTGATAGATAACCTTTCTCTAAGCTCTCCTCCCCTCTCTGAGCACTGATCTACTCAAAATCAACTCAAGATTGATGTGATGTGTGTCCTTAGGCCTCTAGCGTTTGGGACCGAAAAAGAGTGCCTCTGTGTGGGTGTGTGTGTGTGTGTGGATTATGGTGTCAACAAACTTTCGATGTACGCCTTGCCAGGTGTGCGCGTTATTTACATAAAACTTGCATTAAATATCATTAAGTGTCCTCTGGACTGCGTTCTGTCTCCTGCCGTCTGCCAGCTGCGTCCCTGACAGGGGTCCGTGTGTATGTACAAGCTGGGCGGCTGTGCTCCGCCAGCGACGCACGGCCAAATACTTTAATTAACTTATAACGAGAATAACAACGAGTAGGGAAATGTAAAATTCAACTACCAACAAATCTAGTCTAAGGCATCGCGTCCTGTCTATGTGGTGACTTCGATGGCGGCTTCGTTGTTGTTCATGGTATCTTTGGTGCTGCTGGGCGCGATGTCGGTCTCGACGTCGCTGCTACACTCGGTGTCGTTCTCGCCACCACCGATGCTGGTGGGGGTGTAGAGGTCTTCGTTGTAGGTCACCTGGCCCATGAAGGAGCGGATCTCGTCGAAGCACGAGTCCTCGCGATCGGCCTCGTTGGAGGATGGTGAGTCGCCGAGGCCGATGCCTAGGCCCGTTGTGTCGGCTTCGTGCTTCTTCAAGTGTCGATCGAGATTGGTCTGCTGGCCGAAGCAGCGATCGCAGAGGTGGCACCGGAAGGGTCGCTCCTTGTTGTGGATGTTGCGAACGTGTCGTTGCAGGTTGCTGGAAATGCTGAAGGCGCGGTCGCAGTACTTGCAAGTGTACGGCTGCTCCCCGGTGTGGGTTCGCAAGTGGCGCGTGAGGTTGGCCGAGCGGGGGAAAACTTTGCCGCAGAACTTGCACGTGTAGCGGTCCTTTATTTTGCCGGCGGCGGCTGTCAGGCCTCCGGACAGTCCTCCTGCTGCCAAGAGGGCTTCATGAAACGTAGGCTTGGGCGGAAACGGTCCATTACGGTGAAGCAAGTGATCAAAGGTTGGCCGTCCGCCCATTGGTCCTAAAAAAGGAAACGGCCTCGAGAAGTCCGCACCGACGCCCAGGCTGGGCCGTGCTTGGCTGTAGAACGCCATCAGCATGGGATGAATCGGCCGGGGGCAGGCCATGGCCGGGCCGTTGCTTGGTGGGGATGGTGACGGTGTTAGACCTGGCGACACCGACTGGGCTGGGCTGCTGGCCTGGTAGGATTGATGAGGAACTTCTGTCGATGGAGCACGCTTTCTGGCGGGTTCGTTGTCATCGGAAGGACTTGGGTTGCTGCTCATTGCAACTGTTGTCGACTCCTCTTCTCCTGTGGTTGCGAGGCAATCTTCGTCGAGTTTCCGCTTTCTGCCTACGGTCAGGTCCAATGGCTGCTCTCCGTTGGATGTGGAGCCTTCTTCCGGAATCGGGGGCGATGGGGTGGTGACGTTAATCGATTTCTAAATGGAACGCATATTAAGAGCGGTTCAACTGGGAGGATTTGAGTGCGAACTTACCTTGTCATCGACTGAGTCTTGGTCGTGTACCTGGTCGTTATCCTCCTCCGACTTGATAACTTCCGACTTGATAACTTCTACTTTCGGCTTTGTCTCAATTATCGAGGAGTTGGTGTCCTCATCGGACGCCCTGGAGTGGTTGCTTCGAGGTGAGTGCGCACTAAGCCTGAATGCATCGGGCGACAATTTTGGCGGCAAAACGGACGACTTTCCCTCCACTCCATCGCCGTTCTCCATTCGGTGCATGTTGGGATTCTGGGGAAAATAGCTCTTTTCCATTGAGGTCCTGCGGAGGTGGGGCAGGTGCCTCATCGGTGGCGATGTCGGCTCCTTCTTCGGCGGCGGGATGTTAATGTCCATCGCTGACTTCGGGAACAGGAGCGGAAAGTTTGACGCCTGTGCCGGGCTGGGTGGGAACATTCCCTGAAGTCCATACGCGGGAAAGCCCGGCGGAAAGAAGGGCGGAGCTCCGCGGAACATGAAGAACGGATTCGGTGGTGTATTCATGGCTGACGGTGGAATTCCGTTGGCTTGGAGGCCGCGTGCGTGGGCCGATGCGCTCGAGTGACCGGACACCGACTGATGGTGAGGCATATGCGAGTGGTGCGGATGATGGGGCGGTATCCCTGAAGGCGTCGTTGCTGCTGTTGAATCACAGAACCGTTTGTGCTTCGAAAGCGATGTAACCGTGCTGAAGCTCTGACTGCACTTTTTGCATTTGATCTGCATGCGGCAGTCGGCGTGCATCCGTTTGTGACGGCACAAGTTCGAAAATTGCGTGTACGCCTTGAAACACACCTCACACTGGAATGGCTTCACCGATGAATGGATGTGCGTATGCTGCTTCAAACCGGACGACGTAGCGAATGTTTTACCGCACTCCGGACACGCGTGACTTCTAGCGCCGACGTGGTGGGCACGAATATGCCTCTGAAGATTTGATGGATCACAAAATACCTAAGAAAAAAAAAATACAAACATAATTGTAACAACATTAACCATGCCATTAGGCGCGTACGCACTCAAATTTAGAGCGGAGACCAGCTACCACCAGTCGCCGACGGTCGTCCATATCCATTGTATCGGATTTCATGCAATTTTCATTCAAATTAAGCGACAACAATCGGACAGCCAAAGACACACAACCGCGCACCACTATCAATCATTGGAGTGGCCCGGTCACAGCGGCAGCAGACGGATCTCTCGAGGGCATTCGAGGCTGCTGCTGCCGCTGCTGCTGCTTGCCTACCTTCGTTTGTCCACTGCCAGAGGATTACGCAAAACTGCGCTCTGTGCCACGAGCGTCAATTGTTTCCTCGAAAGTGCCTCTTACCTCCCTTCGACCGCCTCCCAACCCCCACCCCCCTGTCACACACATCAACAAACAAAAATCGCTGGCTACACCTAATCAGACTGTCATAATAAAACCCAAACCGACGACAACGTCGACGGCCAGATCGAACTTGTGCCTGCTCGGGCGCAATCTTCGCCCAATGGAAGCAGCAAAAAGTGTCTCAATCGATCGACGCCTTTGGCATTGATTTCGTTTCAATAGATTCAACGGCTAGAGGGGCGGTGGCGCAGCAGCGGTCTGCACGATACGAACACAGGAACCATTTACCCCTTCATTTACCGGCAAGAAGCGACAGCATCGGCGGCGGCGGCGGCAGCAATCACAACAGCACCGCCGACGTCTGCTCTCTAAATCAGAGATGAGGAAAAGAAAGTACTAACCGTTGTACCGTCAGCTACATAAGTGATCTCCAGCTCAAATCACAACTTCAATCTCCAGCTCCAATCTCAGTGGAGTGGTGCGCAGGGGGGGTGGGGGGGGGGTTAGCGATAAACGCGATCAAAGATGGGATTTTCAAATCGAAAATCCATTTTCATCCGATCGATCAAAAAAACAAAACACAACAAAAATAGAACAACTCCGGTCGGGCGAGCGACCTAATCATCTCCGTCAGCCAACAAGTCATCTCGGAGGAATTTCACTGACGACGGCTTTTTGTGCGCGGCCGCATGGCCACTCCACCGTGCGCGGCTGCGCGGCACATATTTCACAAGTGACCGAGAATAATTGTATCTTCGGAGTGTGTGCACGCCCTAATTTCCAGATAGACGCTCTCAATCAAGCCGGGCTGGTGCGCGTTGGTGGAAGAAATCAAAAGTAAATGGAAGGCGTTTTGGGCCCGGACGGATGGATGGCTTGATGTAGGGTTCGACATTATTTCTGCTCGATTACTGATCAATTAAGCTGATAGCCGCCGCCGTCTTCGTCTTGCCGTTACAAGTGGCGTGCGCGATTTATAGGCTTTTCGGTGCGAGGTGCTCAAGTTCTGCCCGTTACCCCGTTTCAAGTGAACAGTCGGAAAATTGTCACCCAGATTCGTTCCGTTTTTGGTGGCTGGCCGGAGGGAGGATGGATTGTGATCGGGGATTGATGGGCGGACCCAGAGTGGTTGACCTCGCTCGATAGGGAAATCAAAGAGAATTCCATAGATCGTATCTGAAAGGCACGGGCGTGCACGTATCTTGTGGGATTACATCTACAAGGTTGAAGATCAAATGAAGCCGGATACATATGTAGGTGCGGGGTAAGTCCAGAAGTTGGCGGAGACACCTGAAAAGCCCCGACAGATTCACGTCATCCACTTCAAATCCTGTTTGTCAATTGTGAATGAATTTCAAGTGAATTTGGCGGCCGACTTCAGAGGGAATGTGTGCTGGAGGTGGGAGTGTGACATCTGTGTGGATACTGGGTCATACTTGAAAGTGTGACCATGGAGAAGACAAATAACAAATCCTTGGATGTAGAAGAAGTTGACACAGAAATGAACGAATCAAGAGGCACCGCGTCACATTTTCGGTTTCAAATTAAACGTCAAACTTTGGACGGTGTCTGGATTCTGACGTGCAACACCCCAAAATGAGGGGGTCACTCTGCCCCATTTGATATTCGAATCCTTCGCGTTCCTGCAATTCGAGATAAACTAACCGGAAGTGCTTATTCCAGGAGACGAGGCAAGGAGTAGAAAACTCCAGACACAACAAACTATGAACAATCTTTCGCGGTAACTGGTCTTCACTCAACTATTTCGATAAACAAATATTCACCTCTTCACTTACCTTTGTGCAATTTTCACAAGGATATTTCCTGATATCGTTATGAACCAATGCACGATGCTTGAGCAGCGACGGCCGGTAGCAGTAGTTCTTCGCACACAAATCACAGTTGTACTCGTCCTTGCGGTAATGATGTGCCGCTATCAAGTGCTCGTCCAACCTGCAAGTAAACAACGAATGTTCCCATTTAATATCCGCAGCAAAACAGACACCTTCACATTTGGGCAGAGAGGCAAGCGCCAACGAACATGTGGCCCACTTCACACACTGTTGCGGCCGAGCGGGACCTGATTCACGATAAAGAGGACAAAAAAAAAAAATAGAAAACGAAAGAAAATGCCCACAGGAGAGACAATTAGCCAAATGATGTTCAATATTTAATGTTCGATTAGATCCTGGGCGTGTGTTTAGTTTCGTCCTTGATGCGAGCGATGACAAAGATCTCAATCGTGTGCGCGGCCCGATTGTCCGGCGACATTCAACGGCCCGCCCACTCGGTGAGCGCCTGTAAGAGGCGGTGACTCTAGCATCTGATAAGAGGCATGCACACCAGTCACTCAGTGTCCCTTGCCGTTCGGATGGTTTCAATAAATCGAAATCATCGTGCTTGCCCCCTTAACCCACCGCGGCCGGGCGCGACAGCGCGTTGGGGATAAATGAATAGCATTGTGCTGTTCTCATCAATAATTCAGCGCCTGGAAAATGTCATCGTTCTCGAGTGAGTCGAAACAAATCACTGGTAGATTTGCGTGTTCAGATTTTTTTTTTTCATTTCATAATGGTCAACCTGATGGTCTCAACTTCATGTTCGCTCTCGGGACACAGTGGCCGCTGATAGCTCACCCAACAAGCGGCGCACTGTGCAAACACAGCCCACACGACTTCCACTCTGATTCCATTGCCAAAGCCAAAGGTGACAAACGTCCTCTTGTTTACCATTCCCGTCGCACGGATAATGGAGCTGCGCCTCGCCGTCCGGCGAGCATTAGTATTAATTGCGCTGGCACGCATTTACCCGGCCCCATGGGAGCTACTTAGAGTGTGGACATTCCCATCGCAAACTGAGCTTAAATTAGACCGTTTTTGGGCCCAATGACGCCGCCACAACCCTCGGCACATCTTAGCGATTTAACCGATCACTTCACCGCCAAGTGAGTGTCCGTCCATCGTGCATTGTGCCACCATGACTACGTGAAGACCCCAATTAACAGCCACTCGAACCCTCCATTCATCCGGCCACCACACACTCAATACCTTCGGGTAAATTTACTTAGTTAACTGGTGCCTGTGCTCACTGACAGCTCGCCGTAATTATCGAACAATTATCAGCGCTCCTTTTCGGCCCGCCATTCAAAGGGTTATCGGTGGGCAGCTATAATGGCTAATTACCAAAGGAATCCCAGGGCAGGAATTAACACAATCAGTTGGCCACGCTGCTGGTGCTGCTGCGGCCCACACCACTGCCCGGTGCTGCACCCCAGCCCCGGAGCCATGAAAAATGCATACGGAGCCCAATTAAAAGACTCACACATGCTGTCAGATCTAATCAATTAGTGATGAATAAGTAAGCGCGCCTGATTGTCATCAAGTGAGAGGCGGTGCGTAATAACAACGTTAATTACACCCGGCGACAAATTGAAATTTCCTGCTGCTGCTGCTGCTGATGGTGGCGCAAAGGCGGCAGCTTCTGTTTCTTCGATTCGGAAGAGGCGTTAATCGATGAAGGTTATGGTGCAGCTATTTACGGAAAGCTGTGATGCGGAATGGCTTTGGGAATGGCGAAGAAACCTCTCTCAATGTGGCAAGAATGTGAATTTGTTCGATTTGGTGTGATGTTTGATCCAAAATGTAAACAGAAACTTGGTGAATCAAGGCACAGAAGCAGAGTCAGAATCAATATCCTAAAAGACAACAATTCGAAAATCCTAAATTCTAAATTTTCACTATAAAAAAATCCCAGAGTTCCAAAAGGACTACATTTTGTAAACTCCCTCGTAGAGCAAGTGGGTCCTAGATGATAGCACCCCTTACTATGTTCACTGTCGGACTAAGACTGAGCTTAACATTTTAATAGCAAACCGTACAAAGTTCTAAATTTTCAGTACATTTTTCGGATATTCCCTGGAATTCCAAAAAGACTGAATGTCAAAAACTGGACAAATCATAATGGAAACTTTCGACTTTGTTTAGTATCGGACCGAGATTTAGGCCCAACATTCCAAAAGTAGATCGTACAAAGTTCCAAATTTCTGTAAGTTTTTTGAACTAAAAAATACTTTTAAATAATTTGCGCTTTAAAGTTTCAGAAGTTTCGAAGTTTCCAGATTTTTCAATTTGAAGATTTTGAAAACATGAAAACATGAACCCTTAAAGATTTGAACAATTTTTGGAATTTGAAATTTTTAGAAGTTTTGATTTTTCAGTTAAGAGATTTTCGGATCTACCACTCCCATCTAAGATATTAGTCGGTACTGAGGCCATATTCCACAGCAAGGAAGATAAGACAGGATCTTTCCCTTCGTGTAGCTGCAGAATGATGTCAGGCTCGAAGGGCAAAGTCTCTGAATGCCCGCGAATGGCCAAAATTCTGAAATACCTCCAAAACGCGAATCGAAACGACTTTCAGTGTGGCAGTCGACGCACTTACCAATACGCCACGGCGACCACTGGGTGACAGTAAACCTCTCATAAATTTTTTGAGATTTGTTTTTCAGAATTTACGCTTTTCCGAATTTTGGCCTATTGGGATTTTCGACATTTTAGTCTTTTGGATTGCACAATTTTAGACTCAATCCACATCACTGAAAGCTTGCAATGACTAGAGATGAACCTACAGAAGATGAAGGGCCACAAATTCCAACTCCTCAATTGTGAATCACCGACTTCTCCGCTTAGTCAAATTTCTGTCTGCGCCAGTCACACTTTGTCATCATAATTTGGAACGCCAGGGTGTAAACTGTACAACTATGCCGATGAACCCTTCTATAATAGTAGGAATCTGGCATCACTGACTTCACCAAATTTTAAAGACGCTGTCAAAACAACATCCCCCCAAATAAACCACAAGCTGACAACATTCAGTAACTGTGCAAACAGTTCCGTTCAAACCACAAGATCAGCCGCTGCAAAAGAATTGATCTTGGCAGAAATGCACCAACCAATCTCGCGGACATCACATCACCAATCAGTTCTTGATCGATAGACAAGTATTCACTTGGCGAGCTAAGCAACGGTGGAACACCGCCACCGTAGGTTATGTCAGAGCGGTGACAGTAAGCTGTCACTATGCCTGACACATGTCTTGTAGCGGTTGACAGGGGCTTTGTCTGAACTCTGTTTCGTAGATACGAACATTTCTCTCACGTGTGATTGGAGTTTATTTATGGAGAGTTAATGCTTTAAGATGCACACATGGGGTGATCGTCACTGTGAAGAGATGATGAGGCTTTCTGACGTGAGGCAATTGGGTGTGGCTTTGTTTCAATGAAAACGGAATGGTATAAGCTCGTTCGAGCTCTGCTCTAGAGTAGGTATATCCTTCCGATTTATAATTGATATTTAAAGGAGAACATACGACGCCAGTAGACAGTTGAAAGAAATGGAGAATCAGAGAGATGTTAACAAGCTTCTGACGACCTCTGTGTTTTGAATGTGACTTTTTATTTTCAGAATTTTGAGAGTTTTGAGATGTCTTTGATGGGAAAGAAAGCTAAAGGTCAGTTTAAATTCACTTAGCAGTTTCTCTGTCCTGCATATTGAGATGGACGATTGCGATTCTCGGAATTAAGATCTTGCCCTTAAACTAGAAGTCCTAATTATGTCACATTCAAGTATATCATGTTCTGTTGCTGAGCTTAGTAGTAACAGATCACTCAATAAGTGCTGGGGTACATAGGGGGCGCCACTAACGAAAATCATTCATTCAATATTCATTTTTTTGTAGGGGAAACCCCTGGGACTTATTGAGTGATGTGTTATATATTTTAATCTGCAGTAGACTGTCAGAAGGCCAAAACCCCGAATACACCATCTGTCGTTTTATTTTTTGGAGTTTAAAAATATTGCTCCGGGGAAACATCTTCCTTTCTAAATAGTAGGATGATCACCTTTTGCTGGGTCCGTGGGCATGCAAGAGTGGAGGAATAAGCGGATATTGTCTAAGTATCTGAAGGCATGTCTCAGATTATACGCAAGATCTGTTTTTAATGGAAATTGAAACAAACTAACCATTCAAACACAAATGGATGCAATCTGGCAGTTATGGGATACCTAAGTCGCTATCCCCTTTAGGACACACAATGACTGAACGTTGTCTGACCACTGTCTTAACGGCCACGTCAGGAGGATAAAAGGTCCTTATAACTATTTTTGAGAAAGCTGTAGAGTTGAGGAGGGGCAAAGAACAATTTACTTCGATAGTGGCATCTCTTCAAGAAAGACAGAAATGTTAGGTTACCTTTATGAGCACAACTTATTACCCTTAGATAGCAAACACAGAAAAATATTTAGATGAGGTTCCAGGCGCTAAGGTTTGGCGAATGAATTGAAGCAGACGGATATGACCACAACTCACTAATCCAAGCTCAGCAATTATATTGGGAAAAGGATATTTATGAGGAATATGTGGTCGCCGTGGCTTAGTGGTAAGTGCGTCGATCCACACGCCGAAGGTCTAAGTTCGATTCCCAGACGGGACATCTCGCATTTTTTCAAGGCTTTCGAGATGCTGACGAAACGTAAAGAGTATCAATTGTCTATTAAAAGTGTGTTAAATCTCGCCGTTCGGAGTCGCCAAAAAACTGTAGGTCCCTTCTCCTCGCGAGAGAACAGTAGCACGCACAACACGAGTAGTTGTTGTAGAAGCCCTGCTAGGCCCTGGTCCCTTGTGGGCTGTAGTGCCAATCAATTATTTTTGTTATTATGTACCATCCTTACCAACTTTCTGCATTAAAGTGCCTTGAGGAAATTAGGAGGATGCCCTGCAGTCCAGAGCCTGGTTCCCTATATACCCTTGTTTTCTATGAGGTGACATAGAGTTTAATGCCAAGTCGCATTGGAAAAAATTGAGAAACTTTCCCTCGAAAGGGAAAGCGACTTGAATAATGGATGATAGAAACGTACACCTCCCAAGAAGTAATCGAAAAACGCAACTACTTATTAATTTCCTATAATTTTGAGAGCTCTTCTTTGTGGTTGCGTTCAAAGACAAAATCTTTAAGAAATCTGTATTTACGTCTATTCCTCTGTCTGCCACATTTCCATATCTTCACCATTGTGGAGGTGAACTGGGTGCAATTTTGGAATAAGATGTCATTCACGTAGCAAGCAATGTTTGGATAAGAATTGTTTAAATTGGAATTTGGGTGTTGCTCCGATATACATGAAGTGTCGTAAGACGCATAAATATCGTCGCACTTTCCCATATGAAACATCAATCGATAGATTCTTTAAAAAGTTTGTATTAGCTTTCAGTTCATGTTTTTGACTCAAAATACTGCTAGAGAGCTATTATGATCCAAATTTCCCAAAAAGGGCTTTCTTTTCTACTCGTAGTGTCTAAATCGATGCACCTACAAATTTTCAAAAGAAACAGAAACTGTTTTGTTTGACGGGAGCTTTCAATGAAAACTTATTCGAATTCAGTTCAAATGTTTTTGGCCTAAAACGAAATGAAATTAAATTCCAAGAACACAATCTTGAAGAGCTCTTTAAAGACTAATATTCGAAGCTTTAAAAAGTGATTTTATACCAGATGGCGCTGAGCTTCTTTTCGAAAGTGTTTGTATTTGACCAACTTTTTAACAACACTCTCCTGTTAGTATCTTCTGAACAAATGTGGGAGTGATCTATCTCAAAGCACATAAGCCCTTAATACCTGGAAAAAGCTTTCTGTTGTCGCTGCATCGAAAAGAATGCGCTAAAACTTCAGAAATCTTCAATGTTGTCTGAAATAGTCTCAATTTCACACAACAGTGCTACAAAGTCCATCAAAATATTTGGAAAACTAAATTCAAGACAGAGAGCAAGAAATTTCAGAAAAGAAACAATCAACTGTAGAAAAGTCTGCACAAAACTGCACAACTCAGCTCTTAAATCTTTTTCCCCCCAAACCAAACTTGGAACTTTGACATCAAGAAAGAATCATCACTTTGCTCAATCTTCACTCTTTTTAGGCTACTTTCTCTTACTTTCGTGGCAAATTCAGAACCTCCGTAACAAAAATTACAATCTACAACAACAAATAAACTTACCGATCTAAATCGTGGTACTGTTTGTCACAAACTTCACAGCGTATATCGAATCCGTTCTCGTCCTCCGTGTCCTGGTTGTCGCCAGGTATTATATCACTTTTCTCGGCGTTCCTATGGCTGTTTTCACTTTTGGTGGTGTTGTCTTGATCATTCGACGATGTATTGAACTCGTCATCACCAGTTGTATTCCCACTGTACTGAGATCCTGCGAAGAGAGAGAGAGAGACAAGATGAGAAACGCTGCTCAGTCAACTGATCAAAAGATGAAAGATAACAATTAGTGTCGCCCTCTTTGCGGTGGCCGCAGGGCGAAGCACAAGAAACACAAACATCCAGACACACAACTAGTTTCAACACGACTTCAAATTATGATTCATGCCCAGCCAGCCTGAGGGGGGCTTCGATTAGCCACAATGCACAATCACTACCGCCCCGCCACCACCACCATCATCATCGTCGTCGTCGTCGTCGAGCGAACTCAGCACACTCTGAAGCCACACCACCGGCACCGCCGACATCCTCGGCAGCAGCGGATAAGCCTTTTTGGCGAGGAAAACTCAAGTAGTTGCAACATCGTTTACACGCCACACAGGGGTCAATTGACCAGCAACTCCCACCACACCGTCGGACGCCGCAGTGGAAATATCTTCCCAGTTGGTTGCGGTGCCGGCTGGCCGATTAGGTGCCTTGTTTATCCCGCCCCCTTTAGGTAATGATGATCCATGAATGAAAACCAGTGCGACCGCAGGCACTCGCCGCGCTGGACCATGCGGACGGGCGTGGGTGGCGTGGCATCCATATTTATCAAGCTGTACACGAGTGGCGCACTTTATCTCCTAGCCGTCACAAAACTTTCTCAAAACTTGTCAAAAACTGAACTCACACTCTGCTGAGAACTGCACGAAATTTCCGGCTCAATTTACTGCTGGGGATGCTCTCGGGAGGACATCCGAACTCTTCATCGGCTTAAAGACAAGTGGCTTCAGTGACCATCGCGAGCCTTCAACGAGTGCTCTACCGCTTCGCCCAAGTGCTCGTCACCGGACACACACATGCACCGCACGGAACTTGATTACCCTACCCGCGGCATAGTTCACGTATTCATAGTCCTTCCGGGACAATACAAAAAAAAAACGAAACACACAGATAATTATACACACATCCAACCCCCACCCTCGTCCCAGCTAAGGACCGACCAACACAAGCACACGAACCCAACCACCACAACCAACGCCGCCACCGCCGCCGCTGCTGCTCTGGGGAATGTTGAAAAAACACCTGAATTCAATCAAAGGACACTCAATTAGAATGAAAACATTTCACCTCCTCCACAGGTGAAGCGGGCGGACGCGCTTGCAGTCAATGTGGCCAGCTCCTGAGGACCTGAGCGACTCACCCCCCACTCAGGACGAAATTATTATTTTCTAAAATGCGCACTCATGTGAGGGATGATATTTTCCAGGGGTCAACTGGGCCATGTGCATGCAAGCGACCACGGCACCCCTTGCGTCCGACGACGCAGTGGCACGCTTGACGAGGCACAGTTTCGCGGTTAAACGTCACCGGTTCCAGTGGAGTGGCTCGGAAGTCATATAGCACCTCACCACAAGGAGGCACAGGTGTTGCATTCACGTAAGAAGTGGGACCCCGTCCTAAGACCAGACGCTTCCCACGTTTGGGACCTTCCGTGAATCCATAATTTTCTCGAAGGCGCAGCTCAGCGATCCTTGACACTCTCACAGGAGCCATATGTCACGAATGTCTTCGCGAAAACGCGGCCACCGTGGGAACCACTCACCGCGCCCGCATCCTTTCGCGTCCAATCTCTGCTGACATCGCTGACACCGACACGTGCTGGCTGCGTCAAAAGTCAACTCGAATCTTTGACTTCTCAGCCGAGTGCACCCTCAATTCGGCGGCGGCGGCGGCACGGCTGTCCGACTGAAATCTGTTCGTGCGTCGCTTACACATTTTAGAACGTTCACCGTCGCCGTTGCCACTGCGGCTGCCGTCGAGGACATGTGAAACCAGTTGAAGCCTGGTCACGCAAACCTCGGCCGCATGTTGTACGGCCGGCGATATGTGCAGCAAGCCACACACCTTTCGATTTCCACTGTCTAGTGATTAATCACTTCGATTCCCTGCGCCCCAGCGCACGGGTCGCCTTGGCGATGGCGATAAGCAAACACAAAACTATTTCACTCGGCAGCTAGCGCAGATCACTCCTTTCCAATGAGGGATTCCCAATCGGACATCCGCCCGTCAATAGCATCCCTCCCAGCCGGCGAACAATTCGCCAACCTCACCCAATCGACAGCTCAACCCTTCATCCGCTCGTTGGGAAATTAAGAGCTAATGACATGTCGTCATCGAATCATTGAGACGGGGCGTCTCGACAGACAGGCCTATTGTGCGGCACGGTGGCATGATAAATGAGTGTTGCATGATGCTGCCGCTGGCGGCCGTTTAGTGCGGCGTGGAAGGACATAAGAGAGGGATGTGTTAAATCAATAAAACAGCAGTAAGCGTGTGGATTTAATTACGAATCAGCTCGCTGCGACCTGGGTGATTGATGGAGTGATTGATGCGCGGGTTGCTTCGCCAGTTTGCACCTTCTTCACAAGGTGCAGGGTATTTTAAGGTGATGAGAGGTACGGGCACAGTGCTGCCGTTCTATGTCATTCAGTAGAAGAGACAACCGCGAGACACGGAGTTTCATCTTCTGCATCACAAATTTGGTGTTCTTCGAGCTGAATACGATGCTTCTGGTGTTTGGCCATTTGCTTGAGACTGAGCGACGTCAAGGGCGGGAATAGGACAAATTTTTTAGTCGACCGGCACTTGGAATGTTAACCCCGCACTAGTTGGAGCTGAGAGGACTGAGAGTAAATTAAGTAGATATGTCGACACATCGCACCCCGCAACCATCCTGCATGGACACGGATAGGGTTTGGGGGGGGGCGTGCAGTATTGAACAGATCAAACCGCACACCAACTCCAAATCCTATCAGTCACTTTGGCAAAGCACATAGAGGACGTGGAGGCTGCTACGAATACAGCGATCTCGGAAGTAAGAGAGTTCCTCGAAAGTGCCGTCCCTTGCGGCACACAAAATAACTACTCACCAGTGACAAAATGATGGAATATGCCAACGTCTTAGTTGAAGATCAGACAATTAGGTCTGGGGAGTGCGGAGGTATTTCGGAGCTATATAGGACATGTTCCTTAGGGGAACATGTAAAGTATGCCAGTAAGAAAGCATCACTTGGAGAAGGAGCACTCTCTCGAAACCTTCCAGATATTGGTGGTCCCAGTTATGCAAGCAAAAATCTATTCCACGAGTAGTCAGTTCAGTTTTCCTGTAGGCAGCTCCGATTTGTGGTGGAGCATTCACTTGAGGGCAAGTGAGACGGACTCTGCGCAATACAAACTATCGGAGGTTTCACGAGCATTTCTGATGAGGCAGCGTTCCTTATAGCAGGAGTGCTACCCATGGACATTCTTGCAGACGAGCCTTTGATGGTGTACGACTGAAGAACCTTGAACCGGCATTAAGTCAAACTTCTAAAAGATTAAGAGCGAGCAACGTAACAATGTGGCAGGTCAAATGGAGCGCCTCCGCAAAACGTAGATGGACACATGTCCTCATCCCCGTCATTAAAACTTGGATATCCAGATCGGTAGGGGAGTGTAATAACCAACTCTCAAAGCTGCTATATGGACATGGTGGCCACATAAGTTTGGGCATTACAACTTGCAAGGTCAACAATTGCATGAAATAATCTTCAAACATTAAATTATATGGACCCTACTATCGATTCAAATAAAGATTTCATGCATTTTTCTGAATTGTGTGTTTTTTTTGGAAAAACTTTCCTATAGCTTTTAAAAAAATCACCCTTCCTAAACTCATTAAAGAATCTTTTCCGATGTCTCTAATTAAAATTGTTAAAAGTTTCTTGCAGCAAAGGAAATTTATAGTTTCTGTAAGCCAAGCTCAATCGTCATTATATATAACTGAATTTGGAGTACCTCAAGGTTCCATTCTTGGCCACATCCTGTTCAATGTCTTTATATCCGATATACCCATACCTACTGGAAACAAAACTTTCTTGCTTTGTTTGCTGATGATACAGCCCTGTTCTCATCCAACATCTTAGCCCAGGACACTATAACTTCGTTACAGAATTCACTTGACATTTTCGAAAAATGTCTGTGTAGGAAATGGAAAGAAAGCTAAATGCTAATAAGTCTCAGGCTCAAATGCAGAAAACATCTGTTTCTACCCCAATCAAGCCTGCAATTGATCTCGATCGATATTGAATGGTCTGAAAATTCCAAGTCAACTTCAGAAGTAACTTTTGACAAAAACTCACATTTGAAAAACAAAGTAAACGTCATGGATAAGATATTCTAACCATTTATCAATCGAAAGTCGAAACCAGGTGTGAACTCGAAATTAAATTTGTCAAGAAAAAGAAGCTGGAAGAACGGCACAGCCCCCGTACAAATAAGACTGGAGACCTCCAGAGCCTAAAGAACAGGATTAAAATTGTACACCACAAAAAGTGTTCGAAATCACACAATGCAACTCGAAAATGACATGACAACACTTAATACAAAATAGAACATTTTTGAGAAACTCCAATTATCAAAAACTGAAACGACCTGTTTGCTAATTGGAGTTTTCGAATTTATCAACCAACTCATTGCCATGTGTTGAGTGTGTTGCGAAAACCAATATACAAAACATTCTCTAAAAACCAGGCCCTTTCGAGCGATGACTTGTGGGTTTTCTGATTCCAAGTTATGCGTCAATTTTATTTATTTTCATAGCCAGCGAGTGAGAAATGTGCCTTATCACTGAAGGAATTATTGCTCCAGCCCCAAGAAGTGTATCTAGAGCGTTATGAATGGTCGGTAGGCTGCAACTGATGCTTAAGTTGAGCTTTATAGAATGGAGGAGTACTTGCCGGGAAATCGATAAATTCGAATCATAAGCAGCGTGTAAGAGTCTGCACATCAGTTCTGTTTGACAGCATATTCAACTCAATTTGGAAGATGATAGACAAGAATTCTTGTCTGTCGAACAGACAGAGGGTTTCGAAGGAAAAGTTCTACCTGCGCTTTTTAGTCCTGTTTACCTTGATGGCGTTCAACAACGAACCTTATGGGCTGTAAGGCGGCATGCCCCTGGTCAAGCGTCTTCGGAAACAACGTTTAAGATAGCTGGGCCATGTAGAGCGTATGGACACCACCGGTCTCCTCTCCGTTCCGAAAAGTCTTCGAATCTAATCTAATCCATTGTGACAACGCAACAGAGGACGACCTAGATTGAGATGGCACACGCAAGTGGAAAAGGACTTCGACCAACTCGGAGTGTGCAACTAAGGAAGGAGATCATGCTAGCTGAAGAGGCATGTCGTTTTAGGTCCAAGTCCAAGGGCAGGTGATGAGTAAATGGGACCAGAACCTTACTCATGTTTTAACTCATGTTGTGGGTTCTACTGTTCTCTCACGACTAAACGGGATCTATAGTTTCTTGCCAACTCCGAACGGCGAGATTTGAGAAGCTTTTCATAGACAATTGATACGCTTTGAGTGTTGCCAGCAACTCGAAAGAGGTGGTGCCGTGAAAAAATGCGAGATGTCCCGTCCGGGAATCGAACCTAGACCTTCTGCTTGGCGGTCGACGCACTTACCACTACGTCACGGCGATCACAGATGATGAGTAACACTTGCTATTACATCATCATGCATAAGCCTTTCGAGGTTAGTTAAGCTTCCACTCTTTTGAAGTTCCTTTTTCGCAATTTGACAGATTGCTTGCGTGTTCAGACGATTATGAGGACTAGTATCTAACTAATATTTTGGACTGAAGTGGCAGCTTCGTTTGCGGATGCCACATGCCAGCGCAAGCAACTTGAAACTTCGAAATAAATGACCGTCGTCACCGTTGCCATTACTTCCTCCCTTTGAATACTTTGGCGATTTGCCTTTTCATACTTTTTGAATGTTGAATATGGAACCAGGATTGGGACGTTTACATGTGCCCTCCGTCTAAAATGTTCGCTTCTCTTTATGGGACTGTCCGCTCTTCTCAGCGGAATTGGTGAAAGTTTTAAATGTTCAATAAATTGAAAAAGTTTCAAACAGGGATTGTTAGGTAAAGCAAGGAGGTAGGTATTGGACCTCCACAGCCCCCTTGAAAGACTCCCCTGCTAGCCAAAATTAGAGTCTCCCCTGCATGGCTCTGACACCTTCCAACCACTTGAGTTGCACACATTTGTGGTTCCCACACTCAGCATGACACACACAATCTCATTTATTATGGATACCATGTTCAACTGCAGAATATTCCACCAAAGCGAGTAACCCTTGAGTGAATCTGCATTTAGCCACTGCACCTCCCAAGGCATTAACAGTCGTCGGTTATTTTATGTTTCCACCAAAACGCCATAAGCCCTCCATCACACTGACCACCTCTGACATACGGACATGCCCAGGATCCGTGACGACCTCGGAATTTGCGTGCACCATGGTCGCTTGTCCTTTCAAACCGTTACGCAACAATAAAAGAATTAAATTATGCGCCAGTAAGCCACAGTCAGACAGGTGCGCTGCCACCGCGCTGAGAACACAGCAGGTGTGGAAAACCCGTAACTGCCGTCCAAAACAGAATCCTGCCTCAATCAGTGCGCCCCAGCTCAGCTGTTCAGCCCAATTAAGAGGGTCCGCCGTTGATCCGTGCCACGATGCGCATGCAAAATCAACAAACACTGCGGATAATTAAATATCAACACTTTCCCATCGGATCTGTCATAAATCTCGCCTCATATCGCCGCCTCACGATCGCCGCGCCGCCGCCTCTCGCAGATGCAAATGACTGCACGCCAGCCCTAAGTGACGAACAGATTGGCATGTCACGGGGTGCAAACAGCCACGAACAATGGCGGCCAATCATAACTGCGATCCGGGGGCGATTGAGCCAGTCGATAGTGTCAATCCGCCCGGCTTAGGATTAAATTGACCGTGAGTTTATACGACGGTGGAATAAAACATGTGGTTGAGCCTCACTTATTCATTACGGCAGCTCGTCCCTGCCGGCAAAGCCAACAGACAATTTATATAAATCCCACAATCAAACAGAGGATTGTCCTTTTACCACCGCCATCGGGTGCTGCTGCAGATGACATCTCCATTAGGCAGGCAGTGCAGACTGCAGACCCTCATGATGCTCAGACCGCTGCCACTGCTCCTGCCTCGGTGTTTATCCGCTTGCGACAATGACGCAGCATTATTGCGACGCCGACATCGGCGCGGTGCGCTAAACAAATAATTGTGTAATTGATCGTCAACACCGCAACACCGCCAGCATGTATCCCAATCAACCCCCGTCACGTCGAACACGCTGCTATCTCTGCGCGCAACCCCTATGCGAGGCCTTCTAATCATAATTGATACTCCTGCGGACGGCACTGCTTCGAGCCGTGCACTCTCGCGCAGATCGCATCTTACACACGCGTAAGCGCAATCCAAAAAGGATTTAGTGTTGTTCTCGCCGGCGACTTATGCAAAGGACACAATCACTCAGGGGTGCGCCGCAGAGAACAGGGTGCCTCCCGTTAACGCGTCGAATTGGATTTGCGTACACTCCGGCCCCGCGAGGAGGGGTGACGATAATTAACAACCAACAAAAAAAAAGGGTTACCCCCCGAGAATCACACTGTCGTCAGGGTGACACGGGCTAAAACAACATCAGAAAAAAATCCTTACGTTCGTCAAGCCTATCAAATTCCGATTTGTCTTGGCTGCCATGCTCCGGGCGCACGCCACTGGTTTTTTTTTTCTCAAAATTTGAAACAAAAAAAAATTAACGATGTCGTCGGTGCTGATGATGACACGGTTGTTGTTGTTGATTTTTAGTAATTTAAAAAAAAACTCACCATTCTCCTTCTCGCTCCTGTTGTCGGCGTTGAACGCGGTGCCTGCGAAAATGTCGTTTATATGCAGCAAGCCCTTGGCCTCGGAGTCGACGGATATCTCCTCACCAGCTGGGATGTCTCGAATTGCTTCGTACCATAACTGAAATTTGGAGAAAAGGATGTGATTCGGACGGACGGTGGCCGGATGACAGTCACTTACGTATCCCTCGACTAGGAAATTATGCAAATTAGCTTCTTTGGCATTGGCGGCTGAACGAATCTTCCTGAGCCACGTTGACACCTCAGGCATTGGCTCAAGCCATCCTCGGAGTCCTGCGCTGGCCATAACCTGCGGAAGAGAAAATAGGAAAAAAAAATAAAATCTATTTGAAAGTGTCTCTCTAGAGAGACGAGCGCCACCACAGTGGGAGTGTAAAGAAATTCAGTTTTGGTGCGTGTACTTGCTAAAGTGCTCGTGTATAACAGATTGTGTCTGTTATACATGTGCATGGTGAGGCGTTGACTCGCAGGAAGGATGAGATTTTCGGTCTTGGGGACAGAAGTGGGTTCCCGCTGCAGATGTGCCTTGTGGCTAACAGAAGGAACAAACATTTTGAGAAAAAGTGAAGAAATTTGATGTGGCTTGAAGCCTTCTCCGTCCGTCCGGACAGACATTGCAGCTAGAATTCACTTCGAAGAGACACCGATGTTTGCTCAGTTGGGCGTGTAAACGCCAAGGCCTGACTCATTGCACGGACGGTGGCTCCTACAACCCGCAAAGCGACATTCTAATCGAATTCGATGTTTGATCGCGATAGGCGATAGAAGGAAAAAATCGACATGTGATTGATTTATGAAGGCTGAAGAAACATGAAATTACGAAAAAATTAGCTAATCAAGCGGCGGATAAGCGCACGGCATGTTGTATCTGATTATGGGCTTGGGCAGATATTCTGTCGCGCACCTTAGATCATCGCTCGCGTTTTTCGTCGCCGTCGTTTGCCATTGACTCCATCAGTCAGCCAAATCCTTCCAACAAAGCAATCCCTGGCTAAAACTGGCCTTCCTCTTTGTTTTCCAAACAAAGATCCACCGCGCCCAAGTGCGAGACACGCGGTAAGCAGCAACTTATCAGCCCAGCACTGGTGTATATCAATAAAGATGGTCGGTTGTATCGGCAGCTGATAGTGGCATTTGAAACGCACCTAATCGCTGACGGTCGCAATGTCTGCGGATGATGAGTAGGCCGGGGAGTGTTTTCCACCGAATTTCACAAGTGCCCAGATACCGAAGACTTTCCGTCAATCGCCTTGCTTCAGGAGATAAGCCTAATTTTTAATTTCGTATAATGAGCTAATCGAGTTAAGTTTGAAAACATGAATACATCCGGTTGGGGAACTTTCGCGGGGCGTGGGTCCACAGACCGCTTGACTTGTCAGAGTTGTTTATGGAGAACTTTTTGGGTTCTTTTTGTGTTTGGTAAACAGTAGGGAGATCCATATGCCCACGCCAAACCACGAATTTGAGACGAATTTGGACACGGATTTGGGCGAGAACTTGGACAAGGGTTAAGACAAACGCTTGAACAAGTATTTGGACAAGGGCTTGCACAGTGGTTTGGACAATAGCTTGGCCAAGAATTTGGACAAGGGCTTGGACAAGAATTTGGACAAGGGCTTGGACAAGAATTTGGACAAGGGCTTGGACAAGAATTTGGACAAGGGCTTGGACAAGAATTTGGACAAGGGCTTGGACAAGAATTTGGACAAGGGCTTGGACAAGAATTTGGACAAGGGCTTGGACAAGAAATTGGACAAGGGCTTGGACAAGAAATTGGACAAGGGCTTGGACAAGAATTTGGACAAGGGCTTGGACAAGAATTTGGACAAGGGCTTGGAAAAGAATTCGGACAAGGGCTTGGACAAGAATTTGGACAAGGGCTTGGACAAGGGCTTGGAAAAGAATTCGGACAAGGGCTTGGACAAGGGCTTGGACAAGAATTCGGACAAGGGCTTGGACAAGGGCTTGGACAAGAATTCGGACAAGGGCTTGGACAAGAATTTGGACAAGGGTTTGGACAAGAATTAGGACAAGGGCTCGGACAATGATTTGGACAAGGGCTTGGACAAGAATTTGGACAAGGGCTTGGACAAGAATTTGGACAAGGGCTTGGACAAGAATTTGGACAAGGGCTTGGACAAGAATTTGGACAAGGGCTTGGACAAGAAATTGGACAAGGGCTTGGACAAGAATTTGGACAAGGGCTTGGACAAGAATTTGGACAAGAGCTTGGACAAAAAATTGGACAAGGGCTTGGACAAGAATTTGGACAAGGGCTTGGACAAGAATTTGGACAAGGGCTTGGACAAGGGCTTGGACAAGAATTTGGACAAGGGCTTGGACAAGAATTTGGACAAGGGCTTGGACAAGAATTTGGACAAGGGCTTGGACAAGAATTTGGACAAGGGCTTGGACAAGAAATTGGACAAGGGCTTGGACAAGAAATTGGACAAGGGCTTGGACAAGAATTTGGACAAGGGCTTGGACAAGAATTTGGACAAGGGCTTGGAAAAGAATTCGGACAAGGGCTTGGACAAGAATTTGGACAAGGGCTTGGACAAGGGCTTGGAAAAGAATTCGGACAAGGGCTTGGACAAGGGCTTGGACAAGAATTCGGACAAGGGCTTGGACAAGGGCTTGGACAAGAATTCGGACAAGGGCTTGGACAAGAATTTGGACAAGGGTTTGGACAAGAATTAGGACAAGGGCTCGGACAATGATTTGGACAAGGGCTTGGACAAGAATTTGGACAAGGGCTTGGACAAGAATTTGGACAAGGGCTTGGACAAGAATTTGGACAAGGGCTTGGACAAGAATTTGGACAAGGGCTTGGACAAGAAATTGGACAAGGGCTTGGACAAGAATTTGGACAAGGGCTTGGACAAGAATTTGGACAAGAGCTTGGACAAAAAATTGGACAAGGGCTTGGACAAGAATTTGGACAAGGGCTTGGACAAGAATTTGGACAAGGGCTTGGACAAGAATTTAGACAAGGGCTCGGGCAAGAATTTGGACAAGGGCTG
Organism: Eristalinus sepulchralis; assembly: GCA_944738645.1. Lineage (NCBI taxonomy): Eukaryota > Metazoa > Arthropoda > Insecta > Diptera > Syrphidae > Eristalinus > Eristalinus sepulchralis. The sequence continues at coordinate 1,333,241 of OX122883.1, forward strand.
GGGCAAGAATTTGGACAAGGGCTGGGGCAAGAATTTGGACAAGGGCTGGGGCAAAAATTTGGGAAAAGACTTGGTCAAGAATTTGGACAATGTCCTAGCGGAAGAATTCGGACAGGGGTTTGGGAAAGAATTTGGACAAGAATTTGGACAAGGGTTTGGACAAGAATTAGGACAAGAATTTGGACAAGGGTTTGGGAAAGAATTTGGACAAGAATTAGGACAAGGGCTTGGAAAAGAATTTAGACAAGCGTTTGGACAAGAATTTAGACAAGGGCTTGGGCAAGAATTTAGACAAGGGCTTGGATAAGAAATTGGACAAGGGCTTGGATAAGAATTTGGACAAACGCTTGGACAAGAATTTGGACAAGCGCTTGGACAAGAATTTGGACAAGCGCTTGGACAAGAATTTGGACAAGCGCTTGGACAAGAATTTTGAGAAGGGTTTGGACAAGAATTTTGAGAAGGGTTTGGACAAGAATTTGGACAAGGGTTTGGGAAAGTATTTGGAGAATGGTTTGGGCAAGAATTTGGACAAGGGCTTGGACAAGAATTTGGATAAGGGCTTGGGCAAGAATTTGGACAAGGGCTTGGGCAAGAATTAGGCAAGGGCTTGGGCAAGAATTTGGGAAAAGACTTGGTCAAGAATTTGGACAATGTCCTAGCGGAAGAATTCGGACAGGGGTTTGGAAAAGAATTTGGACAAGAATTAGGACAAGGGCTTGAACAAGGATTTCGACAAGGGCCTAGACAAGAATTTGAACAAGGGCTTGGACAATGATTTGAACAAGAGCTTCGCCAAGAATTTGGACTAGGGCTTGGACAAAAATTTGGACAAGGGCTTGGACAAGAATTTGGACAAGAGTTTGGACAAAGTTTGGGAAAGAATTTAGACAATAATTAGGACAAGGGCTTGGACAATGATTTGGACAAGAGTTTCGCCAAGAATTTGGACTAGGACTTGGACAAAAATTTGGGCAAGGGCTTGGACAAGATTTTGATCAAGGGCGTATTTTCAACAAGAATTTCTACAAGGGCTTGGACAAGAATTTGGACAAGAGTTTAGGCAGGAATTTGGACAGGGGCTTTGTCAAGAATCTGAACCAGATAGGAACTTTAAAAATGAATGAAAAGTTTTCTAAGAAAGCACAGACAAAGACACAAGAATTTCCCTCAAGAAATATGATCCGTCAGTATCTGATCCACTGACTGACTGACCTTCAAAAATCTCTCATCGAGGTCAGCATACTAGGTGCGTTGGATTTTAGTAGGATTTCATTATAGCCAGTCTGTTGTATTCTGTTCTAAAGGAACCAGGAGGGTTTTAAGTACCCAAGGAAATTGTGAATAGAACTCCAAACGATTGAAAGAAGTTCCACAGCAAAAGAAAGCAAGCCTAGGTATGGATATGTAGTATGTGAAGCAGATTGCATGCAACTGACATCTGCATACAGTATAGCCAGGATAACGATAGTGGGAAACACTCGCTTACAGATAAATCTAACATGGCAAAGCAAAAAAGGCAAATTTCGAAGAGATAACAGCTAGAGCAGTTGCCCTAGACAGCACCGAAACCCAAGACTTGCAATATTTGCTTGTGTCCTGCAGTTCCTTCATTCTTTTGACAAAATTCGAGATATTTGATTCATTTCAGTATTTTAATTGACAAGAGTGATTACTGATTACTGCAAGATAGTTCTTCAATTCCAAGCCAATCACAACGGATGGAGTTGCAGGTTCATGTGTTGCCTGTTAGACCTTGTTGGAAGTGTTTTCAAAGTTTCATGCCTCATACACCAAGGCAGGTTAATGTCAACACAAGATCAAATTAGACCAGTTCTTAGAACAGAGTTCGACGTCTCTGGCGTTTGGCATATTCTACGGATCTGAATATTCATACGAAACTCAGATCGGGTAGACGAGTGTCATCGTTCAATTGAAAATATTTTCTTGGTAACGTTGTTCAGACAAAATGAATTCCCATCCTTCTCTACACAGTCATGACTCGAAGTTCATCACACATTGTTCCTGGGAAAGGAAAACATAGTTGTTGAAAATTTCATTCAAAAGCCCCTTTCATTCGACCAACCTTCACACACAAATTTTCAGGTGACATCTTCACTAATGATCAGCTCCATTCAAAGAGCAAAAGGATCAACACCTTACCTCCAATGACACCTCTTGCCACCTACATACACGCACACACAGTAGCTACGCATCTCCCATGGCAATTTCCTCAAGCAGAAAAAAAAACGAAATTAAGATCCTCTCCCGTCAAGTGCAAAAGCAACAAACACAAAAACAGTTAACAACTTATGATTAATTACACATCTCTCTCTCTCGGATACACACAACAAACAAAACAAACAAGATAAGAACGCCGCCGAAGGAGTTGAACATCAGCAGAGATTATGAGGACATCGGTGTTCGCCCGAAAATCCGTCCCGAGGATCATTAATTCCCGTCACCGACTTGGTACGTGTTGGCACATGAATGAGCGGCCTACCTCCCTCCCTCGGCGTTTTCTTCACAAATAACTGTACGAATACAAGGATAATCATAATTGATTCCTTTTAAAAATTTCATCCTTGCTTAGGCACATTGTCAACGTGACTGTGACTGCGCTGTTGTGTAGGAGGAAACCGAATCATAAAGCAATCATCGTTATCCTCCTCGAGCGCATACACACAGATGTGCAGAAGATCCTTCGCCGCCGGTATGTCTGTCGTAAGGCGGCATAAGTACACAGGGGTTTTCGATAATTTGCGTGTTTTTTGTTTAACGTCACGCACTCTGCCGCATCCCGGCAAAGGTGTGCAACTTCTTCGGAAGCCCGAGAGTGACAATGACGGTGGAATCCTCGAGGGATGTGACTGCAGTATGTTCGCGAAATTCACAAAACCTGAGAAACCACCCTCACAACGCACGCCGAGGACGAAGGAAGGACGAGGAGGACCACCGTTTGAAGTGTGCAATCCTTGAGGCCATCCAACAGCCAGCCAACAGCAGCAGCCTTCTAAATGAGCAACAAAACAGGACAATTCCGGTTGGGCGCGCTAATTCGCGGCGAACTCACCACCACTCCAGATGATCTAGAGTGGAATAACGACTAGAAATTACATGCACACGAGTTGCGGCCAACCAAGGGGTGAGGTGGCGACAGCGGCGGCGGTCGTCTTATCTCGTAAGTCATTCGGAAAAACGACATTTTAATTGAGTGGCTCTCGGCGCGGCTCTAACGAATTTGGGTTGGTGGGCCGTGTGCTTCCTTGATTTCTCTGCTGATTTCCAATTTGGTCTCTAATGGCCCTAGACTCTGTTGCTCTTTGCCGCTGCCGTTCGCCACTCTTGCCTAATGGGCAACGCGACACGAGTGGCGATTTGTGCAAATTACTTGTGGAAAGTCCGACTTTTTTTTTTCGTTTAATTATTCAGCCGGCAGAGGGGTGGTGCACACGCGTGAGTCCTCCCCCGTGTGTGTGTGTATGTGTATCTTCGATTGGCTCAAAACAAACCGCATGGGTGGTGTGCCCTTTGTGTGGAATTTGAGTGAAGTGGATGCTGAGGGCCGGTCGATTACAGTCGTCGGTAGGTGTTTAAACAATCGCCCGCAGCTGCAGGCCGCGCGGAAATGCCGCGTCAATGAGTGTGTAAGCACATCGAAGGGGGCCGTTTTGGCGGTGGTTCCTTCCGCGTGTGCGCTCGCATCCCGCATCAGTGTGAATTTTTTTTGCAGCAAAACGTGCGTTTAGCCCTCATTGCGAAAACGAAAAGAGTCGGAAACCGGTGCTGCTCGAAATTGGATTCCGGTCCTGAGTTGCCGCGCCTCATTGTCATGCAGTGCCTAGCTCTGAGCCATCCTCTGACAACGAACGAGAGATCATCTCTAATCCACAGCCATTGTCATGTCCGGAGGCATTCATCAATTTGTTCTTCTCACCTCCTGGCCCAGAATACGAGACCAGGAGACAAATTGTATCCAGCGCACACACATCTTCAAAACCCAATCGGGCGTGCTATTGATCGGGAGACTGAGCGAGCCAGACCAGATCAGACAGAAGCCCTCTCAAGTTGTGTACATGTCACCAAGCGATCCTGCCAATTGAGATGTCAACATTAAGAAAAATATTTGTCTACCTGCCGTAAGCGGGTCTCGTTCACACCTTTTCATGTCTTCCCCTGTCATGTACGGCGAGTATCTAATCTGATCGGGAGAGAGGACGATCGATAGATGGAACAAAAAATCCACAAAAAAAACGGAAAAACACACACACGTCCGTCCACATTCGATGAGGATATGACACAAGGATCACGCTGCTGTTATCTAAACACATCATCCCCGAACTGCTTCTGGGTTCCGTGCCACCGCGCCGTGCCACCGCGCCGTGCCACCGCCGTTCATCTCGACACAAGCAACGAGGGGCAGACAAGAGAGCTCCTTAATTGAAATTACTGCCGTCACCGATTCCGAACAGGCGAAACCGAATTTAAGTCTCATTTAGGGGGCACTTTGTGGATTTACGCTTGTTTGCTTCTGGTCGCTGCTTGAAATTAGCCTGCGAATCCGGACAGAGGATTATCTCCCGGGGAAGGGTGACAGCTTCCTTCCCAATGCCTTCGCATTGTCTGTCGTCCTGTGCGATGATTGACAATCGTGTGTCGGGTTTTAATCAAATATTTTCCCAATCACTTAATTTTTGGGTGCGATACTGGCCGTTTTTGCCTCAAAAACGCAGGGGACGCAACAAAAAGTGCCGAGAACAACCGAATTCCGGGCTGATTTGATTTGATGGGATTAAGTTACAAACGTTGATTAGACGCATTCGGCTTCTGCGGCAGAAACGAACGAATTTCGCATGAAATTCGAACCTTTTCCCCGGTTGGCAGTTGCGCCAGTTGCGAAAGGATTATGTCAACTGTGCACTCACCTCCCAGGCCAGCTTCCGATCGGCGGGTTCGTTGCACAGCTTCACTGGGAACGGTCCGAAACGGGTGCCCCGGCGCAGGAAACTCTTCGCGTACACGCCGCTCTCGCGTATGTCCAGGTCGCAGAAGGGATCATGCATGCGCGCCATTTCTGAGAGGATTCGCTCCGTGGATCGATCGTGCAGGGCCTTACTGTAGAATTGATCTGCGGGGTTCATGGAGATTCCTTGAGCACTTGCGTAGCGCCTATAGTCCTGCAGCTCTTGCTCCTCGGCCTGTTGACTCAAACTGCGCGGGTTGTGGCGATTGATCGGCTCGAACTCATCACCACTACTCCCTGAAACGAAAAGAATGAAAACCGCGTTAGGAACCGTGTATCTGGGTGATTAGCTTCAGTTATCTCTGCAAATGATAATGGAATCGTTCCCGATATATCGGACACTTTGACAGTAAAGTTACGCTCAGCAGACACTATCGCTACCCCACATCGGGCATCGGAGACCAAGACCCACTCCCGCCCCGAAAACGCTGGTAAATCAACCGACTAGCGTCACGTCAAGCAGATACAACAACAAGATAAGTCTCGTGTCGATCGACACTGTGCCCGAGTGCTATCATCCAATCGCTATCTGTGCTCGAAATGTTTTTATAGAGGAAATTGTCTGCGAGATAGGTATCACTCTCCTTCTCAGGTGCTGTTTTCGTCGTCGCCGTGCGGCGTATTCCAGTCGCGTCCATTAGCGCAGCGCTAAATAATTGCATTGCGGATCAAAGTCTGTTTACCTGACAAATGCGGAATGCTTTCTTCTGGCCGCTCTGCGGTCTTGTCATGACTTGTGGACATATTTGCCCTGTAGGTGCGATAAATGAATGAAGTCCTGCGGTATTTGATGAAGGCGCACGCACACACAGGTCCGCGGGTCGCTGTGTCTTTCCGGTACGCATTCGGATGCAATTTCATCTCAAGGACGCATCCGCATGTGAATCGCGCACTCTCGCCAACCACAAAGGCAACACGGACAAGGATCTCTTATCTCCCGTGGTGGGTTCCTTTCATTCACGTCTCCTCTGCAAACAATGTTGATTGCTCATCACAACAATATGAAGGATCGTTATCTGGTGATAGGGATGTGTGTACATTTGGAATTCGGAAAAGAGCGGACACGATCTTGTGGCATCGGATTTCAAGTGAATTCCAAGACTTGTTTGCACAAAGGTGAAGTCTTTGAATGAGTACGCACATCGGTTCGATGGGAAATGCAGGTGCAGCGAACGTTTTCTTCCTGCGAGGGCAGACATTGTGGGTGAAGGTAGACGCTCATGACTGAAAACAGAGGACGTTATGCCGAGGAGATCCTTAAAGAACTGTATAACTTTATCAGACTGTCGTTTTATCGAAGCTATCGGAATATGTGGCTTGCCTGTGCGCCAAGACCGGCATGGAGAACCATCGGTATTCGACAGGCGGATCTGCGCAAAAATGCCTTCGAGAAGGGGCGAACGAAACATCACATCAAAAAGCAGATTTCGGAAGGCATCATCATCTTCTTGCCAGAGTACTAGGTGGATCTGTTCAAGAAAAAGCGGCAAAATCCCCATAAAGAAGTTCAAATCCTCCATCATCAACTTAAACTGAATTATAACAAGTATGGACAAAAATAAGGACAACGGACCATTTGCTGACAATCAACATAAATCCTTTTCCAAGGTATTCGTCTTTGTCGAAAAAGTTGTGCAGTTGTAAGTGAGAGTGCTGTGAGGGATAGCTGATTCCAGTTCGATGCCATCCCGAAATGCATCTCTCTTTGGTCAGCTTGAACTGAACATTTTGCAATTGATGGAGTACCTTGAAGCTTGAAGCTGTCAGGAGTCCCCAGAGGCAGTAAACATCAATCGTTGGGAATCATGTAAAATGAGCAGGCTACTGAAACAAGCTTGACGAGTGTCACGTGAATTACCGCAAATAAGTTCAATTGAGTAAATAGCCGTCAGTGAAACACTTTTGCAGTGGAATGGAACCATTTTTTGAAGCGATTCATTACGAACGATTATTAATTAAATTCAAGAATATCCAAGAAAGAAATCATGGCCAAAGTTCTTGGTGACCTACAACAAATGACGTCAAAGCATGAATTGACGGTTTTGCTGAGTGTTTTGCTGGATTGCAAAAAATTATCAATTTGACCGTCGATCCAGAAAGTCTGACCAACCACCTAGAATTGTCTTCCATCATGACAAACTTCGGCTGCACACAAATCTTTTGTGACCCGAAACAAATTGACTGAGCCATGCGCAGTTGGGTATGCATCCATTGAATATTCGACTGCTGTATTTGCACAATTCTCTTGATGGCCAAGAAATAGTCGACCGAAGATATACATATCTCAGAAGTTCGACTCCAATGGAATTATGAAGGTAAACAGAAGGTCGTAGATAAAAACCAGGGCCTAGCTTGTACAACAAATACTCGTGTTATGCGTTCTCTCACGCGTAGAGAGAACCTACAGCTTTTTGCCGACTCCGAATTGCGGGAGTTGCGAAGCTTTTCATAGACAAGTTTGTTATCAGCAAGTCGTGAGAGGTGGTGCCATAAAGAAATGCGAGATATTCCGTCCGGGAATCGAACCGGGGACTTTGGCGTGCAAGTCGATGCTCTTACCCACTACGCCACGGCGTCCACATACAGAATGTTTCTGTATCCTCAATGAAATCAATCTTGTGTTAATTGATCGTTCATTCACAGGACTACGTTCGTTCTTAGGAGCAATAAGAAGGATATTTGGAAACTCTTAAGAATGTTAACCATTTCCGTATCATACCTCAGAAAGGTAGACAATTTCGATTTTTACACTAAAACCCATTTAAATTTACCAATTGTTCCTTATATTCATAAATCATTCCAGAATCTTGTGTCACTGACACTGGCTAGGGGCAACTTAGTACCTTATGATCCACTTTTTCCTCATTTTAGCTTGAGCACTACTTAGCCCAGTTTAAGGTTTATTTCAACTTCAACTTGTGCAGTTGAGCTTAAATCGCTTAAGTGAGTCTTCGAGATTTGATTCATACTAAGATGGTAAAGTGAAATGCTGATCTAACGAATTGGGCATTTTGTTGAGGAAAAGAAAGATGTAGAAAAAATTGCATAACGTTTTGCATGTGTATGGTATCCTATTGTTTATTGAAAAACATCGTATTCTTAATGCTGTTCATAATTGTCGATTTGAAATGTTTTCTTACAGTGACTTTCGTTCTTGTGTCATTGCAAGGAAGCATTGTTTAAGAATGAACGTATACGCCCCTCACCCTCTGATATCTCGGACTATCTTTGAAAAACCTTTACTCAACCTTTACTCAAGAGTTATCGTATTTTCAGTATTGTGGGAATAATTGTTTTCTGTAAAAGACATTCCTTGACTGGCAATCAAATTCAAATAGAATGAATCGTTCTTACTATAAGTCTCATAAAGATCTGGCCAATAAGATAAAGACTCCCACGAAAATTGACCAGAGTCATTGTGAGTTTTAGAAAAACAATTAAAAATTCCAAAACCAAATATGGGGAGTTTTCCAATTAGAGTCACAAAAAATTGAGGTTGCTTTATGGCACACTCGGTTTACCTTGTGCAAAAATTGGAATTTAACAGAAATCTCAATTTATTGAATTAGTAAACCACTGAAACCAAACAACCATGTTTGGTAAACTATTCCAGCACACTTCTGCATTTAACAAATTTAATTTTTGATTTTATTTTTGTTTGCCTAAATCACAAAGTAACCTCATGAATTTTTCAAAACCTACAGTACATTTTAAGTGTTTCTTTTAACCACAACCGACAAAGGGTGGAACCCGTGAAAATTTTCAATATATTTTTGTTTGCCAATCCAAACCGCTAGACTAGACCGAATGGATAAAAAAAATTAAAAGTTCGCGAACAAACACGATTTAGTTTTGTATGAATTTGAACCCTCTGCCGTATGAATTTATGAGCATGGAAAAATCACTTGAAATCGAATTTTGATTTTGGAATTTGAAAAGTTATCACAAAATATTTAATTTTGAAAAACTAAAAATAAATTAAATAGATGCTAGAAAATCTGTAACAAGGCAACGAACTAAAATCGTTCTTACAATTTTTCAGAAAGTTAAAATTTCTTTTTTTTAAGTACAGCAAAAACAAGGATTTAACGAGATTACAAAATGACAGAAAAAAAATTTGTACCTAAGGGACTTAAGGTGTGTTTCTTTGTGACCACAGGAATATGGCACTTTTGGCCATATGAACGTTTTATGTTTATACGGAGAAATGCGTTATAATCATGGGTAAAAGTTTCTCAAATTTTAAAGATCTCATCTCTTTCTCATTTTTTCCACTTTTTTTGTACAAGCGTTGTAAAGAAAGCCTGATACAGATACAGTGACCAGCCGCGTAGTATTATAGTGAATTGTTGGACGTTCAAAAAAGTGCGGTAGTGGATGGTAATATTAGGTGTGTGTGGTCGTCATGGCGTAATAGGAAAGTTTCTAAATTCGATTCCCAAACTGAACACCTCGCATTTTTTCTCGGCACCACGTCCTTTCAGGTGCTGACATCACTCAACGAGTACCAACTGTCTATGAAAGGCTTTTCAAATCTCGCCGTTTGGAATTGGCAAACAACTGTAGGTCCACTCTACGCATGAGAGAATAGTAGCACGCACAACACTAGTAGTTGTAGAAGCTATACCCTGGTCCCTTGTGAGCTGTAGTGCCACTCAATTATTATTATTAATTTTAATTGTTTCCTGCAATGCTTTGGCTTGCGTGAAAGGTGATACCTTAAGCTACATTTTGTTGGAAGACGTCGTATTTTTTCATAGAAACTTATTTACGTCTAAAAATGAAAATTCAGAACATTTTCGTCAAATTTTGCTTTGGTCACATGGAAAAGGAAACAAGTATCGTAGGTAGGTGAAACAATTTGTGAGGTCTACAAAGCCAATGCTGTTAGTAGAAAAGTAGTAGCTAAGTGAATTCAGATTTAATAATTAAAGTGCTCAGCTAAACCTCGTTCTGGTTGACCAAGCACTGAAAAATGTATGAAATCATAAAACAAAGTGATCAAAACTATCACAAGCAAGGAAACAAGGCATACATCATCAAGCAGTTTAAAATCATTTAAAAAATGTGAGCACACAAAGAAGCTCCTTATTTGAACTTTACATGAATTAACAGCCAACAATCATACGAACCGAATTCTCATTTGATATTAACACTGGAAAACAGAACTAGATCTTTTGAATGATTATCGGCCACGAAAACTGTCTGCGTGCAATGCTTATATTGTAGATCATTTTAAGCAATTGTACATATTTTCATTTTGATGTGTTATATTTAATTTTGATTTAATTTTTTCAATCGCAATCTGATTGTTAAGGACTACGAATAGTTTCGGGTATCAGAAAAAATTTCATGTGTGAGTTCTTTGCATTAAAGTGTTTTTTTAAATATCATACTTTGATACAGCATTTTGAATTTTTGAAAAATACTTAAAGAGACATCACAAAGAGAGAAAGTCATAAAGGCCTTCAATTCATTGGATTGAACTGTTTCAAATCGTAATCAATTTTGAATTTGATTGAAAACGACTTACAAAGTGACTACTTGAAAGCACCTTCCTTATAGGGAAGACAATATTGACTCAAATGGCGATGGTTTGAATAAACTGTGGGAACTCCTGTGCTGAATTCTGCTCCTAAATTGGTGTACTGCTCTATTCTGAACCAGTGCACCAATGTAGTACATGACACCCACAGAACCGATGGCGCACACAAGTAGAGGTTAACCTTAACCAACTTGGCGTGTAGAATTACCTACAGATCGTGTCAGCCGAAGAAACTTTTTGATTTGGGCCCATATCCACGTCGGACTGTAGCACTAAAGGAGAAAAGGTGGACTCCTCAAAATAATTCTTTCTTTCTTTTTAGTTTTAACTTCTAATTACTTTCAGATACCATCAATGAATAATGCCCTTATTCTCTGTCCGTTTTCACCTTTTAACTCTTCCTTTGAATTGACAGACCCAATCTCTTTCGAGTGCTTTTGCGGCTTTTAAAGGAGGTCGTGGTTTTTATTTGAATACAATATATGTCTTGATATTTAATTGGAAAGTAACAGATTTCAAGGCTATCGTAGGCACAAAGTACAACGCCGTCGATTCGATGCTTAAGGTGTCCATTCAAGACTGGTGCATCCGTGCTAAAAACATTTCCCAAAAAATACAATAATTCAGTGACACTACAGGCAGCAAGGGACCAGGCCCTAGCTTCTACATCAACTACTCGAGTTGTGAGTCTTTTGTCTCCGAACGGCGAGATATGAGAAGCTTTTCACACACAATTAGTGTGTGAGTTTTGTCAGCAAGTCGAAGGAGGTGGTGCCTTGAAAAACGCGAAGCGTCAGTCCGGAATCGAAACTCGACCTTCGGCGTGTTGGTCGACGCACTTACCCACGACGCCACGGCGAGCACAAAGAAACTTAAGTACTTTATAAATTGAGTAAATTACTTATTATAAAACAACACATTTTCTTTGTTTTATCTATAAATTAAGCCCTTAAGCAGCCGATATCGAGATGAGCTTTTGCACATTTTCTGCGCTCCTTGATTTATTTAAACTGGGAGGCTGATTAATAAGAACAATTGCGGTCAAAAATAGGATTTGCCCCTTCCAGACTTCGATTTGCGTAGAATAGCTCAATAATTGTATTTCTGAAATAATGATAAAATCCTACGTCACCAATTGTCATCACCTTCTATCTATGTATGTACTTTAATCAATTAACTGTTCTGACTTCGTTTATATTAAAAGCACTTCGTAAAGTCATTTCCCTACTAACAAAAATAACCGCCAACTCTAAGAAATTCCATTAAAAAACAAAATAAGGAAATTAAGTGAAAAAACAAATCATATTTTATCATTCTTTACAAAGACTGGATGGCGCCCAATGAAGGACAGCCACACAAAACTTCCTTGTCCGCACGATTTGCTAGCCCCATTTATTTCGAGGTTTTCATATAATATGTCAGTGACTATCAGTGAGCCTTGGTCACCGACGGCATTTCAAAAGCATGGCGCCCAGTAAAGGACAAAGCAATTATCTCTCTTAATCCTGTACACAACCAGTCGGCTAAGAAGTTAGTCTGGCCATCAAATGTCTGTGACTATAACTTAAACTTCAACACCGACGGTATCTCTACACCAACTTTCGAAACAAGCGAACGAAAAACTTTACAAAAAACAAAAACCAACAGATTCACTCTCACAGTGACTAACTTTTTCGAATAGACACCCGCGAATAATTGAATCCATCCCAAAGGACATTTTCCAAGCTCCTCCATCACTCCAGAAGAAAAGAGAACTGATCAAAGAAACAATCATAACGTACCTGACATGGCATACCGATCGAATAACATTTGTTCCAATTTCGTAAAACTATCCGAATCCAAGAAACGAGTTGTCAGCACTTTGCGGGGCGGGCGGGCGGTCGGGCGGTCGGGCGGTTGTATCTATTATCTTTGGTTCACAAATTCTTTCGCACTGTTTCCACTACCGAAACTGATTACATTTTAATTCACTTCACACGGCTATGGACAATCGTCGGGCACACGTATCACGTCCCTCTAAGAGGATCGACCAGCGCAGATCTGGGTGGCTATCGAAGTCGGCCAATTTCTTGTTATCGCGAACCACACTCAACACACTCCTTCGAGAATCACAAAAGCACACAGAATTTTATTTAATATCTTATCTAAGTTTGTTCAGAGCGACAGCACCATCCGTTTGTGCAATAGACGGCACAGAACCCGATTAGCAACGGATCACACACTGCTCGAGATGATTGCGGCAGCGAATGACAACACTGGAGATGCTCCGACTGACCGGAGTGACTAACTGCTCGGATGGAGATGAACACACACAAATGACACAGACAGTCCGAGAGCAGAATCCAATGGAAATCCGATTCCGAGTTCGATTCCGATGAACAGCAGCAGCAGCAGCAGCAGTGAAAACAACCCCTAGGCCTCGCTCGCTGTGAGAGAGAGATGTTGTCTGTCTGACGGGGATGCTATCGCTGGACTAAAAACTGTGTTTTGATTCGATTGTCAAACGAACGGTAACATCCACAAACAGCAGGGGATGTGTTCTTATCCTGTTCTCATTCGCATTCGTAATCAACCACCACCGTCAGCCAGCGAGCAATGGAGATGGTGAGTGGTTGCGAGGATGGCAAGGATGGTGAGGACGATGAGGATGGTGATGACGACGATGGTGCTGATGATGATGTTGACGATGAGGACGTCGTGGATGATGATGATGATGATGATGATGGCGATGGGTCTGCTGGTGGTGGTGGAGATGGTGGTAGTGCAAGCGACTCCAGCCAGCAGTAATGTGTCCTGATACTGTCTGTGTGTGTACGAATCATCTGGGTTATCTGTATCTTCACGACCATCGTATGCACACTCGCACACAACACGGACGCACACACACGCCACGGCACGCACACACCATATCGGTCTCGTTCACTCGCTCACTTACACTGCCAGAGGCGGCGAAACGTTTATCCGAATCATGCCGACGGCGCGCGATCCCAAACGTTGCCCACAGTTCGAGTCGTCAAACTGACATTCGCATGCCCTCTGTGTGAAGTCGCAGTTGCTCGCTCGTCGCTGTTCATTCGAATCGCTGTCCGCAGGAGGGAATTCACTGCCGTCGTCGCCGTCGCAGCCGAATGAACAGCTCTGCCTGTACGGCGCACAATTCACGAGTCCGGGGTGCAAGGACTCTGCTATCCTGCAGGCTGCGATGGAACTCCAATTGGAATGAACACTCTATCGCCGTCGTCGTCAGTCGTCGTCGGTCGTCGGCTGTCGGTTGTTCGTCGTCGATATGAATGAATGTAATCTGACACCGCATACACCGCACAACGGTACACACATCGCAGACAGAGGAGTATCTGTGTAAAACGATGAATCTTCTGCTTCAGCTCAGCATTCGTCGTTGTCCTCCTTTTGCCTCAGAGCCGATGTGATGCTGGTACGGTTGCTATTTGTGTACAGAGAGTCGAGTGTGCTCTCCTTCTTTGGCACACAGCAAGAATACAGGATAACCGAACAACAAGGGAGGAGCATAAAAAGGCGGGATCTCCGAGTCTCTCTCTTTCCTGCCGCCACCGCCACAGCACAAGGCGATGGTGGTGGTGCCGATGTGCTGATGTGCTGATGTTCCCGTCCCGTCACCAGTAGTCGCCCTGTGGTGCGGAGAGCGCACAAAAAGTGATGCTGCAGCAGAAGCCTCACATTAGTAAACACACATATAAAGCAAATTATCACTGTGTAATCTTTGGCAGACGGAGGGATGGATCCTTGCCTGCCTGCTCCTTCCTGGGGGTGGCCGCCGCCGGCGGGGGAGCTGTTCGCTTTGCCCTCTTCGCGAATGTATGCCATGGGATGGATAGCGGTGCCGTTTCTGTGTGTTGCGTTTTTGTTGGTTGAACTTTGTTTTCATCCCCCGCTGTGCTTTGTACATTGGCGGCTCTAGGTGGGCAGACAGCAAGAGATAGAGTATTTGGCAAGCTTGCGCAATATGTCCGGGTGATTCCCTGGCAAGTTTTCAGTCTGTCGATAGGTCGCTCGACTGTGCACTGTGTTCTGTGTGTGTGGGTGGGGTGATTGGTGGGGGGGGGATAGTGGGGTTCCTTTTTATTAATTTTTTTTCTTTCGCTCTTTTTTGTGAGCGATATGATATATCTGTCGGTTGGTATCCAGGGTAAGTTCTAGGGGCTGTTTCTTTATTCTCATCCGTCGCACACACTCTCGCCGGAGCGAGCGAGAGTGAGAGAGCATTGAAAAGAAATGGGCTACGGCAAACGATTCCCTGTTATGGATGAATGGTGAATGGAATGAATGGTGGTTCTGCTACTGTGGCCTGGCCATAGATAGTTCCTTCAGGTATTCGACTGACTGTGTGTCCGTGTGTGTGTGTGTGTGTGATAGTTACAAACCGCTGGCACCATGCGGAGTGGGCGGTGAGCTGGGATCACATCTGGTCTTATGGGATGCGAGGAGTGAGTGAAGGACTGCTTTTTCTTGTGGAAAATCAAAACCGAATTGGCTTCAATGGAGACGGGCGAAGAGCTCTGGAGCTCTGGTTTTCGGGATAGCTTCGAATTCACCACCACCCCCCTCGCTTCAGTCTTTTGAGATCTTTTAATGGATTTTGCCAATATTTTCATCTGGCATTGATGCCGATGCTTTTATTGACCTCGTGCACTGCGCCGGGTGATTGTGTATGAGGATTGGGAAGTTTGTACACTTAAATGGCTTTGCATAGCCCCACAGTGATGCGGAGTCGAAAAGGTATTCGATTACCGATTCGATTTTTTTTTCATCGCAAATGTTTGCAACCCTTCCGCAGCGCCCTAACGCTCTATTCATCGCCGACAAAGCGCATTCGACGAGATAATAGTTTTGACTTTTATGCGTCAATGAATTTTCGTAGATGCGAGGGTTTGAAGCGACGACTGATCGCGATGAGTCGTCGATGGTATTGCATGCAAATAGGCTGTGTTATCTGCGGCCGGTGACGACGACCCTTTTTCGCAGCACCAACAACAACCCCTCCGGTGGCTGGCGACAAGGACAATTGACACGGTGTGCGCAAGGAACAGGGGGATGATGCATGACAGCGTTTAACACCAATATTGCCTTAATTTTGTTGTCTGACGCGCGGATGAGTTTGTTAGCATGACATTAATGGGTGTCGCAGGGTCGTCGGGTGGGTTGTCGAGGTGTTATTTATGGCCAATGAAACAATTATCACAATCGTTCGGTGTTCCTTCCTGCTTTACATGACAAACTGGGAACTTGTTCGGGCGCGTCCTCGCGCCGTGTGGAAGGATATGCTTTTCAAAGGGATTGCTGCCTATCTTTGCATTGAAGACACAGATAGAGGCAGTGAAATTAAATGGGGTTGAAGTTCATAATCATATTTATGACGGTCTATTTAAATTATGACTGTCTCTTCGGATGCGGCGCTCCTGTGAATGCGAGAACGCCTGTCTGTCTGTTAGGTCTTAAACCTTTCTGTTACGAGGTGTTTTATTATTTGGAATCTGGCGTAAATTGAATTTTCAAAGAACGTTGTCTTGATTTCAAATTTTATCGCTGTCTGGAGTAAAATGTGGATTGTGAGAAGGAGCTGGTGCGGTTAACTGACGTTCAATAGTTTAGAGATGGTAGGTAGGTGGTGATTGAAGGAGACACTGAGACACTCTCGTACTCGGAGTTTGCCAATTCATTATTATTTTTGGGACTCTAACTTGATTCGAGCATTTTGCTAAGATATGGCGTATATAAAGGATGTCCCAACAAGAATGCAAGACTTAAATTTTAAATGAATTCTTTTTTATATCGTTAAGTAGACAGGATGAGGTTATGTGTGGAATAACACATCTGCCAGATGGCCGCCGCGGCTTTGCTGGCACATACGCGATCTTTTAATGAAATTTTCAATGACCGTTTTGCGTAAATGCTGCGGTATTTCATTAATGCAGCGTTCAATTTCCTCTTTTAGGACTTGAGTCGTCGTCGGCTTATTCGCATAAACCATCGACTTCAAAAAAAACCCCACAGAAAAAAAGTAAAATGGTGTTAAATCGCACGATCCAGGCCCAATCTGGTCTCCAAAACGCGAAATAACACGACCGGGAACTGACTGATGCAGCAATTGAATTGTTTCTCTGGCTGTATGAGATGTGGCGCCATCTTGTTGAAACCACATCCCCTCCACATTCATTTCTTCAATTCTAGGCACGAAAAAATTGGTAATCATTTCACGATACCGAACACCATTGAGTGTGTGCGCTTGACCTGACTCATCCACCAGCCCAAAATCCATACCACACAGTGACACGTTAGGGATGCAATTGCTTCTCGTGAATCACTCGAATAATTTCCTCTCCCCAAATTCGACAATTCTGCCTATTGACGAAGCCATCAAGATGGATATGGGTCTCGTCACTAAAGATGATTTTATCGGCAAAATCAGCATTTTCATGTTGTCTCTCCAATACCCAATTAGCGAACTCCCTTCGCTGTACATGGTCAGCTGGCTTCCTGAGTCAATTGAGCTGGCTTCAGTTCCTGAGTCAATGACGATGCAAATCCTTCGTCAAAATTCGCTGCATAGTGGATTTGGAAACACCAATTTGCTCACCTCAGTGTCGAATTGAGGTGGATGGAGTTTGAGCGACATAATCACGTATTGCTGCGATGCTTTCGGTCGATCGACCTGGTCGAAGGCGCGTTGTTGTCTTTACATCAGTTACAAGCCCAGTTTCTGCAATTTTTTCCATTAATCGCTTTACAGTTGACTCTTTTGGAGCATTATTGTAACCCCAAATTGATCGCAATTTGCGAACTGTAGCCGCAAAACTTTCACCATTTTGGTGAAAGAATTTCACAATGAGAATGCGTTGTTCATTCGTGTAGCGCTCCATTTTTATTAAACCTTCTACTAACAAAAAATAATAATTGTTCAAATGTCAAACAATGACAATTCGAATGGCGCCAAATTTAAATCTTGCGTTCTTGTTGGGACACCCTTTGTAATATATTCAGCGGCTTGAGTAACACCTAAAAATTCTGGGAGCTCTTTTTGTATTTGACAACAATCTTCCAGTTCTTCAAATTTAAACTTTATTAGCTAGCCAGGATGTTCGTCGTCATCCAAGCCATAAAAAAAAATAATAAATCGTGAAACCACTTTTCGCTCAGCTGGCGCATGTTCGCTCAACTAGCTCATGTTCGCTCATTTAGCGCATGTTAGCCATTAACTTCCACTAAAATACGATGACTTCTGCCAGCAGTTTTCTTCATATTAAAGTAATGAAGAAGAGCCCTCCGCAAAAAAAAACATTCTCAGGCACGAAGATCGACATATTTGAGTTAAATGACTTAAATGACATGAAGGAATGACTTTACGGAAATGACGTACAATGACAACACCCTTCCACCGCATGTTTCAATGGAAGAACATAAGTTACGCTATATCTTTGCAAACCACATGAATTAAGTTAGTAGATGTAGTAGACGCAATAGATGAATTTTTGTTAAGAGTAGTGCTTATCTGCCTCATGCTTAGACTTCAAATTTGGTCTTCATCGACTTGATTCATTTTTTTGAATGAATTCCAATTTTTGTCTGCTTTTTCTCTTTTTGTAAGCTCTGTGGCGAATTCGGATCACTCGAAAACAAACTCAAAAATCTAAGGATTCAATGAAAAATTCCCTCAATTAAGTAAATGTCAGCAATGTTTGAAAAATAAAATCGGTAACCCAACCACTTCAATGTGTCAATTCCGTGGAACAAGTTGACGTTTTCTCTGTTGGGGGATAATTTCAAGAAGCAAGAATACTGAAAAGCCCTTCTAATGATATCTATAGAATCTACATACGTGGATGAGGAAGAAATATTGAACAGTCTGAGTGCTCTGGCTGGGCATTTTCAACTGCTGCAGCCTCGGATATGCGATTTGACTCCTTTGAACTTTTCTTGAGGGAACCGTGAATGACCGATGTGATGGCAACAATCCTGAAACTAAAGAAACACGTAAACCCAAAATCGCCCAAGCAATTCGTGAGCTGAACAACGGGACCATTAACAAGGTCCTTGAAGGTTAAGGACGACAGAGAACTCTAATGGGAAACCACTTCAACGATGTTGTACTCCATGCGCACCTCCGATGATCTGGTAGCGTACAGACTAGCGCCGAAGGTCGAAGTCATCAGCATCCTGTTGCTGTGATAGCTGGAAATTAAAAATTAATTTCAATAAGTGCGAGACTATAACTTTCAGAACCAGGGCCTCAAGGGACACGAACTTAAACTGGCGTAAGTCCCGCATTGTTGACCCACGCGGAGAACCGTTAGCTGTGAAAGACTTGATGAGGTTCGACTTTGATAAACATACATATAGATGCTGCTCTGACGAAAGCCAAGTAAGCCTTTGCTGTGGAAAGGAGGTTGTTTTACAGCTGTCAACTTGATATCAGGGTTAAGGTAATATGCCACATGACACTTATGCGGCCGATGATGGCGTACGCTTGTCTTGTGTGGTTTAACGTGAGCCCTTCCCAGAAGAAAAGGATGAGGCTGTTTGAGAGGCAGTGACTCTGGACCTGTCTCAGGTTGTATCGAACTCCCGAATCCGAGTACAAAAAAATTCTATCCCAACGAGGTTTTGTACAACGAGGTAAACCAGATCTATTGCATATTGTCTAGCATACAAGAATAACATTGAATTTAATAAAATCAAATTTGAATAAAAAAAAACGATGTTGTATTTCACATGTGGTTGCCGTGGCGGAGTGGTTAGTCGACCGCCGCGCAGAACGTCTGGGTTCGATTCCCGGACGGGGACCTCTCATTTTGCACGGCACCACCTCTTCCGAGTTGTTAACAACACTCAAAGAATACTAATTGTCTATGAAAAGCTTCTCAAATCTCGCTGTTCGGAGTCGGCAAAAAACTGTAGGTCCCTTCTACTCGTGAGACGCAAGCACGCAAGAACGCAAAATACGAGTAGTTGTTGTAGAAGCTAGGCCCTGGTCCGTTATGGGCTGTAGTGCCACTCAATTATAATTATTATTTCACATGTGAAAACCTTTAATTTTCTTTTATTTAATTTAACTTTGAAAAAGAACATTTTTGAGAAGAAAGTTTGTATTTTGGTGCACCCTGTACTAGCTCCAGCAGCAGAGACAGTATCAACCTTACAATCGAATATTCTCAAATTTCTAAATGAAGAACGAAATGTGTTTGCAGTGAAGATGTCTTGAATATCCCATCCCCCTATGGTTTACTTTTCATTACAAAACATCCATTAAAGATCCTATATCGCGAATTTTTACCAATCAATACGCACTGTGACCTCATTTCCGAGAAACCAATATCCGCTCATTTGCAGACACACCATTTGTGTATTTTGAATTAAACGACATTTCTCGGAAATTTAATTATTCTTAACCAAGATCCGGAAGCGTGTTACCGAAAAATTACTCATTCTACCAGTGGAAACTATGGCCTATCAAGAAAGCTCTTTAGACAAGATAATGTCCAATCGAATTCAAATACACACAAAAATGACACTTGAATGCTAAGAATCATCCAATAACTTCCAAAAGAAAAGCACTAGAATTTGAAATTGATAAAAATTGTAATATACAAAATGTTGGTTTTCGAAATTTTCCTTTCCCTGCTCAAAAGGGCTTAATGATCGCCACTTTTCCTGTTTTTCGAAGGAGCTAAGCAGCGAAATAGGAAATTGGCAGAATGTGTCTCAGTTCATCTCTTGTAAGCAGACCTCAGGCGTACGATTTGCTTAGAAGAGACGGACTAAGCCACATTTTTGTGGGTTTCGACTACTAGCGCGTAAAACTGATCCAGTTGTGTCGCACAACGCTAACACAAACGCCATACACGGTGCAGTTTGGTTCGAGAATCTCTAAACCATTTCAAACCTACACCGGATCTCGGCAAGGAGATCGGCTGTCGTGTGACTTCTTCAATATTGTGCTAGAGAGACTAGTGCGGAGAGCAGATGTAAAGACGGAAGGCACTATCTTTTACAAAATAAGTGCAATTGCTGGGATATGCCGATAACATCGATAATATCGCCCGTTCCAGCAAGCCGGTGTAGAAGCATTCACGGCTATTGAAGAGCAGGACAAATAACCTGGTCTAAGGGTGAACCAGAACGAAACGAATGCTGTCGACAAGGGATCAATCCGTTGAACTTCACATCGGCAAAAAACTGAAAGTGAAATAGGTACAACTTTGAGGTAGTTAAGGGGTTTGTCTTCCTCACGGCAAGCGTGAACTCCACAAGCGACACGTTAGTGGAGATTCGGCGCAGAATCACCCTTGGCAACCGGTGTTATTTCGGTTGGTCAAAACAGCTAGGGTTCAAACTCCTGACCCGAAGGACTAATATATGCTCTACAAGGCACTAATCCTACCCGTACTCTTATACGAAATCGAGTGCTGGACGATAAGCAAAACGGCAGAGCAAATTTTTGGTTCATTTGACAGAAAAATTTTGCAACGGATATGTGGTGCTGTCTGCCAAGAAGGCGAATGGAGGAGAAGACACAACAGCGAACTCTATACGCTGTACCAAGAAGTGGATGCAATTCGAAAAGCAACAGTACGTCGACTACAGTAGCTTGGCCACATCGAGCGAATGGACAACAACGCTCCAGCTAAGAGGGGCTTCGAATCCCAGCCTCCGGGTTCGAGAAGGAGAGGAAGGCCGAACCTCCAATATAGAGACCAAGTGATTGCGGACGCTAGAGAGCTTGGTCTTGACAATGGAAAACAGCATGTCCGGGACCGTCAAGAATGGAAGGCGGCCATAGCATTGGTTCGGACCCTTCATGGGTCGCAGGCCTGATACATACATACATACATACGACTTCACGTCATCTCAGGGAATGTAATTGAAACCCACTGATATCTAAACATAAGAATGATCCAATTTTGTGTATTCTCTTGAAGATTAAAGACAACTTCTGTCACTTTTTCACGTTACAAAATAGATAATCCTACAACCCACAAAGAACCAGGACCTATCCTCTTCAGCAACCACTCGTGCTGTGCATATTACAGTTCTCCCATCAGTGAGGAGAAACGACAAGTCCTTGCGACTCGTAAGTTGACAAGCTTCTCATAACCTCGAACCAAGTGATGCTCACAAATGCCAGATCAAAGAGAGTCTATTCCATGAATCGAATCTGGCGTGCCATGCCATAACTCAGCTTCATTTCTGGAAACTTGTTGAAATTTCTTGCATCACACAATCTCCTCAGATGTCAAATTCAAACAAATTCCCATTGACACTCAAAATTTCCCTCCGACACTCATGCCTCTGTCAAACACCCTTCAGAAACAATGCCAGTACCACAGACAATACCAATTTATGCAAAACACATCTCCACTCTGTTCCGGTATTCCATCCAGAGACCAATCAGTGATATCCCGGTATTCGCCTCGGGCCAGCAATCGAAATTTGAAATTCTGATCAAAGTCCCAAGTGCCGAAACGAATCAATCCGACAACGCAGTTCCCGCGCTTTCCACAAAACAATGACAATGCCAAAACTTAGCCGAGATATGTCCTTGAAAACACACACGCAGACATTCCTTGACTTCCGATCGCTGCGACGGTCGTGCCCTGCCAAAAACCCTCCAAGGGGTTCCGTCAACAGATCAATTGTTGATCTCTACCCTCCCTCCAGGTCTGCGCAACCTCGGTGCGCGTATGTGCTTCATTATTTGGCTAACAAAGTCATGTTTCTCCGCGCGTCCTGGGAATGACGGCCCTTCAAGACTGCCACCGATGAACTCTTGGCATTTGCACTCGACGACGATGACGATTTCGATGACTATGCCGATGGTGATGGCGACGAAGACCCATAATTAACTCGGCTGGAAACCGAAACTTTATTCTCCTTCCCGTGTAATGATGTCAATGGTCCCCTCCTTGTTTTTGCCATCAGCAGACGACGACTATCTTAAGTACTGACAATATCCGTAAGTTCCCCGCTCTCGGCGGCGGTGAAGAGCGAGCGATTTCTATTCCGCTGCGACCTCCTTCTGCTTTCGGTCTTTTAGCCCTGTGCTGTGCTGCGTTCCTCAAACAAACACACATTCGTCCCATATATAGCTATTACGGATCCTTTGTGCCCTTTCGAAGCAGCAAAGAGGCAGACGAACAAAACGAAACGGCGAAGCCGAACTGAAGAAATGTTAAAATGGATCTCAAGTCAACGCATACAGAAGTCATCGAGGATTCCATTCAGGAATTGCAAGCGGAAGTCGCGAAGAGTGGCCGCTCCGATGAAACAAAGACAAAAGCCCCCTCCTAGTGCTGGTCCAAATGCGACGTGTCTGTGTGCGCGGTCTCGAGGGTTGTGCTCTCTGTACTCCGCGCGATGGAAGGGTCAGAGTGAAGGAGAGCGCCGCAGCTCACTCATTGTCAGAGAAAACATCTGACAACATCTTGACTGTCAAGCATTCAAATAGATTTCCCAACAATCGACTCCTTCTCTCCTGCGCTCGCTTCGAAAGTAATTACACACGGAGACCCAGAGGTTCCTCTGACAGCCGTGCAGCAGTGAGCGAGTGAGAGGGAGGGGCGGGAGGAGAGTGAAATTCAATCCATTCCTCTATGCGGAAAGCGGAACATCAACTGCAGCGATACACGGATGCATGCATAGGTGGTGTCGGGCACCATTCGGTCTGAGACGTGCGCTGGGTTCACTCACCAGTCACCAGCCACCGCCAACCACACTCTCATGCAATTCACTGGGAACAGCGAAAATGGAGGGCGTAGTCGGGGGAAGGACCTTTTGTTAAAAATCTCCCCCCTCCATGCGCGTCACTCGTGTTGTTCGAATTCAGTGTCAAAACTAGTCGTCGATTGCACCGGAAGCATATTGACGCGTGTCTCTGGTCCTCTCATTGCATTTTCCGAAATTCCTTGACAATGGGGTCTCGCGAGGCGATCATCTGCTCGTATGGATTACGACGCACTTTCGATTTCGCCAAATTCAGAATAGAGGCATGTGCATTGTGGCGGCTCCTGGCTGGGACTAAGTGCAGGGCGTGCTCTGATGTGAACAAAAGAAGTGCCTATCTTACGGTAATTACCTTGTCATTGGAAAGGAGTTTTTTCCTTCCTCTTCATCTGTTTGAAAGCTGATGACTTTTTGTCTGCAGTGCGATTAAAATTGTGATTGAATTATGAGGGAGTTTGAAATGGGAGTTGGGATGATTTTCACGCCGTTACATGATTTTCCCATTTTTTTCCTAGCTTCTTTCGATTCGCTGATCAGACTATAAATCTGCTTGCTGGGTAGCAAAGACATATTTCAGTTTATCCGTTCGGAGTCAGCAATAAACTGTTGGCCTCCCCCACTCGTGAGAGAATAAAAGAACGACCAACGCCCGCAAATTTTTTAACAAACTACGCCTTGGCCACTTGTGGATTGTAGTCCAATTGCGGCACATAGTAAATTTCCTTTAAGACATGGGTCATTCTGACAGTCAGTGACGTACCTTCGGGATAGGAAATGAGTCGCTTTACTTCTGAACAACGTTGGGAAACATTGAAACTTAAGTGTTTCCAACGTAAGTGCTGTTTCATAGCGATGCGATGTCAGTTATCCACTTCGGAGCTGCGGTTTGACCCCTTCTTCTTTTTCTTCTTCTTCTTGTGGCGCTCCAGTCCGTGGTGGACCTGGGCCTCAACCAACATGCATGGCATGCAGTTCCTCTTTGTCGACAACCGTGAGGGATCGATTCCAACAATTTGGAATGGATTTAAGCACCTAAAGCGAATATCATCCAAGCTATTCGTGAACTGCAGCTATAGCCATAGTAGTTCGGGTATTCGGAGATTTGCGTTTACATACAGTTTCGCGGTTGCTTAAGAAACTTCAGATCAAATCTCTTTCGTCAAAGTATTACCCGTTGCTTCATTTTCCAGATATTATACCCTTGCTAGGCCGCTAGGAGTATCGTATGACAAAGACGGGCGACTTTTGTGGACAAAATTGTTGGAACTTAGCAAGTCATGCCGTATGGCTGCTCAGTGTTGTTTAACGTCCTCCACGAGTGGAAAAGATGGGGATATTCGAGAGGGAAATGCCTTAGCTCCTGTTTAAAAACTGTCTTAGCTCTGGTTACAAGAAATTCTTTCGCAATAAGGTTCAGCATAACGAAGTCAAGTGGTCGCCCTGGCGAAGGCGGTAAGTGCGTCGACCGCCACGCAGAAAGTCTGGGTTCGATTCCCGGAAGGGGCACCTCGCATTTTTTCACGGCCCCACCTTTCTCGAGTTGTTGACCGCACTCAAAGAGTAGCAATTGTCTATGAAAAGCTTTACAAAGCTCGCCGTTCGGAGTCGGCAAAAAACCTTCTACTCGTGAAGAACAGTAGCACGCACAACACTAGTAGTTGTCAAAGTGAATACAGTGAATAGTTGCATTATTAAGCTGACTCGAAGATCATGACTCCATCGTTCATGACATTCAGAGAACGAACTTTGAAAGTAGTACCTAAGCGGTGCACTTCGCAGGAACTCATTTCACTAGAAGCATTCTTAAGTCTTGACGGTATTGCATTGATCCATTTTTGGGGGGGATGTTAACTTCCTTACCACATTGTTAGGTTAGAAGTGAATAAGAGGCTACTCTTTGAGAGCGATGTAGCAACCGCAAGTACAAGTGATCTCTAGTCGATCACATCTTTTCCAAACGAAGACGAATTTTGACAAAATGTGAGCACTGGAATAGAATAGCGAAAAAGGGCACATCAACGACTTCTCAGACAAATGGTCACAATTGGTAGCAAAATCTTTTTGAAATGGTCAAGGATTTCGTCTGGATCAGCACCAAAATGAATAGGGCAAAGAATATCAGAATCAAATTGAAGCATGGGGTCACTGCTGTCAACTTATGGTTCTTCGGCTAGAGGCAATTGAGTAAAAGTCTTGCCTCAGGTCAAGCTGGTTTGTACAGCATCTTGAGTGTCTTCCTCTTGCTCTGTGGCGCAGAGACTTGAACTTTCCTAAGAAATTAATTAGAAAGGCCTTTGACCTTTCAAAAGAATTCAAATTTTGGTCTTCTCTGGGTTGATGGTATCTGGAGGGGATTCCACCACGAACTCTTTACGCTGATCATTGACAAGGGCCTAGACAAGAGTCTTTGAATAAAACTATTAAGGTGGCCAGACCTACATATTAACACCAACACAGTGCATCTTCAAACCCAACCTATCACGATAATTCTATACAGGACATCCGCCTCTAAAATGGTTCCAGACAAGGATGAATGTCAACCAACTTAGTGTGCCGAATTGGAGATAGCTGGCAATGCCATTGGCGCTTGGTTGAAGTTCAAATTCATCCAGGACTGTATTGCCAAGCCGAGAAGAAGGAAAAGTATTCCAAAGTTCGGATTACTGCGGAAAATTCATTAAAAACTCGGACATCAGTGCGAATTAGGACCGATACATAGAATAGTTGACGAAATTGGAAGGAGTAGCAGTTAAGCCTAGAAATGAAAAAGCCGACGGGCTGGGGGCAATAAAGGAGATTCAAATAGAATATCATACGCCTGCCGTAAGAAAAACTTGGTGAGTCCCGGCCGCAACCAGTATGTCCCTCCAGCCAGCACGATCCCTCGGCAGCTGCCGCCAGTTTCTCACTTTAAGTTGGCTGGGGTTTTTCTCCACTTCTGTGCGCCATCTTAACCTTGGCCGTCCTCTGTTGCGTTTTCCTAATGGCTAAGATTCGAAAACTTTTCAGGCCGGAGCAGTGGTGTCAATGCGCTCTACATGACCAAGCCATCTTAAGCGTTATATCCGAAGACGCTTGAGCAGGCGCATGTCGCTGTACAGCCACAAGAGTTCGTTGTTAAATCTCCTCCCCCAGATGCCATCAACGCAAACAGGACCAAAAATCGCACGCAGAACCTTTCTCTCGAAAAGACTAAAGTATATTTTTTAGTCAACAAAAATCTGACCCTCCGAGGCAAGGGTTAACATCAAGCTAAGTCGCTCCGACTATTAGACAAGTTACAGTAGGATAATATGTCTTCCCAATGATACCTAAAGCCAGCTAGAAAATCGCGTCTAGATCGAAGCTTGGATTAGAGCAGCAGGAAATGCGTGGAAGGTCAACCCCTAGACCTACTAGAAGTTGTGTTAAAGGGCAACCGGGTGTGCGACATAACAAATGGAATTTTTGTTGTATCTTAGCCCAGACTGCAGTTTAGAACATATAACTATCCATTTAAAAATAATGAACGAAAGTACGTCTACACATCGGGTGGAAACAGGGGAATCCCACTTATCACTCTGATTTTGCAAAATTTACTGGCTACTTTTTACGGGGAGAGCATTTAGGGAATATACAGCAAGGAATATTCCAAATAACACTCCTTCTGACATGAAAATCAATGCACAACGATTGTCCAAATCCATCCTTACCTATCCTCATTCCTCCTCCTGAACTCTCCGAAACTGCCACACATTCAAAGAAAAATGATTTTAATCGCCAAACTGTCAATTGTCACTGCACATACGTAACCCTTTGACATCTCAATGCGAATGCCTCCAATATCCTTGAGTCCAAATAAATTTCAAACACCTTTCACTTTCACACACACACATGCAACACTGAACAAGAATACCATTAATCACTGGTAAGGATCTTCACTTCAAATAATCAATTCAATTAAACATCATCCTATTTTCCCTGAGGTCAAACGACGCAGCGCAAGGACGAACTTCAATCACCGAAAAAGAAAAATCAATTTATTCTCGGGGAAAAAAGGGGTTTTTCCTCCTCAAATCGAAGGGTTAACCACAATTAAGACGAATTGTACACACAACACACACACGAATGTACTCAGGTAGGCAAATGCATATCACCGCATCCAAAGGACAAGACAAGACAAGCGGTCGTCCTTAAACGTGAGAAAATTTTTTCACAATTTCCTTCTTTGCTAATTTTCTTACCGTCCGTGTTACTGCTGTAATCCCTTACTCCTTTCGTTTCAATCACAATCTAACAGCGAACGCGCTCAAGCAACTTTTTCGCTAAAAGCCGGCGGCAAACGTACGGTCTTATCACGAGCGTTAAACAAATATTCTCATCAATGCGAGTTAGCCCGTGATAATCATCCGAAAACGTTTGACAACAAATGTACGAGACGGAGAGTGTCGAGTGAGCATGTCAAATTTGAAGGAACATACATATCTACGCACCTGCTACTATCTTCGGTTTCTTGAGGCAGTGATAACGATTGACAAAGTTGGTCTTCGTACACTTGTTCGATTTACAGGGGAATTTGGGATTCGATTGGGGAGCAGTGGTGCTTAGCTTGGTCCTGTCTGTCTGCATTGTCTCTAACTCGAATTCTACGAATAAGCAAAGTTTTGATAGCTGCCGATGACTAAGACAGGCGACTGAGGGCGAAATGAGAGGAAGAAGGAGTGGAAATCTGACAAATTGGGAGGTTTGTTGGTTGTCATTTCAAGGTCACGAACTGGGGGTGAAGGTGAGGCTCCAACACGACAGGTGTACATATGAAATGACGACTTCTACTTTCCTTTTCCTTAAGGGTCTCTTTAGCCTGGGTGACACGTGGGCAGCACTTCTACAACAAGTACTCGTATTACGCGCGAGTTTGATCTCTCACGGGTCCTACAGTGTTATGAAAGCTCATTTTTATAGACAATTGGTAGTCTTCGAGTGTTGTCAGCAACTCAAAGAGATGGTGCCTTAAAAAAATGCGAGGTATTCCATCCAGGAATCGAATCTGGGACCTTGGAGCGTGAGTCGACGCTCTTCCACTCTCTGTTTAGTTGCTTTTAATTCCGGAAATCAAGTCTCTAAAGATTCTTCTTTCCTTATGTGCGTCATCTTCGTCGACAACGCCATCTGTTGAACAATGAGTAAAAAATTTCCCAAATCATCGGGTTAGAGTTAGTCTTTTGAATAAATCTGACCTGAGAACCAAGCTAGCTTAGGCGATGTATTCGACGAAGTCCCCATTCAACTTCCCAACTTTTGACTCATTTGCAGACTTTTAAAACGCCAAGGAAAGATCCTGAGTATGATGCATGCTGCTAAGTCTTATTTTTCGTCACTTTCAGTTTTGGGATTCTGTCCATCTCCTCATTTTGATACTTGGTATGCATAACTGAGTCCATCGATCGCATGGTGTTAAGTAAAGGATGACAAATTCTTGTGTTAAGTAGGTACTCAATCCCTATTTACAGTGGAGCCAAGGTAGACAGAGCCCTTGACAACCAAATGCGCATTTGGCGTTCAGATCGAGGTTTTGCTGCTGTGCGTTCTTCATTTGACTTCGTTTACTGTGAGACCTTTTTTTGCCGTTCCCTTGCCAACACCAGGAAGCGCTTCAATTGGGATTTTTACGATATTCACGATTTGCAAGTCACGTCTGTTGGAAGGTCGTTTCTCTAGTTTTGCTTGAGAGTTTCGCTCATGTTAAGTATAAGGTGGGGAGGCAAATGAAAGAAAAGATGTCGAATCAAGCAGCAGAAAAGATGAAGAATAGAGCAGCTAGAGCTCCCCCTCACTAGCCCATTGTAGTCCTCTTCGTCAGCCTATCGTTATCCCTTTTCTCATCCTCTTCGTCATCTTCTTCGTGATCCTGTATATAAATTTACGCGTTTGGTATAAGACACGACACAACAGAACTGGTACGTTGTGGACAATCTTGAAGTAAAATCACACCTTAACCGATCACTTGCTGCGGTAGGGAGATTAAAAGTCCAGTCCGCCAGTTACGGATTACATCCATGGGTCGTACGTATTCGTATCTTAGCCCTTGGCCAAGCAATCAGTGCCAAGCGGCAAAATGCTGAGCGGCAAAATGCTGAGCGGCAAAAACAAAACTAAAACAAAAGGTCACACAGTGGTTGGGCTGGAAGCGTTGTTTCTGCACCACCACTGTGCCGCTCGGCTTTAAAATGTTGATATATGTATTATATAAGTGTATTGCTTAACGGCAAGCAAAATCGAAATTCTGCAGAAATTGATTTTCTTTGTTTTCCAGCAACTAGTTTCAGCAACAAATCAAAAGCTTTGTTAGACATTCATTGTACGAAGCGATCCTCATGTTTTCGCAGATTATTGAAATTCACCATAACTTCCTCTTTTCTGTTAATTGGATGAACACCCATTCTCTTTTTTTTCAAACGGAAATCCTATCGCAAATTTTAAACCAACCTTCACTTAAAATGCACTTGAGAACGGAATTTTTACAACTAACCGCTCAGCCGCTCAGGAATTGCCGCTCATTAAATGGTCAGCTACCGCTTAAATGTGATGCTTAGCCGCTTTGCCGCTCATTGCGTGGCCAGAGCCTTAGACTGCCGCATGTACCTCAGTTGCTTTAAAAAGACTTCCTTGTCTGAGTTTAAAGGACGAATTTGTTGTCCATTGTCGTTATGAACATACATGTAGATACATGGAAAATGAATCCGTTTCTTTGAATGTTCAAATTTTGCCACATCATTTCAAATACAAATAATAATAAATTGCGTGGCGCAAGGCACCATCGCCCAGGGTCTTGCTTCGTCAAAAACTACTTGTGCCTTGCGCGCCGTTGTTCTCTTACGAGTAGGGAGACCTAGGGCTTAGTGCCGACTCCGAATGGCGAAGGAGAAGAGAAGTGTTAAGCCCAGAGTTCGAACCTGGACGTGTTGTCATACAATGCCGAAGGACCAAATAGTTCACATACCGCGTCCATGTGACAAATGCTGACAACCCACGACTTCTACTTAGAGACAGCATGCATCAACAATGATTTCCTAACGAAGTTGGTTGTGAATCTACGCCGAGTTTTCAGGCTTGGTTTAACCAACCGCTAACGCAACTGATGGAAGCACTATCCAGATACGGCTCACAAGTTCTGATAATGAGGACTTTCGTTCCATGTGATTATACCATAGATGCATAGTCGTCTCCTTTCAAAGAATCAGCGGCTCAAAATTAAGCCACCCACGCCTACCATCTTTGGCGACCCTATAGTCGCCCTCAATTGTCCCTCAATACCACAAAAAAAGTCACATCTTGTCAGCTTGCATTGAAGATCTTATTTTTCCTCTTCTTCCTCTTCTTGTGGCGCTACAGTCCGGGGTGGACCTGGGCCTCAACCAACATGCCTCTTCAGCCAGCACGATCTTTCGCCAGCTCCCTCCAGATGCGCACTCCAAGTTGGTTGCGGTGCTTCTCCACTTGTGTGCGCCACCTTCGCCTGGGCCGTCCTCTGTTGCGTTGTCCCAATGGTTCAGATTCGAAGACTTTTCGGGCCGTGTCCATACGCTGTACATGGCCTAGCCATCTTAAGAGTTGTATCCGAAGACGCTTGATTAGGCGCATGTCGCTGTACAGCCCATAGAGTTCGTAGTTAAATCTTCCCTTCCAGATGCCATCAACGCAAACAGGACCAAAAATCGCACGCAAAACTTTTATCTCGAAAAGAATAAGGGATTCCTCATCCACTTTTAGTAGCGTCCAGGTTTCTGCGCCATAGAGTAGGACTGAGATGATCAAGGTGTTGTATAAAGCAAGTCCTTCGAGGGATGGCTTTATTACTCAATTGCCTCTTATTCTTATCTTTCGATCATTATCCAAATTGAAAGGCCATAGGTGCGATTTGGAACACTTAACACAACCGAGTTAAGACACTTAGCTTGACATTCCAAATTAGAGACCTTTCTGCTTGGCTCATAATTGCCTTCTCTCATCACTCGTTACAGAGGCCCCGAGGAAAGAGTTCTGGAAACATATATCCCAGCATCATTGAATACAAAAGCATATGAATGAAATGAAATGAATTTCCAATTCCCCAACAGTTTACAGTCCATCATCTCAACAAAGAAAGCCGAACAACAGTAGCAGCAACAGCTGAAAGGAAGAACTAAAAAACGACTTCCCAAAGTCAGTAGCGCCACCCACCAACAACAGCAGCAGAATAAAGTTCGACCAGACAATACACCACCAACTGATATAAATTTTTTGGGAGACCTCGTATGTACACAGAGCGTCAATCAATGGATGTGTGGACACGAAACCCACTCGAAACGACCTATCTTTTGCATCAATTGAAAGAAACAAGTACACAACCAGAACACATCTATCAGCACCTCTAAATAAAAGCCATAAATATATTAATAAAAAATTATGCCAACGCGCCCATAAACCCATAAATACAGGCAATAACGCATTTCTGATGATATCACGCCCCATTATCAGCGTTCACGATTTTTGATAAATTGATTGATTAACCGTGTGTACAACTATAATGATCATGTCTCTCTAATACTGCTGAAACCCCCCCAAAAAAAAGCTGACAGATATCAATCGCCGAAGATAAACGGCTGCTTGGTGGAGTGGAGCTACACACTTGGGACCAACACTTTACGCAGAACTTTGGCGCGATCGCGGAAGGGATGATCGATGCGGTGCACTGATCAGCAGCATCTTCAACGTCCGCACTTGAAGAGTGTCTATGTGTGTGCGCGCAGAGATCCTTTGGGGATGCGCACTCGCACACTAGTGACCGCTCAGCACAGTAAGACTGCGTGGTGAAGGTGCGCGATCATTTAGATTGTCTTTGTCGTTCATAAAAAATTAACACATCGTTTACCAAAATCTAAACCTGATAAGACAAGAATTCATAGCGAAACTCATAAAACCTAATTTTGTAATAAACCCATGCTGTGTCCGTAATTAATAGGCAATTGATCGCCCCTCGAAGGCTCTGATAGCTTTGTGCACCACCTTTCAGACGGCGGTGGCGTAGTTACTTTTTCATTAACGTCCCCAACACATCCTCGTTCGACGTGAAATACTCGCGTTCAGCTACGACATTTCAAATATAGAAGGTTTTGCAATCTACAGCGTTGATCTCGAGTGGAGTTAGGCGCAGTCCGTCACCGCTGGTAGTGGTGCGGAGAGATCATCTCAATGTGGAATAAAACCCTGACAGCCAGTTGACAGTTCTATGATGACAAACAAGCGATAAATTTCGAACGGACACACTGGCTAGATTGTGGGGTATAAACGTGCTGAACTTTTGTTTTGTGTTTATGGATTTATGACGCGATGGCATGGCTTGACATTATCAATTCTTGTCGTTAAGTTTGAGGATCTTGTATTTGTGCGTCTTATCGGGGGTTTTGTGCGCCGATATCTGGGCGTTCGAATCTGCGAAGATATCCTTAATTGATGGATGCCAAAGGTGGCCCAGACAAGCTTATCAGGCATCGCTGGCCTATAGAAGACGTTATGGGCTATACGCTTCAGCATTTAATCTGTTGTTTAATTTCGTCAAGTGGAAGTGGATATACTATGTGGTTGGCGTTTGAGGGCATTTCTTTAGTGTTTTCGGTTTATCGTTTATCTGTGGAATTGCTGACGCCAATTGGAAGCAATCTCTATTAGCAATCTCTCTAGCTACTGTTCGGCCGACAGTGACATTCAACTCGATAGGTCCTTTAGCATCGCACGAAACTTCCGCGGGAGGTACCAGTGAGCATATGTTGCACGCTATGATTAAAATCGGTCACAGTTTGAGAAATTCGTACCGACACTCGCACCGCAACGGAAGACGCGACCTCAAGACTGCTAAAGTTCGAATGGTTGTTCGTAAGCGCGCCGATAGGTGTTAAGTGCAAAACAGTTCACACAATGCTACACAAGGTTAGGTTAGGTGGATGTGGCTTGTTAAGCAAGATCGCTGAAGAGCACTTAGTCCTAGGTGGGGATCAGTGTAATGACACTTGACAGGACGGTCAAGTTCTGTCTTGTGTTCTTGTTCTTCCTAAAATGAACTTATCCCTCACACTCGTAAGAATCCTTTGCCTAAGAAATCTTTTCTACTCTAACATTTCTCAGTTCATTTAGGCTATTGTGGAAGTCGTTTCCTTAGCCTTCTTGACCGTTACAAGAGCTGGGTAGGTTTCAAGGAAGTGAAGGACAGTCATGAACTCCAACAGAAGTTAACTTACGGGAAGCCTAACCTGCTTATATGGGTTCCCATCAAACAGTGCCTAGCAAGTATGCTTGCAGTCGGACGTACGTCACTCTTCTTTAGTCTAAGGAAGAGCCTTAATTTTACAAAAGGGTAGTCCAAGCTGTAAGACAACAAGGAATTGATAAAATGAAGCTGACAAACAACGCCTTGAAAAGCTGCCAGGTGTATTGATAATTAAATATAAGAAGTGGTGGCACATTTCATAAGGCCTAAGACTGTGCATGCATCTGCTCTCTGTTGAGTGGAGGGGACCTTCAGTTTAGTAACAAATCCAATTTTCAAACTTTCAGTAGATATTTTGTAAAGCCCGTTGTTTGGAGTTTAGTTGAAGTTGGATAGAGAACAATTTAGAGATTCATCCACAAACCTGAAAGGTCTTGGCAACACTCAAATGATACACAAGTAGGTCTCGGAAGAGTTCTGTTTGGAGTCGGCGTATAAAACGAAAAGCAGCCTATGATCGAGGCACTTACATGGTCTGTACTTTAAGTGGCGTGCCCGGTTCAGGATTCATCTCTTAGTTGACGGTAAGACCTTCAGTGTGCAACGAATGACCACAATGCCTTGGGACTCAGTCGTATTCGAAACGGTGGTCATCATCATTACTCATGTCTACGCTCTAGTCGTCTATCTAAGGACACCGTTATTCTTTCCCGAAGTGGGACATTGAAAAATAAAAGTCTGAGCTGTTGCTAGTCCCGGGCAATCTGCTGCCACTCAATAATTTAAACTTGTTCTGCATCCACCTCTTGTCTGTTGTCCGTTGTCTGTTGTCTGTTGTCTGTTGTCTTTTCTCCGTTCTCTGTTGTCTGCTGTCTGTTCTGTTGTGTGTTGTCTGTTGTCTGCTGTCTGTTGTCTGTTGTCTGTTGTCTTTTCTCCGTTCTCTGTTGTTTTTTCTCCGTTCTCTGTTGTCTGCTGTCTGTTGTCTGTTGTCTGTTGTCTGTTGTCTGTTGCCTGTTGTCTGTTGTCTGTTATCTGTTGCCTGTTGTCTGTTGTCTGTTGTCTGTTGTCTGCTGTCCGTTGTCTGTTGTATGTTGTCTGTTGTATGTTGTCTGTTGTATGTTATCTATTGTGTGATGTTTGTTCGCTCAAGCATACCTTCAGAAATGGAATTCAGAACACTTACAGGGTGGACATGCACATAACCCTTTTCCTGTGAATGCTAACAGCACGATGAAATGTAGATGCGAACAAAGTTCAATTGCTTTATCACACATTTCATCATTTTGGTATTTTTTCCCGATCCCATTCAGTCATCCAGCTGTCAGCATGTTTAGATGCCCATACTCAAACTGTCGAGTTCATAGAGTGTTTGACGAAAAAAAAACGTACGTAGCCCCCGGTGGTCCCTTATCATGGCGTGTGGTTTCAAAACTCCTAGCTTAATCATTTCCTCTTCAATCCGTCGAAGTACCTTATCGCAAACTTTATGTGGGATCCGTAATGAATTCCGTGCAAATCACAACGACTTTGTGAATGAAATGTTTTCGCTAAGCCCTGGAGACATTCTATTAGAACATTCCCAGATAAACAGGCAAGCCAGCGCAGATAGCGGGTAATGGAGCGACTAAACATGTATGTGCGCCATATGTGAATCCTTTCCTCGAACTGACTAAGATAACAGCAGTCTTTCGTTCACTCAGCACAGTCGCCCACCACACCCTGTGATCGTAGCGCAAAAGCATGCTGAGTTCACGTCGCGTGTGAATACCCCGAGCGGGCAGCTCGTTATCTTCACCACCACTCCGGGAATGTCCAAAAATAAGAAATTCCAAAATAACAAGCCCAAAAGCGAAACAGATACTCTCACTTGTTTCTGTGTGCTTCCTTTTGCTTATGATAAGACCGTCGAAGACCGCGAGGACTGTGCTCTACGGTCGGGCGGTGCGGCGCACTGCCCGCTGCGCACTGGGTTACACAGAGATTTATCTCATTTTCTCATGGAGACTCCTTGAAATAGTGGCCGCTCGGTCGCGGTATTATCAGAGGAGCGCGCCGATTCAGTCGGACAATTATGTCACTATGCGTTCAGAAATGAATTCACGCCCGCCCTTATCTGAGAGAAGTCCCAGTTTCCAGTTGTTGCTTGTGTGCTTCGCAGTGCTTTGGGCTCGAAAAAAGTTTTCGCAACATTTCATGGGCAAATTTCTAATTACGATGTGGCTTTGGAATGCCTGCGAGGGCGGCTGGGTATTGTACTTCCTGCGCCATGCTATGTGGAGACTTGATACTGAAATAAAGCGTTCGGTGTGGTGTGGCGTTGGTGTTGTCTTGTTCTGAGTTGATGTGTCAACGCAACCGCAGAATGCGGTTAAGGAGACGAGGGTTCGATGCTGTTCTCTGGAGAGGTTTCAGATGTGTGCGATTGCAGTGGAGGGAAGTGATTATCGGGGAGTTCTCACGAAGTGTGTACATTCGGGACTTTCCCGTAACGTTTTTTTTTTCACTTGATAAGGAAGGATATGAATTTGATTGTATGTTGACATCGTCTTTAGGTACAGAAAGTGTCAGAGCATCACTTTTTTGATCGGAAACAGAAGAAAGAGTAGAAAGATTCCGAAGCGAAGTCGGTTTATTTCCTCCATATGAACCGCATACGGCTGCCACGGAGGATACGACAAAACCCACGACTCGTGTTGAAAACCAGGCGATTGAGAGAGTACGAGTGAGACAGTAGGCGTGGGACATGCTCTATGGGAAATATTTCTTTTAAGGAAGATGTCTTCGCTTTAGCTCCAGCCAACAAGTGCAAACGTGAGATCAGTCAAGAACAGTGCTTGACGGTGTTTATGAGGAATCAGAAGCAGATTCTGCGTCGTTGCGTGACCGTCATGAAAACGTGGATCCACTGGTGTACAACAGAAGCCGATATACAGTCGAAGAAGTGGACTTTACTCGGAGAAGGATAAAAATGTCCCATCGGCTGAGAAGGTTATTGCCGCCTTTTTGTGTTATCTACGTTAACTACCTGGAGAAAGACGAAACGGTCACTGGACTCTACCATTCCGAGTTATTATTCCGATTGCACGTGAATCGTCAAAAATATGAACCCATTTGGTAAGGAAAAACAGTGCTCCTCCAACATGACAACGTCAACTGTCGTTAAACACCACCGTCACCGCCTACTCCTCATGCACCTTATTCGCCAGATTTTGTCCCCTTCCGACTTTCTTTTGTTTCCAAACATGAAAAGGTCACGCTTCGGGCAAAAATTTGAGTGCAAAAAAGTGGTCATCGCTGTCTCAGGCGCCAACTTTGCAGATCTCTTTAAAACGTTTTGTTCAGCCGGATTGATGAAGTTGGACCATCGTTTGGTCAAGTTTATCAAGCGAAAAGGACACTTTTTGAAAATGATTATTTTCTTTTGTGGTTTGATCTGTTTTAAGAAATACTCGAAGGACAAGACTTTAAAAGATTCCAAAATGACACTATTACCACACAACAGATACACAGCCCTACAAAGAAAAAAAAAACAATTTTTATATCAAAGCGAAGCGTCAACAAGCGCCATATTTAGGTCGAAGTGATATGAATATCACATCGTCGTTCTGCTGCATCGTCTATTTCTTGATACAAACTTTGATGTATCATAAAATGGAAACTCACCAATGAGATACACCCCACCAAAGACTTGTGATTCTGGAGAACAGATAACTGTTACTATTTTTGTGTTGATGACGAAAAACAGAATGCAGTCGTGGGATAAATACAGAAGATGACGTTATTGCCATCTGGGGAAGAACATTGAAAAAAAAATCCGTCTGCCAAAAAGTCTCCTTTAATGTAGTAGGAACTGAATATCGACACGAATTTCTTTCAGTCTGTAATGGGCTGAATTAAGCGGGTCAAACTTATTAAATACGGCTGAGGGTTACCGAAGCGTGCGTCTAGTGTCGGATCACAGTCACAGCTCGTTGTGTTTATGGACGTGGAGTGTCGAAAGCGCTCTGTTTAAATCACAATGCCGTAGTATTTTCTAAGAAATCGGCCCGATGTTAAAAGCTTCCAAATTTTTTGAAAGCAATTTAAAAATAAGGACAAAAGGGTGTTACTGTAGTTAAAAGCGATTTCTGGAGCTATTACTGCGAAAAATTCTAAAATCGAGAATATCAAAAATTGCTTCTCAGTTAATGAAAATGTTTGCATAACCAACACATGTACATTTTGATTCTGGAAGGATTTCTGAAAGGATTCGTAAAACCACTTCTTTTATGGAGATTCGGCATGAAAACAATTACAAAGTACGAAGTTAACTGAACTGGTGGTCGGTTGGAAGGGATCTCAAGTTTAAGGCTACATTAGGCATATTGTAACACATGTGATTCAGGATCACATTCCCTACGAACTTGTCAATCAGTTAGAGGCTCTTATAAAGTTCGTCTAGAGAGGGATGTACAGGAACAGCCGAAATGAGAGCTGTTCCATTACTCATTTTTTTCCGCGCAGCAATGTCAGAAGTTGAAGGAAATACATTGTTTGATTTGCACAAAGCAATGACAGTTCTAGAATAAGCCGACATAACATCGAAACGACCAAGGGCCCTTTAAGATTCTCAAATTTTGTTTTCATGCATGAGTAACAAGAAAGGAGTTGCTAAAGCGAATTCGACGACAATACGTTTATCAGTCATGTAGGACAATTGCCAACGTATGTGTCATGATATTCCCGATTTGGTTCAAAAAGACACTTGGGCCCGATCGCGATTGTCAAACAGACGAGAATTATGACGATTAAAAATCATTTCTAGGAACATTTACCAGTAGGTCTTAAGAATTTTAAGTTTGACTTATTTTTACATTTTATTGATGAACTAAGGAACGAACTGAACGAGTTTAATACATTTACCTTTAGAAGGCTTTAACTGATTGAATGGAGTTGAAGGAAATATGAATGAGGACCACGTCCATCGCCCATTTCCCATTGCCCATCGCCCATCGCCCCATGTCTGACGATTTGTTCGATGAATGTTAGTATGCCGTCAAATAAATTGTCATACATGTTTGACAAATAAATTTAAGAATCAATTCCGAAAAGTCCTTTGATTTTTGAAAAAGTGTTGTTTCAGACGACGGGAGCATGTTCAAGAATGAATGAGAAAAACTCATTTATAAGAGCAATCTAGGCGGTGGACCTGTTTTCGTGTGGAACTGCAGGTGTCCAACAGTGTAAGAAACTTGATGGTTGTAGAGAAAATTGTACACAAGAAGGGGTTTCGCTGGGGTGTTGTGGGTAAGTGCGTCGACTCACACGCCGAATGTCGAAGTTAAACTCCCGGACGGGACACCTCGCATTTTTTTACGGCACCACCTCTTTCCAGTTGCCGACAACACTTAAAGAGTATTCAACTGTCAATGAAAAGCTTCTCAAATCTCGCCGTTCGGAGTCGGAAAAAAATTGTAGGCCCCTTTACTCGTGACAGAATAATAGCACGAACAACACGATTAGTTGCTAAAGAAGCCCGTCCTTGGCCCCTTATGGACTATAGTGTAACGCAATTATTAATTAAACTATTATACATTCTCTAGCATTTATGTGTATACACCAGCTTATGATAGCGGCAGCCATTTCCATTGTGTCTAGAGGAGAAGATCCAACGACGAACTTTATAGTCTGTACGGCGGCAAGCGCCTGTAAACCGTCTTCGGATACAACGCTGAAGATGGGAAGGCCATGTAGAGCGTATGGACCCCACTGCTACGGCTTGAAAAGTCTTAGAGTCGAAACCTGTTGCCAAATTGGCAATGCTACAACTTTGCAAAAACAAAATAAAAACTGAACGAATGCAGCTGGGAACTTAAATTAATAAATATAACAGCAGCCGCCAACTTTTTAAATTTGGTTGCCATAAAAGAGACCAAATTAAAATTATTCGTTTATTTAGTTTTCCTTTTTCTTTAAATTGCCTTAATGTTTAATTTCTTCAAATGTTATTTAAACGTAATAAATACTAAATTTTTAATTTTTTTTTAAATTTTTTTACTTCAACAGAACCATTGGGATAACGCAACAGAGGGCAGTCTAGATTGAGATGGCGCAAACGAGTGGAGAAGTGCCTCAGCCAAATTGGAGTGCTGAACTGGGGCAGCTGACGGGAGATCGTCTTTTCTGGAGAGGCATGTAGGTTCAGGCCCAGGTCCACCTCGGACCCTAGCGTCCATTAAAGAAAAAGAAAATAGTGACAGTATCAGAATCGACTTTTCCATAACCAATGTGAAAATCAAATTTTGCTTTGTTTTTGTGATTTGACTTCAGTGAGTGTTACTTCTCTACGAATATAAGAGTGTATGCGTGGCGATCTGAAGGATCCCGAGAAACAAGTGACTGACACAATTTTCTCTGTGCCTTGTCAATGATGAAAAAAAGTCTAAGAAAAACAGTTGAGTTTTGAAAAATATTAGCAACACTTGCAGATCAGTTTTGACACTTTTTCATAGAATTGTGTCTATTGCGACCAGTCATATTTTACTTCTCTTCCTCTAAACGAATCCTCTTTTCGAGATATGTATCTACGAGTAAATAGACGTGATCTTGTGCGACGTATACACAGGTTGCATATATAAAGGGTGTCCCAACAAGAACGCAAGATTAAAATTTTAAATAAAACTCAGATATTAAAATAAATCGTGAATTCTTTATTATATCATAGAGTAGACAGGATGAGGATATGTGTGCTGGCTCATACGCGATCTTTTAATGATATTTTCAATGACCGTTTTGCATAAATGATGCGGTATTTCATTAATGCAGCGTCGAATTTCTTCTTTTAAAGCTTGAGTCGTCGTCGGCTTATTCGCATGAACCATCGACTTCAAAAAAAAGTCCAATGGTGTTAAATCGCACGATCCAGGCGGCCCAATCTGGTCTCCAAAACGCGAAATAATACTACCGTGAAATGACTGATGCAGCAATTGAATTGTTTCTCTGGCTGTATGAGATGTGGCGTCGTCTTGTTGAAACCACAACCCCTCCACATTCATTTCTTCAATTTTAGGCACAAAATAATTGGTTATCATTTCACGATACCGAACACCATTGACTGTGCGCTTGACCTGACTCATTTTCATAAAAAAGGTCCAATGATTCCTCCAGCCCAAAATCCACACCACACAGTGAGACGTTGAGGATGCATGTGCTTCTTGTGAATCACTCGAGGATTTCCCTCGCCCCAAATGCGACAATTCTGCCTATTGACAAAGCCATCAAGATGGAAATGGGCATCGTCACTAAAGATGATTTTATCGGCAAAATCAGCATTTTCATGTTGTCTCTCCAATACCCAATTAACGAACTCCCTTCGCTGTGCATGGTCATCTTCAGTTCAGTTCCTGAGTCAATTGAACTTTGTATGCATGAAGATGCAAATCTTTCGTCAAAATTCGCTGCATAGTGGATTTGGGAACAGCAATTTGCTGAGCTCGGTGTCAAATTGAGGTGGATGGAGTTTGAGCGACGTCATCATGTACTGCTGCGATGTTTTCGGTCTATCGACCTGATCGAATGCGCGTTGTTGTCTTTACATCAGTTGCAGGCCCAGTTTCTGCAAATTTTTCCATTAATCGCTTTACAGCTGACCCTTTTGGAGCATTATTGTATCCCCAAATTGATCGCAATTTGCGAACTGTAGCCGCAAAACTTTCACCATTTTGGTAAAACAATTTCACAATGAGAATGCGTTGTTCATTCGTGCAGCGCTCCATTGATATTAACCTTATACTTTCTACAAAGAAACAATAATAATTGTTCAAATGTCAAACAATGATAATTCGAATGGCGCCAAATCTTACGTTCTTGTCGGGACACCCTTTAGGTAGACTTTCATTTATTTAAAATTTTCACCGAACCACATCTTTAAAAATTTTGATAACACTCAAAGAGTACAAATTGTCTATAAAACACTTCTCAAATCCCGTCGTTCGAAGTCGAAAATAAGGTCCCCTCTATTCGTGAAGAGGCAGTAGTACACCCAACTTGAGTAGCTGCCGCAAAATATGAAGTCATTGGTCGATAGTCTGACGACTATCGTCACCGCAACTAGATACAAAAATCGAAGAAATCCCCGCTTGTGACATAAGTTGGAATTAAAAACGTTTCATATATTTGTAGATAACATTCACGATTAGGTGCATACAGACAAACGTTTCAAAGAGGGACTTTTTGTAAAAAGTTTTTGAAATTATATCTGAGTCTCATAGACGCGTAAAAAATCAAATTTGCAATTCTTCTTTCAGAAACTACTTCCTCGACATAAAACCATGTAAAACATTGGCTGCCACTTTCTGCCGGAAATTCAGGACCTTTATGTTGCAGAATACACGATTCTCTAGCTAAAGTGCATGGAGTCTCTAAACTCAAACCTTTCCCAAGAAAAAAAACTGCGAAACAGTCTGCGTTCCTCCACTACTTGACATCGCGGAAAGATTTAAATACACTTTTTTGTTAAAAGAAGACCAGCCCTCAGTATACCTGCAACCAATCACAACGTCCTTTCGCATCCAACTGAATGGCGGAACACAATCCCACGAAAAAGAACATTTTCCTTAATTTCATCTCAATCCATTTTGATTGATTAACTGCTCAAGGACCACCCTCCCTCTGCAAACAACGTTTTGAGGCCAAATTTCTGTACAGAGGCCTCAAAACGACTCCACACATCATCAAAACTCTGTGAAAAAGTGAAAAAAAAAGTTCAAAACAAACTCACCTTGATTGAGTTTCCTGGCAATCGCCTTTGATCGCATGATTATCTCCAGCAGGGATGTCATATAGCCTTCCTTCTATCCACCGACTGAATACCATCAATCAACAGTGTGCGGTAAAATCGGCCGCCGATTGTTGCGCTCGATGCAAGCAGGTGTGGGGGGTCGCCAGTGTTTTCTCAGTCCCGAAACTGTATGACTTGTGGCGCTTACACCGCAAATCCGTGGCACATTTACGGCACACCCAGCCAGACCATATGCAATCAAAACAACTTGTTAATCGAATCACACAGTAGCACCACCACACCGCTCAAAGGACGAGCGACATCTTATCGATTAGCGGACGCTGAGGGAGTCGTTGTTGCAGGGTGCAGGGCCGCCCCACCACGCCGGAAGGTGTGATGTGGATTCACACAAAACGAGGGGGGAAAAATCGAACTGAAATATCCGTCAGTGGCGCAATCAAATAAGTTCGACTACGACCGTCGCCACCGTCTCAGCTCGGTCTCGAGCTGTGGAAACAAAAGCGGAAAGTGAAACCGCAAGGTCAACGATTCAAATTGAGGCAGCTGCCGCTTAATTTTCCACTGTATTAGATTTTCCGCGCGCTTGAATAAACGGGGGAAAAAAAAAGAACTCAACTTTTTTTCGCACATATACTATACACGAGTTCACGAACACATGCACACACACACACTCGCGCACACAGCTATCCGGTACACCGGCGAGAGACGAGACGAACTCCTGAGGGTTGTGAACTTCAGTTCAGTTTACTGGCAAGCAAACATCCCGGGCCAATCGTACACACGTACAGATTTGCAAAGAGCGCCGCGTCGCGCTGTGCCGCACCGCCAGTAATGGAAATCCTTGCAATGCTTCTCTCTTGCGGCCAAGATGAGGTGGAACAATAGAAAAACTCCTGTTCCACGTCGCACCTGTTTTCATTAAAGCACCTCAGTCGCGACTGACGAGACTCCTCGACAGCAAAAAACTTGCGACGACACAAAAAACTGCCAAAGAAAAACTGCCAAGCACTTGCAGTGGAACAACGGCACGGCCACGGGACACGGGAAACGGGAGCGGACACGGACACGCGGCTACACAGAAAAAGTTACAACCGAACAAATTTCCATTCGAGAACCTAATTAGATGGGTATGTTTACATAGACCGAAGGGGGTGGCTTTCTCTAGCCCCACTGAGAACTTTCCAACCACCGTGCCACCACGACTGAAGAATAATGCCTCCTCCCCGTTTGCGGCTGCACGAAGAGGGTGTCAATTGTTTTCTGTTTTTTTTTCTATTTTTCTATTTTTTGTTATTTTTTGCTGCTCTTGAATATGAAGTCGGAATGTTCACATAATTACGTTGGATTGAGTTGTTGCGCGGGAGGATGAATTTCTGACGAATCGCGACACAAGAGGATGTGATGGAGAGGATCACGGCGCGTATGCGAATGTGCGCCCGGTTGGAGTAACCTCACGAATGTGACTTGGCATATATCCGTATGCTGGCTTTTCTGCGAGCGTCTCTAAAGCAAACAGACATCGACTCGTCGACAGTGTGTGTCGCTATAAAATTCTGAGTTTCTTGCACGAATGGTGTGACTAATGGCGTTGGTGTATGGGTATGCCGCGCCGCGCCGCGGCCGCTGCTATCGCCTTGACGAGACGTCGTCAAATTCGCCGTTGGTCTCATTGGCGCTCTCGTTGTCGTCGCTGGACATTCTTTCTCATTACTCGTGAATAATTTTCATCTCAGATGTTTCAAGATAAAACCGACAGCCACTACAGCAATAAGAGCGAAACATATTTTTGCATGCAAAACAATCGTTAAAAAAATGAAACCATGCACACACTAAGTGTCCTGGATTTAGTGCGGTTATTGAGGAGGTATCCGGCCTCGGGGGCAAGAGTGGAAGGAGGACACTTAGCCCCATTTACCACTGTCCGAGAGAAGTTTTTTGTGTGACGTGGATATTCGCAGTATGTCGTGGTATCTTTCATTAGGGCACTCAGCTGGAGCTACTGCTTTCTGCTTCTTGGGAGTATTTTCGATTGGGAGAATTTTGAATTCGCGACGAGATTCTAGAAGGTGAGAATGAAGCCAAAATGGGGTGCTGCTGTTATCAGGGAATGCATGCAGCACTTTGTGTTGATCAACGATACGATGATCGTGTGAATTTATAAGAATCCTTGCTGGGGAGTCGTTTGGAACGTCTTTAATAACGTAAGCCGAGGAGATACGCCTAACTAGACAACTTGATTGATTGTATAAATTTAATTTGAAAATTCAACCACCCCCGGTTAGCAATACGAACACATACTCTATTTGGTCAAAATTTCAGGCGGTTTCGGACATTTCACGCTGCTACGAGAAGACTGGCAGTGTAAATTCGAAGGGTGGCGGTGAATAAATTTAAGTTCACTGACTCAGTAATCGATCTACTAGTACAAATGTTTCAATGAAACGACAGACCTGTGTATATTGTAAA
Organism: Eristalinus sepulchralis; assembly: GCA_944738645.1. Lineage (NCBI taxonomy): Eukaryota > Metazoa > Arthropoda > Insecta > Diptera > Syrphidae > Eristalinus > Eristalinus sepulchralis. The sequence continues at coordinate 1,378,029 of OX122883.1, forward strand.
TTTACATTCGCCTGTAGAGTCCGCAGGAGTGTTGGAGGCAGTTGATTTTGGATCTTTCAAAAAACTCAGTTTTTCTCAAGTTATAACTTGTAGCATATAACATATGTCGAAACATGAACTTGATCCTGTTTCTCTTGAAATTCAACAGGCCATAAGCCTCAGCTATGTGTTTTTGTTGTATGTGGTTTGGAGCAGTTGGAAACTGGCTTAAATTTTTGGGGAAAAATCATTTAAGGACCAACATGGCCGGGTAAGTCGAAAAACGTGAATCTCTAATATATTCGCGGCACAAATCTTCTTAAGGTGTAATAATGTCCAACGCATCCCGAAACAGGGTCTCTTGGGTGTTGATTTGGTGGCGTAATCATTTCATATCTCTTTGGAAAATGTTGGCCATTTCAACATTTTTTCTTTTTGTTTTCGTTCAAATTGGGATGCTATGAATCCATATCTGCATGAACAATTGAAAAACATGGTCATATCATATGTCACACAGATTGTGATCCTTTTAGATCTATGATTGCAGGCGTTAGCGCATAGGTCACAATTCACAGAGGACTCCAATCCATGCCGTCAGTCAAATTAAGTCTGAATTGTGCTTTGTATTCATTCGAAAATTTCAGATGATGGTCGAACTTTTGAACCTCAATAATAATAATTAATAATAATAATTGAGTGGCACTACAGCCCACAACGGACTAGGGCCTAGCTTCTACAACAACTACCCGTGTTGTGCATGCTACTGTTCTTCATGAGTCGAAGGGACCTACCGTTTTTTGCCAACTCCGAACGGCGAGATTTGAGAAGCTTTTCATAGGCAATTGATACACTTCGAGTGTTGTCAGCAACTCGAAAGAGGTGGTGCCGTGAAAAAATGCTAGGTGTCCCGTCAGGGAATCAAACCCAGACTTTCTGCGCCGCAGTCGATGCACTTACCACTACGCCACGGCGACCACCTCAATACGTTAACCAAATAACGGCATGGATACGTCTTAAAAACAAATAAAATATCCCGATAAAATCTTACGCACAACTTTTCTCATTTGCATTTAGAGATAGAAAGCGCTTAACGAAAGACACGGAAGTCTTTGCTTCTTTCCATAATTTTTTTCAGATTTATTCGATCAAGGTTTCAAACTTTAGTTTTGGTTGCCTTGTTGGAAGAAAAGGCATATCGCGTCTATCTGATTGAGGGTCCCCTCGAATGCAATTGCCGTCGTATAAGGATGATCCTTTAAGTACACTTATTTCCATTGGGCTGTGGGCTCTAGTTCTTGCATTTAAACATCTCGTTGATGTAATGAGATTTGAGATTTGAGATTATGTGACAATTAAATATTTTTTATGCTGAGCTAGAAACGGCTATATGGTTTCAGTTCATATACAGTCGTTGATGAGTCTTTTTTTCACTTTTTAATGCCTTTTTTAATTTTTGTGCATTCGTTCTATGGGTACCGATAGGAACTTATTTTTAGGATAGTATCCATAACAGACAGAATCACAACTTTGTAGGAATAGTCTATCATGGTTTTCAGTTCTGTGATGGGTACCTTTTTCATAAGACAATCGGTTCCATCTTCAGTCTTCAAGACGACATTGCTTCAAACATATCATAATTTACTCCAATTATTTTTCGCGATGTTAGTTTGGGAAATATTTAAAAGAATTAAGCTCAATAATCATCAAGATTTAAAGGATATGACGTAAAACGTAAGAACCTTGAGCGTGTAGTCCATCCAATAGATCTTGGCGCCTACAAGTGTGATGTGTAAACCCCCTTTAGATGTCTTTCCCACCTCACTAGTATTTAACAAGTTCATTTATGCATCGTTTTCTAAATAGAAGCCATCGCTATCAGCGTAGGAATGTCGCATAATAATCGAGAATTTGATATAATCGCAAATAGACAGTCTCCCATCCCATCTTTACCCTCGGTATTGACAAAAACTAAAAACTGTAATCGAATATCTGGCATTTCGCGGTGAGATATCGAATTCCCTTTAACTTGTCGCGGAGTCGCAGCAACAGCCTAGGACATTCAAAGAAAACCCAGCCAATCCAGTCGTTTTCAAGACTAAGTATGCCAATGTCCACGTGTAAGATACTACTAAAGGACTCATTACATCTATTGACAACAGAAACCATTCTCCCTTCGTTGCAATTCTGGCTTCTAGCAATGAAGGTGTCATCGTGGGTCATTGCCTGATAGCCACATATTCCAGCAGATTAACTCTTTTCTAAGGCAACTTCTAAGTTGTTTAGATGAAGAAGAGAAACAAGATAATTGGGGCTTCCAGGCAAATACAAGAGGGTTTCCATCGATGTCTTGCAGAAAATGCGAATTAAGCCTTTTATTTTTTGAAAAACAATAGTTCCTTTTTCCCAAAGCACGTAGTGCGTACGTGCGTCAACGCTTATGGTGTTGTTTATTTTGTAATTTTGTACGACCTTCTTCTTAATTTTTTAAGTCTGTTTGTTTGTTTATCAGACCTGCGAACAAAGAAAGTCTGAGCTTCAGCTATAGCTGCCTTTCATTCTTGAGGGTCCCAGGCACGCTGCTTTCAGTTGTAAAGACCAAGCTCTCTCTCGTTCGAAATTACTTGGTATCTTTACCGGAGGTTCGACCTTCCTCTCCTTCTCGAACCTAGAGGCCGGGATTCGAAGACCCTCTTAGCTGAAACATTGTTGTCCATTCGCTCGATGTGGCCGAGCCTTTCGAACGACATCCACATCTTGGTACTCCATTCGCCTTCATCGCAGACAGGACCATACAATTTTTCTTTCAAGAATCTGCTCCGCCGTTTTGCTCTGCTCCGTATAAGAGTACATATAGGATTATCGTCTTGTCAAGCAAGATTTTAGTCCTTCGAGTCAGGAGTTTGAACCCTAGCTGTTATGACCAACCGAAATAACACGGTTGCCAACGGTGATTCTGTCCGGAGCAGTGGTGTCCATACGCTCTACATGGCCTGTCCATCTCAAGTGTTGTATCAGAAGGCGCTTGACTAGGCGAATGTCGTTGTACAACCATAAAGTTTGGCATTGAATATTTTCCTAAAGATGCCATCATCGCAAATTGGACCAAAAATCGCACGCAAAACCTTTCTCTCGAAAAAACTAAGGGCTTCCTCATCCGCTTCTAGTAAGGTACAGGCTTCCATAGAGTAGGACTGGGATGATCAAGGTGTTATATAAAGCAAGCTTAGTCCTTCGAGAGAGGGCTCTATTCCTCAATTGCCTCTTGAGCCTAAAGACACAGTGATTGGCAAGAGTGATTCTGCGTTTGATTTTGGTACTGGTGTTGCCGTTTTGCCCTCATTAACCACCAGACCCATTTTATTCGCTTCCGCCTTAATGCCTGCAAGCGCCTCATTGACGGATCGCTGTGTTTGTCCAATCACGTCAATGTCTTCGGTGTAAGGTAGCAGTTGGACGAACTTTTGGAAGATCGTGTCTCTGTTGTTGACTTGTGAGTTGCGCAAGATCTTCACAAGAATGATGTTGAAGAAGTCAATGACAACGCGTCGTCTTGTCTAAAACCTCTTTTGATTGAAGAGGTTGAAGGTCTCGGTGAGTTCGTTACCAACCATGATGGAGCAGCGACAGTTCTCCATCGTCATGCTACACAATCTGACAAGTTTGGTAGGAATGCCAAAATTAGACATGGCACTGTACAGTTCGTGTCTATGCACCCTGTCATATGCACGTCCATTTGTATATTTACGACAAAAATTTGGTTGCATCACGTCGCGCCTTCTTGTGTTGAAATTAAAATTTTCATACACGGCCGCACTTGCATTGATGTCATTTTCGGTGACAGTCTATCATTGGAATGCGAAAATTACGCGAAAACTTCGATCACAATTCAGATTAACCATGAAAATTATAATCGCCTCAAATATCAGTACAATCATGCACTCAGAGATTGCCGTATCAACCCTATCAGCCGTTTGCAAGTAAAATTTTTGCTGGCTCTTGTCACTTCAACCTCTCAACCCCATGGAACTTCAATCCGGTTCACGTAAGTGCCTGTGTTCCATTTGATCGGAAACTCATTTATTGCCACCTGCGACCACATCTCATCGATTTTCCTGCACCAAGCTCAAAACAGAAACAATTAAACATACGTTGCCGCCAGTCGAGGTCCCACACAGACGAAACCAGAAGCCAACTGCAATAAACAAAGCTGAACACATCCAATCATAAGGAGATACCGGATGCAATCTAATTTAAGATTTCCCGCGCAGCACTACGGACCGCCCGGCGAACGATGTTGCAAACGCTTGCTTGTGTTGGGGACGCATCTGTGTTTGAGCAAATGGCATTACCACGAAATCCACGTAAACTGAGATCCCATTTTATCGCCATCGGTCCGGTACAGATTTGCGCTCCAACTCATACTGGATCCATCTCATCTGTGGGGGGTGGGGTGCACTCCCCTTCGCCACTCAGAACTTTTTCATCATTCAGATAATGGAAAAATTAAAATTTTATTATTCTCACAGAACAGAGAACAGAAAGAGCAAAACCACCCTCCTAGCCAGCCCACATTCAACACCCCATTAATTCTGTATTTCCCAACCGCTTACTATTCCGTCCACTCCCCCACTCCCCACACTCTCCACCGCCCACAACACAACTTCACCACCACCACGACGACTACGACGACGACGACAACCATTCAGGGGACGGTGTATATCGTTGATCGATTGAATTTCCACTCCCCACTCAGTGTGGGTTGCTTCGCGTGGACAGTGGGTGGGGGGGGGGGGGTATAGTGGAGCTCAGATTGTCGCCGAATCTCCCCCACAAGCCGCTCCAATGGTCACAGGGGCGCGGGCACCGAGTGCGGTGTGGCTCTGGTTGCTCTTATCTCCTTCAATTATCTCTGGCCCCGCTACTGACTGACTGCACTCCGAAACGAAGCGAACTTTCCTCGCGTCTGCGCCCTCGAGCCGCCGCACTTCTAACGAACCCCATGTGGGAGGAGCTTTCCGCCGCCGTCGTGCCGCAAATTTTCCTTTCACATCGAATCATGCTTCTGCTGAATTTTCTTCTCTCAGCAAAATGGATGTGAATTTGCAGTTTTCCCTCGCGAACGCATAAAAATCATTGGAAATGCTCAAGTTAATGAAGTGTAGAGTACACGACTGTTTGGGGGTGCATTTTGTGCACAGTACCTTGCCACAGCAGCGGCGGCGGCGGTGGTACAGTTAAAAAGTCCTTAGGCGCGTCAGCGGGATGATCCCTCTTAGGTCATCCGTCGCGTCGGTGGTAACCGTTTTCAAACGCGGGCAAAAAATCAAAATTCAGAAAAAAGTGCAAAAAAGAGCGGATACGACGACCCGTTTGGGGTTGATTTTGTGTGTGCGGTGACAATGATTTTTATTTGACGAGGCAAAGCTCAAAGGCGTGGCATGACACAGAGATATCTACGAATACGAACAAAACAGTATCATATCTCTGTGCTATTCTGTCGCTGCTAGTGTGGTTTATCTGTTGCCAGTTGGGGAAAATCGCAAAGAAAAAAGACAGAGAACAGACACGAAAAACCCAACAAAAACGAGAAACGAGAAACGAGCAAAACGGGGGAAAAAAAGAGGAAAAACAACTAATGACTCCAGTGCTTCCACCCTACACCCACCCACTGCGGCCCCGACGACCGCACCAGCCCGATGGAATTCCAGTGTTGTTGTGTGACAAAGATATTCGTTCCTCTCTTTATCACGTCGTCTTCGTTGGCGCTGGCGTTGTCGTTGTCGTCGTGCCCTCGAAAACTTTCACTATCTGCACCTAGTGGAAGGAGAAGAGCTATGGTTGGTCTTTTCCAACCCCCCACACGGGCATGCTGGTGTGGGTGTGGGTGCGGTGCGCAGCTCGGAGTGGGAACTGTGGGAGTACGATTGAGTACATAATCAGTGTGAATGCGCTCCTCCACATCCTTGCTGGTGCTGCGCTTAATGGGATTGTCAGCTTGCGAGCATGTTCGTTGGAAGGATGAAGTCAATAAACTATCTACTATCTGATCGCATAATCAATTCAGGAATGACGCCGCACACATACTCAGCGAAGGTAAATATTTACACATTAATTTCAGTGTTCTTAGTGTGCTGGTGAAGTGCTTATGTTTGTCAGCAATGGGATGTGCGAGCTGCGAGTGCCACATCTTTGGAATGTGCTACATTCATTCTTACACGAATTCAAGATGTGTACACAGGACGTATGTGCACATGGATGTGGAAAATGGTTCCATTTCTTATTTTTTGCGGGTGAGCACACCCGAGGAAATTATTGAATTCCCTCACGACAGGATGAGGAAGCGGATGTGTGGTATTCTATAGAAGCTTTCAGCTTAGATTATGCTTTCCTGCCTCTGTTTGGAGGCGACTTCGAAAGGTACAGCTGTAGATAAAGATGGATGAGGTATTCAATTGTTTAACCGCATTTCCGTTATTTGCAACATTTCTTCTCAGAGAATTTATTTTGAGGTGTTTCGAAAAATCTCTGTATTCTGCGCAAAGTGTCTGTATTTTGGCAGACAGAAAACGTATTTTTAATTTTAGTTGGTGGAAATTAAAAATACAACTGCGTGCTGAAATAGAGAGTACTATCGCAAAGCTAGCGTTTTATCCGAAGTCCTATTCGTGGTTGTTAGATTTGTCAGTACTTTTCAAATTTTCCTCTTCAATTTAAACCAGAATTTAACATTACTGTCATAATGCAGTAACCGAAAACTCAGTAAGGAGAGTCATTCTAAATTGTATAATGTTCTGAAAAGTAATGTTGAGTGGCACAACAGTCCACAAGAGCCCAGGGCCTAGCTTCATAAGCAACTATTCGTGTTGTGCGTCCGACTGTTCTCTCAATGGACTTAGAGTTTGTTGCCTGTTCCGAACGGCAAGATTTGAGGAAGCGTTTTAGAGACAATTAGCACTCTTTGTATCAGCTAACCGAGAGAAGTGGTGCCGTACAAAATGCGAGAATCGAACCCTTGAGCCGTTTAACCCTTGTTAAGAGCAAACTTTACAAAAAATGGTTTATCTTAGACTTAGCTTCAAATTAGAACATTTTAAGCCGATTTTTAAATAATTGGAAATTCAAGTCAATTAGGAGCATTTTCTGGCGATTCGTCTTTTCATCAATGAACTTTGGCAAAATTCAGATATCAGCTGTGAAGTCCCTATTGGTGTTGGCTTCGTTATCCAACTATTTGCCTGCCAACCTCCTTTGCACTCAAGTGAATTAAGCGAATCTTAACGATTGTGAGAGAATTATTTAATTTTGGCCATGGGACGACAGTTCAATAAACACACTCGACCCCTACTGCTGGCGTGGGCTTGATGTCCAATATGATCACGCCTCTGCCCCTAGTTGAGGGAACTAAGTCAACATTTTCTTTACAGACCTGCACAGTGGCCAATTAAGACTCTGCGGGAGAAGGATAATCTATCATTTGAAAACATAAAAGAGCATGTTGCAATTCTGGTAACAAGGCAAATCAATTGAAATATTGAATTCAGTTCAAAACTGTCATACAGATATGGGATTTGGTTTTACGTGATCACCTGCCTTAACGGCTTAGATCACGGGGTATATTTTTCCAATAGTTGTATACAAGACTTAGTTACGCAAGTACCAAATAAAATCATGCTTGAGGGGCCATCACCCCACCATGGCATAGAGCGAAGGCTTTCTAAGACCTCTGCCGCTCTCTAGGTCGCAGCGCTCGGTTGAGAGTGTGCAACTCCACAGTAAGCCGGAAAAGTCCCCTAACCAGCTGGCCTAGTTCTGAGTTAAACAATAAACTGGACCACTCAGCACAGTGCACAAATCCCGTCACTGCCCCCGGTATTGGGTTTTAGGCCACAACCACCACAATACTCCCACATGGGGGCCAAACGCACGCTACCGCACGGTCAGGCTGAAGCCGAAGGGTCTCTTGACCTCTCGTGGCACCAGAATATATCCTCTAGTCGAAATGTCACTACAAGTCAGGTTTCCTCAACACATGGGTCTGGTAGCCGCAATCGCATCAAATGGTCTTTGGCTCCATCAGTCACTAATGATAGTGTCACGGATGTGATTTTAAATCAATTGCAAATCAATTTAAATTTAAATCAGATGCATATCGGGACATTTAGGCGCCCCCTATACAAACAAAAAAAATTAATATAAAATGAATCATTTTTGTTAGTGGAGCCCTCTATATGTACCAGGACTTGAGTGACCTGTTAAGATGGTCAAGTACTTTCAAGTACTTTAGTATCCTCCTGGTATGGGCCTGCCCGGGACATAGTCAAATTCAGAGAAATTCTTCGCATCTGTCACAATGACTCCACCATCAGCCGGCACAGTGTGGAGGCTCAGACTCAGGCTTAGGTGGGAGGTGTTTTGAGTCACTGAACATTAATGGCGGTTTTCTAGAAGAAACTGAATAGCTTTCTATTTTCGGTATCAATTGTTGAAAGTCGTAAAAAGAGCAGACACATGTTTCGGTTTCCTTCGCCATTGCTCAAAGTTATTTTTTTCCTGTGAGCTCACAGCGCACAGATTTAAGCTGGTGCCCCTCTAACCCGCCATCGACTCTTGAACATTACAGAGAAAAGGAGCATTAAATGTGATAGGCAGTAGCTGCATAATGGCAAAAAATTTACATCCCCAATATCGTCGCTATGACTCTCATTTTGTCGATATTTTTACAAACACTGCCCTCCTGAAATTGCATCTTGTATCCCTCCTCACAAGCCACCTCAACAGAAATACGCTTTGCGCCTAGGACTCCCCTAAGCTTACATTGCATACAAAGACTCTTTCGTTAAGCAAACTACACGTATGTACGTGGAATGCCGTAACCAACTCTACTTCCAAAAGTTACAATCTCGCTTCCCAGGTTAAGTTCGGTTAGAAGAGCTAAGATAAGAAGCAATTGTACCCAATGGTCGAGAAGACCCATTCACAATAGGCCTTGTACTTGAGCATGTTGAGCAGTTAGCGCTGAGGCCACAAGCGGTTACCGAAAGCACACCGATGTTAGGGTTAGGACCTTCGCCAATTTACTGAGCTTATCTAAGATCCTTGCTTGCAAATGAATGAGCCGTCTTTTTTAAGGGTCTGTGTAATGACGAAGAAGGCGCTCCACTGATTCTATTTGTTGTTCCTTAATACAAAGCATGGTGGTACCATGCAATGTGTTGTCCAGATGCCGTTTGATGCCAGAGTATTTTCATGGCATATATAGTCTTGAGTAAGAAACAACTCACAAAAATCAAATAAATGAATTTGATCCTTTGAAGTATAGGATTGGAAAGTAAATAATAGTTCTCAGAAAATAAGAGAAATTTTTTTTCATGGAACGAAATAACTTTATTCTATCATGAATTGCCCATTTTGATAAATTACCTTTTGGCATCTTTCAGGTAGCATCAACGTGGAATGTTTGTAAAACTTCTTGTTCTTATATCAAATCGTCATCTTCCTCACCATCATCATTATTGGCATTTTTACCATTCAAGAAGTTTTGCAAAGATCAAAATAAAAAATCATCAGATGGTGCAAGGTCAGGACTATATAGTAGACGTGGCAAAACATCCAAGCCAAGCTCCAAACATTTTTGCCGAGTGGTCTTACATTGTCATGATGGAATACAGTACCTTTTCTATTTGTCAATGTGGGTTGCTTTCCTTCCTTTCCCAACTGCATTGTTCAGTTCAGACATCTGAAATCGCTTGGTTGGGTGGTAAAACCTCCAAGTAATTATAATTGGTATCTTCGAAGTAATAGGGACCAAAGGGTCCACGTATTCGATCATTTGAGTGTTTCAAATCCCAATGAGCGGCAATTTTCTTTGATTTCCAACCCACCCAGTAAGAAAAGCTCCTCTTTACAGAAGAAAAAGTTGTTTGAAAAATGTGTGTTCAGGGTCTTCGGTTCCAATACCAAGAACCGTGTCTACGGCATTCTAAGTGATCAGCAGGCCTTAACCTTTTGCATAAGTTGAACTGTATAAAGATAGAAATGGAATGGAATGGAACTGAGATGTGATTGCTGCGACCACCGAAAATCGAAAACTTCGGTTCACCAGCATCACTTGAACTTACAGACTGAAGGTGCACTAGGATGTAGCACAGGCCTTCTGAGATGGTGACACTATTTTTTTTTTGTGCTATCAACGAGCATTTATTCGTCACGTTTGCCTTTTTCTCTGAAACTTTTTCGGCCTGAAGATGCGCAAAACGATTTTTTCCATACTCCAGTTCTTTTAGCGACGCTACCATTTTCTTAGCAATGTCTTGTTGTTGCAGTAGTCGCTTCTTCTGATTTGACCCTAACGGTGTTGATTGTCCATCCATGTAGGAAAATCAGGTGAATTATTTAGGGGCCCAAAAAAATTCGGATTGATTGGTAAGCCATGGTGTTTTCGCCAATGCTCGCGCAACAAAATAAATGTGTACGACAAACCTCTGACAGCGCCATCTCAACATATTTATTAAAGATATCCTCTTGAATGATATATTGGATGGAAAGGATATATTGAATGATATACGTTGGATATTCGTGTTTCATTATTTGGCTATGCTCCCTCTTTTGACTAATATTTCTTTCCGCATCCAAGACATTTTCAAAATCTGATATCTGAGACATATTTTAAAGGAAAAAGAAATCGTATTCGAAACATTTTAGAATATCAGCTTTCGATGCCAACAAACTAAAGAAAAAAAAACTGCTTAAAAGAATACGAATTTTCAGAAAACTACTCCAATTTCGAATAAATGAACAACGCCCCTATACAACGAATATCCATAATTTGAAAATTCTTTGTTTAGGATCTTTTGCGGCCTGAGTAACGGGTTGGAGTGGTTGCGTTGTTAAGACCAATGTATAAGAAACTTGTAAGCCAGCTACGCCTTTGGCCGTTGATCAATAGAGAGAATAGTTGTCTGATTGTGAATTGGAAATTCGGAACAGCTCGATTTCAGGTAAGAGGATGGAGAAAAATCCCACAGAATATGCTGGCAAGCATTCCACTGCTACGCGTTGCCAAATTCGACCAAAAAACAAATGGTCCTGTCATCAAGTTTAGAAAAAAATGAATCTTGGAACTATGACGTAACCAAAAAACAGGTTGCCAACATTATACTCGGAACCACTCGGGTTGGAGTGGCATGAAGTGTAGCCGGTTGTAGCTTAGCTTAGACTAGGCTGACTAGAAGCTGACTATTGAACCCCTCATCAGTGAAATATTTTTTTACAAGATGAAATGTCATGAGTGTGTAAGTACAGTCATTCTAAGGAATTTATATATCAAGCTGTCGACCGCTCGAATTCGTACTCTTTTCCTTTTCCAAACGAGTACAACATTGCACATTCTTTGGGTAAGTTTCGAAAACGAACCCTGAATGACGTCAGTTTAACTAAAAGAGTATACACATTAGAAGGGGTAGCCCTTGTGACTTTAAATTGAAACATGTCTCAATTACGAAAGAGGGAAAAGACTCGACAAGTGGGAACTCCACGAAATGAGGGTGGGCCAAATCTACGACACTTGTACACCGCTGAGTTTGCGCTTCACAATGACATGTGATGAAATGTGGAGTTCTTGTGACAATCGAGAAAGATCTGGGCAGCCGTGATATGCAGACGAAAATCCTTTTCACATCCCCAAATTTTGGTACGAGTATTTCACCTTAAAAAGGTAATGATCTGGTAGACATTGAATCCAGGTCAAATACATAAATGACAACGCTAAATACTGTACCTCCCACGAAACGATGCAAGAGGTTTTATTTTTGTGATTATAACTTCTTTTCGCATCCACCCTATCCACGTTTCATTTGTTAAATGGCGTTATTTTGTTGACATAAGGTATATCGAAACCAAGCAGAGCCTTTGAAAACATCCTTGTGTTCAAAACTCCAGCCTTAGTAAAAAAGGAGCAATGAAACTTAAATTACAGTGGAAGAAGGTTGTACGGGTCACGATTCATATCTTGAATTAGTTAAAAAAAAAAAAGTTTTAAATATAATTTTAACTTTTTATCTTTTTTATTTTTATTTTTTTTTCAAACCCCAAATTTCATGCAAATTTCTTTATAAATTATGAAAAGTGTGACTCGTCTAAACTACAAACGTTCGTTCTTTGGAAACGAAATTTTAAAAATTCTAACATGATAAGTCAGAGGCTCGAGTACTAGTCAGACTAAGGACAAGGACTATCTTGACTACGACTGAAGTGATAAGCGTAAAAACTTGAACTAAATGTTGCTCATATCGTGAACTTGAACAAAAAAAAGGACAACACAAAGGAAAAATTCTAAAATTAACACAACTCGTAAGTCATTTGTAACTAGTTTGATATCGGAACGTTGCAAAGCATTTACTAGGAATTTTGACAAACCAATTATTTTTCAATGTGCAATCGAGTAGGAAGTCTTATTTTCGAAGAATTTTTCTGATACATTTCTATTTTTATTTCTGAATTTAGATTAAATTACTTACAAGGTCCGCGCTTACCATATTGGGTAATATTGGAAACCAGCTGGGAGTGGGGAAATGGGTGAATTTTGCGAGAAACACAACATTTCAACTTGCAGAGCCTACCAGGTGCAGAAAACGGAACAGAATTTACTTCCTCGTCATTCTATAAAAGCGCTTACAAGCGCAGGCAAGTAATTGGGGATTTTATTCATAGATGGCTTTAGTTGAATTGTTAGGCTTGGAGACGAAATCGATGTGTCAAACACATTTTGTTATTTGACAGTTGGTACTTCAATGCGAGGTGTTCCGTCCGAGATTCTAGACCAGTGATTCTTAACCGGTGCTCCGCGGAGCACTAGTGCTCCGCAAGATTGTCGCAGGTGCTCCGCGAAACAAAAGCTAAACTCATATAGTATAATAAAATATACATATAAATTTATTAGAACAAACTTTCAAATATATGTATATGCGGTATGTACTTAGTTCAAACAAAAATTTAAATCAAGTAGGCCGCATTTCAAATATACAAAGTACATGCAGTAGTACTTAGTTATAAACAAAAATTTAAATCAAGTAGGCTGCACAAAAAAATTCTGATCAAATAATATGAAATATTTTAGTGTTGTGTTGGACGTAAACCAATGTGTTTTCAATAATTATTTGATTAAATTTGTGCCAAAAAAGTGAAAAAATTTATTTCAGTAAGTATATTACGTTATAATTGTAAATTAACATAAATTTAAAATAAAAAATTAAATAAATATGTATACATACATATTTATTGTATTTATTTATTTAAATAAACTTAATATCAATCTCCTATGTTTTCATAAACTTAATTTTCTTATTCTGCATTAAACACTTTCGAAAAATACCTCTATTTACGCGTATATATATATGTATGTACTTATTCTTATTCCCAATTTATTTAGCCATGGACAAGTTCTTGAAACGAAAATGTAATTCTGAGAAAAATATTAATGATGGACCAAGTACAAGTCGGAGTAGTATTAATAGTGGTAATACAGAAGATGTGTCAACATGTAATAAAATAAGGAAGACTTATAGACAGTATTCTGACGAATACATCAGTTTGGGATTTACATGGACCGGTGAAAAGGAGTGTCCAATTCCTAAATGTGTTGTATGCGGTGTAGAACTGTCCAATAGTGCTATGTTTCCGGCTAAATTAAACCGACACCTTACTACTACCCATGCTAATCTTGTTTCAAAAAATAAGGATTACTTTAAAAGGTTATTGGGCATGCAAGATAAGCAAGCAAAACAATTTAAATGTGCTATGACAATATCTGATAAGGCGCAAATTGCATCATACAAGGTAGCCGAGTTAATTGCATTGAAACTAAAACCACATACTATAGCAGAAAGTCTAATTTTACCGTCATGTTGTGAAATAGTCAAAATCATGTTTGGAGAGGATGCAATAAATGAGATTATGAAAATTCCCCTATCTAATGATACAATAAAAAAAAGAATAAAAGACATGTCACTTGATATCGAGGAAACGGTTAATAATAAGCTTTCAAAGAAATTTTTTGCTTTGCAAATAGACGAATCTGTTGATATTAGCAGTAAAGCTCAATTACTTGCATTCGTTCGGTTCATTGATGAAAATGAAATAGTTAATCAATTTCTTTGCTGCAGAGAGCTTACAGGACATACAAAAGGAAAAGATATCTTTAATTGTATTACTACATATTTAGAAAAATACCAAATATCCTGGGATTTCTGCGTTGGAATTTGTACAGATGGATGTCCATCAATGGCAGGATCTATTAAAGGATGTGTTACACTTGTGAAAGAAAATAATCCAAATATCATATCTACACACTGTTTTTTACATCGGGAAGTTTTAGTTTCAAAAACATTGCCAAACACTTTAAAATATGTTTTGGATGAAGTGGTACAAATAGTAAATTATATTAAATCAAGGCCTCTGCAGGAACGCATTTTTAAACAGCTTTGTATATCTATGGATGCTAAGTATGAAAGTTTGCTATTGCACACTGAAATAAGATGGTTGTCTCGCGGTAAAGTCCTATGTCGTTTATTAGAGCTCAAAGATGAATTGTTGTGTTATTTCCGAAATGCCGCTGTGGATAAATTTGCAAAAAATTTTGAAAATGATATTTGGTGTGCTAAATTGGCATATTTAGCTGATATTTTTAAATACTTAAATTCAGTAAATACAAGTATTCAAGGTAAAAATGAGAATATTTTAACAGCCACGGATAAAATACTGGGATTCAATAAAAAAATATTGCATTGGAAAAATCGAATAATAAAAAACAATACGCTTGATATGTTTCCTTCAATTCAAACTAAAAATGTCGCATATATTATTCCTGCCGTAATAGAACATCTAACAATATTGGAAGAAAAAATCGAATGTTACTTCCCATCCCTTAAATTAGAATCCTATGACTGGATACGAAATCCGTTTGGGACATTTGAATTTTCTAATTTGGAACTGTCTTTACAAGAAGAAGAAGAAATTATTTCCTTGTCTACAGATCGATCTCTGAAGATGGAGTTCACAAAATTGTCTAATGAACAATTTTGGATTTCCGTCCAAGATGAATACCCATCTTTATCTAAGAAGGCAATCGCAATATTATTACAATTTGCTACATCATATCTCTGCGAACTTGGATTCTCAACATTAACAAATATAAAAACTAAAAAACGAGAAAGACTTCTCGATTTAGAAGAGGAAATGAGGGTAGCAATATCTTTTATTAGACCCAACATTGGCGAAATATGTAAAACTCACCAGGCTCAAATATCCCATTGAATTTGTATTATATTTTAAGTCATTTTGAATTTGTAACAATTTAGTTTTGTTAAATATATTGAATATATTTTATTTTTTGTATATTGTAGTTATTTGAGTTGAATAAATAAAAAAATAAAATACAAATTACTAGAATCAATGTTATTTGGTAAGGTGCTCCGTGAAGGTTTCATGTAATTAGAAGTGCTCCGTGAGCTCGAAAAGGTTAAGAACCACTGTTCTAGACCTTCGGGTTGTTGGTCCATGAATTAACCCACTACGCCACGGCAACCACAAGATACCAATAGTTATGGTCTATTTGGAGCGATGTGGTTGAATAATTATTGGCGGCACGACTTATTCTGACACGATTCATATCGCTTTAACGTGAAATTACGCGACCAGGAATATCATCTGACTCCTTTAGACTCTCATGCAAAAAATCCTCGGTATCTAGACGCCGTTAAGAACCAATATGACTCAACCTATGATCGAATGACAGCACGGAATGTTCGAAAAAATGTAACCTCTACAGAATCGCACACTGCGACCCTTCCCGAGGCAGCTCTTCGAATGTTACAGTTTACCATCTATCAAAAATTAAGACATTCATTATAGAAATGGAATATATGGCTGTGCGTCTTTCATTAAGCTTTCCTTTTGAAATCTGAAAAACACATTTCGTATACAATCGTACTTATATGGAAGTGTGTTGTGTTTGGCAACTTTTAACTAAAAAAATCATTTTTGAACTGCTACAGTCTGCCACACAAGGCTGACTTCGTCGTTCTCCGAGCTGCAAAGTCATCATCGCTGGTAACTTCTTGATCACGATACAAGCTGATGTCGAATAATTGAGTGGTTCCGAGGATAATGTTGCCAACCAGTTTTTTGGTTACGTCATATTTTCAAAATTCGATTTTCTAAAACTTCGTGACTGGGCCATTTGTTTTTTGGTCGAATTTGACAACGCGTATCAGTGGAATGTTTGCCAGCACATTCTGTGGGATTTTTCTCCATTCTCTTACCTGAAATCGAGCTGTTCCAAATTTCCAATTCACAATCAGACAACTATTCTCTCTATTGATCAACGGCCAAAGGCGTAGCTTGTTTATATTTTTCTTACACATTGGCCTCAATAACGCTTAAGATGGCTAGGCCATGTAGAGCGTATGAACACCACTGCTCCGGCCCGAAAAGTCTTCGAATCCGAGTCATTGGAACTACGCAACAGAGGACGGCCTAGGTTAAGGTGGCGCACAAAAGTAGAGAAAGACCTCAGCAAACTTGGAGTGCGCAACTGGAAGCAGCTGCAGAGGGATCGTGCTAGCTGGAGAGACATGTTAGTTGAGGCCCAGCTACATCCCGGACTGTAGCGCCTGTAAAAGAAGAAGAAAAATACATTGGCCTCCGATGGAAGTAAGATAACCTAATGCTCATTAATCATACAATTCTCTGATGGATGGAATCTGATGCTCATCGAGATTCCATCCATCAGAGGATTTTGGAAATCAACTAAATACAGTGGCGAACAAGTATTTCTTTGCATTAGCCATCTTTTACTATGTTCTACTGAATTAGGACACTCTCCGATGTCTTGGGTTACCTTGCGTTCTGGTGTTCCGATCCTCTTCCAGCTTCTGTTTCGCACTCGAAGAATATTCATTGCAATTTTGGAGGCGGTACGACTTAAGATCTGAGCCTCAACATTTGACTTTGTGATGGCTTGGTATTGATGGAAGAGGGCTGTTATATGCCAGTACGAAAAATCCGACATCTCTTGAACTAACTTCGGGGACTAGTCGGATTTTACTTTTTCTCAGCGGGCGTTACTTTACATGGCTCTAATTTACTTTGTAACACCTCATTTAGGAACAATTAAGGCCATCTTCAAATTTGGTCTCAAAATCGTGTTACCTTTAAGCTATCATCAAAACGGAGTTCTTTTGTCCCGCATGTAAGACAATTAATGCCTGTTGGGAGATCTTTTTCAATCAAGGCTTTGTTTTTTGGGCCATTCGGGATGGAAATAAATCGGAAGTTTCGTGTTATACTCCCCCGCCCAACACACCTTTTAAGTGAAAATAAAGTGGGTAGTCATGAGTTTGATCAGACATCTGGACATGCCACGAAAGACTCATACTCTAGTAATCGAATAAATATTATGCTCAACCCCAAAAAAACAAAACTACAATGGATGCAAACAACGCATCACAGATTATTCGAAGTGAAGAGGTCCTATAATAAAATCCGACGAATGCGGGCTCGATAAAAGGCGTTGATGAAGAAATGCGAAGGCAAGAAGTGCACTTGACAGACTTTACAATAGCTAGAAGCCAAACATTCTTTGCCATAAGACAAAACTGACAGTTTAAGGACGTCGCAAAATGGAAAGTGCTAACTTTCTTCACTAGAAAGCTATTGCCCCTTTAAAAATACACAACCATGGGAACTGAAAGGCTCTAGGAAGTATACAACTCAAACAGAGTAAAGATGAAATAAGGAGGCTATAAGGATAGGGCAAACGCTACGAAAGTTAACAAATGAAATATCGCGGATTGGTGGTGCAATGAAGAAGGAATGGAGGTCTGTCCCACGAAACAACACGAAAAAGAAGTCTCAACATGACACCAGAAACGTCGCTCCATTGCGCGAAAAAGTTCCAATTCGAAGTCTTAACACCAGTTCCTTTCAAATGACATTTGAGATTCAATTCAATCAATCCGTAGACAAAAGTGCTTACAGACTTATTCGCAGAACAACATCTCCTTGCCAGTAAATGTAAACACTCTTTGTCGCAGACAAAAAGCCGCGCATTGAATGCCCACCAATGTAAACAGGCAAATTAACAGATTTTATGCTTATCTGTCGAGCAGTAAAACCAATCGCCATTGTCCAAGATTCAGCCGCTCGGCAGACCGAGTGCAGATGTGTCCCAAGGCAGCAAGCTAATTCGATGTATTTCTTCCAGCAGAGCGTGCATTTTTCCCCCATCGATTTTCCACCGAACACAAACCACCACCGTCACCACCAAGTCGAGCTCCAGTTCGCGATGGCGCGCAGCCAAAGGAAGGCGGTACGTGCGCAGTGCATTGAATGGGATTCGATGCAGAACCAAATGAGTCATATTGTGGAGTAAACTCCGCGACTCTGACGACACATTCTCGAATACGCATCCGCACGTCGTAAAGCGATCGGCAAGCAGCGCTAGGAGGAGTCTGTGTCAGGCTGGCTCGCGGTTTGTGCCTCTCAAATTACCATAACGAATCCTCTGGTGCAGAGCGGCTGCCGATTCTCCGCCACACTCGAATTTATGTCTTTATTAAATTACTTGTGACGAACGCACCAGAGAGCAGGGGCAGACGACGCAGAGACTGAGACGCTGGGCTCGTGCTTGTCCGCACTGACACTGGGCCATAACCTAAGCCAACAAAAGGGTTGCCTCAGCAGCCATCTCCTATGGGTGCACCACCTCGTAAAAGCCGCCGTTACCATTAGTGCATCTGAATAGAGCGAGGTATCCGGTTGCACTGGAAGGCGTTTGTCACCGTTTAGTGGAGCTGATTGAGGAGCACATCGCCCCAAAACCATACAAGAAGTCACGTACGGCGGCGATTCGCCTCAAGACGAACGATGTCGCGTCCGGGACGAGACACTCGCGGCAGACAGGTTGCCTTTGCCGCGTCGTCTTCAGGGCGATGACACGCCGATCGCGGTGACCATGACTGCTTCGGCAGTCCAGGAGCCGAGCCACGGGCGACGCAGTCGAGGTATCATATCATCGTGCGGGCTGTGAGTAAGGCAGCAATTAAGGCCACAAAGTAATAGGACACGTGCCGCATGCTCGATGCCCTTCCTTCCGTGATTAGTATGAGTTCACCGCCGCGAAAGGGAATGTAATTTCATGCAAATGTAAGCCTGTTTCCATAACGCGAGACCAGGGTCATTTTAGTGTCCGCTCGCAGGACACCTCCACTCTTCGCTTCGCTTCGCGGTCGTCGGGGCTCTTCAACTTCCGAAATTATGGTCTTATCTAGCTTCCTGTCGTGACACAATTCCCTCGGCCCCGACACCGCCGAGTTTGCATACTGAATAGTTGACTTATGAGAGCAATGATAAATATGAGACCGTGTTCCGCGGTTGTGGCGTTGGCGACTCCTAATGAAATTCAAAATCGAGTGCGCGCACACACTCTCCAAACTCACATGGAACACGCGACTTTCATTTCACCTCATTACCTTCTTCGCGTCCACCGATTCCTCGGCGTGCCGGCTGCGAGACTCACATCAAGACGGAGAGGCCCTTGAGTCGTGCGGGTCGGATAACAATCTTTATGACAGAAAATGAGGATTAATAACAGTTGGTCAGGTGGACGTCAGATTTCTCAGCTCCTTCCACTTTTCTATAATTTAGCCCCCATCGCCAGCCGCACCGGCCTCACGGTGACCCCGGTGTCGCTGGTTGGGCGGCCAAGTCGAGTGCCCTGTAACGAGCGCGACCATTAGATGAGGCATTCCCTGAATACAGATTGACTAATTACTCTCTTTTGCGATTTTGGGTCAAGCGAGGTGCCGACGAAGGATCTGCGCAGATAGCATCGCAGGGGTGGTCGCCGGGCCTTCCTTCCCCTGAGGAAGGCGCAGGAGATTATTTATGTCTCTGACAGATTGTGCGGAATTGCTTTGACCCCATTGCGGACAGGACTCCCCCTAATCGCGCCCCATCCCAGCAGTGACATTAATTCGGCGGTGATCGGGAAACCGATTCGGTTTTTATTTGAGCTCGACTCCAGAGCCGGCAGCCTTTGCAGACTTTGCCCGCGCTTCTGTGTGCTCACGAAAGTTGTCTCCGGCATAAATCAAAAGCAACTTTCGACACAGCACAACATGGCGGATTTGTAAGCGGCAGCTCGGGCCCGGTAGTCCGCCGAGAGCAGGGGGGATGTTTTATGATTTCTCATTTTGAGGGCGAAAACCATGGGATAAAGAGACATGTTTATGGTTTTGTTTATGGGCAGCCCATGCTTGGCATTATGGCTGCCCTGCACGGGGAGGTGGAGCTGGCAGCGTGCACCACCACCCACGTCGTTAATCGAGAATTATTGCGATCTTCGCTGGGCGTTTTTATTTGTAATTGCTTCGACTACCTGGATAACGGCTCCATTGCTTATAATTCATTCTCGAAGTGACAGTGTTCAGATTCAGACTTCCCACAAACGACCCTCCCGCAGTGGTGCGTCCCTCGCGCACCGACCGCCGAGTAATATCCTTGAAATTAGGAAATCCTTAAAACCAGATGTTACGCCCTCGCTGCTCCTTCGGATTTCCTCACACAGCCACACGTTCCCGGGCGCTGTACACTCTCGGTGGTTGTAAAGGAGCGGTAGCAGTGCCGGAGACGGTCTGCATCTTGCCCGCTTCATGTGCGCATCCAACGACGTGGAAAATTATGATTTACGAGTCCACCCGATTTTCATGTCAAGCCGTTGTCGGTTTGGGTTTTCCTTTTGGTGGGGCGGCCATGGCGGCAACCAATTTGAGACCACGCCACGCCGCGCCGGGCTAGATCTTCCCTAAATCGATGATAAAGTCGTTAAACAATTTTCCAAGTTTCTGGACGATTTACTCCGCTCACTGGTTCAATTACATGTTTCACATGATTGTGGGAAGTGCTCTGGCTGCGGACGTTGCGGTGGTGTTGCGGAGCAGACGGAGAGACTGACGTGGACTGTGTGTGAAGACGGAGAGGTCAGGATACAAGGATGTTTGATTATGAGTCGAGCTGAGTGAGTGTGAATGCAGGATTTAAGCAATTACCGAGTCTTGCTTAAGCAGATGCATGCAAACTCGCTGACTGGGAGTGGAGGGAGGGCCGCCGGGCCCGAAGGATAGAGCGATTGATTGCACACAAAAGGAGCCGTACTCTTATTCCTTGTGTTGTGTCGTTCGTATTCAATTTCCGCTCACCTTTTCAGCACGCCTTCCTGGGCGAGAGCGGTGAGAGGGGAGTTCATCCTTTTTTGTGTTGATGGAATCACAAGGAAGCAATTTGAATGGGAATCGCTTGTTGCCATCAACCGTCAGAGGGAATTAATTGTGATGTCTGTGCGCAGAGTGCTAGAGCAGTGGTGGGTACTTTGATTTCAGTTCTCTGTCAGCTGAGTCGTTGACATGAGGCATGGAGGTGTGTCGGAGAACGCATTACTTTCAAGAATTCACAGTGACCACCTTGAATGTTTGTCGAAAAGAGAGGTGTAGGATCGTAGGACTGGGCTAGTCCTATCAATTTGTCTGTTGTCCGTTCGACAGTTCCATTCTAGTTAAATGGAAATGTTTTGACTATTTTGTTGAGTGAGGTCAATTTAAAGGCGCCTTGGATTACGTTGAACACAGTAATGCATGAATAGGCGCTTTCTTTCATTTAGTCAATTCTGTACAAAGGATGGTCTAATTCAAAAGCCTTAGGATTCGGTAGTGGAGTTATTTGAGTAGTTCAGTTTCTATACCTGGGACATATTGATGGATCCTAAATGCGTGGTTTCACGAGGGGGAAGTCCACCTATGATCCAATTTTCACGTGACTTCTTTACCATCATCCTTGATCTATCCAGAAACATGATCTTCCAAAGTCAGTTTAATAACTACCTTACGCCGACGACATTGACGTGATTGGACGAACACAGAGAGCCATCAATGAGGTGTTTGCTGGCATTGAAGCAAAAGCGGCTGAAATGGGTTTGGTGGATAATGAGGGCGAAACGAGGTACATGCTGTCATCAAGGAAGGACGCACAACACCGACGTCTCTTTGACAGAGCGTCACACTAGGCAGCAGAAACTTCGAAGTAGTCAAAGACTTCTTCTACCTCGGCTCTTGCCAATCGCTGTTTCTTCGGGCTCAAGAGGCAATTGAGTAATAAAGTCCTCTCTCGAAGGACTAAGCTTGCTTTATATAATACCTTCATCATCCCAGTTCTACTACACAACTAAAAGCAGATGAGGATACCCTTGGTCTCTTCGAGAGAAAAGTTCTGCGTGCGATTTTTGGTCCTGTTTGCGCTGATGGCATCTGGAGGAGAAAATTCAACCACGAACTGTATGGGCTGTACAGCGGCATGCGCCTAGTCAAGCGTCTTCGAATACAATGCTTATGATGGCTTGGCCATGTAGAGCGTATGGACACCACTGCTCTGGTCCGAAAAGTCTTCGAATCTGAGCCATTGGGATAACGCAACGGCCTAGGCTAAGGTGGCGCACAAAAATGGAGAAGGACCTCAACCAACTTGAAGTGAGCAACTGGCATCTCACCACCCCGAACTGAAGCACCACAAGAAGAAGAAGGAGAAGAGCTGACAGAGACAGGACTGTCCGAAATTCGGTTCAGGCACTGATTTATTTCGATGACATGGGCCTGATTTGACGAACGCAGCAATTTATCAATAAGGCGTTTGATGGGATAGATAGCGGCTGTAATACGTCCGACTGTAAGCGAGTGAAAAAGGTGCATGCCCTCATCAAAGAAGGACACCCAACATCGATGCCTCGCACAATTTTTGTCTGAAATTTCGGGCAGCAAACACAAAGTCAAGAACTTCGGCTCCATCAACACCATCATCATCGTCATCTCTTTCTTTACCCGCACGCATGCATGGACGGGAGGACGCCGCTCGATCCTCCGCCATCGACTCACACTTATCAGGAGCAATTCTCGAGCGCAGCCAGGCGAGTTTACGGACTTGATCCAACCACCTTACTCTGGGTCTGCCGAGCTGCCGCCTACCAGATGGAAATGCATCTAAGGCACTCCTCGGAAGACGTAATGAAGGGGACATCTGTACTACGTCGCCAGGCAACTATTTCTTTCATCCGAAGAACTAGCTGCTTAACATTGAGTTCCATCCAAAAAAAAACAGCTTCAGTACCGAAATGAAGTAAAATTACTCCTGCCAACCTCTGTTTCTGTGGGCAGTTATATAAGAAAGTCGTCTCTCCAAAGACGAGACTGGTTTTTATATAACTTACACCTTGAGCATTCCATTCCTCTGTGGTACAGACTCTTCGACGTTTTTAAGGAGCAAGGAAGTCCTTGGTCTCTTTGTGAGAAAAGCTCGATGTGCAATTTGTTGGACCTGTTCGCGTTCATGACCTCTGGAGAAGACTATTCAAATAGGAACTCTATGAGGTAGCATGCGCCTTGTCAAGGGTATATGAAATGATTTGGTGATGAAGAACGGATGGAGAACACTGCTCCGGTTCAAAGAGGTTCCGAGCCATTGGTTCATTTCAGGCGAGAACAACCTCGTTTGAGAAGGCCAACAGAGGTGGAGAAGAACTCAAACTGAAATGTGGAACTGGAGCCGCATCTTGAGAGATCTTGATGGAGACAAATGTTGGTTGAGATCCAACTTTCTCGAATGAAATGAATAGTGAACATGTTCCCCAGGCTTCTCTTGCTTACTTACATACTTAAGGTGGCGCTACAGTCCGCGGTGGACCTGGGCCTCAACCAACAAGCGTCTCCAACCAGCTCAATCTTTAGCAAGCTGTCTCCAGTTTCGCAGGCATAGCTGATTGAGAACCCTTTCCACTTGCGTGCGCCACCTGAGTCACGGTTACCCTCGGGGGTGGATTCGAAGACTTTTCGGGCCGGAGCATTGGTTCCCATCCGCTCTACATGACTTAACCTTCTCAATCGTTGGATCTTCACTGTTCTGGCGAAGTCGATGAAGCTGAACAGCCCGAATAGTTCGTCATCTGCATGTCTAGGGTGGACTCCTCCTCCACTCACCATCTATGCAGACGGGATCGAAAATCCCACGAAGAATTTTCCTCTCGAAGCAACCAAGAGCAGCTGCAAGCGCTTTTGACAAAGTCCATACCTCCGCACCATATAGCAGGACTGGGACGATAAAGGTCTTGTTAAGCGTTACCTTGGTTGTTCGAGACAAGGCTTTGGTTAGCTAAAAGGCTTCCTTAGCCCAAAGAAGCAGCGATTGGCAAGAATTGTTCTTCGTTTGATTTCCGAGCTGGTTTCATTGCCTGAATTGCTAGCGCTGCCTAGGTGGACAAAGTTTTTGACTACCTCAAAGTTATTTAAGTTATATCTGTCCGCTGTGACGTTCTGGCCGAGACGCCGGTGTTGGGTGTCAGCATATACTTGGTCTTACCCTCATTTACCGCTACACCCATCTTCGCGGCATCCGTTGCAATGACCAAGGCTTTTCTTGACTGTCCTTTAATCAGTCAAAGCAGTTCAAAATATTGCAGTTAATCGTCATTGAAATCATCGCAAATCGCATTAAAATGACCTCAAATTCCATGCTTGGCTTACACTTGACTGTTTGTGGATGCTGAAGTACGCCTTTCCACGCTTAAAACACCCACTTTCCTCCCAGACAATTTTTAAATAGACGTAAAGGACGCTATTCGTCAACTCTGTGTTAACAAATTCAAACTAAGCGTTGTGTACAATCAAAAAAAAAACAAACCTGAATTTATTTCGCAATCATTTTTACTCTCAAATAATCACACAGAATTATACCCACACATGTACGCATGTGTATATCCTTTGCACATAAAGTAGCCTTCCGCAACTCCCCTCAACCACAATGCCTAGTGCCTTTCGTTCTGCGAAAAAGTGTGTATCCTTCCACCCACACACCGTCCAACCACACATCGACGCACACGACTCGTGCAAATGTCAAAGCAAACGCGAGTATCTGTGCTACGTGACTTGTACGGATATTGAGTACTAATAAAAGCGTGAAATTCTTTCTCCAGCAGACAGAGCGCACCGAACAGTGAAAGAAAAACAGAACCATTTGATGTTATCAATTCATTATGGCAGCACATTTATCGCATCGGAACATTCGCACTCCCGTCCTGCGAACGCTGCGAATGCTGCGAGCCAACTCCGCCTCGACCCGCCCCAGGAGCCAGCACCGGCTTGAGGCAATTTTTATTTCGCCTGAGCGCAATGAAATTGAATATCCACTGCGCGAAAATTTTCAAGAAGCGCATGCCACTGCACTAATGCCTTATGCCTCCGGCCTGATCTGCGCTGATAATCGGGCGGACGGTCCTACTGACAGCGAAGTGAATAAAAGATGATCTCGGTATCGAATTCGAGCATTTCGAACGTGACTTCTCTTCGCGCGCTGCCGATGAGCAGCGCCTTTCTGTTTGTGCGGCAGGCGGCGGCGGCGGCGCAGACAGTCCCGGGGACGATCCAAATTGAACATCATCGGGTGCGCAGAAGATGAAACTGATATCTTTTCGCGGTAATTATATTTTTAAGTATCTGCCGTTGCAATGCGATGAGTGCCAATCGTGAGCGGGAGGGCGATGATTAACAAGTGCGGAACGAATTGCTGGTTGCATTATGCAAGTCTGGAGCATTGGAGTTATTGTTGTTTTTGACGACGTAAACAATGCAAATGCATTGACCTGGATTTGGATTGTGTATGAGTAACTGTCAGCAACAGCTGGTGAAATCCTATGCGGTTGAGGCGGCGGCTGAATGTTTATTTGGTGTTTGCTTTACCGATTGTTCAACAGGAGATGGTGTCGTCTGCAATTAGAACTTATCTTTTGAGTTCAAAAATTCTGTGTAGTACTCGCTCTTTCGGGTGTTCAACAATTGCGTCTTTCAGACTGTGCAACAAAAAAGTTATTTTAAAAGTTCATCAAGGCATTGGCCTTTCCCTTAACCACTTGTTCTAATTCTTTTCCCGTAAAACATCTGCCCACAACAGACGTTATCAGGAATGTATCAGTCAAGATCAACTTCATTCAATCGGACTGTTGATCTGGCTACTGATAGCGCATGTCCATCAAAATTCCAAGTCGATAAAACGGGCGGTAAGAACTTATTTCAAGAGCACTCAGTGATCAGTGAAACATCGTTTAGTTTAAAATTAAAAACAAAATTGCGATCGAAGTACGTGGTTATCGACCTTGTGGCCCGATCAAATTCACTGATTTACTTGAACTCCCATCAAATTTGTCTTATCTGACAGGCAGAGTAATCTCTTGATCTTCGATTCGCACATTGCTGCTGATAAGTATTTACGATTCATTCACTGTGATTTGTTTTCCCATTTTTTTATCAATGAGCAGTGAAAGTCTAACAGTTGAAAGAGGCGCGGAGATCGGAGTGGATCATGACATGGCAGTCTGGGAAAGGTGCTTTGAGGCACGTTCGAATAGCTCTGCTGCACACTTGGTATCACTGAAATAGAATATTTAAGAGAGTGGGATGGGAATGAATTTTCAAGGCAAATCTGCTACAGAAACGTTCCGCGAGATTAGTGATGGTTTTTTGGGGGACGGTACACTTCGAACCGCGGAGGAATAGTTTCGACGATTCAGAGCCGGTAAAAACGACACCGTGGATAAGCCAGCCGGCGGAAGACCTGTGATGACGAATGCCGATCGAATCATGGAAATCATCGAGTCAGACCGGCATGTGGTATCTCGTGACATCGCCCAGGAGATGGGAGTTAGTCACCAAACCACTTTAAACCAATGGGTGCCGCATGATTTGACGCAAAACAAACCTTCTGGACCGAATGAACGCCTGCGATATGTTTCTAAAACGGAACGGAGTCAATCCATTTTTGAAGCGGATGGTGACTGGCAACGAAAAATGGATCGCATACGACAATATTCGTATCAAGCGAAGACGGTCGTGGTTGAAGGCCGGTGAATCGTCCCAAACAGTGGCCAAGCCAGGATTGACGGCCAGGAAGGTTTTGCTGTGTGTTTGGTGGGATTGGCAGGGAATCATCACTTTGAGCTGCTCCCATATGCCCAAACGCTTAATTCCACCACATACTGCGAACAACTGGACCGCGTCCAGAATTGGCCAACATGAAGGGTGTAGTGTTCCACCAGGACAACGCCAGACCACACACTTCGGTGATGACTCGTCAGAAGCTACGGGAGCTCGGATGGGAGATTTTATCGCATCGGACATAGCGCACGCTCTTGGTGGTGTGTAGTTGAACTCAAAAGAGGCTTGTGAAAAGTGGCTGTCCGAGTTCTTCGCAAATAAGGAGAGGGGCTACTACGAGGGTGGTATTATAAGGTTGCCGTCTAGATGGAATCAGATTATCGAAAAAAACTGCGCTTATTTGAACTAAATCCGATCACTGTAACACTTTTCATTGAATGAAGAGCAAAAAAGTGGAATGGAGATATTTGACAACCTTATATTAAATGGATAATTTTTGTTAGTGGCGCCCCCTATATGCCCCGGGACTTATTGAGTAATCTGTTAAGTCCGTCACGATGTTTCACACCATAAAGTGCAACATTGTATTTTTACCGACACGAATTCATGAACGTCTGTGATTGAATCAGTGGGCTCCCTGCTCCTGCTTTTGTCCTTATGAAACAGGCCGCAGTTATGGAATGGTAAATGATATGGTTTCACGTGATCAGCTGTCCTTACGGCTTATATCACGGGGTCCATTTTTCCCCGTCATAGATAATGCAAGAATAGACGCCTTAGTTACCCATGTACAAAATGAAATCATGCCTGAAGAACAGTCACCCCTCCTTGGCTTGGAGCGAGACCTTTCTAAGACCACTGCTGTCCTCTGGGTCGCACAGTACACTTTTACGCCGACTCTGGTAGACGGCCTTAATCGACTTTGTATCCACTTTTTGTCATGAAAATCTTATATGAAGTTAATAAAAGTCACAAACTAACTAACTAACTCACTATTGGACTTCAGACGACAGCCACTACGTTACTCCCGCAAGGAGATCTACCACACTGTCAGGCTGGAACCGAAAGGGCTCCTCCTCTGGGCAAGCTGCCAGTTCCAGTCAGGTTCTGTCAACACTTTTCTCTCGAAAAGACTAAGACATTCCTCATCGATTGTAGCAACGTCCATGTTTCCGCACCATAGAGTAGGCCTGCGATTATGTTATGTAAAGCCAGCTTAGTTCTTGAAGAGAGGGCTTTATTACTCAATTGCCTCTTAGGCCTAAAGAAACAGCAATTGGCTAGGGTGATTCTGCATTTGATTTCGGTACTGGTGTTGTTGTCCATATTTACCGCGGAGCCAAGCTAGACGAAGTCCTTGACTACCTCGAAGTTTCTGCTGCCTTGTGCGAGACATTGATGTTGTGCGTCCTTCCTTGATGACAGCATGTACTTCGTTTCACCCTCATTCACCACCAGACCCATTTTAGCCGCTTCTATGCCAGCAAACGTCTCATTGACGGCTCGCTGTGTTCGTCCAATCACGTCAAGTCGTCGGTATAAGCTAGCAATTGTGCTGACTTTTGCATTACGACACGTGTTGCAAAAAGCTGTTGAAACATATTTAAAAAGGCTAAAATTGGAATATCACGTTTCTAATCAAATTTTTAATTTCGTAGGTGGCCGTGACATAGTAGGTAACTGCATCGACCTACACCCGAAGGGTCCAGGTTCGATTTGCGGACTGAACAGCTCGCATTTTTCACGGCACCACCTCTTTTAAGTTACTGACAACACTCAGAGTACTAATTGTCTTTGAAAAGCTTTTTCAAATATCGCAGTTCGGAGTTGGTAAGAAACTGTAGGTCCCTTCTATTTGTAAGAGACCAATAGAACGCACAACACAATGCAGCTAGCACAAGGGACCACAGGCCTAGCTCGATGCAAAAACTAGGCCCTGGTTCAATGTGGGCTGTGGAGCCGATCAATTGTTACTTTTGACTTTGTCTACCTAAATTCAGCGCTTACTGAGGACAGCAACGTCAAGCGCTATTCTTGTCAACCACTGGTTTTTTTTTTCAATTTTGTAGCAAAACCTTGAAAGATCAAGTTGGCTTCGCACAATACCTTAATTATCCATGTCTTGCCCTATGACACAGGAAGTTGGACGTTATTACAAACAATAGTGAGGACGTGTGTTTGAGAGGAAAGTTCTACATGGGATTTGTTGCTTCTCTTGCGTTTTCGACATCTGTATGGAGAAATTCAACAAACAATTCGAAGCAGCACCTACTTCTTCGTCTATGAATTCTACGCTTAAGATCGATGGGTCATGCAGGCTGAATGGATAGTATTTCTGCGGATCGAGAAATCTTTGAATCCGAATCATGACTGCACGCAACAGAGGGGGCGTCATTTCATATAGTGCGAACAAGTGGAAAAGGGCTAAAACCAACTTGGGGAACACAATCGGGCTAAGCTGACAAGCGAAAGAGGCCTTGATCTCCACCAAGTCCAAGGATCTAATATTTCTTTCCCTGTGAGGAGCCGCAACAACAGAAGGACTTCAGTTTTATGTCCCTGAAACATCATTTGTGTGAGAAAGTGTTTTGGCACGACTGGCACTTGGTCATAAAACTGATTTGGGCTTATGACTAATGGGTGCTTGGCTTGTATAATAAAGAATCGCTGCGACAATAAGACATTGTTGATAGTTAAGGAAGCCTTGAGTGAGGTATGTTGAGAGAGTGAGAAAACCTTGTGCTGAGCACTAGTTGGCAGTCTTGATGTGCCTTGATAGGAGGTCGAGACTGCGTTTTATTTGACGTTTGGTTGACTCGTCCCTTCGTTTCCCTACTGTAGTGATGAAGGCTTAGTCTTTCAGAACTCAATCCAATGATCGTCCCGCAGAAATCTAAAGGAACTGTGAATATTGGGAACCATCCTTGACAGTCTTAGCCTTAACAACAGTTTTAACAATCTAAGCCTTGACTCAGAAAGGAGTGACTTTGGAAACTGCACTTCTAGGAAAGTTTTAAAATGCAACACTAAAACCTTAGACCAAAAAATGGAGGACGGCAAATCTTCATGGGCGCAGTACTACTTTCATTTACACACCCCACGATTAAGGCGTCTTCAAATCTGAAAATATGAGAAACAAATCAAGACTTCAAGTCCTTCACAAGCAACGTAATTTAAAGTCCCTGTAGACAACATTTAATCGAAACAAAAATTAATCTGCAACAAATCTAGATACAATCTGAGTGGTGGAAGGGGCTATAACCGTCACTTTCGAGATAATTGGACGAGAAACGTTGCGGTTTTTGTTGTTATTTTTTTGTGTCCTTTTGTACATATAACAATTTCTTTACTTCTGGCACAGACGAACTTCCATCAAGCGCGCGGAGTACGAGTATTATGCGAAAAGAATAAAGAAAAATTATTCAACCCTTCTTAAAAGCGAGCTCGTCTAGTGGAATAATCGCACAACGTCGTAATATCCTTATCAACCAAGTCACTTGGAAACTTCTATTCGCTGGAGAGACCTTTGCATCTTTCACAACGCAACTCAACAAAGACCAGAGGCATATTAAACGCTTCAAAAGTTCACCTTCTCTCTCTCGCTCTTTCCCACTCTCTCTCTCTCCATCGGTCTCAGATTCTCTTGTCAACCGTTGCTTACTCATAATTTTTCTCTTTCCCCTCTGACTGACTCTTTGGTTTGATGTTTTGTTTGCTACATTCCCTTGAATCCTGAGAACTCTCTGACCGAAGTGACATTCAGATATGGCTTCCGATCGGCTGTGTGCCCGTGAACGGCAATGCAATAAAAACAACAACAGCACAAGAAAAAATAACATCGCTCCCACCCCGCTGATTGTTTTTCACTTACACACATCCCACAGCACTAGAGGATAATAGCCAATACCACGGCCACGGGTAGTCAGCTGAGCTATGATGCCACTCCACCACCAACGCCGCGCCATCTCGCCACCGCGCCACCGCCACCGTCCATCACGGCCGCCTGCCTGCGGCGGAGCACACTGCACAGGCAGGGGTCAAGTACGCACTCCTGGAATTGATGGCTCGTTTATGATTTATTGACATCCTTTGTGCTCGATGTCCTCCGAGGTAATCATATTTGGAAATCAGCTCAATATGGATATCATTACCGTTTTTCACCCCCAATTTCGAAATTTTATCCATCATGTAGCAATAATGTAATACCCGTGTTGTGTTGCTGTTATTCAACTGCACTTAGGGGTGCTTACTGCTTGCCGAGTCCTGCCTTCTGCCTCCTGCCTGCTCAGTTCAATCGGGCTTAATCGCTGTGCGAGCACGTCGAGGGTGGTTTGGCAGTCTTCCTCGCGTCCGCCGCTGGAGCGAGACGCCACTTGAGCCAATTTGGCTATTTTGTGGGACTGTCATTGAATGATGATGGGAACTCCCTGCCCCCTCGCACCACACTCTCGCTGCATTCCACACTTTCCACACTTTCCCATGATTGAACCCGATAAATTAAAATTAGTTTTGAACAGATTAACTTTCACTGATCACAGAGAGCCGCCGGCGTACGATGAGCTGGCGGCACCTAATTGCGGCCGGACAGCGAGGACCACGCAGACAAGTGTCGCATTTCCACTTGATGCGGCGTGAAATTATGAAGGACTCTCTCCGTCTCAGTGCCCTCGCCGATGCACTTCACTGGCCATGTCTCTGCCCACCACGCCGGCAGCCGAACGGCGATGAGTGCGTGCGATATAAACATCCAGAGCGGATAAGTGCCTCCCCGCGTAGCCGCAGGCACGTTATGTCATAATCTTGAGTTGAATTTTCTTTTTACCATCGCTCGATAAAAACGAAATCACTGTAATGTGCCCGATGATGGAGGCACTTATTAGCCTTCGTACGGCCGAGGCAATAAATATCTGCTATGACAACAAAAACACTGAAGCCTTATCAGGGTTTCCGTTCGTGACGGTTTTTCCACATAGCGAAAAACATGCAAAGACAAGGACAAGCCTCACCAGCCACAGCCACAGCCACGACGACGCGATGACGAAGACCCCGACGAAGGAGGACTCTGGCCGCTCTGCCGCTTCTACCTTTGTCCCGGCCAATGTAGGTGACTTGAGTGGTTGTGTCCTTTAATGTCCTCGGCAGGCGAACGGGGAGGCGCTCAGCTCGAAAAATACGAGGACATCTACGATGAACAAACGGTGGTCAAGTATCACGCAACCCATCACCTGGACGACACGAAACCGGCCACGATTGGGGCCACTTTGACGGACAACGACAATGAGAACGATTCCTGCGACGACAACGAACGCCACCGTCGACGACTACAGCGGCGACCGCCACCACGGGAGCGGATGGTGTGGCGGAATGGCGGAATGGCTGAATGGCGTGGGGTGTCACTCTATCGTGTCTCCGCCATTGGGAGAACCACAAAAAAAGGGATTAGAGAAATTGTTCATTATTCATAAATATGGAAATGAGCCGCCATATCACCACAAATAAATCGTTCATTCCATCCACAAGGATACAGCCAGTGGGCGTTCTCGCCACAAGCGAGACTGAGTGCGACAGAGACGCCCGCGCCGCCACCGCCACTGCCCGGCCAGTCCCGAGCGCCTAATGTGCCTGTGCGGAGCAAGAAACGTATAAAAATCACGATGGAAGATATCTGAAACGAATGACGAGTAACGAGCAATTTATATGCAAGGAGTCTAATGACCGAATGAATTGTCCTTTTTTTTCGTTTTCTTCGTCATTTCGTGGCCAGTTCGTGGCCATTTCGTGGCCACTGGATTGAGACAATCGCGCTCTTTGGCAGACAACTTATGGTAATTTTGCTGGGCATGTGTTCTGGCCGGCGATGGGGTGCACCGTCAGTCCACTGTGCTGGACACTTGAATCGAGGGAATAGATAACTGGCTGCCAGCGTTCCGGAAGTCGCCGGTAGTTAAATGGCCTGCAGCCAAGTGACTAAAGTCTGGACGGAAATGCGTGCTATCCACGGCTTCTGTGGACAGCATGTCAAGGCGATTCAGTCATCGGCAGACCGCAGCACATACACCGAGACACACTTTGATGGATAGGCGGTCATAAAACGTAAGTAATTTTACTGATTTGCTGCACATACCTTTTCTTGGTTGACTTTGTATCCTTCGTGTTACTGCTGAGGGGCTGGTATGGAAAAGGGGGTTGGCAATATGTTGAAGGATAATTGATCGTTTTTTTTTCAAAAATTGTGTCTCTGACTTGGTTTCAGTCGCGTATTTCCATGTTTTAACAACTCTTAGCGATGCGAGCAAACGCTTCAGTGCTAAGTTGGAATTTTAAGGCATTTACCAGGAAAAGGAAAAACATTGTTTAAGGTTGGAATACACTGCACTGGAGCGCTCTGACTCAAAAACTGCTCCATTGTTCTAACAGGCAGTAACCTTAATTTCCTGTAGAGACCTTGTTTTCCGAAGAAAGACCAGCAGGCGCTTCTGGGATGAAGAGCTTAAATGTTCAGCCCCCACCACATCAGCTCCCAACAGCCGACAACTGATATGAGCATAGGCGGGACATTGACAGAGAAAGTGCTTTGAATTGTCATCACCCTCTCCACAGGCATCGCAAAGTGTGTCGTCATTAAGCCCAAACAAACTTAGGTGCTTAGCGAACGTGACGTTTGTGCGTCGACAAATTTTTTGCACTCTTCCCTGTCTAAAGATAACAAAAAAGCTGAGGATTTCTTGCTGACGTTCGGGACCATGCACTTGGTCAGCCTGCATCCTGGAGAGCCATGCCATCTCTGCTTATGCTGTTGGGAGACCCCAAACGTCGAAGGAAGCCCTAACCATAGAAGCGGTGTGGGTTCGGTCCCTACGAATGCCTCTTTAGAACCTTGCCTAGCTAGTTCATCAGCAATCTTGTTTCCCGTGATCCCGTGATGAGCCGGGACCCAAACAAGTCTCACCGAATTCAGTCTACCGACCAAATTAAGGGAGGACTTGCATTCCTCGACTATCTTGGAAGTGGTTAAAGGGTTGAGTAAGTCTTGGCTGTCGCTGCAGACGCAGACACTTCGTTCCTTCCACCTGTTCTTCACAATATAGTTTAAAACACAAACGATTCCGCCTGGAAGAGCGATACAAAATTACCTAGAGAGGTGTCAAGTCTTAAGTTGTCGTCTTCCATGAAAAGCCCCAGCCCCAGATCCCTCCGTCGTCTTGGAGCCGCCTGTGAAAATCTAACTACATTCCCTTCCCGGTTCAGTTTCTGGCCAGAGCCAGTCTTGGACACAGGGAAAGTCGACTCTGTATAAGCGACGCAGCTGGATCGTCCAGATCAAACGGCATGCCCATAAGACTTGTGTCATAGGAGATGCGGTGCGCGAGGTCATCAAAGCTCCAGTGCGAGTTGAATCACAGACCATTTCGTTTTAGTCGAAAGATGGCCTTGATTGTACAATCCATGATGTGGGTACAAAGGGAAGGGAGATTAAGCAATGCATCAAGTGCAGAGCCAGGCGTGCTAGGGAAAGCCCCTGTGCAGCCGAAACAGATCGATCTTTGAAGCTTGGTTAAAGCAGCAGTCACATATTTTTGCGAAAGCTTGTTTCACCAAAATGCATAGGAAAGAAGAGGTCTTATAATTGCCGTATAGATCCACACAGATCATTTGGTGATAGGTCCCAGGTTTTACCAATAACTCCCTTGCACTGCCAGGGAGTTTTTAAAATAGTGGTTAGCAAGGTCCTGAGTCCACAGTTCTTCCCTGATAAACGTTTCAAAACCCTCATTTCAGACGGACATAACAAAGGTCCCGCCGATCAGGCATATCATCCACTCCTGCACATACGACTCGAATACGGGAGAGTGTTGGTTCCAACTTCTTTTGAAACACACTATGCATCAGAAAGTTTGTAGGTTTTTTGCAAGTGGTTATAGTGGAAGTCATTACAATAAGCGAAGCGCTGTTCGGGCTACCCTACGACCCGGGATATATCTTCGCGGATAGCAAGGCAGCTATAAAACAACTTGATACGGTCTTTTCGAACTCTATAACAGACATAATCTGTGTCACATGTATCAACGAAATGTCTAAGCAACGGAATGCCTCTCTGTTCTGAGTACTACATTACACAGGTATTCCAAGAAACTCCATTTCAGATGCACGAGCCACCAAGACTTAGTGGTTTCATTCACCCCTTTTAAGCTACAGTTAAAGAAGAAACCAATGCCAGATGGTTGGCAGGTAATACACGTAAACTAAGCTGGGTACTCGTTTAACAGATCCTGAATCAGTTCTGTAGTGGATAACTTTACATGTCACTGCATACTAGGCAACCGCGGAAGAAGACTTCTTCTTCTTCTTTTCTTACTGGCTCTACAGTCCGGGGTGGACCTGGGCCTCAACCAACATGCCTCTCTAGCTAGAACGATGACTCGTCTGTTGCCTCCAGTTGCGCAAGCCAAGTTGATTGGGGTTCTTCTCCACTTGCGTGCTTATTTCAACCTGGGCCGTCCTCTGTTACGTTTCCCAATGGCACGGATTCAACGACTTTTCGGAACGGGGCAGTGATGTTCATGTGTCTTAAGCTTTGTATCCGAAGACCTTTGACCAGTCGCATGCCATATTATAGCCCATAAAGTTCGTCGATGAATCTCCTCCTACAGACGCCGTCAACGCAAATACAATAAAAAATCGCAAGCAGAACTTTTCCCTCGAAAAGATTCAGGTCTTCCTCATCCGCATAGTGACGGTGTAGGAGACTTATTGTACTTTTGTCGTTGACACAGTTGGGAGCGACTTTTTTGTGCAGGATCAGTCAAATGTCAGTCAGCCCACATTCCAGCCTTTTGCCTTACTCTCATTCTAGCAATTTACAGAGACAAGTTGCTGTAGACATAAGCTAGTATTACCCTGGGGACAAGTTATAGCGTGGTTTGAGTCTAGCAGTCTTATCGGCTGCTTTGAGACCCCATTAAGGTCCGAAGAGCGTAATCATGATCCATGGAAGATAGACGATTGCCGTCTACTGTCTGCAGCAATGTTTTTTTTTTTCAAGTTCTCAACACTGACTATAATTCTTGGAAGTTACGATTGAGGTAGGCAGTCCTCCGCGGCAGCATTAACCCCCTGATTCGACTCGAATTTGCAGTCTGGCGATTGACTTTTTAAGGTTTGGGGTTCATACCTGAAGAAGAGACTGAATTGGCCAGCAGTAGCCTACAATATCTCGACCAGTTTAACAATGTCGATGGCAGGGGTGTTAGCCGATGTACAAAAATCATGCCTGAATTTACTGGAAATAAGTTCTTTGTACGACTATAAAGGGCGAACTTCATTCTTTACTCCCGTTTGCTTATTAAAAATTTAAAAAAAAACTAAATGGCCTGTATTGAGCCACACGGCATTCGAATATGAAATTGGAGATTGAACAACAACTTGGGAAGCTCTACTTCTACTACCAAAAGTGCGGCATCCAGATGAACGTCAACAAATCGATCCTCATTTGACTATGGAGACCGACACAATGAGGCTTCCGAACAGCCGGAAGCATTAAGTTAGTGCCACCCAACGGGATAGCATAAGCAACAACGGACAAGGCGAAGTATCTTGGAGTGGACTTCGCTAGGTGATTGACGTTCAATCCTTACCCCCAAAATGACCCTTCAAAAAGCTAGTTTCCTCGCATCGACCCCTTGATGCAATGTAAGAACGAAGCAAAGTTGTTACATTACAAGCAACTCATACGGCCCTCCATAGCGTATTGCATTCCTGTGTGGTACAGAGTATTCCAAGATCAGAATTCAAAAACTAGGCATTTGCACCGGGCTCACCATCAAGGACCGGATGAAACACAACAGCAACAAGAAGGTCTACGAAAAGGCAGACATCATCCCCCGGCAACAGTGTTTGGTGCAATTGTTTAAGAAACAGCTAGGCGAAACTGAAAGCCATCCAAACCCAATCATCAGGTTCTGAGGTACTCATCGAACTAAACACTCCAGAAAATCGCTTAATGCACATGTATATGCTGGGCCCCTGTTGTTAAGCCGACACCTATGTACATTCATTATAGTCTTAAGCTTTGAAAACACTCAAATCTTGATCAAGAGTTTAAGCCAAAACTTAGGTTCGAACTGGTGATGTGAGATGTGAAAATAAATAACTTCGGATGCATTACAACCTCTTACGTGCTGCCTCTAGATTTAGAACAAACAACAGCCCTAGATGGAACCTCTTCGAAGATTATCACTTTTATAGTTGTTGAAGTAGAATTTTGGTGCTATCACTCCAGCCCCTACATTACTCCCTGATTTCGACTTGCCCGTAAACCATTTCTGGGCTCCGTCATATACACAACGTGGTTGTTAATCCTTCCACTTTGCTTTGAAGAAATAGTTCATAGCATCTTTGAAAATTCAATCCAGGGTCACTTGACAAATGTTGCCCATCAAAGCCAGGTCACAGCAGACAATTTGAACTCGAGCCAAGTCCTCGTCCTCGCTAATCAGTCAATCATTCTCCATCTTCATGCAGACCATTGACCGAGTCAACGAATGCACGTAATCTCTCTCTCCACTCGTCAGAGCGGCAAAGATGAACTCCTTCAGTTAATGAATGTGGGAACATTTGGTGACACAAAGGCGACCAGATCGCCTCAGATACAAATCTCTTCTTCTCTGACGAGCACATCACACAAAGCCAGCCTGTCCCCCATTGAATTCGGTAAGCGAAATGTCTTAGACTCACCTTAGCTTGTTCCTCCTAGTAGGGACTCCTCCTTCCACGACCACGTACATCCTTGTTTGTTTGTATTTTTTTTTGCAACCACTCACCGCATATCCCTTCTCTGGTTTACTTCCAGATGATCACCAGCGAACGCCTGTGGTCGCGGGCGGACAAACAAAGCACCGGATCCGGTCGTGGAGGATATCACTTGGTGTGGACCGAAGCGGTGGCGCAGACAACACACTCACAATGGGAAACCGGGCGATGATGACGACCACGCTGCCGATGGTACAGCAAAGAGGGACAGCGATGAACAGGATGTTTCTGCATTATGAGCGGACATTGTCTGCCTGCGGTCGCGGTTCAACATCCGCTACCCCTGCCACATGGTCGCAACTCCCCCTCCTTCGGTGCTTACAGATGCGAAGACGTAATGAAATAAAATTCAATTGAGGTCATCTCTCGTCAGTCTGACATACCCACTCATTCTGGCCTGTCAACGGCACTCGCATTTTTTATTTGCCTCTGCCCTCGATTTAAAGAAGTTCATTCAGAGATCCGGGCAACTGCGACGGCGGTACCTTGGACAAGTGCGACGGCATGACGGGGGGCAGACTGGCACTTCTAAGGTGCTGGCTCTGATCAAAGCCCACACAATGGCACCTTGGCGTCCCACAGCACGGCAAAATAACAACCTCCCCGACACGTGTTGGACATCTTTCAGAAAATAACAAAATTTAAACTTTTACATCTGCACCCTCCCCCCCCCCCGTGGGTGACGCAAGGATATTAGCTGTCTGGCGAACAATGGCAGCCCGCTCGGCAGTCTCCGTTTCGAGGGAAATTCAAATGAGAGAAAACCGAAGAAAAGTCAAAGAAAATAAAAGGAAAGCCCAACGTCATCAAGCAGCCAACAATAACGCTATTCTCGGCAGTCCATCATCGCATTTGTCGAGGGAAATCTCAATTAGTCAGACACAAAGGCTGGTGTGTTTACCTCGCCGGGATCAGGCTTTCTACGGATTCGCTACGTCAAGTGGCTGCGCACCTTTCTCGTCCACCCCCCCTCGGTGGCGCTGTGCGTGAATGCGTCAATACGAAGACGAAGGCGCTCTCCGGGTATCCGTGGGTTATCCTGCCAAGAAAGGTGGCTGTTAATTGTGTGAGCGCCCATTGTCTTGGCTGTCCCATAAATTAGTTTAAAATTTCATTAAGACAAATTATTGTCTGTCAATATGTTGCCAGGAGCGTCGCACTCTGCTGCACCCCCGGCGCACGGGGGTGGTTGTGTGGTGTGGCGCTACATTGTAATACATTCCGTCCTCCGCTCTCAATGTCCTGGGAAACAATGGGTGGTGATGGTGGCGGCGGTGGTAGTCGGTTGATAAGTCATGAGAATGCCGTCGGCAGTAGTAGTACTCCGCTAGCTGAATGGCAGCGAATGGCGGACGACGGTCGGCGGCTTGAGGGCGGGTTGTGTTCTGTGTGTGCCAGTAATTAAACAATTATTACACGAAACCAAACAACTCCCGATTGCCGGGGGCAACAAATTATAACTGTTCCTCAAGTTGTATTAACATGGACCTCTTTTATTGGATTTGGGACGACGTTGTTGGCTAAGCAAACAGTCAACCAATTCAAGGGGCACTCGTGTCGAGAGGCGGGAGCGAGAGAGTCTTAGGCAGATTTGCTGTACTGACCCACTGCAAGGATTCGACAGCTCCGCTGGCAGCCACTTTGCAGAGTGCGGGAGTGGGATCTGTGACGGATATTTATTTTTTGCACAGGATCTGCCGGCTTTGTGTTTTTTTTAGTGCCTTCTTCTTTGTTTTGCTTTCCGCGTTGCGTGCGGCGGCGGCGGCGGGTGGTGGTCCTGCTGGTTGCGCGGATGTGGCGGTGGCGGCGCACTATTGAGTGATACATCGCCTGGAGAGGGATTTGTTTTCCAAAAATCATACTGCCATGTAATTACATTAATTTTTAAGCACTGCACTTATTTTAATAATTTACATGGAAGCACACGGTTGGTCTTTCGAATGCATAGCTACCGTGCGGCGTGGCACAATAAGCTCGCAGCGCCCCAGGCTGGATACACACAGGGAGCACAATTGCCTGGCTTGCGTCTGGGTGCGGTTTCGTTTGTGATTGCCATTGTGTGGTCTAATGAAGGCTGGTGTCTGTAACTTAAGCGGGAGGAACCAATTGCAGCTGCAGCACTGAACTGGATTGTGGGTAGCTGCCCCCCGAATGGGGTTTGGCGGATGCAAATTTCAGTGGGGATTCGGAAAACAATGGGGACTGCCTTTAGCGAATGAAATCATGTTATTTGACAGTCAAATAATATGAGAAGTAGGCCAATGCAATGTCAAAAGACCATCGAGTAGGCATTCAATGTTGTTTTAGTTACATTTCGAAACACACGGATAATTAGTTGTGCAAGTGAAGGCAGTTTACCGAAATGTTTGTCATGTTTTCCGCTATCGCATTTAGCAGTCTCGGGGAGAGATGAGGGTGATGATCTTGATTGCGCTATTCGATTCTTGAGGAGTTATTATGCAATGTGCGTTCTCTTGCAGTGTACTGGACCTTAGCCAACAAACATCTCCAACTGGCACGTTCATTCGCCAAGGCCTTAAATTTTGGACACCTCCTTTACAGGTCTAAGTTGTCATCTGTTCATTTGTGCCAGTGGCTCGAAATCAAAACCCGATTTCTTGTTCGTACGCTCTATATGGTCTACCTATTTGGATCGCGCAAATTGCGTGGTGATGCGGTTCCGGAAATCACAGAATGGATATTCAATCTTAAGATGTACAGTAAAACAGAAAAACGCACTTTAAAGAATGCAGGCCTGGAAAAACTTGGATTTCTTCATATCCAAATCCTCCTGACTGGCTTCAAGGCAAGCTGAAGAACTAAGCAAAGGCAAAACACATATTCTTTGACTTGAATCTATATGAAGGTATGAACTCACAGAATATATACAAATTACATGACATACGAATTCTACAGGGTGGACCGCGGCATGTCTTCATCCGTTATGCCATTCGGAAATGAGAAATGACACTCTCAGACTATATGTGCGTCAAGTAATGTTTGATTGTTGTGAAGAAGAAGGTTTCGGGAAGTGCCTTAAATCATCCGACAAAAGCGATAATTGTGTGATGTCATCCAATTCCAAGATTTCACAATGAAGCTTGCCGTCGTCTGTTGAAAAACAAACTTATTGCATGAAAGGAGTACTGCACATAAAAAAGACACAGATATGAGGATGGAAGAAAGCGTATTTTTTCATATCTGAGAGCACTAACAAATACTTTCAAAAGCATAGCAAAATATTGGTTTTTTAGTCGAATCGAAAGTGGGTGGATGAAGAGTGAGACCTTTTTCAATAACTGGAGACTTGTGTCCATCAGTTGCTTGAAAAGAAAAATGTCAAAAGATAAGTTAGTTTATTTTTAAATGTGCAGAAGTTCCATCTTAAAATGGAGTTCAGTGAATAAAATTTCGCACTTCTGCTTTGCTACCTAATGCCTATTCTAACTTGCCGACGAAGGACTCTTCACGTCTTTAAAGCCTAGTTGGAAGAAAAAATAGTGCGTTCCTGGAAGAATGAGTTTCCTCGTGATTTTCATATATTTCTGTCCCCCGATGCTTTTCGATTATAGAAATATATAAATGAGACAGATAAGAACAGATTGTGTAAATGTGAAATACATATATCCATTAGATCGGATTGACATGGATTATATTAGGTGTGCTGAATGGCAAGTGATTCAATCATTAAGTCTGAAATCTATTTCTCCGATATGTATAAAATTCCAGCTGAGGTTGTCGTCAAAATTTCATGAATGCAAACTGTAGCATTATTCCATATGCAGTTAAAGTTGTTGTTTCTTATTTGCGAATTTTTATTAATATATGTTTCTAGTCTAATTACTTTATTCTAGGAAAATACTTAAAACTAGCTTATTCAATCTTAACAATAGTTTAAAATCTAACTTACTGACCCTACACAGGAGCTCTTAGCTATCTCTTCTATCTACAAGTGCCTTGGGGCATAATGGTCGAGAAATTATTTATTTTTGTATTTACACATATGGTAATTTAGTGCCAAGAAAAGAAAAAAAAGAAACTTGGCAGTCCCGTTAAAGTTGTAATGTGGTCGCCGTGGCGTAGTGAGTAAGTGCGTCGACCCACACGCCGAAGGTTTAGGTCCGATACCCGGACGGAATGCAGCCCCTAAACCAAATATAAATATATGTTCCTCTCGAAAAATAGTCCACAGTGTTCCAAAAGGGTCTACGTGCAGTTCTTGAGAAATTTTCGGGAAAAGTGCGGTTTTTTTCAAAATGAAAAATGTTAATTGCCTTATTAATGTTTTATTTAATAAAATATTTTTTTTAATACTAAACATTTTTTTAAATATTAACAAATAAAAAAAATTCCACCCACAAAAGTTTGCTAACAGCTGAAAACATGTCAAAGTTGGCGTATGAAAAGAACGTGTTTCATTTTTCAATCGTGGTTGATCTTTTTTGCTTCTACGAAAATTTTGCAGCAAAAGACCATCAAATGCTTGTAGAAGCTTATTTGTGATTTTTGAAGAAATTGAGGAATTGCTCAATGATTGGATTGATGACAGAGAGGAAACATTTTTTTAGAGATGGTTTTCGAAAATTATCGTGGTCGCCGTGGCGTAGTTTGTAAGTGCGTCGACTCACACGCAAAAGGTTTAGGTTCGACTTCCCAACGGAACACTTCGAATTTTTCACGGCACCACCTCTTTCGAGTTGCTGACAACACGCAAAGAGTATCAATTGTCTATGAAAAGCTTCTTAAATCTCGCCGTTCGGAGTCGGCAAAAAATTGTAGGTCCCTTTCACTCGTGGGAGAACGGTAGCATGCACAACACGAGTAGTTGTTGTAGAATTTTGTCCATGGTTCCTTGTGGGCTGTTGTGCTACTCAATTATTATTATTAGATAGTGATAGATAGACAGGAAAATGTAGTCGCTTCCGACGGACAATACTTTGAATGATGTTTTTTTATTTTCTTTTTATCAATAAAAAGACAATTTTGAACACAAGAAAACGGTTCAAGTTAATTTGTACTCCCAAATCATTTTTGAATCAGGCGGCCGCTGTGTGTGG
Source organism: Eristalinus sepulchralis (assembly GCA_944738645.1). Taxonomy (NCBI): domain Eukaryota; kingdom Metazoa; phylum Arthropoda; class Insecta; order Diptera; family Syrphidae; genus Eristalinus; species Eristalinus sepulchralis. The sequence continues at coordinate 1,420,894 of OX122883.1, forward strand.
CGGATAGAAAAAGAACTCCGTAATCCGGAAAATATTGAAGCACGGCGGTGGAAGTCTTATGGTACGTCTCTTTATAGCGCTATCAAGGGTCAGCAAAGAAAGAAGTAGAAGGAAGTATAAAATAGTTGGACTATGTAAATCAAAAGAAATTTCAGAAAAGAATTTTAAGATCAAATGTAGACATTTTGGGTATTTCGAATGACTATTACTCCAAGCAAGAGAATAAACCAAAACAAACAGACCATTATGCGCGAATGGGATTATTGCATTACATATGCTACGCACCCCATTACAGAGTCCAGGTATCAATTCCATTGAGCATGTTCGGGATGGAGGATCCTTCTTCACAGTATCCAGCGTGAAGAACGGTTGAATGAAGCTTTATTATTTGAATGAAATAATAGTGCATAGTGCGGTTGGTAGCATCCATTGAAATGAATGAAAAAGATGATAAGTAGCCTTACTCAACCATTTAATTATATCCAAGATAGTCCAGGAATGCTAGTTCTCCCTTAATTTGGGCGGCAAACTGAACTCACTAAAACTTGTCTGGATCCCGGCACATCACGGGATCACGGGAAACGAGATTGCCGATGAACTAGTTAGGCAAGGTTCTAAAGAGGCTCGAGCCCTTGAGACTACCCATTTCCTTGGTTAGGGCTTCCATCGACGTTTGGGTCTCCCTACAGTATAACCAGAGATGGCATGACTCTCCAGGAAGCAGGGTGACCAAGTGCATGCTCCCGAACGTCAGCAAAAACTTGTCGGCGTATAAATGGGGGATACTTCACCTTCTCTAAACACCTAAGTCTGTTTGGGCTTAGTGATGACACGCTTTGCGACGCCTGTGTAGAAGGTGGTGACACTTCAGAGCACTTTCTCTGTCAATGTCCCACCCTATCAGGTGGCGGGTGTTTGGCGCTGATCTGGTGGGAGCTGAAAACTTAAGTTCTTTATCGCGGAAAGGCCTGCTGGGCTTTCTTCGGAAAACAAGGACTCTGTAGGAAGTGAAGGTTACTGCCTATTAGTACAATGGAGCAGTTTTTGAGTCTGAGCGCTCCAGTCCAATGTTTCCCAACCCACAACAAAAAAAAATGCATGAAAGGATATCCTACCTAGGATCTTGCACCATTTTGTTGAGTTTTTGTTGTGTGTGAAGAAATACATTAAAAATTGTAGAGGAGAAGGGAGAAGTTGGGTAACCGCAAAATCCAAAAAAAAAAACGACCCTGTCCTTCTCCACTTTTGTGCGCATCTCAGATGAGGTCGTCCTCTGTTGTATTGTTTCAATGGCTCCGATTCAAAGACTCTTGTGGCAGGAGAAGTGTTATCCATTCACTCTTCATCACCTCATCTCTGTGAAGGAGGAAAATGTTCAAAGACATCGACATGCGCTTTTCGACAAGCGTGAATTCCGCTAATTCCCTACTAACCCAACTCTAGAAAGACAAAACAGTGGCATAGCCGACATAGTGATATCTTAAAGCATTTGATACAAATAACAATCTAGCCGCCTCCTTGTGCATTATGACGTCCTCTGCTTTATTGAATCTTCTTAATCGCAATTACCTTACTGTCTGAAGCACCCCTCCCAAAACGTGCTACTTTATGCAAATTTGACAAATGTTTGGAATAATTTTTCGCTCGCGACATTTCCTACGGAATGCGTTACAGAAAACTCTGGAACACCCGTTCCATCTCTCGGAATGCATCAGTTAGACATTTCAAGAAACTCGTTTCATCATCTTCCCTCGAACTTAAAGTGTGTCACCCCAACTGTCACCGAAGTCCAAAACATCTTGCCTCATGCCATTCACACAAGCCCGTATCATTTCCAGAAACATATGTTTTCACCAGTCGAAAAGCTTCTGTCGTTACCGCGAAAGGAATACACAAAATCGCACACACCTTTCAGACTCGAGCTCGTGCCAGATTTGTCGGCAACAAAAAAATCTCAGAATAAAATTATAGCTTCACGCCTCCTTGTTGGGAACCCTTAAATCAAATTGCACAAGGAGCGCACACATTTATTAACGCCATGCCTTGTCTAATGTCCTACTTGTGTGTCTGTGACAATGGAATGTCCTCCGGCACCCTTATTAACATTTGATAACATCTTCAGCAGCATGCTCGCCGACAACGCCTGCCTAAGAAAAATTTCAAAAAAAAGAAAATAATAAATAATAACCCACGACGACGTCCTTGCGAAGGGAGACAGTGCGAGCGAGCGAGCGAGTGAGGGTTGGGGCAAACAGGACCTGGCCATAGGGATTATCAGATGACAATTTGCAGCCCATCAAAATGTAATTTTCCTGTTTGCACATCACACGGAGGCGAGATACGTTCTCGGCGATTGTCAACGACTTCCGACAGATGTTAGACGGCGGCAACGAAATACCGTGCTGCGCGTTTATCCACACCACCGCGACTGCATGACGGCGCAAATCCTTTCGACGGTGGCGTTCGGTGCGGCACCAGTGTCGGCAGTGGGGTGGATTCGAAAATGACATTTTTGCAGATGACACATTGTGACACAAGGATATTAACTTGCCAGGGCAGACTACAGACTACTGCCGTGTTGATTATGGCTTAATAATGGAAGCAATCGCTCGTGATGAGACTTTAGAACGACCCGGCAATCTCCTTCAAGGACCAAGATCACTTCCCTCCCTTCTGAGGGCGTTGGGCAAGGAGTACATGAGTAAATTTCATTTTAATTGGAATGATAATGTCTGCATTAAGGACTCGAGAGGACACTTAAGCTCTCAAGACACGACATAAAAGGAACTTCGCAGTGGGCTCGGCTGCTCGTTGCGAATTGTATGTGAAATGTGCAACGGTTTAGCATAAGTACCAGCAAATGTTTTCGTATTGTTTAACACTTTAAAGCAACCCTTGGCCCGCCTCAATCGGGGTTAAAAGTACACACACACACTCCCTCTCACTCCCTCCTGCATTCTGACGTCCCGTTTCGAAGGGAAGACATCATCAAATCACAGGACTCGACCTCGAATTCGAATTCGGTTCGCAAGTATTACGCCAAGTACTGCCACTAAAGAGCAGCTACCTAACGATGACGGTAACGACAACGACAACGACAACGACAACGACAACGACGACAACGTAAGCGACAACGACCAACAATAGCACGCTCAAAACGAGACCATAATGATGCTGCAGTAGCAGTAGGTTAAACAGGACGAATATGCTGCTGAGGTTAAAGGGTGTGCTATGCACACACATATCCCCCTAACATGAGGAGGATACCGCGAGGACGCGAGTGAGTGTACGAGTGTGCTCGAGCATTGTGTGCATCCACCGCGTATGCGGTGCGGATTGAAAAGACATCAAATATCCGGTACAAACGGGGTTGCCGTTCATTTCATCCCCCTAAGCTATCAATAATTGCAAAACAACCAGAAACAAAACCGCGTGGAATAAAACAATTTGCTGTGCTTTTACCACACACACACACTCACGCTTCTCTACTCTGCACCAAGAGTGAGGGGCAGAAGTGAGCAACAACAAAAAAATAAACCGCGAAAATCGCCGAGTAATCCCATTCCGTGCAGAAGTTCGCAGGAGTGGGTCGGCCGCCGTTGTCGCTTGCCGGGGAGAGTCCTTATCGGCGAATGGGAAAACATTTAAATCTTTTTTGAATTCGCCATTCGAATTTGGAATCCGAACAAAACTCAACATAATTGCTCGAAACGCGCGCTAACATTTGGTGGGCTTCAAGAGCGATGAACTCGATTGAGGATGCTCGATGGCGGGCAGTTTTTTTTTTTTTTCATCGGCAATTTCATATTTCTAAACACAATGCAGCCGTGTTTCCAAGGGAGTGAACTCGGCGAGAGGACACGACACAGTTAGCCGCATCTCCAACCCCTGCCACGGCCAGGAGGGCAGAGAGAAACCAATAAAGTTGTTACAGGATATATTCAAATTCGTGACTTGACAGCTGTCGATCAAAGGGAAAAAATATTATCCTTTGGATAAGCGCGCAGAGTTGACGGAGACGATTATCCGCGCGATTGTTTGACAGCCTCATGAATAAACTATGAGGTGTGAGTATCTAAATTGGAAAGTAATTACCATGGGAGATTCTGTATGGATGAGACCTATCATAGCGCTGGATGGCTGTTTCCATGTGTCACTTTGGAGATGATCACAAGGAGGGATCGGTTATTGATATGCGTTATGAAGCTGAAGTTGAGGGATGATGGTGCAACATGTTCTGCGCGCTCGAGAGGGGTGCGCCATTTGAATTTTTATTAACCTCAAAAATGTCCTCATTTGTTTAACATTTATGATATGGATGCAGATTCACACCGAACTGTTGGCCTTTCATAGGGATAATCGGAAGAATAATCAACTCTTTCATTCTTCAGGAATGGTGTGAATCGTATAAGAGACAAAGACCCATTTCCGGCATGACCTTCAATAATTCCATGTTAGTTTGACATGTTAAAATTCTAAGACACAGATGCAGATTGTGTTTGTAGAAGCAATTGGCAGAGCAGCGGATGACAACACGGCAACTACACGACCAGAAAAAGGGAAACAAGTTGCACGTGAATTTTAAACATCCTACATGAAATCGGACATACAACTGCCCTCGGTAGTCGATGTTATGCCGATCTGCCGTAACGCGGATCCCTCCGCTATTAATATTCGCAACTGAAAGATTTTTGTAGTACCGTTCAAGGAAAAAATTTTCGCCTACAGCATGATGTTGATGGAGTCCGAGAGGCAAAGAACTGTCGACTAGCATAAATTGCCTTAGTCGCATCAGTCAGGAAGTGGACAGCATCGCTCTAAATATTATGGTCTTCGAATCACAAACTTCTTCTTCTTGTGGCACTTAAGTCCGGGGTGGATTTGGGTTGCAATCAACATGCCTCTTCAGCCAGCGTGATCTTTCGCAAGCTTCCGCCAATTGTGCACTCAAAGTTGGTTGAGATCCTTTTCCACTTGTGTACGCCACCTAAGCCTAGGCCATCCTCTGTTGCGTTGTCCTAATGGCTTAGATTCGAAGACTTTGGAAACTGGATTACATAAAATGGCGATCAAGAGCGAAAGGGCGTTTTCTGTAAGTATCAAGAAAGAATGCCCGAAAACAAAGTCACAAACATATCACCATAGTTTAACGAAAAAAATAAAAGGAATTGTTAAGGATTACGTCCACCTTAACTTTGCAATATGTAGGTGAAGTCGATTTTCATTTGTTTGCTCTTCTTGTGTTGTACACTCTGTCTGCACTCTAATTGATGCGAAGAGTACCTCAGTTAGGACGAGTCAGTGGTATCAGTATCAGTATCATATCATCAATATCAGTCAGTATCCGAAGTTCACATTTGGATATGGAGTCACCAGGGATTCGCGGTAAAGAAGAAGAACTTGCAAGACAAAAAATAAGGATAAGTTACACATACAACCCGAAATCACGTTGGAAGTACTCGCGTGTCTCATTGGTTGGGACTGCCTGCATATGCTCTCTAAAGTTTGTAAGACATTTTTACGTTTTTTGGTATCACTTGACAGGAAAGATAATTTACCGGCGTACTATGTAAACCTCTGTGACGCCTGAGGGAAGAGCGACGACACTGCACAGCACTTCCCTTCATTGTCACTGTCACTTTCCCTCATTTGCTCGGATCAGATGGTATCGTAACAAAGATTGATGACGTAGGCTCTTCGCCACAGGAGCACCTGCTGGCATTTTTCTGAAAGACTAAGAAAAAATTTTAGTTTGCTGCTTGGAAGCAGAATTGAAAACCTTTAGAGTCAGAGTGCTGTAGTGTTGAAACACTTGCGTACTAGTGATCCGCAAACACTTCTCTGTTTAGAAGCGTCTTTTATTTATTATCCTACACACATTTCCTGCGTAAGTATTGAAATCAAGTGAGGAACTGCCATTAATAATCTCTGCTTCAGTGGATTGAAAATTAATGGATTTGACATACATATGGGTTTCGGGCAAAATTGCAAAACCCAAAGATTCCGAAGTACCCAAAAACCGGAAAGGCCAAATTTCCACGAACACTAACACTTTAGAAGAGTAGATATGAGCCTAGTAGGTGCTTATATTTTTCATTTTTACAAATCTTTGTGATCTTAAGGCTTTTGGCGATTTCGGTAATTTTACTTTTGGAATTCTCCCATTACTCATTCAATCATCTCATCCTTAAAAAAAAGCGCAAAGAAAACTTTTGTGACCTTCTTGGTGAACCTTCTTAAGACATAGGCTTTTTGGCAACGGGCTTGTTGGACCAGATGATGCCTGGAGAAGGATTTGCCGCAACTGTAGGAGTCTTACAGCGACAGTTTACTGACATCAAGAACGTATTTAGGCCCGAAGAGTCTTTTAAATCACAGAATGTGCGACCATACAGCAGGTCGAGTTTTGGGTTGTAGTACGGGAGACTAGTAATGAAGGATAGTTGGTGTCGTTAACATCAGCAGACAACAAAATGAGAGACAACATAAAAGGTAAGCGGGTGACTGCGTCGACTCACACGCCGAAGGTCCAGGTTCGATTCCCGGACTGAAGACCACGGCACCACCGTTTTCTGGTGATGAAAACAGCACTCAAATTAATTGTCTATGAAAATCTTCTTAAATCTCGCCGTCCGGAGTCGGCAAGAAACTGTAAGTCCCTTCTAACTCATGGGAAAACAATGGCACGCACAATACGTTAATGCAGAAGCTACTCCGTGGTCCTCTGTGGACTCTAGTGTCACTTAATTATTATTATTTTAGTCTACTCTACTCCTATCATAACGGAATGCAAGTTGGTCACAAACAAACCCAACTACCGGTATCATTGAGTTGCGAATAACGACGAAAGCTGAGTTTGATGGAGCCACCAGCAAAAATAGCGTTCCCTGGCAGTCTGTGCTTTATCTCGAGCGGAGGTTGCTCGACTTAACCGAACAAGATCCTTATGGCTACTAGCGACGTCTGCCTCGTATTAGAGTTTCACCAGTTCACTGTTGGACATCCTTTCCTTCATTGAATTTGCCCTCTCGAGTCAAAGTAGAGAATTGCTTCGGGAGCGGTAAAGCCTTTTAGACGCTCTTTTCCGTGGTACATTAAATTGGGCCTCAGACCAATGAAGATCAGGCTGTTAAGACAATTGTATCATTCGTTGTCCAAGTCCAAGTTGTAACATTTTACGCGTCATGTTATTTTTCTAAACCATCGTCAGCAAAGCAAGCCCCATTTTCAAAAAATTCGTACAATCGTAATCATATGCATTGACATTGACGTGATTGATCATTTAGGAGGAGTCGCAAAGAGAGAATTTGCTGGTATTACAACAGATGTGGTCATAACGAGTTAAGCGGTAAATCAGAGGAAACTAAGTTTATGCTGTCATTAAGAAAGGACGCACAACAGAACATCAGTGCTGAGATTGAAAGCAGAATGATTCTTGCCAATGTCTGTTTGTTTGAACAATTGGGTAGTATTAGTCTCTCTTGAAGGATCAACTTTACACTACATATAGAGCACCTTCACCATCGCGGGGAAGCATGAAAATAATAAGAGCACCTGAGCAAGTGGTGTAGTGTGGTAGTGGTCGCCGTGGCGCAGTGGTAAATGCATCGACCGCGGCGCAGAAAGTCTAGGTTTGATTCGCAGACGGGACACCTCTCTTTTTTTCTCTGGACCACCTCTTTCGAGTTGCTGACAACACTCAAAGTGTATCAATTGTCTATGAAAAGCTTCTCAAATTTCGACGTTCGGAGTCGGCAAAAAATTGTAGGTCCTTGTGGACTGTATTGCCACTCAATTATTAATTGTTACCTCAGGAAGCCTTAAGTCTTTCGATATAGGGGAAGATTCAACGACCAACTCTATGGGCTCTACAGCGGCGTGCACTTATTCAAGCGTCTTCGCATACAACGTTTAAGACGGAGAGGCGATGTAGAGCGCGTGGAATCTTAAGTCAAAAAGTCTTCGATTCCAAACCAATGAGACAAAGCAATAGAGGAGGCCATGGAATAAATTGCGGACACAAGTGGAGTTAGAGCCCAACCACCTCAGCAAGCCAGATTGGAATCTGCTTGCCAAAGATCGTGCCAGCTGAAGAAGATTGCTGGTTGAAGCCCAGCTTCACACCGAACTGTGGTGCCACAAAATGAAAAAAAAACCTTATGTGCGTTTCAGAGTGAAGGAATTCCTTTCTATAAGACAAAATAGAAAATAGCTGTCGTGACGTAATAGGTTAGAGTGTCAATTCACACGCTGAAGGTCCCAAAATCTATTTCCAGACCAAACATCTGCTCTCTTGAGTTGCTGATAACATTTAAAGATTACTAGTTGTAAGCTTTCGACCCTTGATGGCCGAAATAAACTGTATGTCCCCTCTACTCGTATGAAAACAACAGCACGAGTAACACAAAAGTAGACTGAGGTTTCATCCAATATTTTATTTATAATTTCAAAACAAATTAAATCGCTAAAAGAACCGCTTTGCTACTAAGCAAATGCTCTAGAAAATAAAAATGGAATTGTCTTTCACAACAATATTCTTCATCCCTAGCAAAGACAAACGTCAAACTAGAGAAGAGTGGCCTCTCATCAGTTTGCCAGTTTGCGCTCATATTGCGTACAGATATCCAACGTGTTTTCTGAAATTATCTGCTCTCGCAACGCAGTGATGAATTCTCGAAATCATATTGAGAACGAAATTAAGCCATTCTCAGAAAAACGCGTCAAGAATTGTAAAATACTCTGCTACCATGAAATTCACTGCGCCCATGCATTCATCAGAAAACAAGTACAATGTGTTCAGTGCTTACATCCCCTACTCAAAAATAATGTGCGTTCTCAATGTACGGAAACTGCTCAAAACTCAGTGTCCCCACCCAGTATCAGCACTTCATCTGAGAACATAACGAACACACATTTTAATTTACAAGAGACACCTTACAACAAAATATCAGAATAAGTGCGGAAGCACATTTTTTCGCCTCACTCCCACCTGTCCGCTCGCAAATCGTGAAGACGTCCTCTCAGACTAAGCATCGCTCACACTTTTAACTTTCTGGCACACACTGCATGGCGTTCTTCAGATGCCGATGCTCCCTAGCGCACCCTATTCAAGTGTGCACCAATTACATTGCATCCCACAAGTATGCAACAATTTTAAGCACAATTTAGAGAGCACACTGAAACACACTCCCAAGGGGTTGGCTGTCGGTTAAATACTTCACATCCACCTCGCGAGGGTTGACAATGACTGAACTCCCGTGACTAATCTCATCTCATCAGTCCGTCGCTGCACTTAGCCGAAGCACTTGTTCGAGGAGCGGCACACCCCGTTCCGCTCGAACAGACACGGCACAGAGCTGGGTGTCTCTGACCACAAAAACCATACGCCTTATGCCATTCACGTCTCGCTGACTTTAAACTGATGATGAGCGGAACTGAATGGAACTGAGTCGGGAAGCGGCGGCGCTAAACGAATTTTCGTGTTGCTCGCACTCACCGATTGATGCCGGCTCGAAGCGATGTCACAACCGGCACGTGCACAGAGTGTGTCCTCAGACACTCGTCCTTTTCTTTCACGTTTTTTTTTCGTCCCCGTCATCACACTGCGGAACAGAATTAATGTCCTTCGATTTGTCAAAAGGACTAATCATTCGATTTAAGGACGAGGCCAGTGAAATTCAAATGCGGAACGCCCGGCCATCGGTGGCAAGTCCAAGCACATCATCCCAGGCGTAAGACAATGGCTTTTCATTTATTTTGCGCAGGATGTCACTGACGCACCGAACTCGCCATGACAGGCTGAAATTTATAAATTTCTCCACGAGCTGTTCCCAACCACCCACCCACCCACCTACCATAGGCGCTGCGGTGGATTTTTACATTAATTTCCGGAGCGATAAATGGTTGGTGCCAGAAATCATTACCGCAACACGCAAAGCGAACGTGGTCCTTTTGATGCTCACCCCGGGTGGGTTCGCTTCCTTTTTCCCAAAGTCACCGCCGCGACAACCGCCTGCATGCAGTTGAAATATCTTCACTCCACAGACACTCCGCAAAGGATTCGGATTCAATCAAAGACGTGTCGCCTCTGCCTTGTAATAAGGATGACAGGATAATCAAAATGTTGTTCCTTCGTCACGTCGCCGGCGTAATTAAAACGTCTCCACAGGTGATCTCTGATGTCTTACCGAAATGTCACCAGCAGTCCTTCCAACTTCGCATGGTTTCACTTACACCGACCCCGTCCGCCCTTCGCCACACTTGCATGGGTGTGGGAACTTTTTACGCACTCTCTCTCTCGCTCTCGCTCTCCATCCTCAAGTGTATGTATCTGCACTTCACCCGGGGTGAACATCTCTATTAAGAGACCATTAAACACTTAATTCAGACAACATACGCTTCCTCGTGCAAAATCCCCCAAATCCGTCAGCAAATATGTTCCGGGATGGCAATCCGCTGGTGAGCTGAAAAAATAAACCCATCATCCCCTGGAAGGGACGATAAATCACAGAGACATGATAATAGCCGTCAAGCACGTGCCACCCTCGTCACAGTTCTCGCCTTTTCACTTGCAATAACCTCCCCACCGAATCCTTGGCAGGCTCGTAAAAGAACAAGTGCTGCAACCCCTTTTTTTTTCAATTACGACATTAACCACCCTCGTGAGGGGATAACTCCTTCGTTGTCACAAAGGCGATTGCCACGTCAAGGATACATCCCACTTTTCGTGCCGGCCCGTTTGACTGTTTGACTGCTGGGCGGCCCCTCTGCGAGTCAAAGCGTGGGACTTCTCTCTTTTTGGTTCTTTCGTTCGTGGAAAACCCGAAGCCAAAGCGTCAAAGGAACACACAAAAAAACGGAAAGCCTTCCTTCAGAAAGGGCAAACGGCAAACAGCAAGCGACTCTCCTTGGAGTGGAACATGCGAATTGTCAATTAAGACAAAATTAACTCCTCCCGGCCTGTGATGGCGTGGTGGCGACCGGGGGCCGTACACCTTCTGGATGAAATCAGGATTTTAACTTCGCTGCTGTGACTAATAATTTCGCCCTGTTCGGCGAAAAATGTCAGCGCCGAAATCCGAAAACTTTTCGAGAAGTGAAATAATTTTATTATTTTACTGCCTAATTCCTTTGCCCGACCCCCGGCCGGCGGCTGATTAAGAAAAATTCCGAAACAATGCCGAGTAGCTAACGGTTGGGGGTGGGGGTGGGAGCGAAGGCGCGTTAGTATGCAATACCTTGTCTGTCATAAAATTAGCTGAACTTACGATGAAGATAAATTCAAGAAATCTGTGCAATAACCAGTGGCAGCGTTGCCTTTGGCGAGCGCACAGACTGTGCACTGAATTAACAGCCTCTCCCATCTTCCCCCGGCTCAGCAGGGCTGTTGGGGGTGAATGTGAACTTCCTAATAATTACAATCTGGGATTTTATTAATTATTATTGTTATTGCCAGAACGGCATTGCTTGTGACGTCATCTGGTATTGATTGCCGACGACGGCAATGATGACAAAGTGACGTTTCGTTTCGAAGAGATCTCACTGAGACGACGGACGGCCATCAGGAATACCCATGAGGAATGATAACACATCCGCACACGAACACGCCCTCTTCGAAAACACCTCCCGCAGTGGTGTGCCGTTTCAAAGGATTGTGTGTTGGATTGAAATTTAAATTGCACACCAGATAAGGAATCTATTACGGTGGCCCTTTGGCACATGTTTCTTGTTTTTTTTCCTGATTTTTTCCTCAATTTAGAATCATGTGGCTATTTACGAGTGAATGGTCGGCCAGCGATAAGGAATGGAGGAGAGCACACGAGAGCCCTAACAATGAGATGGTAGTCGTTTTAAAATTCATCACACGTGAGACTGGTATCGTTCTTAGGGACACACCCCTCTGGTGGCCCGGTTGGAGAGCGTTGAAATCGCATTTTATTTGTGCATCCTGCGATTTTTTGAGTCTGGGTGTTGACTCACACCTCCGGCGTTCGGATGGTTATCTTTAAGTGAATTTGGAAAAGTAAATACAGGAACTTACTTTAAGAGGATTCGATTTAAAAAAGGATGCATTTCGATGAAGATTTCGGGATATTGACATTTAAATGTACGCCATTACTGAAATCTGGTTTCCTTCTATGGAAGTAAAGGGTTCCGTGCTCTTTTTGGAGGAGTTCTGTTGCAGTTAGAGTACAAGTTGTACAGAGTACAAGAGTGTGCAAGTTGTGCAAGTAAACTGCGCACTGGAAAGTCAAGAAAAGGCATGAGTTGACAGTAGACATTGTAAACTTGATTTTGCTAGAAAGTTTATTTCAGACGATGAGCAGCAAAATTTGAGAAGCTTGTCATTGACAAGTAGTACTCCTTGAGCGATTTCAGCAGCTCGAAGGAGGAACATCCCGCCCAAATTCAGGTCGCACGTCCCCTCGTTTATATTTGAAACAAATTCACCGCTTTCGTACTCATAATGCACTTTATCCGTCAGTCCAAGTCGGTGTTTTGATTTTTTTGTAAATAATCTCTTGTCTGCTTCTTTTAACTTAATTCACTCCTTCGGTGCTGATGGCACCCTTAGCTTTTCACAACCGCCCTTGGCTCACGCCCCTTCTCTCCGGTCATAGATTTGGAGGGGCTCTGTCTGTAAACACATTAAGGTCCGACATTGACAGATCAAGTGAAGTCAAAACCATAAAGTGGATCTTAGTGCTTACAAAACTAAATCAATCAGTCAAAGCTCATCAAAATAATCAACCAATATCCATAAAGGCCACTTGCCTAGTTGACTTTCCATCCTTGGTATGTGTATCAACTCAACACTTGGTCGATCGAATCCTTGAGGTTACCAAAATTGCTGCAAAATGTCTAGGTTTCTTAAAACGATGTTAGAAGAATTTTCCACCGCACTGATTTGCCAGAATTGTATAAGCCCCATCAACTTGAGTACAGTGCTCCTATCTAGTCTGATGATCCAAAGACCTCTCTTCAATTACTCGATGGAAACCAAAAGTGGGCAATAAGACTTATTGGAGATAATAAAAGCATGATCACTCTTTTATTGGTAATTAAACAAAAGACGCTGAACTGCATTCCTCTACTACAAGAATTTACCCGCAATACATGCTTCACTCGGTATGCCCACAAATACACCCTTTAGCACCCTTAAGCACTGTCAGACTCAGAATTAAGTTTACATGTTCGTTTTTAGTTATGCTTTTCCCAACTCGATGTTTTCTCTCCATTATAAGACATATGTGCAATGGTACCTCCACGGTCTGTACATTTGGTCCATGCTATGACTTGGTTCATATCACTTAATCCCTTTAGCACGCGAAAACTTTAAAAAAGTTATATCATGCTTATTGTAACATATTTGTCATCATCATCATCATTTTTAGTAACTCGCATGTTCCACCAAAGTGGCCGCGACGGAAATGCACGCACGACCTCAAGGCCGTTGGAATCTCCGCCATTGACTGGAACACATCAGGAGCTATTTCCAAGCACAACTAGAAAAGATTATGGACTTGATCCAAGCAATCATCTACCTGATGAAATTGCATCTAAGACCCTTCCCGGATAACCGTGATGAAAAACAGAAATATTCAAGACCAATGAAGGGTTCTGGTCCAAGTTAGTTGAGATCCTTTTCCACTTGTGTACGCCATCTCAGTCTAGGACGTCCTCTGTTGCGTTGTCCCTGTGGTTCGGACTCGAAGACTCTTCGGGCCGGAGCAGTGTTGTTCATCCGCTCTACATGGCCTAGCCATCTTAAGCGTTGTATCCGTAGATGCTTGACTAGGCTCATGTTGCCGTACAGTTCATATAGTTCGTGTTTGAATCTTCTAATCCAAATACCATCAACGCAAACAGGACCAAAAATCGTACCCAGAACTTTTCTCTCGAAGAGATCAAGGGCTTCCTCATCCGCTTTAGTAGCGCCCAGGTCTCTGCACCGTAGAGCACTAGTGGGATGATCAGCGACTACTTGACGTCGTCGCTTTATTTCAGTTTGTATACTCCGTCTCAAAACTAATTTCAATTCATCCGATTATAGGCTACATTTCTGATTGGAAGATGATGATGCTTTTGCCCATAGGTTCGTCGTATTTTACTCTTGGTCGAATTACTTCGGCTTCAGTTCCTTCATTTGTACTTGAGCCGTTCGTGTACACATATTATCGTACGTATTTAAGAAGGAAATTGTAAGGACTTGCAAAACTTATTATAATTTCTTAAGTGACAATATATATTAAAAATATCCTTTCGGCCAAGAGCTCCGTTTCGAAAGAGTGCAAAAGAATTTACGAGATCATCTTCTTTACTTGATTCAACCATCTCGCCCTGGATCTGCCGAGCGCTTGTCATCAGATGGAATTGCATCTAAGACATGCCTTGGAAGTCGTGATGAAGGGGACGTGATAAAGGTAGTACTTCGAGGCCGATCCAACGAAATAAAGCCCTTTCCGTCCGAAGGAGTAGCTGCTCAACATTGAGTTCCCCCGGCACCGTCGCGTTACTTAGCCAGTCTCGGCGAGTAACTTCAGCAACGGCATGGAGAAATCTCATCTCGGCAGCATGTATTCGGGATTTTATTCTTTCACTTATTACCCAAATTTCATGACCATAGGTGAAAGTTGGAACGAACTCAGCAATTTCGACATTTCTTAATACTGATCTATCAAGCTGTTTCAAAATTTTTTTGTTTAAATAAATACGCTCAAAAAACTTTCCAAACACATAAAACCCAAAATTTTAGGTATGAAAACCACGGGTTTGAGGTCTAAAGCAGCAAAGAAAAGGTGTCTGTCAAATTTTGGGAAAATTCAACAGAACTAGTTTATCTACGTGATTTGTACGCTCCCCAAAGTTATGCTGGCGATCGGTAGGACAAGTTCATACGTCGATTTTCACTCTTTGTATTTGTTGGAAATTTGTTGTTGTACCATTGTGAACCGAAACGATCTCCTGCAATTTCCCAAAATCAATAAAAAGGCTTGTTTATTGAAGAATCGTGTTAACTTTTTTTTTAATTTTCTTTAAAAAGCGTATTTTCACTTTGCTGAAAACTATGAAGGCATCAGAAAGAGGAAAATAAAGGCTTTCAAGGAGGTAGGACTCTTAGGATAAATACGAGAGTTACGTCAGCACCGAACATTGCTCCATCAGCCGGAAATGCTTACGTTTGCATTTCCGATTCACAAACGTCAAGTGCAATGATCGAGCATTGCAACATTGACCTAAACAAGGCCAAGAACGGCAATCAAAAACAGGAAATGCTAAGGTGAGCATTATTCTGTTGTCGATGGTCCAATGCGCGAACATTGAATCGAATGTACGAAATGCTGATTAGCAAATGTTCGGTGGACGGAACACTCCGTGAACATTTTCACCAGAAATAAAAAGCAGCTCCTAAGAGCAAGACAAATTTTAAATTTAAATTTTACTTTAATTTACTTTATTTCGAACTTAGTTGATTATAAAATCAACCAATATAAGTCGCGTGAGACTGTTTAAAAAAATAATATCTTGCAGATCGCACTGCAGCACTCTGGGACAAACCGAAAAGTATCAAAAATATGTTGTTGGAGAAAAGCGATGTGCCTCTAATTCCGATCTAACCGCAACTAGAAAAGAGGCCAAAATAAAGTATAAGTCAGCATAGCAATCGTTCGAAGGATACTAAGAAAAAGTAGAGGCGCTTAGGACATAGAGCATACCGTGTCCACAATGAACAAGGTATAATAATTCATGCGACGTTTCTGGCAACTAAATTTATTTAATGAAAGATATGCAACAATGAATTGAGTCTAAGAAGTATACACAACATTTTTTAATAATTAATTTTGTTTTTTGGAAATAAGAAAGCAGATGCTGTGTAAAGCGATAGTGGTAGCCAATACATAGAGACTGTAATCTGTGTGCTATGTGACGAAGAAATAAATAAATTAATTATTTTTTTCGAAAATGTGTTGAACAACCTTCTGGCAAATTCGTTGCGTTAGGTGGCCACGGACGCCAAATACTGCACGGACAACTGATTGGTTCAGCCTTGTCGATTGTGTCTTTCCTGATAAATGGACAAAAGGGCTTTAAAAGACATCTCTGTCATTCAGCAAAAAGTTCTTTGTACAGCACTCAACAAGGAAAATAAAACATTTCTTTAAATAAACCCGTGTAACCTCATCAGTCCAGAAAGAGGACATAAAACATGCACACACCCACTCAACGTACCGAAAATATTCCTGAGAACACGATTTTATATCCACCACTGTTAAGACATCAAAAGACGTTTCCGCCTATTCCTGAAATTGCTTCAATCCAGACAATCAATTCCAAAACCAAAGAAACTAACATCGGAAATGCATCGATTTACTCCTCGTACATTGCCGAACCGATGCCGTGCCGTTAAATCTATTTAATTACTGTCTACCAGTTTCCCTCGCAGAAGCGAGAAATCCTTTCACCGCCCCCACCCCCCCCATCCACCACCTGCTGACGAAATGCAGACGAAAAGCAATTGTATATTGAAGTTTCCCGGAAATTGTATTTGTTTCCTTGAAGACTGCAGGCTGCCGTTCTCACGTGATCTATCAGCTCTGTATCGTGCAGCACCGGACTGAGATTCATTCACCAGTTGGAGGGCGAACTCACAAAAAGGGATAAACTTTTAATTCTGATACTTCCGTGACAGTAATCAATTTATTTCTTCGCAAGAGGCTCCATCGTTCGACAGACTTCCGCAAGAAGACAACGTCGTCGCCCCTCACGGCGTGATGGCGATGTGAGTGGTGCGAAGGCAGAGGCAATAAGGTGAATCGGTTTCAGTTTTCATTAATTTTCCGAAGTAACTTGTCGATTTCCTTTGTCCAAGCACACAATTCCCGGCATCCCCCGCCACCGGTGGTGGTCGGATAATGGTGCCAAAATATAATCAATCTTCGTGTCTAGTCATAGTCACTGCTGGAGAGGCATGCGCCCTAACTGGGGCAATTTACTTTCACATCAAAGCCACGACACGGACCGACATGGGCAGAGACGATGATTGCTCCGCACCACCAAATGACCATGCAAAACTTGCAATAAGGGAAAAACTGTGTAATGACTTCGTAAGATTGGGATGTCCTGCAACCAAACAACTCCGGCCGCTATTTGGCCAATAATCGAGAAAAGCTATACCGCCGCTGCCATGGCTCTCTCGGTTGTCGGCTGTCGGTTGTCGATTGTCGTCGCCCTAATGATGTAATAATGCCACAAAAGCATTCCAGCAGGGGTCAAGCATCGCCGGAGTTCTGTGTCCTGGAACCGATGTTTCGATTATGATTTATGGACCAATCCCTTTGCATTTGATGTCCTCTCGGATCGAATGGCATCATCTCCAGCCAGGAATCGTAAAGAGCACGAAGGATAAATCAGATCGACGGCTATTACGTAATGTGTTCGCTCGTCTGTGGCCCATATGAGCGCACACAGCCCACCCACCCCCTGTCGGCCGGGTGTAATGTACCCTTGATGTAATAACCGTGTTCAACCCATGTAATGCGGCCGGCACGTTGGGGTTGGATAAGCGAAATTTTGAATTGTTTTGAAGTTAAGCGTGTGATAATTTAATGACTGTCGCCGTTGTGTGTGTCACCACGCAGGGGGTGTGTGTGGCATCGTGTCTTCGGATGTAATATCAGCAGTGTGAGTGTGTGTAATCCTTAATTAGACTTGTTCTGCCATCGATTCAATTTGAAGTTGCGGATGCGGAGGCGAGCGCTTGTCTCACTCCCAATTCAATCCGACACATGTGGCACCATGAGAATGTTACCGGTGCAATGACACACCGCACCGACCCTGGCCTTACATATTCATCAATTTTTTTCGTTTTATCGGAAATTTCCACTACATGCCCGGTCAGTCCTTAGCCGATCAGAAGCGCGACCGCCATCGCGAAAGTGGCTGATGCAATAAAAACATCTCGTTTCGTGAGCCGGCTAACGAATTGCAAATTCAAATGAGCCATCAACGTGTCGCCTTGCCGCGTCTTACCGCTGTGCCGCCTAACCGCTTCGTCGTAATAGGAATGTGTAGACGGGTGCCACAATTTGCATTTCGATACCAAGTGCATTTGATGAGCGAATTCAATCGAGTTTTTGGGTCGCGCACACACGCACCGCTTTCTGTGGCCACGCCGCCGCCGCACGCATGTGATGGATGCCGCGATGCAAAATGACTGAGTTACATGCGTACATGGCGACTGTGATTTATTGGCGGGCCTTCGAATACACATGAGGTTTTACAAATTCGAATTGGCAATTGTAAAATGCGTCCAGAAGCATATTCCCATTTTTTTAAATTAAATTGAATCAATCTTCGTTTGGCTGCGACTAATGGGAATATTTATTGTGAATAGTCGCGGGCGACCACGTGCCACGTGCCGCAGATTTTGCAAGACTCTGCTGACATGTGTATGAATTTTGCAATAAAGATCGAGGATACCGAGGCGTGGGGTGAGCCTTGTTCTGGCAGGAGTGCTTTATGAAATGGAAAACCTGTTCGCTATGATTCATGACGACCGGCTTACGGCTCCAGCTAATCGGTTTCGTGATGCCGTCAATTCAAATGAGTCCGCCATGTGTGTGTGCAAGATCTGGCTTATGCAAATATGAATAGCCCTTAGCCGTTAGCTAAATGCGAAGAGTGCGTAGGGCAAACGGGCACAAGCCAGTTTCTGTTAACAAACTTGTTCACTGGCTGCGATGGGTTTGCTAGATACACGCACGACAGAGGTAAACAAAACAACGTTTTATATTTAGAACAAAATTCGGTTACAGCTGGTTCTGGTCCATGCTGTGATTTGCAATTTTGCCTAATAAGTTACGGGTTGGCTAATAAGGCATAATCATTGAAATTTCCTGAGAATTGTTGTTCCTTGTCCAAAGTTGGCATACACATTTCGTTAATGCCATGCTGGAATAATTTTGCATTTTAAATTATACATTCCGTATAAACGGGGTGACGCATTTGATGTTTCCTAACTTGAAGGACACAGTTAGCAGTTGAATTGCTTCTTTTTGAGAAAACAGAGTTTGTTATTATTTGTGAATATGTGTACATTCATAACTATCCACCCACTGATTCATTGGCATCCACTCATTTAGCACCAAATTGCTCCTCTCGTTGTTCCCTGAAACTAGGCGCTATTTTCAAGTGATAGCACTTCTGTGTGTACAATAAATTGATGTGCAACATGATATCCTTTCGCTATTAGTCGCCTTTGTGACTGATAGGGGGAAAACACAAATTTGCTTTAGACTTCGTCGTCGTCGCATTAAACGTCGTAGATGAGCTTAAAAAAATTAAGTTACCGTAAGAAACGAGTAATCAGGGTTCAAAAATCCTCAAGATGTAAGGATAACATATTTGCTTTCAAAACATGATCACACCGTGTGCATAAGCCTGGTTTAGTGCACGCAGTAAATTGTTAGGAATCGCTTATGAAATCAAATTAAATGTCTTCTTTTTTAAGACAAGAAATTATCTTAGAAATTATCTTAGAGTCAATCGGAAAAAGAAGTTGTAACATGAATCCAGCTCGAAGGACCATGCATTTGAGAGCTGTCGTAAAAAAAGCTGTGGAAGCCACTGTCAGTCAGTGTTATAATTGCCCACAAGGGACCAGGGCCGGGCTTCTACAACAACTACTCGTGTCGTGCGTGCTACTGTTCTCTCACGAGTGGAAGTGGACCTTCAGTTTTTTGCCGACTCCGAACGGCGAAATTTGAGAAGCTTTCCATAGACAATCGATACTCTTTGAGTGTTGTCAGCAACTTGAAAGAGGTGGTGCCGTGAAAAAATTGCGAGGTATCCCGTCCGGGAATCGAACCTAGACTTTCGGCGTGTGGGTCGACGCGCTTACCCACTACGCCACGGCGATCAGCCAGTCTATTAGCCAAGTACTGGTTGGAGTATCGTGCGCTAACAGCTTGGTAGCTCAAATTACTCAGGCTTGCGGCTTGAAATGTCAACAGGTATCGATTTTGAAAGTCTTTGCTGCGGCAAGTTGGGTGCTTTACAGCAGGCAACTTGATTCCAGAGTGAAGGTGATCTGCTACATGGCCCTAATACGGCTAATTATGTCGCACGGTTCCCCAGAGTGAGATGAGGGTGTTCGAGAGGGAATGTCTTTGGGCTTGCCTCCGGTTGTAAAGAACACCTGAATCGGTGTAAAAGAAATTCTACCCCGAAGTCGTGTACAACGAGGAAAACCTTATCAGAATAGGCGAGTTTATTATAAAGCATGAGCGATCACTTCTTCTAATAGTCTTCTAATAGTGATCTGTATGGCTCCCTACCCCGATTTAATGTACCACGGGAAAGTGCGTTTAATCGGTTTAATCCCACCTTAAGCGTTTTTCTATCTAGACTCGACAGGGTTAATTCAGGGAAGCATCTGCATCAACCATTTGTATTGTGCGTGCTATTGTCTTCATATTAGTAAGAAAGGACTTACAATTTCTTGCCGACGGCGAAATATAAGAAACTTATCATAGACAATTTGTGGGCGGCGTGGCGTAGTGGAAGGTGCGTCGACCGCCGCACAGAAGGTCTAGGTTTTATTCCCGGACAGGACACTTCGAATTTTTCACGGCACTACCTCTTTCGAGTTGCTGACAGTAGTGCAACCAGAAACAGGTGGTGCCGTGGTCTTCAGTCCGGGAATCGAAGCTGGACCCTTGAGCGTGTGAGTCGATGCATTTACCCGCTTATTTTTTATGTTGTCTTTCATTATGTTGTCTGTTGTCCTTCATCAATAATCATCCCTGACCTTCCACGACCTGCTATGTGGTCGCACTCTCTGTGATTTAAAAGACTTTTCGGTTTAGAATTCGGATGTCAATATGTTCTTGGTGTCTGTAGGCTGGCGCCGTAAAGCTCTCATAGTTGCTGCAAATACTTCTCCAGGCATCTTTTGGTCTTCTAAAATGTTAGTGTTCGTGGAAATTTGGCCTTTCGGGTTTTTGGGTACTTCGGAATCTTTGGGTTTCGCAATTTTGCCCCAAAACCATATGTATGGCAAATTCATTACTCTTCAATCCAATGAAACAGAAATTATTTATGACAATTTTCCATATCAATACTTACGCAGGAATTTATGGAGACTAATAAATGAAAGACGCTTCTAAACAGAGAACTGTTTGTGAATCTCGACTAAGCAAGTGCGCAGTATATATTTTTGACGGCATAGCATTGTGACTCTAAAGTGTGTCCATTGTGTTACCAAGCAGCAAACTAAAATTCTTTCTTAGTCTTTCAGAGATATACCAGTAGGTGCTCCTGTGGCGAAGAGCCTACATCATCAGTCTTTGTTACGTCACCATCTGATCCGAGCAAATGAGGGTAAGCGACAGTGACAGTGAAGGGAAGTGCTGTGTAGTGTCGACGTCCTCTCCTCAGGCGCCAGAAAGGATTACATCACTTGGTCTAGCAGACTTGGATGTATGGTAAAGGTGAAATGGCATCTAAGTACTCCGGTAAATTAACTTTCCCGTCAAGTGATACCAAAAAACATAAAAACAACAGCGGATAGACCACTGATTTGTCCTAACTCTGAGGTACTCTTCGCATCAATTAGAGTGCAGACAGAGTGTACATCACAAGAAGAACAAACATGAAATGAAAATCGACTTCACCTACGTATGGCAAAGTTAAGGTGGTCGAAATCCTTTACAATTCTTTTAATTTTTTGTTTCTTTAAACTGTGGTTATATGTTTTTGACTTCGTTTTCGGGCATTCTTTCTTGATACTTACAGAAAACTTCGTTTTACTCTTTATCGCCGTGTTATGTAATCCAGTTCCCAACAAAGTCTTTGGATCTGAGCCATTGGGACAACGCAACAGAGGACGATCCAGGCTAAGGTGGCGCACACAAGTGGAGAAGGACCTCAACCAACTTGGCGTCCGCAACGGGCGGCAGCTAGCGAAACATCGTTTTGGCTGGAGAGGCATGTTGGTTGAGGCCTAGGTCCAACCCGGACTGTAGTGTCACAAGAAGAAGAAGAAAAAGTTTCCAACAAACTCTTTGTTAATGGCAATCTTCAAGTGGTGGCGACGATCTTTCTGAATATAATGACGATAAACTCTGAACAGTGGGTGGCGATCAAAAGGCGACCAGCATTGAGTAGCGAAGGTCGGTTTGAGGGAGGAGGCCTCAAGAAGTTGTCCCAAGGATTAGAGGAATTCTTTTAGCCAACGCCTTACCAAATCTAATGCAGTGTAAGCCCTACGTATTATTTTGTCCTTTAAGAAAAGGAAGTTAAGCACTCTATTAGAAAGTACGCCAACGTCACACAGTGGAGTGCCTTTAGGAATTGGACCATCGCATTCCCCGCTTGGTGTCTTGGTCCTTCTTGAACTTAGTGCTTCCTTCTAGGTCTCCTATACCTATCTACCAGCAAAATTTCATCTCTTTGCTCCAACTTGAAATTTCTTTAAGGCCAATAGGGAATTCCTACATGGAAGTGGCGTCAAAGAATATTCATGAATTTTAAACTCAAAAACACATGACGATAGAAACAGGTACATCGTGACGAAAGGAGACTACAATGATTCACGCTTATTTTATCACCTTCCATGATGAAATGACGTCAAATTAAATTCACAATCGTTACCGGAATTGCGATGAAGAGACCCAGATTTTTCTGACCTTCTTTAGTTTCACAACAATCGACTCTGTTGCATATCAGCAACAAATGACAGTCCTGGCAACATGCAAATGCGTGATAAGAAAACTACCTAATTACCTTCAGACAACTGTGATACCAGAAGTGACTGAGCAACGACACCTCAAACAAAAGCACAACCCCCTATCACTGCCAACGCTGTTCTAAACCTGTTGTAACACATGACATTGAAACTGCATTCATTCAGCAACATGAACACGATGCATGCACAGCACGTTGAGCTAGACTGGTATCAGAAAACTGGCCACATTAGCAGAACTAGTTTGGAAACATCCAGCAATTTGGGTTTGATGGTTTGAGCTTCAAAAATATTCACAGCCTTGAAAATTAAACTCCGAACATGTACATCACTGCCATCTTAGGTATATACGTTTATTTTCCTTATTCACTAAAACAAATGAGCCTTATGGGAGTATTAACAAAAATGCAGATCATTGAACGCCTTCCTGTCCGTTGTGACCATCTTTGAAAATTTCCATTTGTCCTCGCTGCCGGTGGCGCCAGAGAATTGATCTTTTCTCGAAGCCTCCTTTGTCGGCAGTTCCTTCGCCTTCATTGGTCGCATTGGACTGACGTCCTTTGGAATGGTGTTCTTGACACAACGATGCTTTTGAACCATGTTGATGCTTGTTGGAAGTAGAGTGTGTGGAATGTAGCAAGTAATTGAAACCACGCTTGTGGGGTAATCAGGGTACACTCTGAATGTAGGTCAGCACGGAGTTTTCCAGACAATTGGCACAGTTGCTAGTGCGGGATCCTTTCTTGCTGGAGAGGTGTTTTGAGAGACTGCAATGGAAGAGGATTTCATTTGAAAAGAGATTCCAGGGAACCTTCAGATTTCTTCAACTCACCTAAGATTAGCAAATAACTTCGCCTTTGTGTCAGCCCGGTTATTCATTGACACATTCCCTGTTGAAACTTCAGATTTTCTATGAAAGTGCTTGGAGATAACTTTGATTTGATGTGTTAGGAGTGAGGGTCTGAGATTCGCTTTTATACCCAGCCTCGGTGTTGTCGCTCTCTATGCAAATTGGCTTCTCGATGAGCTAGCCGGACGGGTTTTCGGAATAACTTTTTTTGAGATTAGTCGTCAGTGAGCTACGTGATCGATTTAAATTCGAGAAATCTAGCCTTTGTCGTGCACGAAATCCCCGAGTTCATCAGAAGACGTTTGAACTTGTTTACTACTCTCGTGTGTGACGTAAAGCGTGGGTTAATTTATTGGATTGCCCCGGTCATTATCAATGGACAGCAAAGAGTTGTTGAGGACAGTAACGAAACATGTTTGTCATGTTGGCGAGACGACAAAGTCAATTGGCATTTGCCCGCTTCCTGATACAGGTTTGTACCACTAATCAGTTGTTTCCGATTTGTTTTTATTTAACTGGCTTGTGACGTGCCACTTTTTTCGGCAAATACGTGACGCACCGCTGCTAGTGCGGGCTATGCGTAGCATAGTGGTAACTAACAGAAATCATATGGTTGCTTAGCATATTGTTGCGCATGACAACACCGAAGAGTCAGCGGTGTTGTGGAAAAAAGCTGTATGGTCAGTTCGAGACTGTGACTTGCGCCGGAATCCCCTTGGCACGCGGCGAGTTCTTCGCCTCCTAGGGAATATACACGCGTATGCTTTTATTCTAATGGACTGCTTTTTAATTGATTTTTTAAGTAATCAAAAGAAATTAGATAAAAGATCAAATCGTAACAGGGAGTAAAAGCCAGCCGTTGCGAGCACTGGAGGACCTCAATTCTTGTTCGAAAACCGTTTTAAATAAAATCCGATAGCCTCAAGTTCCGCACACAGAGTCGGTTGAGGTCCTTTTGCACTTGTGCACGCGTCTTAAACGAGGTCTTTCTCTGTTACATTGTTCCAATGGCTTGGAATCGAAAACTCTTTGGGCCGGAGCTGAGGTGTCCATACACTCTACATGACTTAGCCATCTTCAGCGTTGAATCCGAAGAAGCTTGACCAGGCGCATGCCGCCATACAACTCATACGATTCATGGTCGAGGCTTCTCCTCCAGATGCCATCAACGTAAACAAGTCCAAAGTTTGCATGCAGAACTTTTCTCTCAAAACGACTTAAGACTTCTTCGTCCACCTAACGTAGAGACCATGACTCTGCGCCGTAGAGCAGAGCAAGAATAATCAGAGTGGTATATAAAGTGAGTTTGGTGTTTGAAGCTCTGTTACTCAATTGCCTCTTGAGTCGAAGACAGCAGCGATAAGCAAAAGTTTTTCTTGATACTGGTGTTATGTTTGGTAGACGAAAACCCTGTACTTCCTCAAAGTCTCTGCTGTCCATTTCAACGCCCTTTCCGAGTTGTCAATGCTGTGTTGTGTTGTGTTGATGTTGTGTGCCCTTCCTTGATGACAGCATATACTTAATTTTGCCTTCATTTGCCGCTAGACCCATTTCAGCCGCTTCCGATTCAATGCCAGCATTTGCCTCATTGACGGCTCGGTGAGACTGTCCAACGTGAAAGTCGTCCGTGTAAGCAGGCAGTTAAACGAACTTTTGGAAAAACGTGTCTTTGGTGTTCACATTTAAGTTCTGCATGATCTTCAAACTTGTCCGAAACCTTTTTTGACATTAAATGTATCGATAGGTCTGGGCTGGTCCGCCAATATTAAGAGGGACTGAAATTTGCGAATGCTATTGGCGATAGTAGTCGGTTATGTCGCACAGTAAGTTTCTTGTATCGCACGAAAGTCATTTCTCACAGAGCGCTGATTTTCATACCACAGCTGAACAAATTGGAAACGCTGTTGTGCTGTGGTTTCGGTAGGAGTCAGTGTTGAAGAAGAAAACGAAACCTTCTTCACGTAAATTTAACTCACAAATGTTATCTTTTGTTGTATTTTCTACCTACTCTCTGTTTTCAGTTTGAATTAATGATGCTAATAAAAGACTTGGTACTTCCGATTTATTAATTAATCCGAACATGATTCATGATTCTAAAAATAAATTGTATTTTCGCTGTTGTCAAGTGAATTGTCTTCAAACATGAATTCAAATGATTACCTACAATTATACAAGTACAATCGGATTTGCATTCAGTTACCGGCGTTGGAGAGAATCAACTGCAATTAAATTTCTGAATATTTTAATGCGCACGTTGCCTATCCTTACTCAGTGGAAAACGCCGGTGACTCTCCGTAAACGTGAATTGCAAATGTAAGACCTCGATTACACAAGATTTTTTTTATAGAAAAAAAAATCGTTAACAAAACTCGTTTAATTACTGGCAGGCAAACTGGCAGGCTTTAGGTTGGCATACATACAAAATTCATTTAACTACTTTTGTGTAAATTATAACTAGTTCTAAGTTTGACGTTGTTACCCAATCGATCCTAAATGTGCCTATCTCTCTGTCAGTTATTGCAGAAGAAGTTCTATTTCGCTATACTCATCACTTTCTGTACACATCTGTTCAGATAAGAATAAAGATTACTACCTTACTTATTTCTTTCCCAAGGCCTTGTGAGTTTCGAATGAGTGAGTTGAAATTAATTGTGGCAAGTACTAAGTTTGACAACATTTGAGACTTAATGTGATACCTGGTGGACTCTGTCAAGCTTAAATAAAGCACACGCCGGTCATTTTATGACCATCGCAATGAACAAACTGAGTAATTAATGAATTAATTAGTGACTAGAGTTGGCGCCAATTTTAGTGCTCCTGTCTATATGCATTATGCATGACGGAAGAATAGCATGTGGCAATGCTATTAAAGATCAGTGATTCCGAGTGACCCGCGGAATTACCAGTTGGTGGAACTGAGAAAAAAATTGCATTAAGATTAATCTTTCCGACGGTGGGGTATTAAACAAAACTCTCGGGTGATCTACTAGAGCTGCCAATGCAGGTGGAAAATGCACTGCGTTATGTGGTTTATTGTCGTTTTTTTGAAACAAATACTTTCTTTTGCTTTTCTTTAACCTTTAACTTTGGTTCCCCCGATACGCATTCAGTAGAAAACGCAATGGATAGCTGAAATAAATTAAATTTGTCACTGAATGTTATAAGGACTACGATCCGAAAATTATTCTACAGCAGATAAGTCAGATGATGTCAGCGTAGGAAAGGCCTGCAAATTAAGCAAGCAAGCAAGTAGTGTGAGGGATTGCAATTTTCCCATAGGTACCCAGATGTTCACGAAAA
The DNA here is from genome assembly GCA_944738645.1 of Eristalinus sepulchralis. Classification (NCBI taxonomy): domain Eukaryota; kingdom Metazoa; phylum Arthropoda; class Insecta; order Diptera; family Syrphidae; genus Eristalinus; species Eristalinus sepulchralis. The sequence continues at coordinate 1,447,788 of OX122883.1, forward strand.
CGACAATCCTCTGGTCGCAACAATGGTCCCACTCGTGAAACAGCTGTCCGGTGGATATAGGGTTCGAACCGAAGCCTGCCGAGACCTAGTAGTAGAATCGCAATCGATGCTGAGAATCTGGAAAGATCATTTCTGCAGACTTTAAAACGGCGATGACGGCCCAAATCCTGTTGTTAGGCAGAATGTTCCTCTCAATGTGGACGATGATGGGCAAGATTCCGTCCCTATGACTTAAACGAGGTCAGGATAGCCTCGTCTAAGTCATAGGGAAGGAATTTTTCTTTTTCTGAAGTCGAAAAAAGCTGCTGGAGCGGATGGATTGTCTGCAGAACTGTTTAAAGCAGCTGAAGATGGCCTGGTTGGGCGCATGCACCAGCTCATCTGTAAGATATGGTTGGAGGAAAGTATGCTCGATGAGTGGAATCTCAGCGTCGTCCGTCCAGTCCACAAGAAAGAAGACTCCTTCGACTGCGCCAACTATCGAGGGATAAGTCTCTCTAACCTCGCGTACAATACCGCCTGAAACCGTTTGTCAACAACCTGATAGTTCCTTATCAGTGTGGTTTCAGGCCAGGGAAGTCGACCATCGACCAAATCTTCACACAACGGCAGATCCTGGAAAAGACCCAAGAATTGCAAATCGACACTCACCACCTATTCGTCGATTTCAAGGGCGCACATGGCAGTGTGCATAGAGATTTCGGCATTCCTACCAAACTCGTCAGATTGTGTAGGATGGCTATGGAGAACTCTCGCTGCTCCGTTAAGGTCGGTAGCGAACTCACCGAGACTTTCAATCTCAAAAAAGGTTTTAGACAAGGCGACGCACTGTGACTTCTTTAACAACATCCTTGAGAAGATCTTGAGTAACTCACAAGTCAACACCAAATGCACGATCTTCCAAAAGTCAGTTCAATTGCTAGCTTACGCCGACGACATTGACGTGATTGGACGAAAACAGCGAGCTTTCAATGAGGCGTTTGCTGGCATTGAAGCGAAAGCGGCTAAAATGGATCTGGTGGTAAATGAGGGTGAAACGAAGTACATGCTGTCATCAAAGAATGACGCACAGCATCTACATCTCGGACAGAGGGTTACACTAGGCAGCAGAAACTTCGAGGTAGTCAAGGACAAGGACGTCTACCTCGGCTCCTCGGTAAATAGGCACAACAACACCAGTACCGAAATCGAACGCAGAACCACTCTTGCCAATCCCTGTTTCTTTGGGCTCAAGAGGCAATTGAGTAATAAACCATCTCTCGAGGGACTAAATTGGCTTTATATAACGGCTTGATCTGTTTACGTTGATGGCATCTGGAGGAGAAGATTTAACGACGAACTCCATGGACTGTACAGCGACAGGCGCCTAGTCAAGCGACTTCGGATACAACGCTTAAGATGGCTAGGCCATGTAGAGCATATGGACACCACTGCCCCGGTCGAAGTCTTCTTGGGACAACGCGACAGAGGACGGCCTAGGCTAAGGTGGCGCACACAGGTGGAGAAGGACCTCAACCAACTTGGAGTGCGTAATTGGCGGCAGCTGGCGAAAGATCGTGCTGGCTGAAGAGACATTTTGGTTGAGGTCCAGGTTTACCCCGGACTTTAGCGCCACAAGAAGAAGAAGAAGAAGAAAAAGTTCGTCGTCTTACACGTTTAATCTTCCTAGACATTTTTCTTTTAAGTTACTGACAGCAATCATATGTATGAACAGCTTCTGCAATATCGATTTTCGGAATCGGTTAAAACTGCAGGCCCCCTCTACTCATGGGGGAATAGTATCACGCACAGCATGAGTAGTTGCTGAAGCAGCTAGTCCCTGGGGAGCTGTACTGCCATTCAACAATTAAAGTTGCGGCTCATGAAGTGCACAAGCTCTTTGCACATTATCCCCTGCGGCCAGTGTTCATTTAGCTAGTTTTAAGAATATTTTTAGTTTTGGAATTATTAAATAAAAAACAAAGATGTTATTCCACAGCATGACAACGTCACTTTGCAAACCCTCTTCAAACCTTCTTGAAGACGCGTATATTGCAAATACTTGGTACTATGCCATTGAGGTCACATCTAGGTCTAGCACATACATACATATGTAGATAGGCAGTGATGTGAAGACATGAGATAAGACTCCATTTATGACATCAAAAGATGGACAGTTTTGCCTTCAGGCTCTGTCAAAGGGATGGGAAACAGGGAGCTAATCACGAACAACTCCTAGACGTAAGCATTTGCTGCCATTTTTCTTTTCAAATAAGCTAAACAGCGCGCATATTCTTTCGCATTTAAGCCATTCATCTGTATGCTTGTATTTCGTTCTTTAATAAAAGTTATTGATTTAAGAAAATGCTTAATTTTGACTTTATGATCTTCTTCATTGGGTTAATACCTTCTTAAGTATTTATTTTACAAACGATTCCACAGAAGAAAAAAACCGAATGACTGATGAAATATCCATAAAATGCACGATCGCTTTCCTGTTCACAAAACTATAAACTCGTGTGTCAGTTTCCTTTGTCCACTGGGATAATATCAAAACGTTTTACGGGAAACCTCCACTGAGGTTGTTTAATGTGAGGCATGGTCCAACGGTGTTAACAATCTTGTTTCACTCGAATGAACTGAATATTGCGATATTGTCGTTAATCACAAAAAATTACTTGTAAGTTGTCTTACACACTTTACGGACATTGGCGCTGGCCACATCTAGGGCAACACGCTTTAGTCTAAGTAAACACAATTCTTAGAGATATAAAGGGCCAGACAAACCGATTTTCTTCTTCTTTCAACGCATTTCACCTTGACTGCGTGGGTTAATCGCCTTCAGCGGAAGATTTCAATTCAAACTCGTCGCTCTCACTCTCTCCCCAAGCATCACATCACGGGATAGGAAGCCATTTTGAATTTCACAAAATCCGGCTGCGTCCTTTCCTGCGAAGCTCTGGACATAAACATCACAATAAATTAGTGTAGAAATAAACGATAAAATACTTTAGATCCCATGAGACGACGTTGTGGTCGCTTCCCTTCAGCACGTCGCCATCGGCCGATTCCGGGGAGCGGCTGAGGCTGATGCAATATGGCCGGTGCATTTCGTCAGCTCATCAAATAGTCAATTATAAAATTATTTTAATTTATTCCTCCGGCTGGCATTCACGAATTTTTGTGTCACAAGCGTTTAGAAAAATTTTGATGAAAACTCATTAAACGTTTTCTTCTCGCAAATGAGTACTTTCTTCCTACGTCAGGCTGAATGTCAAGGGAAGCACTGAAATCTCACACTGCAACACTGGCGCTCCCAACACTGGCGTGAAACGTGATCTGTCGCATGCCCGTCAGCAGAAGCCGAAACAATGTTGCGGGGCTCGCGGCTGTAGCTAGCGGCAGGTCAGCTACATACGTGGGAGCCCGTAATTGGCAAACCGGTTGCGTTAAATCTGCCATTTCTGCGGGAATAACTTGTGGTAGGCTACACCGGGTCGGTATTTAAGAGACGGCTAGTGGCACGAAGCGCATTAGTATCTGCTTGCTGTTCTCAGTGTGCAAAGACTGCAGTGCATCATTCTGCGCATTCATTCGAGAGTCGAACTGTGTGTTATCGTTGCGTTCGGTTGCATTTCTGTTTAACCAATGATACCGGAGAGGATTACGATTTGTGTCAATGCTTAACCCCAAGTACAAGGAATCCAAATTGAAACTTCTGAAATCCTTAAGGTAAGTCACCGCTAACCGCCAATCGAAAGTGCTTTGCTGAAGATTCTTCTTCAATTCACTCAGATTATCGAAGAACCTTTCATCGATCAAAGGCTCTCGCACCGGAAACTCCGCCAACAACCTGGAACTTCAAGTTCTGACCCTCATTCAGTACGTGCCCTGAGCTGACTGTTCAACCTCTTGATTAACTGCACACCGATTCAAAATGGTTCACACAGAACGCACCGACAAATGCCCGGCCAGCAGTTCATCTGCCGACATGAAGTCACAGCCCACCAAGTCTGCGTATAGAGCAGAAAGCAGTTACAAAAGCCAAAGCAGTTCGTCGAAGACGACTGACGACAAGTGGAAGTACAACCGCATGGTGAAGGAGGACCGAGACAGGTTCAACAACTTGCACCACTGCTAGACGCTTGTGGCATTGTGTTTGGTTATATTAACCAGTGAACTGGCAGCATGAAGCATTGACTGTACATATTGATAGGCTAGGCTAGGTTAAGGTTAGGTTAACAAGAATAGCACAAAACAATAATATATATGGTGATGTCATAAGAAACAACTACAAAAAAAATTATATCAGAGCAAAAAGTTGTGTATCATTGGGGCTTGAAGTGGGTCTGACTCATTTAGAAGCTCAATCCTAAACTTATTGCTAAGGCTACAACCGAGTTACATATTCCACCTAAGGTTCAAGTAATATTGGAAGATTGCGTTCATAAGCAGAAATAAGAATAATCTGGACGAATGCAAGTTATACTCGCACATTGATGGTTTCGATTTTACATTTGTTGGAATAAATCCAGAGATTCCTACTAAGTTTCGAATGTTTTTAAATATGTGAACATTATCCTATACTACGTTAAAGTTTCTACGGCGCATATTGAAAAGAATGAGATTTAATCTAAGATGCACAAATCAAAATCAAAGGCTTCGGTTAATAGGGCTGCCGCTATTTTTTTAATCTGTTTCCAAACTCACATCAGAGCATACATGCACATGGAAACTGACTCTATGAACACGGGAGCCGTCAACAAAATAATAATACCGAATTTTTCTACGAAAACATAACGCGTTCAGTTAAATTTATCTTGTCCCAAAATTCCATGCATATGGGAATAGGACATGCTTGCTGCATGGAGCGACAGACGAAATGGCGTACACACTGATTAAATAATGATATTGCTAGTGCAAACGAAACCCTAAAAAATCGATAATTGCAGATGATTCATGATGAAGATTCCGGAATCTCGTATTATTGGGATCATAAGGTGCCCACGCATTGCAAGTGACACATACATTTTCTATCAAACCTTTTCCAAAATCTGCATAACTTTGACGGTGATTTACAAATGGTTAAGCTGTATATGCTGACCAAACCTTTCTTCTGTACCCCAAATCGATAGCAAAACCACACGGCTGTAACATAAATTGGGGCATAGGGATTTTCTCTCAGACCCGACCGCACAAAAAAGCCGCATGCCTACACAACTCCAAAATAGCTTGAGGAAATTACTAATGGGAATTTCTGAACATTCCAGCTTGGAGATAGGCAACCAAACTTTAATCATTTTGCTTGCATTTTTCTGACTCATAGATAGTGAAATACTTGTATATGGTATACACAGCAACATCGGAAAGTTTTGGCTAGATATCCAGAGGAGATAAATTTGAGAGTTTAAAAAAGGTAATAGTAAACTGAAGTTTTCTTCTTTCCATGGCGGGTGGACCTGGATTTCAACCAATCTACCTTCCCAGCTAGCACGATCTCTTGCCAGCTGCCTCCAGTTGCGCACTTCAAGTTGGTTGAGGTCCTTCTCCACTTGACTGCACAATCTCAACCTAGGCTGTCTTCTGTTGCGTAGTCCCAATTGCTCGGATTGGAAGACTCTTCGGGGCGGGGCTATAGTGTCGATACGCTCTACATGACCTAGCCATCTTCAGCGTTGGATTCGAAGAATCCTGACCAGGCGCATACCGCCGTATAATCCGTAAAGTTCGTGATTGAATCTTCTCCTCCAGATGACATCAACGCAAACCGGACCAAAAATCGCATGCAGAACTTTTCTCTCAAAACGACTAAGAACATCTTCTGCCACATTCAGTAGAGTCCATGTGTCAGCACCATAGAGCAGAACAGTGAGGAAAAGAGTTATATATAATGACAGTTTAGTGTTTGGAGAGATGGCTTTGTTGCTCAATTGCCTCTTGAGCCCAAAGAAACAGCGATTCGCAAGAGTGATTCTGGTTTTGATTTCGGTACTGGTGTTGCTGTCCCTATTTGCCGTGGAGCTGACGAAGTCCTTGCCTACCACGAAGTTTCTCCTGCCTAGTGTTACGCTCTGTCCAAAATCTTGAGGTTGTGTGTCTTTCCTTGATGACAGCATAGACTTCGTCTTGTCACCATTGTCATCATTGTCATCTCATTTGCCAAAAAGCCCATTTTAGCCAATTCGACTTCAATGCCAACAAAAGCCTCATTAAATACTCTCTGTGCTCGTCCAGTCATGTCAATATCGTCGACGTAAGCTAGCAATTTAACGGACTTTTGGAAGATCGTGCCTCTGATGTTAACTTGTGAGTTATGCACGATCTTTTTAAGAATGATGTTGAAAACGTTACATCCGGCTGAACGTATGTGTCGTGAGACGGAAGGATACATATTGGGCCTTTTCCTTGACCTTTATCTGTTTTCACGGTTACTATTCGGACCAGCTCGACTTTCTCAGGATGCATTTCAACGATTCCGACTAAGTTCCATTTGCCAGGTGGTAAGTTGTCGTCCTTTAACAACACTAAGTCCCCGATTCGAGGTTGCTTTCCGATTGTGCACCACTTTGGACCGTGCACCACTTGCAACTGTGTAAGGTACTCGGATGTCCACCGCTTCTAAAAGCGTTGCTGTAATTTTTGGATCTGTAGCCATCTCTGAAGCCGTCGAATTTTAGTTTCAGCGATGTTGGCTTCCGGTATTGAGTTCAATACTTCCGATGAGGAAGTGGCCAAGGGTAAGTGCGGTAAAGTCTTCAGGATTTTTCGTCATCGGCCACAGTGGTCGGGAGTTCAAACACAGCTTTCCAAAGTCCCCCGAAATGTGGCGAGGCTGGAGAAGTAAGAAACCTGCCGACGTCAACCCATCCGAATTTAGTATCTTTCATGAGCATTTGCAGTTCCTTGTTGGCTCCAACGAAGTTTGTTCCATTGTCACTATGCTAGTGAGAACAGACTCCACGTTTGTAAATAAACCGTCGTAGTGCTGCAATAAAAAAATGTTGATGTTACTAGATCACAAGTTCCAAGTGGATTACATTTACGACTTTAGACCTTAAGACATTAAAGGTCTCGGTGAGTTCGTTACCGACGGCAAGGGGTTCTCCATCCTCATCCTACACAATCTGGAGAGCCAAGACTAGACATAGCACTGTATAACCCGACTAAACTGAAGTACTCAGACTCAAAAGCTGGTAAAATGTATGAGCGGACAACAACATTTGGTGATGTTTCTTGGACTTTCAGAGGAATAATACCAGCCAGCTCTCATCACCTGCCACCTGACCCGAACACCGAACAGTGTGGCAGAGGAAATGCTCTAGAGTGTCGTCGTTTTTTTTTATAACACACCATGCCGTATAGGCACACTATTTGTGTTATGTCCTTAGCTTTAATTAATTTCATTTTATTATATTCTCAAATATTTCAAAGAGACGAACGACCTTCGACGACAGAAAAGTCTTGCAAAAATTTAATTGATCTTAGACCCAACTATATTCAAAAGAAAATAACAATTTTCAAAAAAACATACTCGACAAATATACATATTCGTATAAATATGCACTGCAAAAGTAACAATGCTACTTTAATTGTCATTGTTTTGATACTCAAAAGTGAAGGAAGATAAATAAAAAGAAGCCTTCGAAACCATAACGCTCAAGTTTGTTTTCTGATATTTTTAAAGCGTTCCTAAAACCTACCGTCAATCTGATGGAGACAGTTTAAGCACTGACACATCACACAGTGTGGATAAGACAACGATGCTACATGCTTTATGACTGCAAAGTTGTAAGCAAATCAATTAATTCATTTGACAGGGATTTCTGTTCTTGTCAAATGTCTTTCGTGGTCAAATATTAAACCTAATCCACATGTACTCGTAAGTCCCCGAATAAAAAACATACAAAGTGGTATCTTAAATCATAATAAATTCTCGATCACATTAGACCACTGCAACTTAGTTTCATTGGGAATTAATGAATAAATTATTGCGTCCAGCCGGTCTGACAATACCCATTGACGCAAGTGCTTTGCAGAAACCGTCCTTGATGAAATGAAGTTCAGCCACCTAATCCGCAATTACAAAACGTGGCCTATCAATTACACAAGCAGCTTGGATCCGCAGTGAGTCAACGTCGATGCACTTCCGAAACTTGAATTTCGGCACTGGCTATCAATAACCTGTTTCAATATTAAAAGTGATGACATTTTGATCAGAGAGAGAGTTCATCTGTCACCTCAGCAGCATTCTATACGTGACCAGAGGTCGTCAGCAAGAATCGTCTTTCTATTTCCTTCCTTTTCTTGAGTGCTCTTCTTTTTATAAACACCTCTTTGGGTATTTTTATTGAACCAGAAGTTTCAATTTGTTTAAGATGAAAGGACTAATGACCTATTCAAGCCATACTGAGGTTAAGTAATTTACCATGAAGTCTACACAATTGTGTTATATTTAGTCGTTCCGAATGCCAAACGAACATTCCCCTACTGGTTCGTGTCTATGATGTTCTGAACAATGTGTACAACAACCATGTGAGGTGAAAATTCTTAAATCGACAGTATGCGGTACGAAAAGTGTACAGACTTTCGCAAAGTCACCTTAACCATGTTGTTTTAAATTATTTTTCTAAGCAACGAAAAATTCATAGTTATGGGTTGTCGGTAACACTCCCTATATTTCCTGAATTAATAAAGCGATATTGCCAGAATTTGGCACACTGCTGCATTTAGTTCAGCAATCATGAAATAAAGTGACAATATACTATTTTCCTACAAGGGTCCAGGGCCTAGCTTCTAAAGGACTCGCCTCTCAATAAGTTCATTGTTGCGCGGTGTAGCATGTGGCACCGTCTTGTTGAAACCACATGCCATGCAAGTCAAGCTCATGCATTTTGGGCAAAAAAAAGTTGGATATCATCTCACGGAGTGGTCGCTGTGGCGTGGTGGTAAGTGCATCGATCGCAGCGCAGAGAGTCTGGGTTCGATTCCCGGACGGGACACCTAGCATTTTTTCATGGAACCACCTCTTTCGAGTTGCTAACAACACTCAACGAGTATTAATTGTCTATGGAAAGCTTCTCAAATCTCGCCGTTCGGAGTCGCCAAAAAGCTGCAGGTCCCTTTTACTTAGAGGAACAGTAGCATGCACAACACGAGTAGTTGTTGTAGAAGCTATGCCCTGGTCCGTCGTGGGCTGTAGTGCCAGTCAAAAAAATAAAAATAATATCTCACGGTAGCGCTCACCATCCACAGTTACGTTACGATTCATCTTTGAAGAAGTATCGATAATTGATGGTCATCATTAACACTCGCCTATACAGCTACGATAATTTCTTCAGTTCGCACTCTACGTAAGCGTGTTGGTGGTTTAATGTCCAACAATGTAAATTTAGTGCGAAATTTAGTCACAAAAGCCCGTATAGCCGCTTCAGTGGATCGATTAAACTGACCATAAAATGGAAGAAGGGCGCAATAAACTTTTTTCACAGAGCACGCATTTTGACAATAAAATTCAATAATTTGCAAGCGTTGTTCGTTATAGACCAAATTGAAGTCAGTGAAACAAAACACTAAGCGTGCGTCAGCTGTTTAAGCCAGTGTTGCCAAAAATATAAAAGCTAAAAAATCACACTTAATAAAATTATAAAACTAAATTTGACCCCCGATGACGCCGAACTGCATTGCTGCCAAGACAAAACCAGACTCCTTTTCGCACTCCTCGTTCGCTCGCTCGTCGTCTCTCCTCCTTAGTCCAGCCAATTCCAAATTCAACTGTTATCGTCTGGGTCAACAAACAAGGCAACGACACCTCAGGTTCCTGTAAATAATTTTCAATCGGCCACAGCTGGTGGTCGACGTTTCATTACAAATGAGTAATTAAAAAAATGAATAAAATTGAATATATATATAAATAGCTTTCCTACATTTATGTTTCTGAAGTTAGGAAGCTTAAGCTGAATTTTTCATTAATTAAATATCATATGAGAAATACTCTTCAGCAATGCGTGTGTTTAGTTAATCAGTTGTTTTTACTTTCATTTGCCCAATTTGGCAATTTAGTTTTGATAAAATCAAGATGGCTCAAGAATCTTTGACCAAGCTAAAGTCCCTTCAAATTGTCTACGAAGCCTTTCTTGTCTTTTAAGCTGCGCAGCTAGTCTATGAACAGCTCCTTGTTTATTGTGGAATTTCGTTCGATCATTACCCAACGCATCATGCAAATCATGTATTGCTCATGCTAGATATTCGCCGTGGAGTAGGGAGTGATTGCGCCGACTCACACGCCAAGGTTTTAGGTTCGATTTCCACACAGAACACATCCCACTCTTTGTCTTTAAAAAGCTTCTAAAACCTCGCCATACGGAGTCGGCAAGAAACTGTAGGTCCTTTCTACTCGTGCGAAAACAGGAGAATGCACAACACGAGTAGTTGCTGAAGAAGCTAAACCCTGTTCCCTTGTGAACTGTAGTGCCACTCAATTATTCTTATTGTTATTAGATATTCCATTTCTTAGCCTAAAAAATAACGAAATGCAATGTCTTAAAACGACGACAAGATCGACATAGTGGAGCAGAATGAGATCACAGAATAATGTCGCCACAAAATAAAGAAGTTACAACCATGGCAGAATTTATAAGAAATTGACTTATTTTCCTACTTTTTCATTGGTATTGATTTTTTGTGTGGTCAATGACAATTAATAGGAGCCTGACTTAGCTTTCAAAATCAAGTTTAATTAAAGACCATGTCATATTGTAAATTATATATCTCACAATAGGATGTCTGGAATGTCTAAGCACAACAATGCATTGCCGATGCTATTGAACTTTAACATTTGGAAAAGTTAAATCAAAAGCTAATATGAAAATTCATGCAAAATATAAGAAATATGACAGCTTAAGTATTTTAATTTGTTAAATTTTTAAATTTCAGATTTATTAAATATTTTGAGGAATTCTTATTTTGAATGCCATCCTCAAGCACCCTGTATGCATTTATCTCTATTTGAATAGTAAGTTCATGCAAATTTTAAGTCTCTCTATCCGGAAACTTAGCCATTTAGCGGTATTCATAGACATAACCTACTCAAACAAAAGAGAAGTGAAAGTGCCCACTCACGTTGATCAAAGTGAGAACATCAGTGTCATTTGGAGCTGAGAACTGACGGGAGATAAGGATCAGTCATCCATTCACAGAACAGAAACGGTGTCACATTCCAGAGAGATGAAACTAACCATTTGCAAATGAATGCAATCCCAAATAAATTTATTCGCTAAATTTTGCAATCTAGATGGAGTTCTTTCTATTAAATCTTCACAGAGCTACGAGAAGGCTATACCACATCGATGGCTGCTGTACATCACTATAGAACGTTTACACTCATCTCAGCTAATGCGAACAGTCAACAGATTAATGTGTTGACAAATTGAAATATGAAAACAATGACTTCTCTGTTGTGTAATGTTAAATGCTATCTTTGTTACTTTTGCTTTTGGATGGGGGTAGATCGTATCAATCACGTTGCACAGATACTATCGGGTATAATGACACCACTCAAGCTTCTGTAAAGTGAATACGTAAGATACGATCTAAAAATGTGGCTTATTTCTCACCCATTTCTCTGTGTAACAGTCAGAGTCAGACACTTATGAATAAATGGAAAACGGAATTAAAGTCAAACCGAAGACAATTGGTTTTGCTTTTGTTAAAGTATACCTTCCGTAAATAACTTTCTTAAATAATAAAATTGTTTCAGAAGCACGTACTCAAGATTTAAAGGGGAATAGGCTTTAAAAGTTTTATTTCAAATCTTATCTTAAATTCACAACGACTCAGAATGCATATGGCATGGTTTCGGGAAAAAATCTCAAACTATAAAATGCGAGAATGTCCCGAAGGGTCGAAATCCCGAAATACCCACAATCCCCAAAGGTAAAAATTTCGTGATTACCCAAAATACCGAAAAACACAGTCCCAAAGGAAACATGTCAGAGGAGTGGTAGTAGAATATTATGTAGTTATGGAGGGCATACTACCCCTCGCCGGCGGTAACTGTAAAATTTTGAGCAGGGGCTGAATGCAAATAATGTCAAATTCTCTCACCAATATTTCTAAGAAATGTCAAGTTTTATGGATAATGGATTTTTGTCATTGCGGGATAACAGCCATTTCGATATTTATCTATTTCTGTAATCTTGTCTTTTTTGGATTTAAGGCATTTACGAATTTTGGGCATATATATAAATAACGAATATTTCGGCTTTTGAGATTCTGTCTATCTCCTGGTATTATATAAAGTTTCACAAGACTTCTTCTTCTTCAAGTAGGGCCAGTCCGGGGTGAATCTGGGCCTCAACCAGCATGCCTCTCCAGCCAGCACGATCTTCCGCAGCTGCCGCCAGTTGCGCACTCCAAGTTGGTTGAGGTCCTTCTCCACTTGTGTGTGCCATCTTAGCTTAGGCCGTCCTCTGTTGCGTTGTACCAATGGCTCGTATTCGAAGACTTTTCGGGCCGGAGCAGTGGTGTCCATACGCTCTACATGGCCTAGCCATCTTAAGCGTTGTATCCGGAGTCGCTGTACAGCCCATAGAGTTCGTCGTTGAATCTTCTTCTCCAGATGCCATCAACGCAAACAGGACCAAAAATCGCACATAAAACTTTTCCCTCGTCACAAGACTCTTTAATAATAAAAATTGAGTGCCAAGCCCTACTCGTGTTGTGTGTGCTACTGTTCTCTCACGAGTAGAAGGGACCTAAAATTTTTTGCCGACTCCGAACGGCGAGATTTGAGAAGGCCTTCCGCCATCGACTCTTACTCATCCGGAGTTTTTCCAAGCGCAACCAGGCAAGTTTATGGACCAGACCCAAACACCTCACTCTAGGTCCGCCGGGCGGTCGCCTACCTGTTGCGTTTGCATCTAAGGCATGCCTCGCAAGTCGTGATGAAGGGGACATCCGTGGTCAATAAAGCCCTTTCCGTCCTTTGCCTCCGAAAGAGTAGCTGCTCAACATTGAATTCCCAAATTTCATGGCCATAGGTAAGAGTTGGGACAAACACTGAGTTGAAAACCGATAACTTAGCTTTGACACCTACCAAGATGCTTCAAAACTGATCAAGCCTGGCCAATCCTACAAGAAAGGTCCATGTTGCTCCTCCCATCACTCGTGAAAAAGACCGCAACATACTAAAACTTCTCCACCTGTTTTAATGGGACTCCACCAACATGTAGGTGTTTTGAAAATGACCATTTGGACTTGTCCACGTTCATCTTTATTTCAAACCTAGTGAAAAAAAACTTAAAGAAATTCGTAGCAGAAGAAAAGCTATTTTCTCGAATACAAAAGCACGCTCCCACGAATACGATACGAAACCCTAAACGCGCGAAAGTAACTTTTACTCGATAAAATGTTTTTCATGCGTGGAATCTGTAAAAGCATGAAATAAATTTTTTATAGTACGAATACGACTCACTGATTATGAAGAAATTGTTAAAAAAATTGTCGGTCGGGGTACCCCTACAACAAGCCATTGATTACCAATTAAACAAAAATGTCAGATGCATCGAAACCAGTTCAGTTTGTATCCTCTCAACAACCCACCTATTACACCAGCATTTACGGCACGAGAATCTGCTGTAACTACCTCTGTCCGTCGGCCGACTGACTACCCAATAATCGATTTTTTTTTAATGAAACGCTTTTAAGTTCTCTAATTGCCAATTTCGAGTGGATTTCATCGACATCTCACAATAATCACTCGGAGAAACCTGTTGACTGACTTTCACCATCTGCAGGATGATTGTTTCAGGTCCGCTGACAGGGCGTCATTGAAGCAAAATTGCAAACGAAACGTAGTCACATAGCCGTTGCTGCAGAGAATTCAACTCCCATCTGTGACCTAGACATTTCCCCAAAAAATGTTAAAAACCAGCCTTGCAATTGTTAAAGCGCATATCAATAGCCTTCGAAAACAGGCCAGGATATACTACCCATCCAACAAGACAACAATTGAATTCCAAATCACGAACGTAATAAATATTCATTAGCGGCACCATCCGAACTTAAAATTCCACAAACAACCCACCTGCTCGCCGACAACACAGTGTCTACCCCCTCGGGCAGAGAATATGCACGCAGAACGGTGACACATATCTCGTTAAGTGATTCCATGAAAAGCACGGCGGCGGCCGCACAGCAGTACTGGTATCCAAAGTGCGACACGAAATATATTAAGGCTGAGTTATGAGATCACAGCCGTCCGTCATTACCCAAGCGGAGGCCACCACTGCACACCCCGTGCCAGTGGAATCTTATACGAATAGTGTAGAAAGTAGCGCAAGTCAATTGCATCTGATGGATCACAAAAACACGTTAGCCGCAACTAGCAAGCGGCACAGATCGAAGTAAATATTGAAATTAAATTGTAGATCCCCGGCCGCCCGGCAGCTGATGGACGAGAAATCGCACTTCAGTGCGAAGCCGTGCAACCGGATGACATCACGCAATTAACGTCTTTGTCGGGTGATTTAAGGCACTTCCCGAAACCTTCTCCTTCGCGGCAATCAAACACCACTTGACCCACATATAGCCTGAGAGTCTCATTTATCAGTTCCGAATGTCATAACGGATGACGACACGCCGCCGCGGTCCACTCTACGGATTCTCAAGGTTATCACAACAGGAAAACGAAACAAAACGAAAACACCGTCCAAGTATACTTATAGTTACGTAAACGAAATTTATTTATTAGACACACACTGGAACATCAGATCGCCTCCTCTAGCACCTTGTCTTCGCACATCTGACTGCACTCCTCCAGTGTCTGGAAGTTGTTCTCATTGCCAGCGCATCCTCCGTAGTAGAAGGGCGAGCACTGGTTGCGCTTGAAGTTGAAGTAGAAGCGCTTCATCTTGGCCCTGCAGTGTCCGAAGTCCATTGGCTGCAGGCACCGGGTGGGCATGTCTGCAAGAGGAAGAAACAAAACGGATTGAGACGCATTAACTTACAACCGCCGTCGATTGCGTACCTCTGTAGCGATCCTCGATGCGGCCGCTTATTCCTGCGATCAGCTGCAGAACTACGACGAGGATCAACGCCAAACCAAGGGTTATGTGCTTCATCTTGCGATCGGTCGCTCGGGATGACAAAATTTGATCGGTGGTTAACGACACACTATCGGCGGTCGACTGGCGGCTCGTGCTGAAAGTGGGACAGACTTGTTGGATGTACTCCGCGAGAGAGGGAGAATCGACGTTGTTGTCGTCGTCGTCGTCGTCGCGTTTTGATTCCACAGAACTAGTTTTGTTTTTGATTATTGCAGTCCTCCAGCTGTGCGCGCTAGTGTAGTTGTGGAACGCTTCTAACTGAAGATACTGACTCCGCAGCACTCTATAAACCACGAATATACGACTCTACCCAAATCGAAGCCACCACCTCCGGCATATGCTGGCTATGCAAAAAAAAAAAAGAAAAACACAAATCTTGACGACTAAAGCTTGTGGACTGAAATTGCGTAATTTGTATATCTATTAATAAACACGCCTTAGACTTGATTTACATTTCAAGCGAAGCTTAAGTCGACCGTGATAGTGGAACTTGGAGCGCTCTAACTTCGACAGTCATTGCCTAAAACAATGACAACTCAAAGCGCGCTAAGTTCTTCCTGGAAGCACTCAACTGGAGCACACTACGTCTTAATTAGAGCCTTTACGGGTGGCGGATGACGAAGAGCTTAGCTCGTCGCGGTTTTTTTCCCATGCGCATCAACATCAAACTAGATTATTGGGCATTCCGAAGAACGGGGCGGAATAACCAGACATCGGGCGACTGAACGTAGAGAAGGGATACCGATGAGATGATTTGTGCTGCTGGTTGTTTTCGTAAACACAAACCGTCGAGATCATCTCGCGATCGTGATTGATCTGTTCGCTATTTCTGTGACTGTGATGCTTTCGCTTTTGTTTTTCTGTGCGTCCTAAAAATTGGGAAAATTATTGTTCGGTGGTAGGTTTACTTGGAATTCAAGTCTGCAATTATGGGAGGAATGGGGAACAGGTATGTCTGATAGGGAAAGAGATCTTGCAGAAGTGTGTTAAAAGGGAAAACTGAGCCACTTCAGGATAAGGAACTTCAAACCGGTTTTAGGTCATTGATGGTTAAAGTCAGGATGGGAAGGTATTTTTTTTTTTCAATATGGGTGGAATAATCAACTTTGTGAATAAAATAGGCAAGAGCGAGATCAGTTCACACATAGAAGGTTTCGTTTTACATTTAATTCAAGCAATCAAACTTTTAATTGGGTATTAACGCACCTAGTTCATTCAAAATAAATCCAGTATGGTCACCTTTATAAATACACTACACTCATAAAAATATACTCGCACAAAAAGATGTTTTCACGGCACGATCACACCTGATACCAGTTGCGTATGAATATCTAAAAGAGGTTAAACATTAAATGCGTGGTTCAATTTGACTCATCTGTGTAGGAGAAAAACAATTAAAGAGTTCTGAATGATCAGGAGTCAAGGGACATTTGAATGCGTTTGAACCAATTTTCGAAACACTTTTGCCACTCTGATTGAGGTATCTCCAAAGCATGCATTCTGAACGCATCAACCACTTCTTCAGGTGTCGGAAAACGTTGACCTCTCATTTTATTTTTTACGTACGGGAATAAAAAGAAGTCATTCGGTACCATGTCAGGACTACACGGCGGAAGACTCATCAAATCGATGTTTTGAGTGCTCAAAAATGCAGTTGTATGAGCCGATGTGTGAAAGCTCGCATTGTCTTGGTGAAGAGTGATCCGTCTTCAGTGGTTGGTTTTCTTGATTTCTTGGAAGACAACTGGCAAGCAAATGGTTGTGTACCACTCAGAATTGACTGTTCTGTGTTGTTCTAGTGTCATGATTGCGACATGTCCAGTTTTTCCGAAAAAATAGGCGACTATTTGCTTGGAAGGGCTTCGTGCGCGAGCAACTTTTGTTGGATTTGGCTCTTTTTGAAACACCCATACAGTCGACTGCTGTTTATTTTCCGGCTCATACGCGATTCATAACATGCCACGATGTCATGGACGTGTTTTGAAGCACCGCGATCGTATTTTCAGAGCATTTCTTTCGACCAGCCTTTTTTGGAGCGATTGACAAATTGTGTGGGATCCAACGCTAACAACGAGTAGTTGTTGTAGAAGCTAGGCACTGGTCCCTTGTGGACTGTAGTGCTACTCAATTATTATTATTATTGTCTACAAAAAACCAGGGCCCGGCAATGTCTTAGGAAATAGATTTAGGTGGTGCTGAAAAAAGTGCAAGTCCAGTGATCGAACCTTAATGTACGAATTAACTCGAACATACGAGTTATACGCGTGTTACGTCGGCACCTTAAAATACTGGGCGAAAATTTTATAGGAATATGGCGGCTCGAGCAAAATTGTAAGGAATTTGATGATGAAGTTTCGGAGAATATTCACCGTCAATCCTCCACATATTGGTTACAGTTTGTTAATTTTGTGACCTTTCATACTACATAGCACCATTTCAATTTATTTCAGCTGTAATTAGAAGAAGGACCGAATCAACGCCTGCGATATGCTACTGAAATAGAACTAACTCGACTCATTTTTGAAGCGGTTGGTGACTGGCGACGAAAAATGGATCAAGCGAAAACGGTCGTGGTTGAAGGCCGGTGAATCGTCTCAAACAGTGGCCAAGTCGGAATTGATGGCCAGGAAGGTTTTCCTGTGTGTTTGGTGGGATTGGAAGGAAATCATCCACTTTGAGCTGCTCTTATATGGCCAGACAATTAATTCTGCCATCTACTGCGAACAACTGGACCGCTTGAGCAGGCGATCGACCAGAAGCGTCCAGAATTGGCCAACAGGAAGGGTGTAGTGTTCCACCAGGAAAACGCCAGACCACACATTTCGTTGAAGACTCGTCAGAAGCTACGGGAACTCGGATGGGAGGTTTTATCGCTTCGGACATAGCGCCAAGTGATAACCACCTGTTCCTGTCCATGGCGAACGCCCTTGGTGGTGTGAAGTTGAACTCAAAAGAGGCTTGTGAAAAGTGGCTGTCCGAGTTTTTTGCAAATAAGGAGGGGGGCTTCTACGAGGGGGGTATTATGAAGTTGCCGTCTAGATGGAAACAGATTATCAAACAAAACGGCGCATATTTCAACTAAATCCGATCACTGTAACACTTTCTATGAAGCATTGAATGAAGAGCAAAAGAGCGGAAGGGTGATATTTGACAACCTTATATTTGCGTATTATATGTGTTGTGTATTTGGATGCTATTTGGATTTGCTATTTTAAGGACCAACGTTCCTTTCTTTCGATTTTATTTAGATTTTATTTGTTGTAACTGACGTAGGTGCCAGACTGATAGAGTGTCTGAACTGCTGAATGTCCGGGTAAGGGAATCTGTATTGTATGCCGATGACTCTCGAATAACTGTATGTGTTCTTAGCATGATATAAACCATCTAAAAGAACAATCGATGTCAACACTTGTATTGTTAAAGCAAAGCCCAAAAATAAAAAATGCCCTCCTGAAACCCTCTGTTTTTCGACAGCCAAATCGACACCACCACCAAATTTATATTTGTTTTGATTTGCTAATTATTTCCACATGCCTGAGATACGAAGCAGTTGCAATATCGTTTCTCGATCGTAATGCTCCAACGACTTCGTTTATCATCAAACGCGTTTACCGATTTTGCCGAAACACAGAAGGCAATGCAAAAGTACATTAACAACGAAATGTCTGTGAACATTTAATGACACATTAACCCATCTTGTAGATGTCTTGTTCCAAGTTGTTCCGCGTGATGGCTTTGGAATGCTAATTGGTTGACAAGCTTCCTCGAAATATTTAGATCACCCCAAGTCTGTTTGTCTAGAAGAACTTTTTGTAACAGACTTTTACGGCCTTCAGGATAGTTGATCGATCGAATCTTAATTACGTGCTGCCAACGAATTGTCTGAGACCGTCAGTTTTTGCGTCATTATTGGACAGAAGAATGTGTGAGTAATAACAGAAATTATATTATGGATGATAAAAAATTCAGAAAATGTAATTCTAGATGTTTTTAGATTTCAGTGCATTTTTATTTTTTCTTTCTCTTTCATTTTTCTTACATGCTAGACAAAAATGCTTAAAGCTAGCTTAATGATATAATCTGCTGATCTTAACTAACTTACTGACTTTTCACGAGTACTCTAAGCTAATCTAGGATTCATAATTTTAGTCTGCCTTTCGGCTTCTTATATTATTTAAATTCATACCTTAACCTATGTATTTTTTTTTTGCAATGCCTCCAAGAAAATTTAAAAAAATTTAAATAGAAATTACAATTCTCTGAACTGGAAGATGCATCGGCCCATGCTGACTTAATCCCAGTCACTTAAGGGTACTAAACCTTTAGCGCGCGCCTTTGCCTTTTTTGGTTTGTTTTATGAAACCGATCTTCGTTGGCATGGAATAAAATAAACTCTGTATGTGTGTTAGTCCTTAAAGTTGAAACGTTTTCCTTTGAAGGACGTTCATTTACGTCATAATATAGAAAACACAGTCAACTCTTTTTTGTGGCAAATGTAATTTCCCAAAAACCTGCTCAGATAGTTTGTGAAAAAGAGGCTCTTGTTTTAGCAAACTTTAATAAATAAGAACACGATGGTGGCTTAAATACTTTTACAGTGGCGACGAAAACCTTTAAGATGATGATACCATACCTCTTATCGCTTATCTAAGATTGATGAGGACCTGTTAAAAATGGTTTAATCGTAGCCAGTCCTAGCAAAACCATACAAAAAGTTGCAGAATCGGTTAAGTCGTCCAATTTAAAGTTTTTCGCCGTCAAAAGAGTTATTGTTATTTAAGATCAAGAGAAAGGAAAGAAAAAGTTTATCAGAGGTGTACGAGTAAATAGATCCTCCTTGCTACTGGAAAATAGAAAATACACAGAGCAGAGGTTAATGGACTGTGCTAACTAGTCTGAAGCAGTTTTGTTCACCCTACCGACTCAGTTCAGGCGTGTGCTGCAATCGGGTGCTGTGGCCTATAGAACAGCAGAGCTGTTTGATATCCCTCGCTCCCTAACAACATGCAGTGATTGCCCAGCAAGCATTTATCCTTTTTGCCACTTTGGTAACTATATACGACTCTTGGGATACATCTTGGGCCATACTTTCGTTTCTTTTGCCTGCCAATCAAAACAAAGATAATTTTTATGACGGTAAATGTTCACATCGAAATATGTTTGACGGTTTTTTTTTTGCTCTGTTTAATAAGAAAATTTATGATTTGCGTTTAAGAGACTGAACTATCGAGGGATTAGTCTCCTTAACATCGCGTCGACAAGATCCTCTCTGCCGTTTGTGTGAACGTTTGAAACCGTTCGTCAACAACCTGATAGGTTCATATCAGTGTGGTTTCATGCCAGGGAAGTCCACCAGTCCAGATCCTGGAAAAGATACAAGAAGTACAAATCGACACTCACCACCTATTCGTCGATTTGAAGGCCCCATATGACAGTGTGCATAGAGACGAGATATACAGTGCCATGTCTAGTTTTGGCATTCCTACCAAACTCGTCAGATTGTGTAGGATGACGATGGAGAACACGGAGCAGCGAGGTCGGAAACGAACTCACCGAGACCTTCAATGCCCAAAAAAGATTTTAGACAAGGCGACGCACTCTCATTTGACTTCTTTAGCATCGTCTTTGAGAAGATCGTGCGTAACTTACAAGTCAACACCAGAGGCACGATCTTCCAAAAGTCAGTTCATTTGCTAGCTTACGCCGACGACATTGACGTGATTGGACGAACACAGCGAGCTGTAAATGAGGCGTTTGCTGGCATTGAAGCGAAAGAGGTTAAAATTTGCTTGGTAGTTAATGAGGGCTAAACGAAGTACATGCTGTCATCAAAGAATGACGCACAACATCGACGTCTCGGACAGAGCGTCACACTAGGCAGCAGAAACTTCGAGGTAGTCAAGGACTTCGTCTACCTCGGCTCCGCGGTAAATAGGGACAACAACACCAGTACCGATATCAAACGGAGAATCATTCTTGCCCATCGCTGTTTCTTTAGGCTCAAGAGGCAATTGAGTAAAAAGGGCCTCTCTCGAAGGACTGCCAAATTCGACGTCAGTGAAGATTATTCTTTGTTAAGAAAGCTCTTCTTTTTCTGGGTGAAATCTTTTCAAATCCACTTTCAAAATATCAAGATAGATGCTTGACATACGTATCTTTCCTAAGTCAAAAGTGGCGCCCATCTAGCTCCTAAACAAACCAGCAAAAAACCTCGAACGAATACGCACTTAAGATCAATCAATAGAATGACTTAAGTTTAAGAATAATTTCATTTCGAACATCAATCTTGTTTTTGCTTGTTCGTATGACGATGTCATTTAATTTGCATTTGACTGACCTCTTCGATTTCAGACAGCTATTAGCGTATCCGTCCTGTCATGCGCATGAATCTGGAGGTAACCTGGTACATAAATATGACTGGAATTGCATTCAATGTCAAGTGCAGGTGTAAAAACCTGCGTGCGTGACGCACAAAGCCTTCAGAAAGCCTTGTTAAGAATGAACATATCTGCCTTAACGAGAATAGCATAATTTTGTGATTTCATGAGCTTTGCGCGCCATTCTGAGATTATTTTATGTCTTGAGTGGGCTCGCAATTTGATGAATCAGACTCTTTAGTTAGTTGCCATTCAGGTGTGGATATCTGATCAGTCTGTGAATATTCTCTTTGATTATGTATGTATTCCAGAACGTACGTGTGTTCAAACAAACTAAAACAAAACACATTTCTGTCTGGAAGGTCTTTTCAAGTTCATTCAGAGGCTTTGCTCGAAAGTTCATTGTACTGCCACTCCTCACATAGTTCGAATGTGAACATACACTTCATCTCGCAATGACGTCGTTAGGCGTAGTTACGACTGAAAACTGCGCAGTGTGCACCAGCAATTCTAGAGTTTAGGTTTGATTTCGATTTTTTCTTATTAAAATTGAATTATATGCCGATCAAGTTTGTCTGTGTTTATGACATGAAACCCTGTAGAACCAACAACAAACAATTAATTTGAACTTAACTTTGGAATGGCGACAAGAAAAGCTGGTTCCTCACTGTTAAACGTTTGGGGTGTAGTCAATGACTTGCGAACGACAAATAAGTCTTAATGTCACCCGCCTGGAATGTGATGCACACTTTAAATACGATGTTTGAGAATGTTCCACAAATCATGTGAGATGTTGTGTTCATATTTTGCAAAATATAGCCACTTTTATGCCTTAGACGTGTGTAAATGTCAAGGATATAAAAAAGTTGCTGAGAGATGAAAACAGGAAAGACTGAGAAGAAGAAGAAAAGGATTATAAAGCCTTGATTTCTGTTGAGAGTCTAAACGTCAAATACTCTTAAGGCCTATCTGATGAGCTCCGATCTCAATTAAGGAGATAAAAAAGGAAGATTGGGTGTTTCAAGAGATCGAGAGATCAGGCCTAGCTCTTTTGGCGGCATTAATGTTGTACGTATTTTCTTTTCACGAGTAGAAGGAATCCCAATTTATTTGATGAAGACTACGGATTTCATGAAAAATTAGTACTCCCAGGGCTAGAGCTTTAACTACGGCCCAAAGAAACTTCACATTCAATCCATTGGGACAACACATTGGAAGACGATTAGAGGAAGTCTTCATGTAAAATGGTGATCACAAGTGTAGACGGGCGATGGTCTGCCATGTTGAAGGCACCTGAGAAGAGAATGTTTCAATTAAAGTGCCATGTTGGTCAAAGACAAGGGTTCTCGTTGAACAGTAGGAACAGAACAAGAAGAAGAAGAAGTAAAGATGAAAGAGAAGTGAAGAAGAAGAAGAGGTGAAGAAGACGTGAAAATGAAGAAGAATTGAAGAAGACGGTAAATTGAAGAAGAAGAAGAAGAAGAAGAGCTGAAGAAGAAAAAGAATTGAAGAAGAAGAAGTGAAGAAGAAGAAGTGAAGAAGAAGAAGCAGAGAAGTAGAAGTAGAGTTTTTGGATAAGGCGTTTCAACTTTCATGTACCCAACTGATTGGGCTCCGCTTCAAGAAAGAACAGGCTAGAGAGGCCAAGGGTTTCTTCTCCCAGGTTGTTCCTTAGGCTTGGACTCAAGCCGAAACGCTTCTGTCTATGATACCTGAACCGAGACTTTAAAATTAGTTCGACTAGTCCGAATTTGCAGTGCGTTCGAGGCTGAGCGAAAGAAACTACTTTTCATGGCTGAAGGTCGTATAGATGCTGGCAGCAGTCATGAAGATTAAGCTGTCTTGCATCCGCATTCCTCCTCATCAGGAGACTCGGATTCGAAGCCCCTTTGAGCTAGAGCCCTGGTGCCTATGCGCTCAATGTTGCCGTGACAGTGCATTCAATGAATTTTTTGCTTTACTGATTACATCCACACCCTGGTACGCCTCATAGAATATGTGGTTGTGTCTCATCCTTCATTCATCTTCCTCGCAGGCGAGAACATATGCACACCTGAGAAAAAAATTTACTTCCGAAAGATGGAAAAATCAGCCCTGCAGTTTTTTTCATCCTCCAGTCGCCTCCAAATTGCAAGAATGCCAAAATAAGAATTTTGTAGAGAATGATTTTAGCTGATTGTTTCACAAAACTAAAGGCCGATCTTCCCTGAAACGTTGTTTGTGAAGCTGACATTTGCTTCGAAGTAGACAATCTGTTTTCCTACCTCGAAATTGTAGTCATAGTGATATTTTGTTCTAGGTGGTGGGTGAAGAAAAGTTTTTTTGTAGACAGCCCATATCTTGTTGAGTCCATTTAAGCCTTAAGACCAGTTTGCTTGGAACGCGCTACGAAGTCGATGTGATCTAAATATCCCAACAATTGAACTGACTGATAGAAAATTGTGTTTTCCGTCTTTGCAGATTATGGCTGCAATATGTTTTCCAGCTCAACTATTTTTTGCCCAAACGGCTTCGGTATGATTTACTGGAGTCGAGCTTAAGGATTTATAAAATCTTTTCCAAACTCCTTCTTTGTGCACTGCAAGATAAGTGGAAGAATTTTTTCCCGCAAGGTGACCAAGCTAGCCTATACCACATAACAAGGCGAACGTGCTTACAAATAGCTAAGGAGACTGCTTTATTTTAGATTTAACCTTTGTGGAGTCTACTGCGGAGTCTTGGTAGGCAACGTTTCCTCATCGATGTCGGCTTTGATGGACCTCTTTTCCAGACTGCATATACTCTTATTCAAAGCGACATCTATGTTAGTTGCTTTCTGTTCGCTTCCTTTTGTCGAGATCTACCTTAACTGCTTTCTTTTCGCTGATCAGAAATGCCTATTGACAGCTAATTGAATCCATCCGATGATTTCAGCAAAATACTGACACTACACCTTCACCCTGATGCCGAAACTAAACAAGATGAATATGGCTCGTCCCTGCCGATATTGTTATGCACTATCTAAAAATCTTTAAATAGGTGGTGCCTCTGTAGTTTGAATCGGAAGTGGAACTCAAAAATGTTCGGTTGGAATCTGAATCCTTCCACATTTGCATATTCATCTAAATACAACTCGAAAGGTGGCCTAGGGTATTTGAAGTCTGAAAGCAAAATTCGATTGCGGTTCAGACCATATGCCAAAGATTTTATGAAGCCGACAAGTTCAAATCGCCAAATCTTGACATTCATTTCATTCTTTCGCGGAAGATGGCTTTCCTATATTCTAGCATACAGGACGCGCATGGCATCCATTTCATACCAAAAAAAAACAGATTTTCGTTGACCTGTAGCTGACTGTGAAAATGCTTTCACTAGCAGCTTCGTAGATAAATAACACCGTCACTATTAGATACGGCACAGAAATTATAGGTTTCAAAATACCCGTAATATAAAAAAAAACGAAAGTTAGAAACCAATACACTGAAAAAGCTTGATTCCGAAAGTGGAACACAAAATTTCGGAGAAGTACTCGTACCATTCATTGAACAACCCTTGACTGGACTGGGTTGGCAGAACTAGAATTATTTCACAAATTTGCTTAAAGCATTCAGATTACAGAATACGGGACGTATGGAAGAATTTGTTTCGCTTGCTTCTTCTTTATAAAGGAAGCTTCTTCTTCTTCTTCGGATGGCGCTACAGTCCGGGGTGGACCTGGGCCTCAACCAACATGCCTCTCCAGCTAGCCCGATCTCTTGCCAGCTGCCTCCAGTTGCGCACTCCAAGTTGGTTGAGGTCCTTTTCCACTTGTGTGCGCCATCTCAATCTAGGACGTCCTCTGTTGCGTTGTCCCTGTGGCTCGGATTCGAAGACTCTTCGGGCCGGAGCAGTGTTGTCCATCCGCTCTACATGGCCTAGCCATCTTAAGCGTTGTATCCGTAGACGCTTGACTAGGTTCATGCCGCCGTACAGCCCATACAGTTCGTGGTTGAATCTTCTCCTCCAGATGCCATCAACGCAAACAGGACCAAAAATCGCACGCAGAACTTTTCTCTCGAACAGACCAAGGGCTTCCTCATCCGCTTTTAGTAACGTCCAGGTTTCTGCGCCGTAAAGCAGGACTGGGATGATCAAGGTGTTGTACAAAGTCACTTTGGTCGTTCGGGAGAGGGCTTTATTACTCAATTGCCTCTTAAGCCCAAAGAAACAGCGATTGGCAAGAGTGATTCTGCGCTTGATTTCGGTACTGATGTTGTTGTCCCTATTCACCGCGGAGCCGAGGTAGACGAAGTCCTTGACTACCTCGAAACGTCTGCTGCCCATAGTGACGCTCTGTCCGAGACGTCGATGTTCTGCGTCCTTCTTTGATGACAGCATATACTTTGTTTTGCCCTCGTTTACCACCAGTCCCACTTTAGCCGCTTCCGCGTCGATGCTAGCAAACGCCTCATTGACGGCTCGCTGAGTTCGGCCGATCACGTCAATGTCATCCGCATAAGCTAGCAGTTGAACGGACTTGTGGAAGATCGTGCCTCTGGTGTTGACGTGTGAGTTACGCACGATCCCCTCAAGAATGATGTTAAAGAAGTCGCATGACAGCGCGTCGCCTTGTCTAAATCCTTTTTTGACATCGAAGGTCTCGGTGAGTTCGCTACCGACCTTGACGGAGCAGCGAGAGTTCTCCATCGTCATCCTACACAATCTGACGAGTTTGGTAGGGATGCCAAAACTAGACATGGCACTGTATAGCTCGTCTCTATGCACGCTGTCATACGCGGCCTTGAAATCGACAAATAGATGGTGGGTGTCGATTTGTACTTCTTGGGACTTCTCCAGGATTTGCCGCAGTGTGAAGATCTGGTCGATTGTGGACTTCCCTGGCCTGAAACCACACTGATAAGGACCTATCAGGTTGTTGACGAACGGTTTCAGGCGCTCACACAATACGGCAGAGAGAATCTTATACGCGATATTAAGGAGACTGATCCCTCGATAGTTGGCGCAGTCGAAGGGGTCTCCTTTCTTGTGGACCGGGCATACGATGCTGAGATTCCACTCGTCGGGCATGCTTTCCTCCGACCATATCTCACAGATGAGCTGGTGCATGCACCCAACCAGCTCATCCCCAGCCGCTTTGAACAGCTCTGCGGATAGTCCATCCGCGCCAGCAGCTTTGTTCGACTTCAGTCTCGATATTGCTATCTTGACCTCGTCGAGGTCGGGGGGACGGAATTCTTGTCCATCGTCGTCCAAATTGAGTGGAACATTCTGCCTAACAGCGGGATTTGTGTCGTCATCGCCGTTTAGGAGTCTGCAGAAATGATCCTTCCAAATTCTCAGCACCGACTGCGACTCTACCACCAGTTGTCCATTTTGGTCCCGGCAGGCTTCAGTCCGAGGTTTGTAACCGCCAGATAACTGTTTTATCTTGCGGTAAAAATTTCGGACGTCATTCCTGCCATAGCACCTCTCCATTTCCTCGACCGCGCGCTTCTCGTGCTCTTTCTTTTTTCTTCTGAGAAGCCGGTTCTCTTCCCTTCTTCTCTGTTTGTAGAGCTCACAAACAGCTCTCGTCGTTCGATGCAGCGTTGCCTTGTAAGCTTCCTGTTTGGCTGCATGCGCCTGCCTGCACTCGTCGTCAAACCATGGGTATAAAGGAAGCTACTGCCAGATAATTCCCATCGAAAAAGCTTCTGGAAATGTAACCTCTAACCTATTACTGCAGGTCTTGTTCATTGTGCTCACAAACGATGAACATGAAATATTTCAATGACCTATGTCTCACTCATTATCATTTCCGTTCCAAAAACATAAGTACGCATTGAGACTAATCACGCATCTCCGAATATTCGACAGATGTTGACCCGGAGCTTCGGTTTCGTAAGACCAGATAAGGGGGCAAGCATAAATAATCAAATACTTATTTTAAGACTTTCAAGACCACATATTTGATTCTTTTTTTGGGATAATCTTTCGTTATGCCAAATTCGATGGCTATTATCTCAACCGTGTGCACCACTGAACCCGCAGCAATTCACACAAATTATGTTTGGCGCCTTTTTCGATAGGTTTATGGTAATATTTCGGGACACACGTAAGAGCATATGTCGGCAGTTAGCCATTTCTGGTAACTTGACTTCATTGACGATTCAATTTGTTTGGGCGGTCTGGTGAAGTTATGAATGACTGGTCTTTGATTTAAGAACAAATAGACTCTTGGGTTGTGCTGTTTGTTGTTTGTGTCAGCCCATTTTGTCAGCAGGTAAACAGCAGTGTGTTGACTTAACTCATGCGTTATTTTCACATCCCACATCGAGACATGGACAAAAACGGAAACATTCACGAGTTTGCGAGCTTTTTACTCTGACATGAACATCAATAAAATTGCTTCATTAGCATATCACCAGAATAGATTTAAAAAGACCACCGCCCCTATCAACTTGCTGGCTGAATCATCTCTAATTTATTAGACTAATTAACGGTTAAGTAGGCAAAAGTCACACCTGTATGTGATGTCAGTACGTTTGGTAGATTTTCTTGTGTGTTTATTGTAACAGTCTTATACTAACCCTGTGAATCATAGTAGTGCGCATTTGCCTTAGAATTTGTAGAGGAGATGAAATGAGGACTTTTTACATGTCCTAACACATGAATACATATTTTCTTTGACAACCCTAACATGATGCGCACGGTAAGTGTTTGCAGCTGCTGACAGGTATGTCATCGACAACCACCTATACTTCGCAACGTATTTGGATCATTGGTGATAACTTTTTTATTAAATTGTCTTTTTTAAGTTTCTCAGTCCAGTTTCATAATAATCCCAGTCCTAGTCCTTCAGTTTTTTTTTGCAGTCACTTCTCTTG
Source organism: Eristalinus sepulchralis (assembly GCA_944738645.1). Classification (NCBI taxonomy): domain Eukaryota; kingdom Metazoa; phylum Arthropoda; class Insecta; order Diptera; family Syrphidae; genus Eristalinus; species Eristalinus sepulchralis. The sequence continues at coordinate 1,476,093 of OX122883.1, forward strand.
ACAGATTTGTTTCCCACAGCAGATCAGACGAAAGCATACTTGTAATGAATGCTATTTGCTTCTTAGGGTTAAAGCTTTGGAATAAAAATGCATCCCGTATTTATTTCCATATTTCAGACGGCTACTCCTATAGACGACACACTTCAACAAGTATTTCACAGTAAAAATGCACTGTTGTACGGAAACTCTGCGAAATATTTTCACGCTTCACTTTTTATTAGCGCAGCTGGTCACTCCCGACAAGTAATTTTTGGTCTGCAGTTTCAGACACTTCGTTTCCACAGTCCGCCTTCAAGGCAAATGTGGGCTACTTCGACTACTTACTTATTTTCGGCTTTAATTATACGCTCTTCCTGGTCGCCGTGGCGTGGTGGGTAAGTGCGTTGACCGCCACGCAGAAAGTTTAGGTTCGATTCCCCGACGAGACACCTCGCATTTTTTCACGGCACCATCTCTTTCAATTTGCTGACAACACTCAAAGAGTATCAATTGAATGAAAAGCTTCTTAAATCTTCGCGTTTGGAGTGGGCAAAAAGCGCAGGTCCCTTCTACTTGTGAGAGAACAGTAGTACGCACAACACGAGTAGTTGTTGTAGAAGCTAGGCTTATCGAATATCAATTTTCAAATAACACAGAAAATGGCTATCCTGCTTCACTTTCGACATTGGATCCTGGAACTCTGTAAGGCTGATCTTTGTTTGTTATTCACTTCTGTCACTGGGTTTCAGGATAAGTCTCTCTTTTAGCTTATTTTTGACGAAGACCTGGTGCTTGTAAACAGTCATGGCGGTTGTCTATCAATTCTCTAGATTATGCCGGTTATACAAAGTTGTGTAACACTGCAACCCAGAAGGGTCCAAGCCTTAGCTTCTTCCAGAAATTCTCATGTTATGCTTGCTATTATCCTTTCACGAATATTGGCGACCTACAGTTGTGTGCCAACTTCGAACGGCGAAATTTGAAATTTGTGTATTGACTGGTTTGTGCAACCACTTTCATATGATTTGTCCAGCTTTTGTTATTAAGTTAGGAACAAAGAAATTCGAAAATACGTTTTGAATACTTTTTTAAGAACGTAAGAAAATGTTATAAAAATCCTTTTAAACAGAACTTCTGAATAAGCTTTGCGAAATCTAAAAAGGAAGTTGAAACGTGGTGACTTAAGTCTAATTTGTATGGTATGTGCTATTAAATAGATATCTTTGTCTACTGACTGCCGTAGCAGAGTGTGCGTCTACTGGTTCGTCGGAGATCTATGTGCGATGCCCATAATGAACGTTTGATCATCCCACATTTTTGCGAAACCTCTTGAGTCACTGACAAATTTCAATTCTCCTTGGAAAACTTCTGAAATGCTGCCGTTGGCTTATAACTTTCCCTTCCACTCGTGAGGCTACACTTTCACATCCTGCACGAGTGGTATTTGAAGAAGCTAAGATTCTGACTCTTTGTAGACTGTAGCACTGTCCAATTTAGTCAAACACACTTTCGCTTGTAAATTATGTCAGAATTTTTTGTGGTTTGGTTGAAATACAAGGAAAATGTGAACAAATTCGTAGTTAACACGCACCTTCTTCCTATTGGCAAATCTTCGATTTTTTCTGAAAGTTTGACGTTGCACAACATCTGCAAGCCGTATTCTTAAATGATTAGGAATTACACATTCTGCGAAGTATTACGGAAGTTAAGGCACTAAAAAGCACATTGTTGGCTTTGGACAAACACTTAGCTTATCCTTCACAACCTTCAGCATTATACACTTATATGTTACACGACTAAAAGAAGCTTTGATTGGTTTCAAATCTCCTGAAATCCACTTCAATATTGTTTATGTCACTCACTAGCAGTACTTTCGTTTTATTCCCAGGTCGACACCGTTCAACCATGCAATGCATCTAAACAAGATAAGGTATCTGAATGTTTTCGTAAATCTTAAGACCCCAGCAAAGTGATTAAGCCTTTCACATTTCTTTGGCTCGGGCTTACGTAAGAGGAATTAATCTTGTGTGCCTTTCGCATCTTGCACATATGTGAGCTCCAAAGGTCATCTTCACACAATCTTTCCAAATGTGAGAGATACTCATTATCACTGAACTTATTTGAAGATTGCTACCCAGCATCATTTTGTGGTGCCAACGTTTTGAAATGAGGCCACTAATCTTTGAGCTTATGGAGACGATTCATTCTCAATGAAACTCACCACATTTCATACACACGCACACGCAGAGATTTGACTGCTGCTACAGTTATTCAAATGTAAACAATGCCATCTGTGAGCGACAATAGAATTCATAAAACTGAATACGAACGAGATAATCCAGATTGAGTTTGAAGATATTGACCGGCATTTGAATGGAGAGGCATTGCAATGCAATGGAATTAGTGTGGATGAGTGTGGAACGAATTGGATTATGCCGTTGAAAAGCCCGCGACGGTTGAAGGGTTGTTTTGTCTTTGGATTTGAACAGAAAAGAAATTACGTATAAATCTTTCAAAACTGAAACAATGGTCAAACTGGAAATGAGTTGATATAAATAGTTGCCGATATTGGGAAAGTAACCGCAGACTCAGATTTGACGTCGTTGGCGAGTGTAAGTCGTGGTGTTGTGACGTTTTTGAGCGTTTGTTGCACAACAAATCGCGCAGTGAGGCAGTTGTAGTGGATTTGTAATATTAGCTAGTTAGCTTAGGAGGTGTATGGGGAATTTTTGTGTTGAATAGGTTCAAAAAGGATGGAAGCTGGAAACGCAAATTTAAACTGTTTACCTTCCTGTGAATTTCAATGCTAGCGCCATTTCGCATTCCTACCCAATTCAGACTATTTAAGACGATATGAAAAACCCGCTAAGAGATCGAAAACGAACTCCGCGATACCTTCAATTTCAAAAGGTTATTTAAGACAAGGTCACATAAATTTTACTTTCGTGTAAATCGTGTGAAATCAACAAAAGAGACACGATCTTCCAAAAGTCTGTTTAATTTCTGGCTTACATAGTGATTGGTTGAAAACAGCCATTCGTCCATTTTGGGTTTTTTTTCTAATTGAAACAGATATGGCTATAATTTAACTGACACCAAAAAAACAATGTATATGTATACGAGTACTGTCATTGCGAAAGGACGCCCAACATCAACTTAAGGGACAAGGTATCAAAATAGGCAGCAAAAAACTTTGAAGCAGTGAAGAGCTTCGAAGTCAATAAGAACAACAACATGATAATGTTTTTTCAGGTTAAGCAACCATTTAAGTAAAAGAACCCAACCTGGATTTGTCAAGCAAAATGATCTTCCTTGTTCTGCTCATTATTAACAAGGAAGAGAAGGAAGAGATACCTTCTGCGGCTTAGTTTTGGTTCTGTCCTTATCCAAAAAAAGAAGATTCAACGAAGAACTTGATAGTCTAATGGTAAGTGGCTGACTAATAGGGCAATTTGAATGTGTGGATAATAATCCTATAACCCGAAAAATCCAACACCAGTCACCGTTACAACGCAACAGAAGACGTCGTAATTTAAAATGGTGCACATAGGTGGAGAAGGACTTAAGCCAACTTTTTGTGCTAAATTGGTGTTAAATGGTGAAGTAACATGACGTGACAGATGGTTGAAGATCAGGTCCATCACGAAATGTAGCGTCCCTCTTTATAAGTGTTGGAACAACTCCAATTCCGTTAATACAGCGGTTATCATTAAAAGAGTGTGCAAGGGTTCATATTGTGTTGCTCAATTTGTACTGATGATGTTTCTCTGACACTCGTCCTTTCCTCTTTTCTCTCCAGTTGCAGCAAAATGTGTCGTTCTACCAGCAAGGCATGCACTTGTGCATACAGTGCAAAATTGTGCACTTCTGATAGCCTGACAAAATGCCGATTCTCTCAAATGTCAGTCAAAAGTCAATTTGATACACAGCGCTGCCGCTATGTGACTTTACGTCTTGTTTATACATCCATTCGATCGACAATTGAAAAGTCGCTGCCGGGCTCTTTGTTAGGGGTTGTGTATAAACTTAGCGGCTCCATCACACAAAAATCTTCGTCTCGAATGCGGCGGATCTGTTTCTCGCGTCCCATCAACCGACATAAGATTCACCCTTATCGTCCTTGCTCTGCTCATTATTAAAAGCGTATGAAGAAGAGAAATGTTCTGGCCTTAGTTTTGATCCTGTGTACATCTTAAGGAGAAGATTCAACGACGAACTCTATAGGCTAATGGCATGTGGCTACCATAAGCGTCTAAAGATACCACGCTTTGAACTGATAAGCCAGGTATGTGAATAACAACAGTCTTAAACGAATCAGAGGCACTGGGACAACACAACAGAAGATGTCCTGATCTTAAATGGTGCCCACAATGAACTGGGTTCTCACCCCAGATGCGGCGGATTTGTGTTTGATGCCCCCATCAACCGAAATAAAAACCGCGAAATTCTTAATTATAACATTCCAGAATCCATGGTCCATGGAGAAGAAACACTGAGTCTTCTACTACGGCGACTTTTAGAGAAAAGAAAGCCAACGCTTATGCGATATTTTGTTGGAGGTGTATGATACTGAGGAAAGAAGTATTAAGCTTTAAATGGGTAATGCCTCTTAACAGTCCGCATTGTAACTGAATTTAGGAACGTCAGCTTGCGTGACGAAGGAGAAAGATGACAGTGGGAAACTTGCCTTCTATGATTTCCTTCAAATAATTTACGCTCAATGTCCTAATTTTTACTTAAAATTCGTTCTAGGAAACAGCTGGAAGCACTCTGTAAAGCCCTAAAGATCGTGAAGATCGGATTGTCTGTGGTTTTCTGATCAATCAGTTGTCATGACACATTATCGCAGCATCCAGAATTGAAGTAAATTTCGAGGTGAAAGACGGTACCCCGGACAAAGGTTCAAAGGTTCATGAGAAGTAAAAACATTTTTTTTTTTAAGAAATTGTCCTTGTCTTACTATAATGTTTGTTTCTTCAATTTCTGTTTTGATTAGCTGCTAACGAGCGTAACAAAAAACTCCATAAATTTCCATGACATCAGTTGACGACATTTATAGCAGACATCGCATTCGTCATGCTTAAAGATGTGAACACAAACCACATCAATCACCTTTTAATTGTTCCCATCCCGCTTCTCTAAAGCAATCAAAGTCCCAACGAAAGAAAAAAACACAATGTTCAGGTTTTCTGCACTTTCACTGAAACTGAATATTTTCTCAAGATTATCAGACAATCACACTCCAAATAGACAACGCCATCAGAATCGTTTTACTTGTTTCTTTATTTACATTCAATCATATAAACACGCAATTTCATAAATCTTCGGCGATTCACTGATGTCAGTTCCTAAGCTACACAAGCCTTCTCACAGTCAGGCTTGCTATTGAATCGATTACCATTTCCACCACAGCCTCCGTAGAGGAAGAATTCACACTCGTTGCTGGCTGCGTTGTACCAGAAGCTTGGGCCAGCAGCACGGCAGGGTCCAATCACTTTGGGCAAGGAGCACACTGAAAGACAAAATCGAGAATTATACTGAATCAGTGCCCAAAAGGAGAAACTCTAGTTTAACAAACCCGATTCACTGCGAATGCCAAAGGCCAACGCGAAAATAACAAACAATGTCATAAGGAGCTTCATTTTGACTGGAGTCTGAGTATTTCGTTCTGTTATGGATGATTCTCTAAATGACACTGGTGACTGACTGGCAAATCAATCAATGTTTATACGGTAGCTACCGTGACAACAGCGGAGCCGGAGATCATCCAGAGATGAACGGATTATGCAACGACGATGCTAATCTCCCAAAAAACTCACCACATTCCATCATACACAGATGTATCTCCATCTCTTTGTCACGTCTGGTACACACATGCTCGTACTATGTGTAGGAGGGTACTGAAATCCAGTTTGACTTGCTCGTACTTTGGACAACGCACGCTGGGCACGAATATGGAAGAGAAATCCACAAGTGTAGCTTTCAATTCTCTGGGTTAAGTTTGTTCTTTGAAGATCTCGATCTCTTAAGAACAGCTGCATTGCATATTAACTGGGCAATTGTTCAGATTCTATGTTAGCATTCAAGGTCTTTCGAGATGTACAGAAGAACATATCGACGATCGACAGCTTTTTCCCCCCGGAGAAAATAAATAAAAAAAACAAACAACAGACAACAAAATCAAAGTTAAATAAAAATCCCCAAAAACACATCAACTACACACTACAGAGAAGTTGAATTGACGTTTTCCGAAACAGGTTCGATGAAATGCAAACAAACAAACAATCGGCTGATCGAACAACGTACGATTCCGTCATTCATGGCAGTTAGTGAGTTGTAGTTGAAAAGAAAATGTACTGTAATGGATTCGAGAGATGAAAGCCAAAAGTGTCAGTTTTTGCATAGTCCAGCCCGAATAAAAATGAATTCTTCTTACGAATGATTGTGACGGTTCACTATTTTTATACTTTATGGAAAGAAAACATTTTTTCTTCGTGTTTTAAAGGTTGCGTTTACAAAGAACGAAATCTCTGTCAAACTCCTCAGCACTTCTTGGCTTATGAGAATTGTAAGGTAATGAAGGAAAAACTCAGACTATTTTATAAAAGTTTGAAGAACAAAGAAAAATCGTATTTATTTTCAAAATAGTAACCACAAAAGTTTTTTACCCGATATAGAATTTCCCTTCTCATTCGTCGACCAATCAGAGGCGGAACTCTCAAAGAGATTCACCACCAATGTCCAGCACGGCCAGTTTAGAAGCAGGGCAACGAAGTAACCCCTTTTGTGTTTGTACATTTGCACTCCTTACTTGGCCATCTTTTGTTGAATATACCTTTACGATTCTTCCAAATTCCACTTATTACGTCGTAGAGCTCCATCACAAATTAAAACGTTTCAGTTTTAAGACCATTGCATGCCATTTGAACCTTCGCTTCCAGAATCTGTTCTTAAGCTGTTGCACTTTTTGACACTGTTTGCGGCTACAGATCGGTACGATGTCAAGGTAAGGCGTCTGGTTGAATTTTTTGGCTATGTTTTTGGTTTTAATCAAAAGACTTCGTAGGGTTTCAACTCCTGGTGCCACCTCCCGTAATGTTACTGAAAGCACTTTCTTGACCATACGTTCCCAGGCGCCTCCTTCGCTGGGGTTGAGCGAACAATTAAATTGCAATCCCCCTGGACGATAGTCCACTTTGTATCCGATCAGTGTCAAAGGGCCCGACTCTCTCTTGTTGGAGTTTCCTCTGGGCGCCGACGAAATTGGTGCCTATTGTCGTTTTAAATACGAACCGAAATTCCACAGCGATGTATACACACAATCCACACAGTTGCCGAACTTCCTCCATAGTCAAGGAAACATTTTGATGATGCATCTTATGATGGTAATGATGAACGATGAGCTCAGTGAGTGGATGCTTTTTGGAACTTTATTGGCCGTCTCGCTTTAAGTGACAAACATAGTGCTGCATCTAAACGTAAGTTGAGCCGCAATATGTTGTCTTCGTCCAGGCAGGGTGTTAGCTGGTAGATAACACTGGATTTTTTAATAAATTTACCATTTGTCAAGGAAGAGATCTCTGAAGCAAATGCATCGTGCTGGTCTTACCGATAAAGCAATTTTTCTGAAGGGTAGATAATGCAGTTATTGAGCGAGTGTATTATAAACGATTCTGAACCTAAGGGAAATGTGATTTCTTTCTTTTGTTAACGCTTTTTTGAATTTTAAAACAAAAAAAAGAAAAGACTAACGACGAACAAATTCAAAACAAATGAAACATTATTGCTGAACATAACTTGCGTCTGTTGACCTCTTTAGATTACCGACTGATTTGGTGGGATGACAGTTAATTTGTTATAACCTCAATAGCATACAAAACAGCGACCAATTCTTAGATAAACTCAAAACAAAAAGGGCATAATATGCAATATTCTCATTTAATGAAAATCACTTTATGAACACACCCAGTTAGGCTTTACAACGCTTTTCACACTCAGCCTTGGTTGGAAATCTATTCTCATTTCCTCCACAACCACCGTACAAAAATTTCGTACATTCCCTGCCATTGTAGTAAAATCTTGGTAACGCAGCAAAGCAATTTCCAGTAACTGCCGGCAACGAGCACACTAAGAATTAGAAGAAAAATGAAATTAACCTTTCATCCTCAAAGGACACAAGCACTGCACTACGAACCCGATTTATTTCCATATGCTTTAACGGTCAGAGCGAAAACAAAAACTAAAGCGAATATGAGCTTCATCGCAATGAAATAATTATTAGAACACGTCTAAAGTGAAACTGTTTCCGGGCTCAAGTTTGCAAAACTTATGATGTACTGCTGTACATGCTTCTGCGCTTTATAGTCTCGCTAATGACGAATGCTCTGTCTAATGAAGGGAAAAGTTGATGGAGATACTTGATCTCCTAACGATCGTAAAGTTTCTATCAAACTAGACTAATGTGACTATTGGTATTCAAAGTGTTGATTCACCATCTAATAGTGAAGTTCGTCGAAGAGTAGATTCAATCTCACTTTCTGAAGCATTGTTACTTGTAAGAAAAAAAAACAGAGCGATCGCCAACAACAGGATTAAAAATAACGATCGAACGATCTGTAAATTATTCAGGATAGCGAAAAGGAAGAAGGAATGGTTAATTTTTAGTTTGAATATGGGTTCAGGTGTCCGTTTAGAGTCCTTGCACTGCCACACCAGAAAAAAGGAGTAACCAATTGCAGCTGTTCAGAAACTTAAACATCTTAGTTATAGGCCAAGCTACCAAGGAAACACGCAATTACGCAATTTGGTGTTTTTGTATTATAAATTATATTGTACGAGTAAAACCGGTTTACCATTAAAGATGTGAAGGATTGTATCCGTTTCTTCCTCATTTTCGGAAATACTGAAAGTTCCTTGGAATGATCTCTCAGTCTGCTTGTATTTTTACCCATCAGATGTCAGCTGTCGTTATCACAATCAGATAAAAGTCCGATCTGTTTTAACGTATGGGATAAGAATTTTGTGTCTTTTTTTTTTTTTTGCTCGAAAGTTTCGTTTGCTCGCTGCTTTCGATCATTAAACCCAATCGCGATTATCTGGTCTCTACAGCAAAGATTCGATCTTGCTCTCCTACTGGAACACATAGTACGAGCGGATTGAAAAACCCTCTCAATTAGAGCATCCATGTGTCCATGTGCTCAATTTGGCCGTGGCAGTGCAGCCGATGGATTTTTTCCGAATTATAGAAGGTGGAGGAGAAAACGCAACAGCGAACTTTACAAGTTCTCTCAGAAAGATTCTTCCCCTTTCAGGGACAACTTGTAAAGTTCGCTGTTTTGTCTTCTCCTCCACCTTCGACGAAAATATTTCGATGGAATTTTTATTTCGAAGGCACCAAGAACTACTTGGCTTTTCTTATTTTCGCGAAGTTTTGTAGAGCATGTTGTGGCAAGAATTAACACCGGTTGCGGAGGACCTTAAAGTGGAGTTTACGTTTGCCCCGAGGTAGAAAAAGTGGTGTGTTCCAATCGTAGCTTTTGCCAGAAGGTCTATTTTTAACGACAGCCTTTAGTTTCTTTTGTCCTAGGTTGCTTGCCGCTACCGATCGTTGGTAATGTGCAACAGTGGCGATGTCGGCAACATATCCCTACAAGTAGACTGACTTTTAGAAGCTTTCCGTGCTTAGAGCTGTCTGCCGCTGTATCCTTTCCTGTACCAAGTTAAAGAAATCACATAGCAGGTCAACTTGTTCTCCTAATCCTGTGTGTAGGTTTCAAAGGGCTCAGAATTGCGCCATGCATCGTCTCTTTGTTAGCACGGTGCGACACAGCTTGATCTGATTTAATGGGATCCCGAATTCGGACATTTCCTCGAATAGCTCCTTAAGATGATTGTTGTGGTCGATGATTTTAAACTCGCGCATCATCTTCAGGATTTACCTTAGCTCTAGATCCCAGTTTCTGGTCAGAGTCAGTCCTGGACACAGGAAAAGTTGACTTTCTATAATCGACGAAGCTGGATTGTTAGTGTTCTGGTATCAAACGGCATATCCATGCGACAAGCAACATAGAAGATGCCTTGGTCATCAAGGCCCCACTGCGAGTTGAAATAAAGTGCGAAATTAGATTGTGCATGTGAATATAAAGGGGAGGGAGATTTGATATTGCATTAGGAATAGCCAAGACAGAGCGTTCTTTGAAACTTAATGAAAGCAGCAGTCACATACTTGCGTGAAAGTGTATTCCACCAAACGATTGATGCATACGAAAGAAAGGGTCTTATCATTGCGATATAGATCCACACAGATCTTTTTGGTGACAGGGTACCTGGTTGCTCCCTTACAATACCAGCGCCAGTGAGTATTGTCTTTCGCACTGATTTTTACATTTGGCTGAAGATGATGTGTGTCATGTCGACACGGGTATGAAAGGGGTATACGTACATGTAGGTAGGACTGGCGGGTTGAAAATTAATATTTGTTCGTGGGTATGCGTAAACGAAAACTGTCCGTGAGTCGCAGCGTTATAGGACTTTCCTTACTTGTATTCGAGAAAATTGTGGCAACTTAAGTTTGGGTATATAATATCCATTATTTACTATTTCAAAATTACGCTGTTGTGCGTTTAAAGACACGAAAAGTTGTAAGAACAACAAATTCAAAGAAAATAAGAACACGTTGCTTTACATAATCCTTTAGTGCTGTAACCACTTCAAATTTTTGTCTCCATTTAACCACTGACCAGGGTGAAGGCGAAACTTCTACTGTCATAGAAATTTACAGAGCTGCGACCAATATTTTGAAAAACTCAAAACAAATAAGTATAATATGGAAAATTCTCATTTAATGAAAATCATTTCATAAACAAACATGTAACAAAAGACAAATCACTTAGGCTTTGCAGCGCTTTTCACACTCAGCCTTGGTTGCAAACCTATTCTCATTTCCTCCGCAACCACCGTACACGAATTTCATACACTCCTTGCCATTGTAGTAAAATCTTGGTATCGCAGCACGACAATTTCCAGTAATTGCTGGCAACGAGCACACTAAGAGAGCAGGAAAAAATATATAAAGACTTTGTTCTTCTGCAAAGGATACAAGCACTGCACTACGAACCCGATTTATTTCCATATGCTTGAACGCTCAAGGCTAGAGCGAAAACGAAAACTAAAGCGAATGTGAGCTTCATCGCAATGAAATAATTGTTAGAACACGTCTAAGGTAAAACTGTTTCCGGGTTTAAGTTTGCAAGACTTATGCTCTACTGCTGCACATGCATCTGCGCTTTATAGTCTCGCAGATGACATTGAAGACAAAAGTTCTGTCTAATGAAGGGGATCTTACCAAAGTAGCTAACTGGTAAATGGATATATTTAATGTGCTGACGATCGTAAAGTGTCTGACGAACTAGACTAATGTGACTATTGGTATTCAAAGTACTGGTGCACCATCTAATAGAGAAGCTATTCAAAGCTTAGATAAAATCTCAGTTTCTGAAAGCATTGCATTGCCATTTATAGTTCTAAGAAAATAAAAGAATTGTCGCCAACAACAGACTCAAAAATAATACATAATCGATCTGTACATTATGCAGGAAACCCGATGGGAAGAAGCAATGGGACATTTTTAATTTCACTGCTAACTACTCACAAATTAGGAGGCAAGTTGAAGTGGAATGTTAGAGTCCTTGTACTGCCACACCAGTCACAATGACTAGCCAATTGAAACTGTTCAGAATGTTGAACATTTTAGCTCAAGGCCAAGCTTAGATGGTCTGAAACTTCACTAGTACATGCCATTAAGTGGATGCAAATCCGTATTAGAACATCAAACAGAATAGATACAGAAAGGAATTTGTAAGTGACGCTGAGCAGGAATATGTGACTATAGCTGTTGCTAGAGATAGAATCGTCATTCGGGGGATAGACATATGAAGCTGATGTTAGTCAACGACGGATATATCAGTCGATCCCTTGAAACTCTTGGAACCGTAAGAAACATTGTAGAGACTGAGAGAGAGTATGCGCAGAAATTTATAAACATACGCATTAACGAATGCCCACCCGTTCACCTTAAAGCCCACATTCGGACGTACAGCTAAGTTTGGTGACTCGTTCTTCAGCCGCACGGCACGAATATGGCATTTAAAACCGATGTCCACCGGTACCTCCTTTCCATCTCTTCCTCTATACCTTTGGCCCGTGCTAATTCCGGTCACTTAAGGGTTCTTAATAATCCCTTTAGCGCGCGCCAATTATAAAAAAACACATTCCTTTACAACCCATATCAACTTTTGCAACGTTTTGGCAACACGTCAGTGAGGTAAAATGAATAGTGGGAAAACAAGACCCAACAAAAACAATCTCCCAGTATTTCAATTCGTTCAACAAAATTTTATTTCAAATTCCAATTTTATTTACATCATTTTCAAACAAACACGTCACTTATGTCTAAACACTTCAAAGACAACGCTTTTCACACTCGTCCTTGGTTGCAAACCTATTTGCATTTCCCTCACAGCCGCCGTAAGCGAACTCCTCACACTCCTTGCCGTTAAAGTAGAAACTTGGTATCAGGGCACGGCATCGTCCACTATCCTTTGGCAGCGTGCACACTAAGTATTAAGAAAACAAAACCAAATTACAACGAGCCTGTTTTCCACAAAGGACTGCACTACAAACCGCTCTTATCGTCATTTGCTTGAACGCTCAAGGTTAGAGCAAATAGAAAAATCAAAGCAACTGCGAACTTCATCACAACAACAAACTGTTTTCGGTCTGAACTGAAACTGTTTCCGGGATCACGATTGTAAAACGTATGAACTACTGCTGCACATGCATCTGTGCTTTATAGCGCTGCTGATTAGATTGCAGCCGATAGTTATTTCTAATGAAGGGGAATTTTGCTCAAGTTGCTAATTGGCATATGAAATTATTTAATTTGCTGACTATCGTAAAGTTGCTAGCAAATAGACAAAAAGATTAATCAGTTTTTGAATTCGACGATGCGCCATCTGGCTGTGGAGTGCTGCAAAGGAATTATTGAAATTTATCTGAGACTCACAAGTGGTACTGCTTGTAAAGTGGAAGCACAGACAGATGTTCCATCCTTTCGGACTTTAGGGCACAACCGAAAGTGAGTCTGTCTAGTTTCTAGTACGTGCATTTTCTTCCTTATGTCGTACATAAGGTTAAGGCATACTGTTCTGGCGAAGCAACTTTAAAATCTGAGCAAGATGATTTTGTTGAAATTTCCTAGTACCAAATTTTGTCTGCTTTAGGAGGTGTTTATATCGATTGAATAATAATTGAGTGGCACTACATCCCACAAGGAAACATGGCCTAGATTCTACAACAACTACTCGTGTTGTGCGTGCTACTGTTCTCTCACGAGTAGAAGGGACCTACAGTTTTTTGCCGACTCCGAAGGGCGAGATTTGAGAAGCTTTTTCATAGACAACTGATACTCTTTGAGTATTGTCAGCAACTTGAAAGAGGTGGTGCCGTGAAAAAATGCAAAGTCTTCCTTTCGGGAGTCGAACCTAGACCTTCGGCGTGTGAGCCACCACATATCGATTTGTTTCTTTCTTTAAAAAAAACAATCCATTTGCTTTCTAAAGTGTGATTCATCGTTAGGTTTGATTTATAATCTTAAATAAAACTAATAATTTTGAAAATTAACACACAATTTTTTATATTTTTTAAAAGAACAATTCATGGCAGTAACTTCTTGAAGATGATATCTTGTAAATGTTGGTCACGACAACATCTGAGGTAGTCCAATTCAAGACGACTCATTTGAGCCTAGCGACTCGCGCAAATAACACGACTAATGTTGCCTTCCACAGCGTCAATCGTAACAAGCTTATTCCTGAAGACCTGAGAACTTACATTTCCCAGAGAAACTAATCCAACGGCATTGTATCGCAAGTAACAAAACGTGGAATGATTGTTTCACACGCTGTATTGCTTGTAGTTTGATTTTGTTGAAACCAGAACTCACCAAGCACATGTGCTTGAACTTCAGGAAGTACAGAGTCTATTTACATGACGAAGCTGGTGGAAACGACGTCGAATTGATTCGGCACGATCTTCGCGTACTTTGCGAACTTTTAACTGCAGCTGCTTAAGTCTCTTCACTACATGCTGGATGTGCTCTAACCGGTCGAGTAGCGTCCACTAATGCAAGCTGTCTTAGTGCGAGAATTGGCAATAGTGATTGCAGTAGGTCGGAAAGTTCCTTGAATTTCATGAAAAACAGCTCTCACCGCTGATTTTCGTAATGCAGCTGAACTGAATTTAGAGACGCTGTTAAGGTATGAACCTTTCCATGGTGACTTGCCACACAATACTGAACAAAAATGACAAGGCAATTTGATAGATAGTCACACTCGATCTGCCAAAAAAAGCCAATTATTAAATCAAGCCTTTCTATGAATTACCCTTTTTAATAAATATGCTAAGATACAAACTAAAACATTTTCAGTTTAATCTGTCAGTTTTTTATATGGCGATGAGACAATTGTAAATTATTGTAAGTGAACTAATGAAAATTTTATTTTATTGGTTTATGTCAATTTATCAATATGATGGTAAGGCCGAGCGTCCTAGGGCACCCTCTGAAGCTCTTAATGTGTCTCTATACCTTGCCTGTGTGACTCCTGAGTTGTTCCTTGCCTAACTCCAAGTAAATCAATTTGTCTCCTAAAGTCCTATTACAAGACGCGAGTTCAACACAGAGGTCCTTTAGTTATTTTCAGAAAGTATTTGGTGTCACTTGTGGTCGCCGTGGCGCAGTGGTAAGTGCATCGACTGCGGCGCAGGAAGTCTGGGTTCGATCCCCGGACGGGACACCTAGCATTTTTTCACGGCACCACCTCTTTCGAGTTGCTGACAACATTCAAAGAGTATTAATTGTCTATGGAAAGCTTCTCAAATCTCGCCGTGAAGAACAATAGCATGCACAACACGAGTAGTTGCTGTAGAAGCTAGGCCCTGGTCCGTTATGGGCTGTAGTGCCACTCAATTATTATTATTATTTGGTGTCACTTGAAGCTGGCTGACTGCACATGTAACCATTTCCCAAACACGCTCTCGGAGTTGTAGTTGAATGGCTATCGAAGGGAATTTCTCATAAGATTTTATGATACACTATTCTTCTCCAAACCCTCTTACATCTATAAATCCTACAGACGTTAAGAGCTGTGCTGAAGGAGATCAGTTTGTCATCAACAGTAGATTCGTCCGTATCCGAGACATGTAGTTGTCTCTGAACTCGAATTGTTTAACGTGGTGAGGGAGTTAGACTCACGCACAACTCGCAGGCTTGTAGGCGAAGACCATTACTTAGTCCTCGGGCAGAGGTGTTCGCTGCATTCGTTGGTTCACCACACAACGGATATTGTGATGGCTGGAGGAGGCCCCACGAGGTGTCTGCAGTTCAACTTGAACTGGAGATAGTGAATGTATGTTAACTGTGCACAGGCGAGGATAGTGTTGGCAGCTCGCTATGTTGTGTGCACAGGTCCATGCCCCAGATGAGATGGAGCATATTAGTGGGGAAGGACCTCAACCAACTTGGAGTGCGGCAAGAGATGGTGCTAGCTGGTGAGGCATGTAGGTTGGGACCCAGGTTCACCGCCAATAAAAGAAGAAAAAGATGATCGATATTGTTCCGATTAGGGCGTTGATTCGTAGATTGAATGTCAGCCCATGATGTTTCTAAACGTTAACTCTAATGACATTTAACTCTAATGGCAGACAAACAACGAGTGTACGAGAAATGCAAAGATGTCAGTTTTTATTAAGGTTTTCACCGTGAAGCTTGTTATACAAGTTAATAGTACGTGCATCATGAAGGAGATTGAAGTGTAGATGGAGAGCCGAAGTCTTGGAAAAACAGACGTCCTATCATGGCACAGTGGAACTTACACTCTTACATATATGATTAGATTAGGTGTTTGAAATTGTTTATGGTTCGAGAACACAAAATTTTCGTAATATGTGGCAGCTCTACATATAGTTTAGCTACGCCCCTCTTGCAAATAAGGTAAGAGCATCGACTTACACCCTAATTGAACACCAAGCATTTCCAAAGCACCACCTCCTTCGAGTTGCTGACAACACTTAAAGAGTACTAATTTTCTATGCAAAGCTTCCCTAATCTAGCCGTTCGTAATCGGCAAAAACTGTCTTAAGATAACAATAGCCCCCACAACAGAAGTAAATTGCTGAAGAATCTATTGTAGGTTCAAGCCCTGTGGAATGTAGTGCTTTCTTCTTTATTTATTTATTTGCACATTAAAGCACATTTAATTTTGTATCACGAAGCGGTCGTAGTGTGGGTCACAAAGCACAGTGAGTGAAATTTGCAACAAATCTAATGAACTGATCAACACTGAAAATTGTCCCGACCTTGCTGATAAGAAAACTCAAAATTGAAAACCACAATTTGCAACGCGGAACTGCAAGCTTGCAATATTCTTGTAAACAAAGTCTTAGGTTATCTATACGTTGGCAGCAGGCAAGTTAGTTTTATTTAAATCGTTTCCAGGTATTTTGTAGCTCCATTTATACAATTCCGTTAGTCCTTGCAAACTCTTTCGCATTCTTCTCTGGTTGAAAACCTATTTCCATTTCCACCACAGCCACCGTATGTGAACATCTCGCATTGTTTAGTTGCGGGATTATAGTAGTAAGCCGGTATCGCTGCGAGACACATTCCTGTTTGCCATGGCTGGTAGCAGGCTAAAAAAAAATATGAAAAATAATAATAGGACATACAAGGACTCCACCACTAACCTGTCTTATCGACAACTTCGTTCGAGCTGACACCTAACGTCACGGCGGCAATGAAAATTAAAACTACCGACAGCTTCATGGCTTTCAAAATATATTCGCGAGCAGGAGACTAAATGTGTTTCTGCGAGCACGGCTTGGAAAATGATGAAGTCTTGTTTGTAATCCGTGTTTTATATGGATGCTGATTAGATTGAAGGTGATAACTGCATACGTATACACCCCTTTCACAAACATCATTTAATGAGGTGCAAGGCAATGAGAGTCGTTTAGATAGAAACGAAAACGACATGAACAACTTGAATGGGCTTTAAGGGCTGTCTTAAACACTAATTTGTCTCATTATTTTATTGTTTCACAAAACGTCTAAGAAAACCAGCAAAACGTCTGAACTGAATTTGCAATTTTTTGAAGTGGTCGTTCGCCATCTAGTTGTCGCATTTAAAATCTGAGTTGAATTCAATTGGTTATCGAATGTCAGAACCACTCGCCCATTTGAAACCGGAATTAAATGTTATTTGAGTAACTAAACGATTTTTTCACAAAATATAACAGATAATGCCTGACTTTGTGGTATTGATTGAGAAAGCATAAAGACTTCCGACCCTTAAGTGAGCAGAAACAAGTCATGTCACGGGCTCTAGGTATGGTTCAGGTCTTCAACGCATGTGTTACAGCACTTTTGTGTGCCGGAAAATTGTTAAGTCGTGCTACTAAGCTTGTAAGTACTCGTATAGGAAAAACATGCAAAAGTGCCTACAACATCGATAACGGTTATCTGCTGTTTTTTTCGAAGGCCTTTTTGTGCAACACCTCGTTAAGCCCTGTTGTGCTCTTTGGCGCAGAAACTTGGGTAGCCAAGGCATTTTCGAGGTGATTGCGGGTTTTGTTTCCGTTTATGTTAGTGGGATCTTGAGAGAAAAGTTCAATGATGAGCGGGTGCATAGCCATGTACTATGTAGAGCGTACGAATAACACAGCTCTTCATCGATGAATTTTCCAATATGAGACGCAACAGAGGGCTTCCTCGCCTGACAAGGCACTAACAGGTGGAAAAGAGCTTCAACCAGCTTGGTATGTGAAAGTGGGGCAGCTGGCGAGAGACTGTGCTAACAAGAAATACATATAAGCTGAAGCTCACGCCCTCGCCGGATTGTAGTAAATATAAGTTACTGCTTAAACTTGGTCGGGAGGGTCGAGAACCAAGGAACGAATATGAAAAACTGAGGGTACTGTCATCAGCGAAGGAGTAGATTGGATTAAAGGTGACAGACAGGAGATCATTTATAAAAATGAGGAAGAGTGTCGCAGACAAAACTGAACCCTGGGGAACACCAGCATTAATATGGCGAATATCAGACTGGAACCCATCCAATTAGACTTGAATTGAACGGTTCGAAAGGTAATGTCTAATCCATTGAAGAAGGGATTCATCGACACCATAAGCACGCATTTTCGACAAGAGAGCCTGATGCCAGACTCTATCAAATGCCTTTGAAATAACAAGCGCAACAATCCTTTAAAACTTTGGCATAAATTGTGCAAAGTTTGGTTCCATTATTCGGTGAGATATGTCATCAAATCACCAGTGGACCTGTTGCTGCGGAAGCCGTACTGCCGGTCATTAAAAGGCTTCGGGGTTTCAAGATATTTCTTAAGCTGATGGTTTATCAGCGTTTCCATGACCTAAGAATGTTGGGACGTAAGTGGTATGGGTCGGTAGGAGGTGGATGATGATGGTTCGCCCTTTTAAGGGACGAGCTGGACAAATGCTGTTTTCCACTTACTCGGGAAGAGCCCTAAAGAGTAGAACAGATGAAAAAGCTTACGCCGTGGTTTTGCCAGCGTAGAAGAACACATGGGAGTATACCATCCGGGCCAGCTTAAGTGCAATCAATTTACGACCAATTGATGTTACAATTGAAAACGCGCCATCATCTGCTTTGCATTGTCGCGTCATCGCAGTTTGGGCCTTAGAACACTGTGAATTGATCCAAATTTCTGGGCGAAAATCTTTTTCTCTGAAGAGACGCATTTTCATCTCAACGGCTGCGTTAATTACCACATCTGGGACTCGGAGCAGCCACACCCTATTGTCGAGAAGACAATGCATCCACAGCGAGTGACAGTTTGGTGCGGATTGTGGAGTGGTGGCATCATTTGATTATTTTTCATGAAGCGGGGCACAACGCCATGTTTAACCAAGTTTTTTTTTCAAATTGCAGACATACATGGCGATTATGGAATCCGGCGGTTTCATTGCGGATGGAGAATTTTCGCATCCGCTGTTTTTGCTATTATTAAAAACGCAAACCATAAAGTTAGTGGATGTCGGTACGGTAGTACAAGAAAAATGGTATCACGGTAAACATAACCAGTCCATACACTTTGTGACGTTCTTAATCCGCATAATTTCAGTTACGGGTTTGAAAGAGGGAGGATGACTCGGTGCAACAGAAAGTGTTATGTATTTGAAATGAACAGAACTAATTTAATTCTATTTTCAGAAAACAAATAACGCGCTTACAGTTCGAGGCAATGTGTAGTGGAATAAAAGGGGATCGTGACATTGCCAAGAATTTTCTAAAGAAGGACCCAGAACTTATGCAAACATTTGGAGAAGCAACTAAATAGTTTGGGACCTCCAATCAAAGAAATTGTTGAGTGGAATAAAGTGATGAAATCGTTTAAATTATTAAAACTTTTACACTTTTGATTTTGGTTATTTTAATTTAAGTTTGGTCAGATCACAATACTGCAACAACAACAAAGTCACAATAGAGAGAAGAGCTACATCTGAAGGAGAAAACAAGATTATTTTACTCCCTCAGAGGAAGAGATGATTGAGGTCATTTGTCTGAAAGACTGTGCAGTGGGACAGCCACGAGTCTGATAGCCACCCTCAGCTATGAACCTTAAGCACACAGCCAACTTAAGTTAGTTAGAGGGGGGAGTTAAGGACGTCGATCTTACCACAGGTGGCAGTCTTAAACCAGATTTTGCGAACCGATAATGAAGTCCATCCGCTGGATTCGACAATAGGGTCATTTACGGTTGCGAGTTACTCTCGTCGCAGTGAATCCGACGGGTTCCATAATCGGCACGATAAATTTGGTCGACCTCTGATTGATGGAAGATGCCGGCTCATGCAATATGGCCCATGTCACAATCGATCCTTTTCGATGCCCATTGGTGGCTCCTGATCTGCGATTGAATCCTTTGGACCGATGACATTGAAAGACCGGTGTTATAACAACAATCCAGCACTAAGGGGCAATATCATCCAGGCAACCTGCCTGCTACAGCCTGAAACCATCAACAAGGTCTTAGAAAATTGGAGCGACAGAGTTCTTCACTCGCAGGCAGACAAAGAAAACTCGACGGTAACAAAATCTACACATACTTTTATTCACAATTAGCTTAAATAAAATAATTTTACAAAAGATAAATGAATTCTCAATGTAGGTGTGTATATTTTTATTACTTGGATAACAGTAAATTGTTTGTTTTGATAATTATAGTAATATTAGCAGATTTATAAAATGTAATAAATTCATATTTATTTAACAACGACGCAGAAAATAGAATTTTTCATAGTATTCTAGCAAGAAATGGGTATAATTTGTTTAGTAAGTGATATTTAATTTAACGTAAGTGTATGGCGTACCTCATGCAACGATTGCACGTAACAACGTTTTAGTTTCGGCAGAGCCACTACAGGCAATGCCCACAAATATAACAAATAGTCCATAGTATTCGATTGCTGTTTTCATGTTTTTTTTTTGTTTTGTATGTATATGTACACTTTCTCTCTCTGCGACATAGTGCTGACTACGTTTAGGAAGACAATGATCAGTTATTGAGGCACTAGTGTTGCAAAGGCCAAGTTAAGCAGTCAGAAAGCTTCCGTCTTATATGAAAATTTACAGATTCTTAAAATGTTTTGAGCGGGCATACGATTGGGACTGGTCGGCAATCACAATTAGAAGTTGATGTCCCAACCAGTGGTGTCGTCTGGTGGTGGACCGTCTGGATCCGGTGGATAGTCATCGAAATTTGTGGTGTCAGTTACACTCTTGACTGTTGGTAGGATTGGTGGTTCCAAGCTTCGGTTTAGCAACCCTTCCCAATAGAAACCATCAAACCATCTAAAGAAAAGAAAACAAAGCGGTGGAATAAAAATAGACGCACAGATGGGAGGCAGTTGTTTGACTTACTTGTGCTTTTGGATCTCACTGATTCCACCTCGCTGGTAGCCCAGACGTTCGGCAGGATTGTCACGGCATAATTTCTTGATAAGAGCACTGGCATTACGTGTAATATTGCGTGGGAATTCGATGGCATCGATTCCCTTTAGAATTATGTTGTAAGTGCGCATGGGATCTGACCCAGTGAACGGTGGTGTACCTGCAAGCAAATAAAACGTCAATTCCACACTCCGACGAGCAACCTCACAAGCTGTACCTGTAAGCAGCTCAAACATCAGTACACCCAACGACCAATAATCTGCGCTAATGTCATGGCCGCGATTTAGAATAACTTCTGGGGCAACATACTCCGGTGTTCCGCAGAAGGTCCACGTCTTCCTGCCAGATTGCAGTTTCTTAGCAAAACCAAAATCGACAAGCTTCACGTATCCTCTCTCGTCGAGTAAAAGATTCTCCGGTTTCAGGTCACGATAGATTATGTTCCGCGAATGAAGATACTCAAATGCTTGCACCACGCATGCTGTGTAGAACCTGGTGGTAGAATCATCGAAGTTACCCTTGTCGCGAAGGATTGTCCACAACTCTCCACCCAGACAGCTCTCCATCAGCATGTAAAGGTATTTCTTGTCTTTGAATGTTTTGTAGAGCTTCACGATGAACTGACAGTTGGCCTCTCCCATTATCTCCTTCTCGGACATGATGTGCTGCTGCTGGCGTGTCTCCACAATTTGTGATTTTTTCATTTGCTTCAGGGCAAACGAGCGTGTTGGGTCGGAGATCATTTGAACCAATTCGACGCGTCCGAACCCACCAACACCCAGTGTGGCAAGAACTCGCAGATCTGAGAGGTTAACATCACGGAACTGCTCGTTGATTCTGAAAATGGAAGATTTGTTAGGAAACTTTGCACTTTTCTCATTCGATTTGCAGATGTAAGCGTAACTTACTCGATATTGCACCTCGACTTGTTTGCATTTAAACAATGGGAAAAATAAAATAATTTCTTTTAAGAAATGAATGCTACAAAGTGTTTTCTTAACTGAAGTAAAGTGTCTCGAAATACGTTAAATGTCTCGAAATGGCTTACTTTCTGCGATCAAAATTAAAGAGGGTAAAGAGAGGAAGTGAAAGATTCTGCATTTACTCAATCACGTTGGCTAGGGCGAAGTGTAACAGTCTTTGATTTCTTTTTTAAGAACTTATCTCGTTTGATTTGGTGTCAGATGTCTTTCAGTAAATGGCTCGATTTAATGAATTCATCAATGTATGTGTGAGTTTGAGTATGAAAGCAAGCCACATATGTCCTCAACCTGTGCCCGTGCTGTGGCTTATTCCGGTCACTTAAGGGTACCAAATAATCCCTTTAGCGCACGCCAATTATAAAAAACACAATGTCCTAAACCTGCTTTCAAGTAACGACCCTAAACAAGATAGAATCAGGTCATCGTCAAATGGCATACTTCATAGACACAAATTTGCTTTCGCATTCATGCTTGCACCAAGTTTCTATTGGCTACAAATTTAAAAATCTTGAAAATCGAAAAAAAGCTTGCTACAGTTTTTTTTAGTGAGAATAATGGGCTAAGTGCTCCTTATTTAGGAGAAGATGATTTGGATAGTACAGTGGTAGCTTGTACTTGTAAGTGCTTCATTTCCGTCAAATAGGAATGTAGGCGGAAGTGTTGTGGCATTCCCCCGAATAAATTTCAAGGCTGAGACAAATGATTTCCGAATCTGAACGCATCGCATAGTGATTATATCATTGATATCCCTTTGTTTGGGTTCACGACACAATCGCGATTAAAGTATTGTCAATTCAGGAAATCGAAGCGTTTTCACATGAAACTTATCGACGGAAATTTAATTTGGACTACCTTGTTGACAACGGATCGTTGCTTACATTTGGTTCTCTACAGATGCCAAATTACAAGCAAGTTAAACACCTATTCGTCTGGACTTTCATAACCGTAATAGGTGCGTTCCAGTACTTTCTGTAGCAAATTCTGAAGTCTGTCATTTGTTAAGGAGTGGGGATAAAACTCTCAGAGAGAGGCAAAGTACGGGACGCATCTCAAGCAAATGTGTAAATTATGTCATTTATGAAATGTCATATCTGAAATGTTGTACACATTTGTTTGAATTATATCACACCCGTGAGTCCTTGGGTGTTGTGAAATTAATGGAAGATTTAAAAAATACTGCTAAAAGGTTATTTTTGGACATGATAGTCGAAGAAGTGTAAACGAACCGGGCATTGAAGAAAAATTGTAGCTCGCAATTGTGCCCTTATCTAAGTTAAAAAAAAAACGTGCGTAAGGGATTATTTGGAAACGATTGTTCCACTTTACTCTCATTTCCGTATTATAAGATCCCTATTTGAAGGCTTTTCGAAAAAGTTTGAAGCATCTACACAGTTTGTCGATCGTCGTGGTTAATGGTAAGTGCGTCGACCGGCCGCGCAGAAAGTCTGGGTTCGATTTCCGGACGGGACACCTCGCATTTATTCACGGCACCTCCTTTTTCGAGTTGCTGACAACACTCAGAGAGTATCAATTGTCTATGAAAAGCTTCTCAGCCAGCACCATATTTCGCCAGCTACCTCCAGCTACGCACTTCAAGTTGGTTAAGGTCCAACAGGTTGCGCCACCTTAGCCTAGACCGTCTTCTGTTGCGTTGTCCGAATGCTTCAGATTCAAAGACTTTTCGAGTCGGCCCAGTGATGTCCATACGCTCTACATAGCCTATCCATCTTAAGCGTTGTATCCGAAGATGCTTGACTAGGCGCATGTCGCTGTACAGAGTTCGTCGTTAAATCTTCTTCTTCTGATGCCATCAACGCAAGCAGGGCAAAAAATCGCACGCAAAACTTTTCTCTCGAAAAGACTAAGGGCTTCTTCATCCGCTTTTAATAACTTTCAGATTTCCGCGCCATAAAGTAGGACTGGGATGATCAAGCTGTTGTACAAATTTAGTCCTCTGAGACGATCTTCTCAAGAATGGTGCTGAAAAAGTCACATGACAGCACGTCGCCTTGTCTAAAACGTTTTTTGACATTAAACGTCTCGGTGAGTTCATTACCGACCTTGGCGGAGCAGCGATAATTCTCCATCGTCATCCTACACAAGTTTCACATCCTACTGACGAGTTTAGTAGGAATGCCAAAACGAGACATGGCACTGTATAGCTCATCTCTATGCACACTGTCATATGTGGCCTCGAATAGGTGGTGCGTGTCGATTTGCAATTTGAAGTGCATTCCTATTGCTAAATAAATGTTTCTCATAAATTTAAAATAAGAACTTTCGCAATTTTAAAAATTCATATTTCACTACTTTTTTCAACGAGTTCAGTCTGTTTCTCTTTCCTTTCTAGAACTTCCCATTCATGTGCGTTGAAAGTAGACATTTTTCATCGGAAATGGATCTGCACGAAGAATTTTTCGAGGATACAATAAACGCCCATTAGGCAGCCTTTTTAAAATCGTCGAAAAAAATCGAAATGCGCAGACAACACCATGAAGTATATTCGATGTAAATCAAACAAAGACTTTGCTAAAATTCCTTCTCAGTCAACCATGAATGATGGTCAGATATTGTTTCCAAACATATTTCCGCTCCATTGAATATTGTTGAATGCAAGTTGTCAACTTCTCATTGATGTGATAAGAAAAAACAATTATGAAAAACATATGATAATCCAATTCAGATTATTTACGGTCATTTGACAAAAAAGAAGACACTTCCGAAACATCGAATGAAATATTCAACTTGCATATGAACACAAGCGTTCATCGACCATTTATTTCCATTTCAACCATAACTTATCGCGAAAAATATGCTCCGCGTCCATGGATTCACAAATCTATTTTAGGACCATGACTGCATACATTGGCAAATTAACAGATCTGCGCTAGCCGTTCTGCAGTTCGATATTCAAGAGACGGAAACCCCGCACTGTTTGTGCATCACCGGCATCTATGGCCTGGTTTATCTCGATATCGATGGATGGTGTATTAGAGTGATGGGTAAATGTTTGCATACACTTTACCGCATGAATTGTGCATTAGAAAGTACAAGTGAAATGATGCTCTTCGGACCTTAACAATTGCACGTCGTCACGCTTCTCGTGAAAGTTCAAATGCCAAACAAAAACACTAACCAAACAAATGTTGTTTGCAAAATCAATTGCACAGATGTGCCAATGTGCTGTGGCGTACTCACTTTTTCCTCTCCAGTGTTCCCTCGTCATCGTAGCGATGTCGAATCTCATCCAAATTCGATATGAGCTGGTTGAATGTCTCCCTATCGATCACGAGACAAGTGACACCGTCTGGCGAATCACAAATAATGTTTGCCGTACGAAGATCGTCTCTGCAAATCAAAGAAACAAATAAATACTCAAATTACCGGCTGGATAATCGAAGAAACTCACCCTTGGAGTGCCTTTTCACCGAAGAAGTCTCCCTTGCCCAAGGTGCGAATGAATTTCTCCTCTTGGGAGTCTTGCTGCTTTATTGTTACGCGCACTTGACCTTTCGATATAATGAAGAAAGTGTCGCCGCGGGCTCCCTGTCGCACGATGTAATCGCCCTGTTGATAGTATGTCTCCTCAAGTACGTCTGATATTTTGATGAGTGTGTCTTCCGGCAGATTCTTGAAGATGGGCACGCTGAAAAAAGAGGGGAGGGAAAAAACGTGATTGTTACATTAATTTTGTTTTTATGTTTTGCGCTTTTCGTTTCTTTGCGTTTTTTTTTTGCATTTCCTCATTGTGGCTCATCGAACTCGTCGGAATGTCTGCTCACTTGTCTGGTCTGTCGACTCAGCTGTCGTAAGAGGAAGGCAACGAAAATGAACGAAGAAAGTTTCGCACCTTGAATTCCTGTGACATTCACCAACAGGTATTACTCAATTATGCTGCCGGGCCGCATGCCTATTCCGTAAGATTGTCTGATTCGCGCGAATTTGGTTCACGATCATGAGATAAGATCGATTCATTTTGATAACTCCGAACGGTTTGCGCGACTAGTCCACCTTGATGCCGGGAACGCATTAATTCCGATCTTGGTCATTAACTTGTGCAGCGCCTTAGTGAAAGTTTGTTTCTATGTGCAATGCACACAGGCGTTGCGATAAAATGGGTTTATTCGATTACTTTGGAAATTGCACATGAAATTGCCTAATCAACGTGAAGAGGATTGGAAATGCCCTCACGCATGCGCGCACTTACCCGTACACGCTTCAGCGAATTCTTTACACTTAATTTGGTTGTGCTCTTCTTGTTTGGCTGTTGGAGAGTTGATGGAATCTCCTTATTACGGAATGATTTCACTGTTTGCCGAAGTTGCTGATGCTGCTGCTGCTGCTGCTGCTGCAACCAATGCCAATGTAACACTTTTTTCTTTCATTTTCGCAAAGAAATGATGGACAGCGTCGTCGGGCCGCGATCGATCTAGATTCGTCCGTTGCCCTCTCTTCATCATCAGCGGCAGCTAATTACAGTTTGAAGCGATTAAAATTAAACCGCTTGGGCGAGCTTTCTAAATCGGCGCTTGTTGTGGGTTTTACTAGTTTCTTCTTAGCCAACTGTTTGTTACCCTTTTTTTCTGTAATTGAAATCGTCTGGACTTAATTCAAAGTGCTGTGTGTGTGTGATGTGCAGTTAACAAGGTTTCATTCTCGGTATTAATATTTGATGAGATGAATGAGTGTTGCGTATGATCGAGCTGATGGACTTCTTTTTTTTGAGAGAAAGCTTGAGAGTTCTAGAAATTTGGTTGATGGAGTTGAACAAGGTGTGGCCTGTCACGATTTCTTACGGATTCCACGTAGTTTTGTCCATTCGGATGATCTGGCTATCATAAGTATTGTATCTGTAGACTCTTGGCTAGCCGTTGCTCTGCAACCAATACCTTTCTGGATTTTCTTCTCCAGACGGACCGACGCAATGCAATGTGTGGCCAAATTTTGATCAAGTGTGTCTCGGGCATTTAGCGCAGCTTTACCGACTTCATGATAATCGCTGAAATACAGGTCACTGCTTCTTGTTGTCTTTTGCCGATGCCATCTCAATTATTAGAAACCATCCTCTAGACAGCAACCCCATCCAGTCCAGTCCCCCTGCAACGGCTGTACCACCTCTGAGAGGATATCTCAAACAATTAAGAAACACTGTCTCCTTCACATTCAAGATACACCTTCAAATAACCCCCAATTAAAAATCATAGAGACAAGCAATTTGTCTTTCCAAAAGATTAACGATTGCCATTCACCAACAAGCTCCTGAATTTTTAATCGTCTCTTCTCACACAATCACTGTGTTTCGCAGTGGCTAATCCGTTTGCTCCACTTTAAATTGGGTAAATGCCGTTGAAGAGACTTTTAATTAGCCAGACGTTGTACACTCTCGGAATTGGATCGTAACCTTGTCTTCATTATGTGCTCTTGCATAATCCACCAGTCTGATGTCAGCCAGCAATCGAGCATTATTCTCAGCCGACAGTCATTGACATTAATGTAACATTATTTAAATGCTCCATGAATACTAATAGGCGCCGCACTACTGCCTGTCGGTGTTCACGTTTTTCTCGGCCAGATCATGAATCATTTGATAAATTGTAAGACGACCACAACGCGAGACTGGTCACTCACCTGCGGGAGATCTGATTTCAATGGGACTGGAGACGGACGACGGCTTGAAATTCAAGAATCCCGTCAGCGCCCAGCTCAGTTCACTTTTACTTTCGGTCTAGGCCTCCTCATGCGTTGCCCTGAACGTGCATGGAATCCAATGGAGGAATAGTTTCAGCATTTTGCATGTAATTTCAGATCTCCCCTGCACCCACCCCCCATTGATTAGCGCGCGACAAACTTTCCTTTTCGCATGGTGAGGCAACTTCGTCGGCGCTTTGTTTACGATCATATTGTCATAATAATAGACGTCGTAAAACGGAAGTTATAGGTGAAATCAACCGCAAAAAATTCACGATTGTCACAGAGCAATCCTCCTCCATTCCGGTGGAAAGTCCGCCGATTAGTTGGTACATCACCGCGATAACAGTGTAACGCTTCAAATGAAAACACTCGCAGTTGCATAACGCCCATACTGCAATCGACCAACTGTGCATTCGAAACGCACGCGCCATAATTTCCCAAGTGAATCTCTTCCCTGATGGACAGCCGCATTTTATTGTGTTAATTCATTGGCTGCCACTCGTGCAGCATAAACGTTTGCGCACCACCGACTAACGTTGGGCAACACGACGACGAGCGACGATGTCTGACCACTGCACAGAATGCGATTTCGGAGGAAAACAAATGCATTTGCATATCGAAACGACGCTTGTCGAAGAAATATGAGCAGTAACTCGTTTTTGATGGCGTTCAATGTGTCTTACCTCTTGAGGAAGTCTGTGTATTCCGCCTGTCGGATCAGGCCGGTGCGCATCATTATCGTCTGGAAGCATTGTCTCTCTATGGCCCACAGTTTGCACTCGGTGATGGCCGTAATGGTGGCGGTTCGCTGGCAATTGTAAAGTATTGCTAACTCCCCAAGTACCTTTGCGCCGGACAGCGTCGATAAATATTTGCCTTCGCGGGAGACCTCGACACGTCCCTCTGCAAAGAAGAAAGAAAAAAACATAAAGAAAACATAAGAATGAATTACCGCAATTAGTCATGCACAGCCACATCAGAAGCCGAGGCAGCATGCCCCGTGCCCCGTGCCCCCGACAGCACACTGCGAACTCGCGCCACAAACAAAGAAGGTTCCGTCCATTTAATCGCAAAATGTCAAAGTTTGTGAGGAAAAGCTAAACCTGTGTGATTTCACCTGAAACGAGTTTCTATTCCATGACGTCTGATGCCCGCACGTCGTCGCCTGCCGCCGTCGCGAGTGATGGATCTTCACGAGTGGGGCGAGAAACCGCGAGAGTTAAACCGCCGAAGAGCAATGCGGTTGTACATTCCACTCTCTGCGGCAAGATCTTCCTGCGCCACGACCAGCCATACGCTGCACACGCTGCATCAACAATGCGCACGTCATTGCATCGTGGTTTGTCGTTTTTTGCCATCTGATCACTCATTTCTAATGTCACGGAGTGGAAGAACGCAAAGTTTCTCTCCTAATTAGAGTCATACGAGTAGCGAACGGGAGGCGGCGGGTTGTGTGAAGACATTCCGCAGTTGTCCGTACCCCCCCCCCCCCCCCCCCATCCGTCGAGATGCCCAAACCACTTAATTAAAGAAAAGCATCCGACTAATTTGCACTTGGCGTGCTACCAGAGACAGCAGAACAAGATCACAGCTCCGACACCCGAAAACTTGGAGCATTGTTAGAGTGGCAGCCGCGGCGAGGTCGTCGAAGACTGTCTTGTTGTGTGTTCACACGTAAAGTACCCTTGGAGGTTGCTCGTTGTGTTATTGTCTCGGTCTCGAGTGAGGAGGCGAGCTGCACTGCATCAAATGGGGACGATCCAATTTGAGCGGGTCTTAATTGTGTGGAATTGTGAAATGTAAACTCTTTCGAAACACAATGCCCTCCGGTAGTTGTGAACGCAATTAATTATGACATTGATACGACAAATAAAACGAAACGAGGTTTTTGATTTTCCACTTCTAATAGTGAACGGCTGGACGGGCAGGCGTGCGGCAAATTCCACGATTTTTCTCTGAAGTTACTTCTTTGGAGTGTCGGAGTGGTGCTTCAATTTTAATAATGGGTTTTCGGTTGCGTCACAATCTCAATTTGAATCTGGAATATCGCGCTTCCATTGTGTCGCCTCTGCCGCTGTGTGTAGATTTCTATCATCTACACTATCGGTTACATCTGTTCGGGAAAACAATGGAATCTTCTTCAATGTTCTGCTTCTCAATAAAGAAAGCCGGATGGAACTACAGTGAACAAATTGTACGTTTAGTTTCTTCTAAATAAGAAAAAAACTACGAGGCCTTGGTTCTCCTGAAACTGGGTCCTAATTCTAAGAATGGATTGTATCACATAAATAGCACACAAAACTGAGACGATACAAAACATAAAATCAAAACGATAAATAACGGCACGTACAGTTGTTCTCCTTAAATTAAAAAAAAAATAAACAGAGTGGCTTTACAACCCGTAAAGAATCAGGAAAGAATCAGGGCCAAGTATTCTTTTAGTAGAGGAAAGCTGCAGTTCGTTAGCGCCCCCAAACTGCGGTGCTTTACAAACATTTTTATTTGTCAACGAGCACAAATCTTTCAGTATTGTCAGCCAGGAACAAAAAATGTGGTCCCATCAAAGAATGCAAGATGAATAGAATAAGGAACTGGGACCTCCGGCGTATGCGTCTGTATGATAATATCCATGCAGCAACGGGCCTGGCAAAAGCCAGAAAAGCCTTTACTATGGCAAGTAGGTTGTTTTACTCATATAGCAGCCAATTTGATTCCAGAATGAAGATTACCTACTACACGGCCCTAAAGGGGCCAATCATGATACGAGTATATGGTTGTCCGGTGTGGTTCAACTTGAGTCCTTCCCAGATGGAAAGGATGAGGGTGTTCGAAAGGCAATCTGTTCTCAGACCCGAGAGTCTGAGTACAAAAAGATATATGCCAATCAAATCTTGTACAACGCAGCAAACATTAATATGGTGTATAATTTTATTATTAAACTAACTCGAAGGCATGTTGCACGAACAATGATTTCAGAAAACGAGGTGATATGCGGAGCTGACTACCCAAACAACGCATATCAGGAGAGCGCACGCCGAAGTGGATTCATTCCACCGGAAGCTTTGGTGATCGACTCACACGCAGTAGGTTTAGGTTCGATTCCCAGACGGGACACCTTGCATTCTTTCACGGCACCGCCTCTTTCGAATTGATGACAAGTATCAATTGTATATTAAAAGATTCTCAAATCTCACCGTTCGGAGTCGGTAGTTGTTGTAGAAGCTAGGCCCTGCTCCTCTGACATGAGTGTAACACCTTGCAGAAAGCAATTTGTATCAAAAGTGAATCGGAAAAAGTGGTAGATTTCTGCATTGCTGTTTGTGGGTGATCCATATTTATTTTGGAATGCAGTGGTCTTCAGTGGTGAATTAAAATTATCAAAAGTATGAAGAATGAGGAAGGCATACAACATGTCAGTGGGTAACGTGATCGTTGGAGCATGTATGCCAACAGCTACTGTTGAGAAATCAAATATAGTTCCCTGCTCTAAAGCTATGTCCTAAACAATGTGCAGAGAAACTGCGCTTTGCCAAGAGCAACTCGTTTCTCGTCAAAGTGTGGTAACTTTACATCACCGCAAGCACTGACCATATCTATACCCATGGAGCATTCAACGGACTTGATGTACTTTGTCATTGGTTAAGTTTCCATCAATTTACTCTATATCTAATGGCTGAGGAATAATTTTCTGTAGTCCCAGACGGATTTTTTTTTTAGTCCTAGACAGATTATACTACGTACATGCAAATTTTGAAAAATTAAAAATCCGCAAAATATGAAGATCATTGATCTTTGTGTTTTTTAAATTACACAAAATTGAGCTTAATATAACGAAATTTGTAAAACATCTAAGACAACATAACGAAGCAGCTTGTACGTTAGACTTGCTTCCCTTCTTTATGCGGCTATTGAATTTGGAATAAGGGGCGTCTAAAACTAAGTTTGACAATTTTGAATTTAATTTGTAAACGCTCTATTTCTCTAATTATCAAACTGTCACTGTCCACTTACGCAGTAAACTCAACATTTTCATCGTGGTAAAGTACACAATGTTGCTCTGTAAATTATAACAATTATTATTTAAAAAAAATCGGTGTAGGCTTCATTGGAAAGCACTTTATTGTAATAAAAAATTTAATATTTACTAGATTTTTGCTTATCGATTTTGTAAAATGTTTTCTACCTCAAGTGATATCTTTGGGAAAGCAAGGTTGCACTGGGCGTAGTACGTAGGCGTAGAGTTGAGTTGAGTTGCACTACAGCCCACAAGGGACCAGGGCTTAGCTTCTACAACAACTACTCGTGTTGTGTGTGCTACTGTTCTCTCTCGAGTAGAAGGGACCTACAGTTTTTTGCGAACGGCGAGAGTTGAGACAATTTAATACTTTTTAAGTGTTGTGCCTTGAAGAATGCGAGGTGTTCCGCCCGAGAATCGAACCTAGACCCTCTGTGGGTGAGTTGACGCACCTACCCACTGCCACTTTTAACTACAATATTAAAACCAAGAACAAGGGGAATCCTTTTCAGGGGTGCTTTTAACAGCGTTTTGTACTTTTGGCTTTATGTCGCTCTGCAAAGTGAAAAAGTACCATGTGTGTCATTGTGAAAGTGACACAAAGCCATATCCCAAAAAATGTTCTTATGGCACATGGCCTTATGCCCCAGAATCGTTTATGATACGTAAATTTAAAGGCTGATAGGGTAAGATTTGTGCAGTCTAGGTTTCCTAAGCTTAGTTTCTGGTGCCTCCTCTCTTCTTCCTGTTTTGATGATATGTATAGGCATTGGCCTTCAACACCCACAAATTCCGCTGGCCTGCGTTTATCCCTCTTCTCTATACTAACAGATCACTTAACAACTCGCGGGACATATATTATTCATTTAATGTTAGTGGTGCCCCCGGGACTGAGTGATGCTTTGTATTTGGATGTCCATCCGTGATCAAATTAGGGAACAGGATTTTCTCTTCCTATTTTTCAGTTTCTTTTGTTTGCAAGCAAAAATATATTGTTTAAATAAGTGACTCAAGAACCTGCTTGGCCTAGGAATCATAAGCGAAGGACATAATTGTAGATTCTACTATAAAGTTCGACTACACTCTGCTGCTTGTTCTTGGGATGCAGTCCACCTTTCCGATTTTTAACTACTAGTCTAGATTAGTGCAACGCACAAGAAATGCAAAAAAAATTGGCTTTCCATGTTTACTTAAGTTTTGAAAGTAAGAACGAGGTACACCGCAAATGTTGCGAACTGATTATTGTAATATCTGTTGACTGTGTCCGACGTTGAACATTCCTGTGAGAAAAATAAGATTCACTGCATACATCGTCCATTCTGCATACAAGTTCAAAAATTGTATGCGACTTTAGAAAAGCCCATATACAGCACTGTGCAAAATAATAGCACCATGTCCGACTTTCTCACTATTTTGCTTGTTACTTTTGTCTATGGTCAGACAGGCGATTCATATTTATTGCACAAAATTAAATTAATTTCCTGTTGTGGTATTGGTCCAATTTTCTGGATAAAACCAATGATGAGTGGAATATGCCGCTTAGATGGATTCTACAGCAAGGCAATGACCCCAAACATACGAGCAAACTGGCCAAAGAATTTTTCCAAAGGAATGGAGTTCAAGTTACGAAGTGGCAGCCTCAGTCTTCGGACCTGAATCCCATTGAAAACCCTTGGACAGATGTAAAGAATGCTGTATATGAAGCAAAACTCAAAAATACAAAACAGCTATGGGATGTTACGCAGGTTGCGTGGAAGAATATCCCTGTTCAACGATGTCAGGCCTTAATCGATTCCATATCACGACGTTGTGACGCTAATAAAGTTTATACGACCAAGTTCTAACCCAATAACAAAAATTAAAACAAAAAACTTCACTATTCCATTGACTTTTACTTCATATTTATAACTTTTTGAACTTGGTGCTATTATTTTGCACAATCCGAAATTCGGTGTCGTTCCGGATAAAGGACTTTTTCTTTAAGAATTTTATTACTGATGAAATAAGGATGTTCTGCAGTAAATATGATGTGTTTGCATGACGACAGGAAAAAGTTATTAGCAAAATAGTGATAAATCATAGTGATATTATTTTGCACAGTAGTGTAACCCGACGCTGTCAAACTCTGAGTGCGGCAGCATACTTAATCCCTGTATGCCCTTATGGTATAGGCAAACTCTGAACTTGTTCATTAACTGGTAATGCTCCCATTGCCGAATTAAAATTTCATTTTTCATCGAGAATTGAAGAGCCGACGAATTTTAACTTCACCCCCTACGTTTTCATATGAAAATTACACACTTTTGTGAAATTCAAGCCGGATACGGGCTGTCTTAGCTTAGGTCTGAGCATTCAATCTCATT
This sequence comes from Eristalinus sepulchralis, assembly GCA_944738645.1. Taxonomy (NCBI): domain Eukaryota; kingdom Metazoa; phylum Arthropoda; class Insecta; order Diptera; family Syrphidae; genus Eristalinus; species Eristalinus sepulchralis. Next base: position 1,510,168 of record OX122883.1, read on the forward strand.
TTGACGTAAATAAGCTTGATTCACGTCGCTGTTTGTAGACAGAAAATAATTTATCAGACAATTAAACAATCATGAACTTTCCACCAACCCCACCGACCAGTTCTGACTCAATTCAAACGTCAATTGAAAGAGGAAACCAGTTAAAAAGGAGTAAAGAAATTTGCATTCAAAAAACCCTGTCTTATTATAAAACCACTTTAAAACTGGAAAAATGAGATTTGTAGTTCTCGATGTCTGATTCTATGACCTTCCGCCTGAAGGCTGCCGAATGCATGTGAAAGCAACTGCTGACGTAACTTGCGTCAGAGGGACATGCAATTAATTCCCCCCTCGATTTATGAGCAACGCCAATACGAGATGACATACGCCGAAGGCTTAGTCATGAATTTTCGGTTTCATTAGGGCCGAGAGAAAACGGCACAGCTCATGCAACCGCTACTACACAGCCGACATGACAGAAAACCAAATGTTGGGACCCAAATTCGAAATTTTAATCACGACTCTTTGCCAAAGCTCGCGCCACACACACACCCGCCCGCGCACAGCCCAGTCAAATCGGAAACCAAAAACCCAAAACACAACACAACCTGTATGGCATTTTGCTTTTTATTGTCACTTTCCGAGAAACTGCCGACGACGGTGCCGTGCGGTGAGGTGAAGACTTGTCCCACAAGATTTGCATTAATTCATCGATTTTCGAATCAATCTCGCGCAAGAGACGGCCATGAACGGTGCTCTGCAGCGCTGACTGCAATTAGACGTTAATTACGGTTTTTGCGGTTTCTTAGAGTTCTTGCCTAGATGCCAGCTGCCGCTCTGTCCAACTACCTGACAAACTGATTTATGTTGAAGATAAAGAGCAAGATACTGCTGACATTTAAATGCCACGAAGATTCTCCTTCCCCCCGCAGAATACACCATGGGCGCACTTCTGAACTACGTGATACTCAAACCAAATTCAAGTTTCTTATCTTTGCCGTTAGGGGGAGGGGGGCGATGGGGGGAGCGCACCTACTGCAAAACGTATCCACACACAACCGAGCGACAGAGTTGAGCATCAATAAAACATTTTTCAGAGCTCTTCCAAAACAAAGCAAACAGACCAGCGCAGCACACATGTTTACATTACCATACAATCCGCACGCTGAGGAGGAAAAAAGTAAAAGTCAATTAGAAGTCCAGAAGAGGTGGACTATTTGATCTGGTGCCTAGCCCATCACGCGCAGACCACACAGCTGAGTGTAAATGAACAGCGCTTGTCCCACATCTCACACGAGAATGAAAGTTCGACATTTGGAGGAGATTTGATGGCGTCAACGAATTCCTTTCCACCCCTTCCATGTCGCGTCGACAGATACCGAATTATACCGGTTTCGGGTGGGTGAAGACCAACTTGAAATGCTGCGGCGGCGCGGCGCAGTAATCGATTGCAATATGAGCTGAGTCGACCTTCCGTGCCTCCGCGTGCGGCGGGATGATGTCATGTGGCGGGGGCGGAGGAGGGGGCCGTACTTACCATCATCTCGATAGTCATCCGTTCGGATGGTCTCTATGTCCTGGTCTTTCAGCAAGTTTCCGGTCCTCCGCTTGCGAGCATAGGTGTGAACGGGAACTATTAATCGTGGTCGCGGTATGCTGAATTGATCGTCGGAGTTATGGGCGCTGTTCGACGACGACGAACTTCCGGGTTGGCGACGAGCGCGATTTTCGTGAAGAGATAGCGAACCGAATGAAGTTTCCGTCTGCGATTGTAATGATGGATCGTTCAGGTTTGTGGTCGAGGCGGTGAGTCGGGACCGGCTAGCGCTTTTGCTTAACTCCAGCTGAAGTTGGGACTGGGAGTGTAATTTATTGAGCTGACTGCCGTTACTCCTGCCGGGAATATTTGTTCGCGGAGGAGGTTTCGGTGGTGTCTTGGTGACCATTGGCGGGCCTAGCTGGTCGTGGACATCGGTTTGTATGGTCACACTTGGAACTCTAACACTCTTGGCTCTTAGTATGGACCGCGGCCGAACAGACGGTGCGTTTCTTTGCGCCGGCTTGGGAGCCGACTCCTCTGGCGGCATGTGAATGGACTCGTACTTTCCATTGTTGCTAATCCTAGTATCACAGTTGCGAATGGGCGGCGGTGGAGGCATTACCTTCTGCCGAACCGGTTGAGTGGCGATCACCTTCTCTTGGCTAACCTCTTTCTCGGATGAGTGATAGCTTGTGGGTCGCTGCTGGTACTGAGGCTGGCGATTTTCGGTTTTCCAAATTTTTCTGAGATCTTTGATGTCCAAGGTGCTGCATGCGGAAGAGGTTTTTGGCGAGTACACGACCGTGTGAGATCTGCGCAGTCCCTTAACCGGCGGAGGCAGCTCGCAGTTCTCTGAAACAGGCACCATTTGCCTGGGCCGCTGGCGTTTTTCTGTCGGATCGATAACGTAGTGATTAGCTGCGTTTCCCACCTGCAGGTGCGGGCTTGAGGGCGGTGCTGCCTTCTTTGGTGTTAAGCTTTCGTTGGCTTCGATCAGTTCATCCCAGCCGGGGTATTGCTTACGTGGCTTTCGCCTGAGAGTTGACGGCTTATAGCCGTTTAGATCCTTTATGGCCTTGACGATACCCTCGTCGGCCTTCTGCTGCTCCAGAGCTCTAATCTGCTCCAGGGTCACCTGGTACTTGCTCAGCACCGACACTCCATCGTTCAGATACCCATTGCCGGCCGGTTGAAGTGGTTCAGGGTTCACGCTGCTTATAGTCTCATGGGCTTGCAGCCAATTCGCCTCGTAGAGGATGCCCATCGCGTTGGTCTGATCCAGGGACAGACTCGCATCGACTGCCTTTCCGGGATATCGTTTAATTCGCATTTTCTCCTCGTTTCTCTTCTATTCTCTGCAGATCTATGCGACTGACACACACGAAGTATCAGGTTAGAGCTGCAATCGAAAGGTAAATGTTTGTTAAATAATGATTACCTCTACCGCGACGCAGTTTCTTCTGTGGGCTTCTTGTCGATCGTGGAAGTGTGGAAACAGCTGGCTATTGCCAACAATAGAAATAACAGGCACAAAGCCAATAGACTGTGCACCTGAACGAACAGCACTCATGTTCTGGTTGCCGACTTCATTGGACCGTGACGCAGTGCAAAAGATCAAATTCCAGGTAAAAGAAAAATTACCGCCTCGCTTCACCACACCAAAATTTATGAGTTTCATCACAGCCGAGCCGAGTGTGCTGTTACCGTTCATTGTTACTTGACGTTTGATGACAGAGATTTTTATGGGAGGTCACCGTTGACAATGTATTTCGCGGTACCCAGAGCTCCGACTTGGGAGTACACACCAGCACAAGTGGGTAAGTCGGTTTTAGTTTTCTTTGCGCAAGTTAAACGCTAAGACAACCTTCACACGCAATCCACTGTGGACGTGCTCTCATTGCAAATTGTGTAACTGCTGGCCGATAGGTATTGGGCGACAGAGGCGTAGTTTTTGTCTCTCGCCTGGTTTGCATGCCAGTTTTACAACAGAATTAATGACAGCGCGTGTATGCATGGGTGATTAGGAAAATCTTCAAAGCTGTGTGCTAATGGAGATTTATCTTGAAATTTAAAACTTATTATGCATGCGGCTGTGGCGTCAGACTGATCGATTAAATATTGTTTATAAGTCGTTCAAATCGATCAGCGGGAAGATTAACGAAACCGGTATCGGTATCCCACGTCAGGCAGCGAATCGAGTATACCTTCCGTTGTAATTCAGAGAAGTGACCAAATCGAATTCAGTTCGTAAAACAAGACAGCAACCCTACTTTTTTTTTATTTTTTATATGTTGAAAGAAATTTGCTTCATGATAGGAGTTTAGTGTACACCGAAATTGCTGTTCTGCTATTCAAACTATTCACACAAAATACACGAAAATCACGACTATCCAAGATGATCAATCAAACTAGACGCATAGGGTATGAGAATTGCGAAAAATTAAACCCCAATCGACACTGAATTTGACAACTAGATTCCCAGATGGGATTCAAACCATTTAAAGTCTCATCCTCTACGAAGGCACGGTTACGAGTACGAGTACACGGTACAACAATTTTAGTCCAAAATTCTGAACTATTCAAAATTCCGAGAAGCATAGAAACAGAGAACAACATATTCCGAGAAACTATGTCAGAGGAGAACGCATGAGTACCCTCTGTACTCTGAGTACTGGTGTCACAGTGCGGCAACTAGAGACTTTTTTCATTCATACGTCACACTGACGGGTGGATCCCACTCGAAATATTAACAAAAAAAAATTTGAACAAAATTGAAGAACGTTGAAACGTTGAGAAATATTGAAAACCTATTTCCAAAATGAGGGCCGTATCTTGGGATTTGAACCCTTTCGGACATTTCTGTGGCAAAAATTAAGCGTAAGGCCAAAATCATCCAGGCAAACCGCAAGTTTCAACGTTAAACGGAACACTTCCTCCGCTAAGCACCTAAGTCTACTTGGACTTAGAGAAGACACCCTCTGCGACGCCTGCGGCGAAGGTGAACACAGTTCAGAGCACTTTCTCTGTCAATGTCCCGCCTTTGCTCGTTTAAGGTGGCGGCCGTTTGGCGCCGTTGTGGTGCGAGCTGAAAACTTAAGCTCTTTTTCACAGAAGCGCCTGCTGGTCTTTCTTCGGAAAACCAGAAAACTACAGTAAACGAAGGTTACTGCCTGGTCCAGATTGACCAGCTTTTGAATCTTAGCGCTCCAATGCAGTGTGTACCAATCCCCAACAAAAAAGTAACAGCGTGAAGCCTTCAAAAAAGTTTTTCTAAAAATGGAGGGAAATAGGGGAAAACGTGGCATTTCATTTCATGAATGCGAACGATTTTTCTTATAAACAGAGTCGTATTTTATTGGAAAAGTTGAAGTTTAATTTTTAAAAAGTAACTTTTAAAAAGAAAGCTTGTATTTGACCTACCCTGTGTAGGATTTATAGGTCAATGCAAAATGTATACATTTTCATTTTTCGACAATCCTGCACCATAGCAACCCCGCAACTTTAGTTGACTGAGGACTATGGTGAAGATGTGGAACGTGGAACACAAACTGCGCTTATAACACTTTTTCCCAGATGTGTTAATTTTTATGATTTCGGGACTATTCACATTTCCGAATCTGGAACTTTAGAATTTTGTCCGTTTTTTAAAACTTTTACTGTTTGTCGGCAAACTATTTGAAAAATAAAAGAAACTGTACTAAGCTGACATTAATGCTTGACATTTGCGGTTTCAATATTTCCTCGTGCAAATATGGCCAAAAACGATTTAGTGGTTCTTTCGATAAGTCAAATGTTGGGTTTCTTTGCGAAAAGTTCGAATGTCGCAAGCACAGAGAAATTGCCTGTCTTGCATTCCTTCAAAATTAAACTAAGTCAAATCAAACAAATAACCCAGTCGTGAGTACAAATTTCGTATAAAAAGACGGATCTTTCCTCAGTCACTACGTTGCATAAGTGATTGAGAGTCGATACTAACTGAACACGTCTAACTCAAGCACGTATCATGAATCATGCGTAAAGTGTTAAGGAGAAAACTGAAAAAACAGCAAACCACAAAAGAGTACACTCTGCACGACAAACCAAAAGACATACACAATTCATTCCTGCTAAACAAATGACACATTCGTTAACTTTATGTCAGAGGGAGATGTTGCATAAAAGGCGCTGACTGAGCTTTGGATCCAGAAACCAGCTTTCTCACAACCCGTGACAACCCTCATAAAAATTCGCACCTGGCTACCAGTGCCATCAACAGACGCCTTTCGTATGTTTCTGTTTCTGTAAGAAATTCGCAAAACCAATGCGAAGGAGTATCAACCTATGTTTCTTCATTTTTAAATTCAACACCAAAACTTGCTTTCTATTCGATGAACGTTCGATGTTTGTGTGAATTTATCGACCAACATGATACTATTTATTTGCCATCAAAAAAATCCACACAACTGGCTTTGTAGTTGGTCAAACCCACCGGATGTGGTAGTCGTTGTCGTCATCACTGTCATGACGCTGGGTCAGAAAAAAACCGCATTGTCGTTGGCCAAATTAACCTAAAAACCTCAATGATGGAGTTGATAGAGTTGAAAGAACTTGACATTTTGCAAACACGTTGATAAGTTCGAAGTGTAGACCTTGAATAATTGGGTTAAGGGGTATCAAGACATGAGACATTTTGTTAAACCAAACGTGGGTGTTGTGATGAGTTATGCACTGAGAAGTGATACCCTGAATTGGTCTGATGGTGCCGTGAACAAAAATGACGGATCCCCAGACTAGGATTCTAACCTTGAACCTCTGGCGTGTGAGTTAACGCACATACCGGCTTAGGCACGACAGTCAAACAATAATCGTGGTGCATGCTGCAGTTAAAATTAGAATCTTCGACAAATCATCACTAACAAAAAGATACGCTATGGTCTGCATTTTTAAATAATTATGAGGACAAAACGAGGTTTTATCAATTGTGGAACATAAATTTCTCAAGGGCGACTTAAAAGACCAAAGCAGACAGAATCCGCTTGATTGAGAGACTTTAGGAGGAGAAGGAAATTTCGAATTTGGAGAACAAAATAATTTCCTAGGCAACTCTGTCATGGGAACTGGAGCATAATGACCAGAGCAGTCACTAATGGTGGACAGCAATGACTTAGGAACAAGTCTAGGTCCTAGGAAGCATATCCAAAATCGATTTAAGGTTTGTCCTTGCGAAGTGCCAAAAATTCCGAAAAGTCAGAATCCCAAAAAAGCGTTCACCCACAGAATCCTAATTTCTCATCTCTCACCTCTGTTTCACTCCAAAAAATGTTTACGCCTATAGCTGTCGAACCGATCGTATGCAACTTGGGCGAAAACGTGGAGCTTGGCGATTAGGGATTTTGGTTCTAACTTTAATGTGATGGTCAAATTCAACTCTGGTCATGTATTTAGGACATACACTTCTCTATAACTTATTGAACTACTGGTTAATTCGATTTTGCAACAGATGGCGTAACTTGATTACCATTCCATTAAATCACCTTTCCAAAGATCGGTTGGAAAACTACTGTCATGTAGTTTCTGAGTACGTCGAATGTTTTTGCGGATTATTTCAAGCGCAAGGCATCACATTTTTGTGGAAATCTATGGTTATGATACGCTAGCTGAGCGAACGTGTTAAATGAATTCGTGATGAAAAGAGGACTGAAAACCTCAGGCACCATATGGCCCTGCCTTATCGTTGGCGGCCGCGCCGTCTATTCACTGCCAAAAGGAAATGCTGTGGAGTTGGTGAGACCAGCTGTATGGGGTGTTCTATAGATTGCTACAACCGAGTAAAACCATCACAGGCTAGGTCCATTGTAACATTGTAACATTGAAAATCGGCTGGCAACGGTGGTAAGACAAGGTAAAGTAATTTTACTACACGACAATGGTAGTGGGAAGAGAAATCGTCCTAGCTCAACCGCAGTACGGCTCAAACTCTCCGTCGTCCGAGTCCAATATGAAACACTCCGCGCACCATGCCTGACCCGTTTCTTCAAAAGCACCAAAGTTACCAGTGCCCGCAAATCCTAAAGGTAGGACAGCTGATAAATTGGCTGATCATCGGATAAGGAATTATTGTCTTGCCAGAAATATAAGTCAATACTGCAAAACGAAACAACCGATTCACCTGTAAAGTGACGAGCAAAACCGATCGAATAAATGAAGAAATCCAGGAAATCTTCAATGACATACTAATTTATTGTCCTAGAAGGATTTCTTTTGATTTATTTTATTTGTTGATGTTTGCCGAACAGTAATAGAAACAAAATAAAATCAAAATAGTCTACTTCCTTTATTCGTTCACTTTTGCACGCTTTGGGTTACCCTAATGTGTTACTATTCTTCAGTATTTTGTCCGGAGGATTTTGTTTTGGGAAACACTATTCACCCTTTTCGGAATGCTTTCTAACAATATTTCTAAAGTGAAGAAGATTGCACGGTGCTTCCACGTACTGCGACAATCTTTTATTCACGAACGCCCACAAATTTTCGATGGGGTTCAAATCGGAACTTTTTGCCGACCAAAGCATCGCTTGAAACACCTGATCTTCAAGCCATTTCTTTTAAACTTTGGCTATTTGATTTAGATCCCCATCTTGCTGAAACAATATTTCATCAATGAATACGTTGCATCAAAATTCGGGTAGATTTAATCAAGCTAATCTTTTTTCATAATGCCATGGTTCTTACTATTGGACCCATATGCCACCAAGTAAAACATCCCCACACCATTAAACTGCCACCTCGGTGTTTCATAGTTTGTTTAACCTGATGTTTTTGAATACTGTCTTGTGGGCGATGCCAAAAGTATTTCTTCCCATCTGACTAAAAGCGGTTAATTTTTGTTTCGTCAGACCAGGCTACACGTTTCCAATCATATATTATCCAAGATTTGTGTTCCTCACAAAACTTAAACCGGCCTCTTTTGGTGGCCCAGCCTATTTGGATAACATCATACGTTCAATAAGACATGCATCTCCATCTGATAACAGCCTTGGACGACCACTGGAGGTGTTACCGACTTCCGATCTTCGTCTCTTTTTTTACCACAAGGCCTGTGGAATGACTTATTTTCAGCACTTTTCCAATTTTCCTGGCCGACAAACCTTTAGCAATGAGGACTCGATAGTTTCCTCAGTCTTAGATTTTTGAAATAAACTCAAAAATAATTTCTGACTTTAAAATTCAAATAAAATTTCGCACAGTAAATGCGGGATGTATGGAAAAAGCAAAAAACAAAAAAATTAGCGGTAAATTTTGATAAACACGCATTCGATGAACTGCAGGCGAAACGTGCAAAAGTGGACGAACAAGTCGTAGTGTAAATGGAGGTTGGGATACACTGCACTGGAGCGCTCAGACTCAAAAGCTGATCCACTGTACTAGTCGTAGTGTATATACGAGTACATTATGTTCGAAACTCAACAAACAAATTCTTTTCCAAAAATCAAAATTCGTTGAATGCGAATAAGGACACACGAAAGTACATACGAGTGGACTGCGAATGTTGTCACAAACTAGTGCTGTTCTCTCTTCTTATTTCCCTTAGTGCTCGACTAGAAGACAATAAAGTCCCAAGCGTTAATGTTTTCGGACACACCAGACGCATAAAAATACTAGTACCACCCACATTGGCGCATTCATTCAAAGGAAAGCGTTGCATGCATCCAAAGCATTTCACGTGAAGGAAAGTGAAGGTAGGAGCAGTGTTTGAGTGGGTGAACAAGAAGAAAACTTACACACACATGTAATGTGAATTTATAAATTCTTAACGAGTACTAATTCTGACACGCAAGCACACACGAGCCGGCGATATTTTTGTATTCACAGCTGGTAGAATCAAGGGCTTGTCATTCAGATTTCCGGATTAGATATTGGGTTGAATTAAACATTCCACTGGCAGATAGACTTCGAAGTTCAACACAATTCGCAACCCCATTCAAATCTCACGAGCGATCTCACAGCACACACACACAGTGACACTCAGTCGGTTACAGAATTCAGGCCAAAAAACCCTGCCCATCGACCAGTTCAACGCGAATTTACCCACGTTCAATTGAGGTTATTGAACAGTTGGAGGACGCTGCACAGTTGACTCTGCCCTACGATCAGGTTACCCTCTCGCATTCAACAGCTGACGCCGCAGTTTAATGCATCTCAGCCGATCGCATATGGGGATAATAACAACAAGTTTCTCATTTGTGTGAACACACAATTCTCGACTTGGCTCGACACTCGTGTGCGGTGTGCTCTGGAAACCAGTTGACCTTGTGAGCAGATCACAATTTATGCAAAATTTGAGCTCCATCTAGCAGTCGGAGACACTGTTGGCGTGGCGTCGCCACCACTGCAAACACCTTTCTCTTTTGTGTATGTACGCGTTGTACCTGCCCTATGGCATTTGCATTAACTGTCTTGCCACCAGTTCAGCTCAAACGCTTTGCTTTTTTCCCAGGCTGCGGTGAGACATCATCGTGTCGCAACACTGGTTGCGGGCATTCTGTCCGGCGTGTACGGTAGCCAAACACGGCTGTACACACTGAGTGGAGTCAAAGAACACCTTTTGGGTCGTTCAGGTTACTGTGCCGGAGTGTATGAAACATGTACCAGATTTTTTTCCACATATTAAGCCGTCATATGCTCACCTTAATACCGAAAGCGGATCTTCGTGTGGCTTCTGACAAAGCTCGCCAACAGCGGCGCGCACACACAACGCGCTCCGAAACCGAAAACGTTGCATAATAGAATGTTAAGACCAATTCAAGCCGAAAAGTGGGCTGTTCGGGTACATAATTGTGCTGGCTGGCTAAATGAGTTCCGCACAAACAGACAGAGCTTGAGGTGCCGCTAATTGTGCGTCACAAGTCAATTTGTTGGCTTGAAAGGTGAGACGGCCACTTCAAGTTTGATTTCTGTGGCGATTTTTTTTCTAATTCGATTTTAATTAGACATCAATTTGAATGAATGGCTGAGTACTACTGGGAGCGGAGATGAATTTTCAGATCGGATGTGGCCATGTGATCATCTCCGCGATTACCATTCTGAGAAAGTGAAAACTGACTACATTCGAATTTGGAAATTAGGGAAACGCGGCTGCTGTCGCTTGAAAGTGAATTGCAAGCGTATTTTTTGAGCGGAGTCAGTCGCCAAAAGCCGCAGTAGTAGTAAAAAAAATCTGGTAAATGCACTTTACAACGTATGTCAAGGTGAAACCTTATTCAACTGACCTTGGACAACGAATGAAAAAAAAAACAACCGCCAGCAGTGTGTGTAGAACACAAGACACTCGAAAAACCGAGCAGCAACAACCTTCGGAATTCGTGCGTTCGTGTGAATTATTTCCCACTTGTTCAAACAAACGTGAGTTCCTCGTTTGGAAAAGTAGATTTTCGATTTTCAAATTATTTACCCCGGCGCAGGCCTCTTGTGTCGACAAGATATGGGCGACAGCACAGAAAACATGTTCGTGCGTTATCTCTCGACCACCCGGATTAGAGCTCGTTCGACGGGGGAATATACAATGACGATCCTTTTGTCATGCGAGCGACGCGGCATAAGTTAAGACATTTGGACATGATTAGACATTGTGTGCCCAAAGGCGTGGAAAATTAACAATTTGTCGAATTTCAAGATAACATTGGGGACATTTCGAATTTAAGTCACCAAATTGCAGTGTATGCATTTTCTAAGAGTGTGAATAAGAGTGTGTGTACTTGGGATGGGAATACCTACAGTGGTGGTGTAATGTTCTCCAGAGTTTTGATGGTTTGGAGACAACATTTATGTGGATTGATTAATGCACTTAGAATGAGAGGGGGTTAACCTATAATGTTCCCCCATTTTTTTTACAGATCATCATCCTTATCGACAACTAAAATTTCTGTCTCATCGTCTCTTTGTCGCAACTAACGAATTTATACCGATTTGATCTGAGCGTTTTTGAAGTTCTTAACATGCTTATAGCTCAAAACTGAACTCATTAAACACTGTTCGCTTCAACAATTGTTTTAAAGTCTCGCCAAAGGGATACCGATTGATGAAGGATACGTTAACCAATGATATTGCAAATGTGGGACACTTGTTGGTTGAAATCCAATTCCTCCACTTTAGGCATTTAGATTCATACGAAGAAGACAACATCAGCCCTTAATGGGCTGACATCTGCCAACAAGGCATACTTTGTAGCACATGAAGATTCCTTCTAAAGGGTGATTTTTAAAAGTGATAGAAAAGTTTTTCAAAAAAAAACACATAAAATTCAGGAAAATGCATGAAAATTACATTTGAATCGATAGTACGATCCATATAATTTAATGTTTGAAGATTATTTTATGCAAATGTTGACCTTGACTGCGCCTCAAATGGTCCATCCGCTTAGTCCAATTTTGGCATACTCTTTCCAATATTTCGGCCGGTATCTTACGAATAAATGCTTCAATGTTGTCTTCCAATGCGTCATTTGAAGCGGGCTTGTCTAGCTCCACAAAAAATATTCTAAAAGCGTTAAATCGCACGACCTAGGCGGCCAATTGACCAGTCCCGAACGTGAAATAAAATGTTTACCGAACTCGCCTCTCAATAAGTCCATTGTTGCGCGTGCTGAGTGACATGTGACACCGTCTTGTTGAAACCACATGTGATGCAAGTGAAGCTCTTGCATTTTAAGCAAAAAAAAGTTGGATATCATCTCACGGTAGCGCTCACCATTCACAGTTACGTTACGATTCGCATCATCTTTGAAGAATACGGTCCAATGATGCCACCAGTGCTTAAACCCAACCTTTGCAATGCTTCTGGTTGATGTTCACTCAAAAATCGACAATTCTGCTTATTTACGTACCCATTGAGCCAAAAATGAACTGCCCATAAAATGGAAGAAGCGCGCGATAAACTTTCTTAACAGAGCACGCATTTTGATAATAAAATTCAATAATTTGCAAGCGTTGTTCGTTTGTAAAACGATTCATAAATTATAAATTATAGACCAAACTGAAGATGTTTGACAGAGAAACAAAACACGAAACGTGCGTCAGCTACTTAAACCAGTGTTGCCGAAAAGATAATTGCAAAAAACTTACTAACTTACTTACTTAAGTTCTATCCACTGAACGATAATTTTTTGTGGTAACTTTCCTAACACTACACTGGAACTTATGCAGACTTGTCTAATTATTTTGACTCTCGCGAGAGTTATCGATGGAAGTCCTATCCAGGCACTCAGGCAGCCCTAACGTAGGTTAAAGCTCCGTGAATTCCTCGTCTGATCCTTGCCGAAAAAGAGTCAAGGGTGATTTCCTTTTCCGTAGTGTCTCGGAGCCTAAAACAGTCTAAGTGCCTTGAATATGCCTATCAAGTTCAGGGAAATCTTGCATTCCTGAACTATAATAGAAGTTGGCTTTCGCTACAGACGCAGATTATTTTTTCACTTCATGTCACCTCCTCCACCACTACCTCCTCCACACCTATTCTTCACAATATAGGTCGTCCAATAGGATCGCATAAGTTTCCTAGGGTTGCCTTATAAGGCGCATATTCTGCTGTTGGAATCCTCCACAAATGCGCCGTCACCTGATCGACATTTGGAGCCATTCGTGAAGAATCAACTACAATCCCTTTCTTGCTCAGCTGTGGTGGGTGCAAGAAAAGTTGACGTCAAATGTGTGTTGCAGCTGTAACATTGGTATTCGTGGCACCATGTCCATGAGGCCAGTTTTGAAGGTGTGCACCACCTTACTATGATTGACTTTTTTGGGATTTGACTATCGTTTGAATTTCATGAACAAAAAGAACATTTCGCATTTTTCAGCGAATTCAATTAGTTCGCTAGATTGACTCGATAATACCATGTGTGCTAACAGTCTTTTAACGGTTGCAATTGACGTCTGCTTTTCGATATAGACGTCCCCATAAAATTTACTCCAAATGAATCAAATTGTATGTACTACCCAATGAGTAAATTTGTTTCTGGCCCAAAAGGAGAGATAGATTCCGGACCGGATTTCTCAAATAGCCAACCGCTTGCCATTTGGCTTGATGACAATTCATTTAACGACGTTCAGCAGTTCGTGTAAAGATCGTAAAATGCTTGAAATGAGGGAAAACCCATTTGTCCACGAATTAAAAAAGTGCATAGAGTTGTTCGGGTCTTCCATGACAAAATAGAAGGCTATCAGAACATGAACACTTGACAGCAGTGCCACAACGCCACAACGGGCCAGGTGATCATCTCTCGGATTACCATTCTGAGAAAGTGAAAATTGGCTACATTCGAATTTGGAAACTAGGGAAATGCGACTGCTGTTTCTTTAAAGTGAATTGCAAATGGCTGTCCAAATGGCAAAATATGATTTTGCACATTTCAGCAGAACCATCTATTGAATTGTATCCACTAATCAATTGCTACCACTTATCCAGCACTAGATGATGGATGACAGTGACTTCAAGTGAAGATTGTCTTAGATTGAATTGAGTTGAATTTCTCTGGATAAATTTAAGTTCTTTGGAATTAAAATGTATGTCCCATATTGAAAAAAATAAATTGAGTGCACAGTCCCCAAAGAACCACAGCCTGTCTACTTCTCGTGTGGTGTGTGTTTCTTTTAACATCAGTACTGAAATTAAGACATCCTCTAATTGAAAGCATTAATTTTTAATTTGTTAACTCCAGTGATCCTCTACCCCAACAAACTTGCCGACAGAACATCACAAAAGATATACATATGTATGTAGTCCTAATTACTGACATTAATGTAAATAACTACATATGTCCAATATAAAATCTGTTCACAGCCTCCAGGACAATGGACGGAGAAGTACACATTTTCGCAGATTTCGAAGAAATCCATCTCAACGCTCAAATAATGCACACAACCATCTTGATCTCCTCCTAAACTCAAACAAATTTAAAATGAATTGAATTGAAGCTCACGTATTAATTGAAAGGTTGCCAATCCGCATTCCTTCAAAATCTTCAGAAATTTCGAAAACAACGACGAAAGGAAGCACATTTTCAAACTGACGCTAGATGAGTTCAAATTGATTAATTATCTACTGCTGACAGTTTGAATTAGTTGCCTTCCTTGTTTGTCAGTCCATGAGTGTACAGCGCAGAAAAAGCACAATTTTCTTATCTGTGACGTCAGGGCAGCAGTTCAAATGAAATTTTTAATCGCTATGAACGAGCAGAGAAGCACAGAGATGTTCGACCGCTTGACCTTACTGGGGATCACCTAATTCCCATAACGGAAATAATTCTGATCGACACTTTCGAGCACACAATTCGATAAGGGAACGCTGTTTCCACCCAATCAAAATCCAATAACCCACTGGGAGGAATTAGGCCGAATCTAAAAATATAAACACGGGCCAATGATTCAACGCATTTCCCCGCAACAATGAGCAGTCGACGATGACCTGGTTCATGATCCGCCTTTCAATCCTTCGCCGTCGTAAGAAGCTCACAGAATTCGCTGCGCCGTCGTCGTCGCTGCCTCCACCGGCAGAGGTACTTACACAAAATAAAAGGTGTATACTCATATCCAAGCTGTCCATGTCTCAGATGATAATGCTGCCGATGCAGTTACAGCTGCAGATGCAGATGTTCGAAACACTCACACACACACACAGACGAACACTTCTGGCATTTGCACACTAAACCGATTTGACACCACGATCCAACGCGAAAAAAACACACAAAAACACGAAAACCGGAATTCCACCAAAAATCTTGTAGGCAGCTCGCCGTGTATGCTAGGCCAGGTCAATGAGAGATATTCGCGCGAAACACACAACACGGTCCACGGTAATTTTACTTTCGTTGGGAAATTCCAGACTAACTGCTGCTGCTGCTGCAGCTTCCTTTGTCGTGCATACGCGGAACAAAGAAAATCACGCGAACTTCACTCCGTCAATTGGCGATGGTGTAAACAAGAAACAAGATCCACATGTGCACAGCTACTACCGCATTGCTTCAAGGTGCTCAAAGTACAGTTTTCCTGAAGGGCCACCAGAAATGCAACGAACGACACACAGGCAAAAAACAAAAATGAACGATTGCACACAAATCAAAATAAAAACAAATCTCCAGAGTTCGGACTGTCAGACTATGCGCATCGGACCAACGACGCCAATCGCAACACACTACACTCAGCGACCACTTCGTAGCGAATGAATGAACCAGAGTGTGCAGTGCACCGAAATTGAAAGCTGAATTTCGAAATCGAATCTCGAATGAAGAATTCATTTCGCAAAAAAGGAGGGAGAGTGATATTCTCTCTTTCTTGCGGTGTGGGCAGCAGAGTTGCCATTGTGTTTAGTGAAGGCGTGTTGCTTTTTATTTTTTTCTTTTAAATTTGAGATTTAAATTTTTTTTATTGTTGCTGTGTTGTGTGTTCGTTTCAAAAGGTAACCGTGTGTAGATGTTATTGTTTAAGTTGAAGCAACGAAAAAGCTACCAAAATATGTACCCTTAGTATGATTTTTTTTAGAAACACACACGAGGGAGTTAACAAGAGTAGTGGGGTATTCATTCGATTGAAATGTTTTTATAGTTTGGCATAGAATTGTTCCATTAAATCTTCATGTTAGAGATCCGTCACCCTTTCGCTCCTCTCCAAGTCGAGGATGTTTGTGGATCACACCTTGTCAATTACAAAAACCGATCGACTTCCATTTTAATAAGCCAGTAACCACTTTCTTTGAAGCCCATTCAACACGTGGAGTCCACTGTTTCAACTGGTCCTTGGGTTCATGTTTAGCTGACAATCGTAAAACGATGCAGAAATTTAATTTGACTGCGCTTAGAAAGCGATTTGAACTTTCTTGAAGTAGTCTCGAGGTTGCCCTTGAGGTCGGCAGCGAAAAACGCATCACTCATTTTTATTTCATGCCGGCTATGTCTCTGCCTTCTTAAGGGGATGCCTACTGCTTCTGTGACGCCTACTGCCTTCTTGGTTCAGCAATATCGTGCACCATCAATTGGGCTTCCGTCAATACGAGACGGAATTGGATGTGGCGTTATCCTTGGTTGTAGCCGTTTTCGGAGCACTGTTAGACCTTTGCAGATCGAAGGTGTGTTGAAATTCAAACCCCAATTTTTTACTTTCGCCATCGAAGAAGAATTGCCCCTGTACATGGCATCCAAATCCTCTTTGCATTCGTTGCAGAATTTCGCAGCCAAAAACATCAATCAAATCAATGACCAATACTGCTCTTTTTTGACTTTTCTAAAGTCCGCGGACACGCTAGCTTCGGGTGAAATTTCGACAGTAGCCGTCTACGACAATGTGCTACACGATATGGGACCAAACAGTCGCCACCTGATCCGAGCAAAGGTGAGACATTGACAGAGGATGAGCTCTGCTGTGTCTCCATCTTCTCTACAGGCGTCGCATAGAGTATCATCACTAAGCCAAAGCACACTTAAGTCATAAGCGGAGGTAAAGTGTGACATTTGAACACCAACATTGTGATGGTCGGACGAAGGGGATAAAAACTAAAATGAGTCCTATGCTATTATTGCCTTAACAAATTACTTGAATATACATGGACATCTTAAAGAAAAGTGAAAGTCGTCAAGAAAATACGTTCTGATAAAGCTTAGTGTCTATATGTTCCACCAATGTTTGATTGGTTATTACGACTTAAGTAGGCATGCGGGTGACCCAGCGACTTGCATCCGCCTACCACATTGTGTACAAAGATTTCGGATTACATCCAAACTGTAAGACACGAGTAATTGTTGTAGAAGCTAGGCCCCGGTCCCTTATGGGCCTTGTTGTGCCACCAGACTTGCGCAATGGTGAACACTATAGAGTCCTTTCAACCTATTTTCTGTTTACTGAAATTAAAGACTTGGCCTGGGACATCTTCTAATTCATACAGGATGGTGTCCCTGTACAGTCATCTATTGCAACTCAAACGATCGATCTTTTGCGCACCAAATTCCTTAAACGTGTTATCACCCATCCTGGTATTTCAAATTGTTCACCTTGGAGTTGCGATTTTAACCCTTTGAACTTTCTTTGTGAAAAGCCGTGAAAGGTCAATATTATGGCACTAATCTGAAAACGAGTCCAGTACTTTGGATCAATATCATTCAAGCAATCGTTAGCCTACAGCCCGAAACCATGAACAAGATTTGGAAAATTCAGGTGATAGAATACGCTACTGTGACGCTAGCCGACGAAGTTGTATTTCTTAATTTTTGAAGGATGGGAAACACTGCACTGAAGTAATAATTGGGTGGCACTACAGCTCACAGGGGACAGGGTCTAGCTTCTATATCAACTACTCGTGTTGTGCGTGTTACTGTTCTCTCACAGAAGAAGAGACCTACAGTTTTCTGCCGACTCCGAACGGCGAGATTTGAGAAGCTTTTCATAGACAATTTGGTACTCGTTCAGTTTTGTTAGCAACTCGAAAGAGGTGGTTGCGTGAATAAATGCGAGGTGTCGACGCACGTGGCGGTCGACGGACTTACCACAACGCCACGGCGACCACTCCTCTCAAGCGCACAGACTAAAAAACTGGTCCACTGAACTATCAGGCAGTGACCCAAATTTAATTTAATTTCTTGGTCTTCCGAGGGAAAACCCAGGAAGCGCTCCGGCCACATTAGTATCAAACAGTCGCCACCTGATCCGAGCAAAGGTGACACAGTGACAGAGGAATTGCTCTGCAGTGCCTTCATCTTCTCTACAGTCGTCGCATAAGGTATCATCACTAAGCCAAAGCACACTTAAGTGCTTAGCGGAGGCGAAGTGTCCCAACAAGTACGCCAACAAGTCGTATTCTGTCTTCCCTGTCTACAGATAAAAGAAAAGCCTAAAGCCGTTTAGCTGACATTTGGGAGCATGCACTTGGTCAGCCTGCATCCTAGAGAGTCATGCCATCTCTGGTTGTGCTGGTTAGAGACCCAACGGTCGACGAAAGCCCTGACCAAGGACGCGGGATGTCTGAAGGTGGGTTCAGGCACTATGAGTGCCTCATTGTCCATGATCCCGTGTGGTTTCGGGAACAAATCATGGAAAAACTTGCATTCCTTTAGTATATTGGAAATGGTTAAGTAGGGCCTTAAGCACAGCTTAGATGTGGCTGCAGACGCAAATACTTCGCCCTCCTAGATCGTATCATAGCATAAGTACGTCTTACCTACCAAAGTTGCCGCTTCTTTCCAAACCTAAGACTGAGCATATCTCAAATTCAGCTTTCAAAAGTAGGTGCTGTCTGCAATCAAAACATGTGCATTGCTTCACATCTTCCAATGGTTAAGCAACTCAAGCACTAAAACTGGCTCCCTTCCCCATGGACTCCTGGTTGCTCTACATCATAGGAAAACTAATCAAAGCATACGTCTCCAAAATAGTAGATGTTTCAGTTTAGACAGCGGCTACATCGAACTACAAGTATTTTTCATTTTATCATTCATTTTATATTCGAACAAACAACAAGCGCGTGTTTTTTGATTACCGCCATTTAGCGATCAACCACTCGACCAATTGTTTGCGAAAAAACTTTACAAAAGAATGTTAATTGTATCAAGAGAGGGCTATTTGTCACTTTTTCTTTTGAAATTCAAATGTTACGAGGAAAATTAAAGCAATGCATCATTTTACGCTAACCCACTTCGATAAAAGAAACGCCTTAGACATTGCATTTGACGCATACGTGCTGGCTGTTGTGCTCCATTGGCCGCAACAAAAAACTTTTCCCACTTATACAGACTTTCAAAACAACATTAGTGTGTCTTCAACTGCTGCGAACGTCATTAACGCTAAACACGCAACTTATTCAAGCAAACATTCCCGTATTGCACACACCGCCCGGTACGAGGATTCATCAGCACAGTAAGGAAAAGTGATTTCGATGCAACTCTGTGTGTGCGTTGTTGACGGCGCCAAGAGTCCAATAAGCGCCGCACTTCAGCACATCACATTTTAATATCGAGTTACACCCAGTCCGGTTTTGCGAAGATTATCATCGTTAGACGACGACGCGTTTTATGATTTTTTACTTCAATAGACGCCATCGATACCGCTGCTGCTGCCCGGAGCACTTTTCATTTTTATCGAATTTTTTTTAGGAGAAATTTTTGAAGTTAGACGCCGGCGAAATTTTGTCAGCAGCGAGATGTGGTGGAGAAAGAGACTTGTAATTGCTTTTTCTTTTATGTGATTCGTACTAATAGTTTGATTTATTGAGATTCTGTACATCACTTTCCCTCGCACATATTGCAGTGTCAGCAACAGATTTCTATGACAATTGTATAATTTTTGAACTTGCATGGGTAATTTTCACTGCATCTCTTTCAGGCAGTATTTTAATCGAAAAACTTGGCATACTTCTAGGCTACAAGTTTGACTTGGTTGCCATGCTGTCTAAAAAACCCCGACGCGGATGAGTGAGAGATGGAAGATGGAAATTATTTCAACGACTGAATGACTTTGTGTGGTCTTACCGTCTTTGGTAATTATGTTTTCTAATTTAAATATTTTAAAGAATTAACTTAAATGTTTTTATGTATGTTACGAGATTGTTCAACGTGTCATAGTCTATGTTGAAAATGATTATTCTAACAGCACTGAAATTATGCATAGTAGCCACACAATGAAGTTACAAAATCTTACAATATATATAGTAATATTCAAGGCGTATTCTTCTGAAGTTAGGTCGTGCGTCTTACGTGTTGCGAGCACGGTTGTCGCTTAAGAATAAGAAAGGATAGGATCAGTGATTGGGTTTGGGATCAAAATTCTGTAATGTCAAGTTTCATGGTTTCAGGATTTTGGATATGCCGAGCTTTTGGCTTTTCGGGATTGTGGGCATTTTGTAATTTTGGCCATTAAGAGGTTTTGGATCTCAGGTTTGGTCCGTCTTCCGAGGCGATTCTTTCAAACACCCAAGCAACCACGATACTCCTAAAATGTGACCAATCGCAAGATCAGGCTGAAACTATGCTTCAGGGGCTCTCTGGCCTTCCATGGTATCGGAATATGACCCCGGTTGAGGCGCGTCACTAATTTACTACCACTTAGGTATATTAATCAAAAGAACAAGTCGCCTTGTCACATTTTCTAATTTCACTCTTCCGCATTGGCATTCTTCTACTACTTCCATAGCTTCGTGCCAACAAAAAAAAGTTCAAGAAACTTTAGATCTGCATGAGATTTCAAGGCAGTCTAATCGCAGGCTGAAGTGGATAAATGTTTCTTTATCGTGTTTAGGACATGCGCCCGTTCAAAATTTAGATGTACGCCATCAACTATAAGTCTGTGCTTTGAAACAATTGAAAATTGATCCTGATTTCCCTCGATAAATCAGCTCCAGAGAAACGTCAGCAGGCACAAATCCAAGAGAGATTCAAGGAGCGGTGAATGGATCCCCTAACAAGTCACTGCTTGGTTCGGAATTTTGAGCTAGTTGTTGAGCGCCATTGTGTAATTTGGATACCGGCAAAAAGGATGACAAGATCACCGTGACGTAGTGGGTAAGTGAGTCAGATTCGATTCCCGGCCAAACACCTCACATATTTTCACGGCACCACCTCGAGTATGTTCGTGTTGCTAACAACACTCATAAGTATTAAATTGTTCAGGAAAGCATCTCAAATCACGCCGTTCGGAGTCGGCAAAAAACTGTAGGTCCCTTCCACTCGTGAGAGAACAGAAGCACGCACAACACGAGTATCTGTTGTTGAAGCTCGGCCCTGGTCTCTTGTGGACTGTAGTGCCATTCAATTAATTTTAAAAAGGAGGAAAAAACGTGCAACGTTCCTCATTGGACATTCTAAAGGAAAACTTTGATAAGCCATCACGACGATTTCTTGTGTGATTTTCTTAAGTCGCAAGTCACAAACCATAGCAGTCCCCAAATCTTAACGTTATCGACAATTTAGACCGATTTATGTGCCAAAGTCATGAGTTTGAGTGCAACGCAAAGAAGCGAAGCCTTAAACGATGTCATTTCATTACATAATGGTCTCGATAGGCATTTCAAACAAATCAGACATTTTTATCATATCCTACATGAATTGCTTTTTTTAGGCATCGCTCAACGAAGGTCTCCGCGAAAGGCACTCCAACCGAAATAAATTTCTTATGGGAGACCCCTAAAAATTACAAATAACTAATGTGGAAGCTCATAATAGATGAAAGTAAACAAAAACAAAAATCCCGGAAACCAACCAACAACGTAAGCAAAAACTCTCACTTTTCACACAGCCAATGCAAGGGAAGTATTTATTTTGAAGACTTTACGAATGAGGGGATAACTTGGATTGTAACATGGAATAAGCATTTAATTCAACGCAATTAACGCCACCACTGTCGTTCGGGTCGATTTGTGAGCCTCTTAATCTGTTTGTAAGTCCACTAGGAGCGACTTAAAAGAGAACGTGTTATTTGAGCAGCACAAGCCCACGCAGGAAAAAAGATTACAACTAATGGATAGTTGAGTTGTAACGTGTTGCGATACTTTAACGCATGAGTCAATGTCTGCGTTCAGTTTCCCCGAATATTAGTCATACGCATGTTCACACAGGCGTATAAACAAAGTTGCACAGACGCGGAGATTAAAATGCTTAGTCCCGATTCTTCAAAGAAAAATCCGCTGGATAGAGAGATTCTTTTCAGGAAATACCCATTTCCATATTAATAGCATTTTAATTCAAACAAAAAAAGTTAGCACCAGTATCGCGGTACTTAGAGCCGGAGTCTCAAGGACAGACAACAAGAGATATACGGCTGAGAAGCGCGGAAGAGTCATTTATTTTGTATTCGCAAATTGATTTAACGTGCCACTGAGGAAGCCATTAAATTCCGCTCCACAATATTGCACTACAGATCATCTTCGAGTTAAATGAAAGAATTCCCGAAATAAATTATCCGATTTTCATAAGGCGATAAATGGAGCACGGGGTTGGTGGATTATGTTGACCATAAATTTCGAGCGACGGACCAAATGCATGAAACGCGAATTTTGGATGGCAAATTGAAATAATTTGTGCGCGCGCGTTGTGTGTTTGATGAATAATAATTTGACACAGTTGTTCAATTCAATTGCAGCGCTTTTGATCTGATCCGCTGGTCACTGTAGACTTTGCAATTTCGAAGAACAACGCATTTTCTAAGGAACATCGCACTTGGGAAAGGACGTTTCTTTTCGCAGTTAGTGCAAAATATGTTCACACAGAGAATGAATTTGGAATATACAAAAAAAAATTATAATGCTTTCTTTAGTCAACCATAAAGATATAGAAGGATATGTACACCTAAGAGCAACAAAACAAGGAAATTGTCATATCCTTCGAAACTTTAAGGTGATGATGAACCAAGCCCAAGTTTAATAACAGACGGAGAATACTGGGACAGAGATTAAATAAGGATCTTATTTATTTTGGGAATACACACAGACGGTTAAAAAGTGGGCTACCGGACCATAGCAAAGTTTTCCAAGAAAACATTAATGAGGCTGTTCGCCTTTTGTTATCCGGAGGTAAGTTGAAAACGTTTTAAATTTTCATCTAGAAAGCCATAAAGTACAAACTATCAGCTATGTGTCATCCAGTATATCCGTGCAGGAGATCTGATTCCTTGCTTAATCTCAGCTTGGCCTGAAAGCACAATATCATAAACAAAAAGTATTGATAAATGGCAAAACGGCCGCGGGCCTATTGCTGGCCTTTTCCGAGAACCAAGTAAGGTCAGGCTTACTTCAATTCAGAAAATAGCAGTTTCCTCAGATATAGTCTGATTGTAGGCATAGTTGGGATCTATTCCTGTCTGGTATCCGGTACCTTTTAGTTACCAGATACTGCCTGATTGGTAACAAAGTAAGAATTGGCATATCATGCAGTGAATTCTTAAGCGGCTTTCAAGATGAGGATGTTTTTCTCGTTTAGCAGTCGGGAAGAAAACCATCTTTAACAACTAGAGGCGGATCAAGAAATTTCTAAGAGAAACAGGCTAAAGGATGGAATCAAATTGGATACGGAATAAACAAGAAAATTAATTTTTTTTTTCAGTCATGTGTATTCAGATGCATACCTGTACAAATCTGGGGTAATCTGCTATCGATAGTGAATACCAAATTTAGCATTACAGTGGACACTGCTTTAAAGGTTAAACTGCAGATGAAGAAGAGGTAGAGGTACGTAGGAAGCATCGAACACGACACTTGTCTCAAAAAGGAAAAAACATTTGTAGAAGGACCCTCAATCTTCGATTATCTAAAAGACTTCAGGAAAAAAAGGTAAATTCAAAATGTAGCCCCACATGGCAGTACAATGTACCCACTCTGTTCTAAGTGCTTATAAGCCATCTCTACTTATCTGCCTACATAATAATGATGAGTGAAATCTCAGCGTCGTCTGCCCGGTCCACAAGAGAGGAAACCCCTTCGACTCTGCCAATCGAGGGATAAGTCTCCTTAACATCGCGTACAAGATCCTCTCTACCGTATTAAAATCCACTACCGCCTGAAATCGTTCATCAACAATTTGATAGGTCCTTATCAGAGCGGTTTTAGGCCGCGGAGGTCCACCATCGACCAAATCTTCACACTACTGCAGATCCTGGAAAAGACCCAAGAAGTGCAATTCGACACTCACCACCAATTCGTCGATTTCAAGGCCGCGTATGACAGAGTGCATAGAGACGAGCAATACAGTGCAATGTGTAGTTTTGACATCCCTACCAAACTCGTCAGATTGTGTAGGATGACGATGGAGAACTCTCGCTGTTCCGTCAATGTCTGTAAGGAACTCACCGAGACCTTCAATGCCAAAAAAGGTCTTAGACAAGGCGACGCACTGTCATGTGACTTCTTTAACATCATCCTTGAGAAGATCGTGCGTAACTCAGAAGTCAACACCAGAGGCACGATCCTCCAAAAATCAGTTCAATTGCTAGCTTACGCCGATGACATTGACGTGATTAGACGAACACAGCGAGCCGTCAATGATGCGTTTGCTGGCATTGAAGCAGAAGGGGCTTAAATGGGTCTGGTGGTTAATGGGGAAAAAACGAAGACCCTGCTGTCATCAAAGAATGACGCACAATATCGATGTCTCGGACAGAGCATCACACTAGGCAGCAGAAACTTTGAGGTAGTCAAGGACTTCGTCTACCTCGCCTCCACGGTAAATAGGGACAACAACAACAGTACCGAAATCAAACGCAGAATCATTCTTGCCCATCGCTGTTTCTTTGGGCTCAAAAGGCAATTGAATAATAAAGCCCTCCCTCGAAAGACTAAGCTTGCTTTATATAACACCTTAATCATCCCAGTCCTACTTTATGGCGCGGAAACTTGGACACTACTAAAAGCGGATGAGGATGCCCTTGGTCTCTTCGAGAGAAAAGTTCTGCGTGCGATTTTTGGTCCTGTTTGCGTTGATGGCATCTGGAGGAGAAGATTTGACGACGAACTCTATGTGCTATACAGCGACAAGTGCCTGGTTAAGTGTCTTCAGATACAACGCTTAAGAAGGCTAGGCCATGTAGAACGCATGAACACCACTGCTCCGGCCCGAAAAGTCTTCGAATCTGAGTCATTGGGACAACGTAACAGAGGACGGCCTATGCTAAGGTGGCGCACACAAGTGGAGAAGGACCTGGTGAAAGATCGTGCTGACTGGAGAGGTATGTTGGTTGAGGCCCGGACTGCAGCGCCACAAGAAAAAGAAGTCAACTCGAGACCATTTTGAAATATTTGCTACTTCTATTCTTAATGTACTGGTAAGGAACTGGAACGGCAGAAAGTAAATTGCTGGAAATGTTCGATCAATTGAACAAAATATCACTCGAGATAAACCAAAAATCCATTTTTTTTTATTTAAATTTGGACCTAGTCCTTCTAAAGGTTTTTCCAGAAGATGTGCTTATTGATATCTAGGCAGAGAATATTGAATTCCTTTCCCTGCAAATCATTTAAGGAATTTTAAAATATGCAGATAGGGTCCCGGACAAATAGATACGTCAAAAACATATTTGAAGGCCTTAAAGAATATGGTAGTATAGTCTTAAATTTGATAGATCTGAGGAGGACTTGATGGTCGAACTATTTTAGTACCCAACAGGGTTTCGGTTGGATAAGAAAAAGTACCTAACCAGGTTATGGCTGCTTTTGCTTTGTTTTGAAAATAAAATCTTATGAAGAAATTGTTACAAATAGGTAATCTTAAGCTGTCCTTCAGGGTTATCCCTGAATCTGACATATTCTGATGTTTTTTTTTTTGTTTATGAGCGGAACTGATCAGCAGTTCAAGGGCCGTAGAACGTAAAAAAGGAGGAGGATGATGTGTGACTTCCTGATCGACCGTTTTCATGAAGTTTCTATCGGTTTTGATAACTTGAACCCCCGCGTTGCCATGCTGAAATATTGTGTATCACTCGTATAACGAACACTTTCTATCCACTTTTCGATTTAATCGCAACAATTCGAGTCGAGATGCGCGAATATTCAATGGTTACCTATACCACAAGAGAAATGCAAAATACATTGTAAGTCCTTAAAGTAAATAAATTCTACATCAGATAACTTATATTTTAGTGAAACATTCCCAAAGCATGTACTTATTTGCTCGAAAAGGTATCTGGTAATGCCGAATACAGCCATCCCTGCGGTTGGAATAAATTCTCAATAAAGCGTCTGTCAAGGACTCCGGGGTCAATCATTAATGTGGAAATAACTATTTTTGAGGCCACGGAATCAATCACGGGATGTTGTTTCACTTGAGGCAGTACTTCCGTAAGATTGTGAAGTATTTAATCAGTTTCAGGCGCTCTTTTCTTTAGATGACTTTTAAACAAACTTAAACGGCATTTGGAAACTATTTGCCACAAAATCACACATTTCCACACAACCAAAGGTAAATGACGCCATTCAAGACAATCGGGATTAGGCAAAATCTGTCAACTGTAGCAAGTTTTGCTCCGCTGACTAATGGACCATAATAATCTACTATCTTCCTATATTTAGATTGCGTTTCTATGTTCGGATTGAATACTTCATTTAACACTTAGTGTTCCAAGTTGAGACCTGTCCTTTAATAAGCGTGCTCCTGTTGGTAAAGAAAAGGGTGTTTTCTCTGCTGCGAGAGTTCTTGGCAGATGTGCGTAAGAATATGCTGCTTCAAATTATGTTATTTAAACATCCGCCCACTTGCTTATTTAGTGGGAATGGTTACTTAACAGCGTCGCTATAGTGAAATGAGACCACTACAAAGCACTTGTTGTGGCGCCATTTATTGGCACATATCGAAAGCGTAGTTGCATACCAACGTCGATTTGTGTTCTAAAACCTGCACGCTGATGTAATGTTAGCAAGAAGAAACAACAGCTAAGCACTT
This sequence comes from Eristalinus sepulchralis, assembly GCA_944738645.1. Taxonomy (NCBI): domain Eukaryota; kingdom Metazoa; phylum Arthropoda; class Insecta; order Diptera; family Syrphidae; genus Eristalinus; species Eristalinus sepulchralis. The sequence continues at coordinate 1,537,056 of OX122883.1, forward strand.
GATGAACAGAGTTTTGAAATTATCATCTCAATACATTCCCAGGTTCTCTTAATTGTTTTTTTTTCTAGATTTGCACACTCACACTAAACACATTTTCGCATACTTCGAATGGCGGTGAAAATTTTCCGCTTCACCCCACCTCACCCCCACCCCAGGGCCTACACAATTAATCATCGTTCGAAAACAAAAAAAAAAAAATTAAATAAACGCTCACCTTCCATCACGTAAACAATGCTGCCAACATCTCCCTCTTTGATGATGAGACTCTTCGCCGCATACTTCACTGGATACATACAGTCGACGATTTCCCGTATCTGCGTTATATCCAGATTTTTCATGAAGTCGTTATCCAGAATCGCCGACTTGATGAGGTCACGAGATCTGCAAAAACAAAGTTCAACAACAAATCGATTAGATAAAGCAATTAACGGGAGCACCATTAATTCTAGTCAAAAGGCATACACTCAGCCGCACAAATGAAATTCAGACGCTTACACCACTGATTTTGGAATTTTGATGAGCTCACTTTCGGTGCCGGCCATTTGGGACAGCGGCTCGGCACTGTAGCCCTGCCGCTTCAGTCGTGGCTCGGACACGTCAAACACTCGCGTGGACTCCACACCGGGCGCCCAAATCGAGAACTCCGCGTTGATGTTGCGCTCCAGGAACGCCTGGGTGAGGGGTCGCACCACTTGTCGGAATTTGTCGATTTCATTTTTTAAGTCAACAATCACAGTATCCTTCTCTGAGCACTTCTTCTCCGCCAATGAGAGGTCGCCTGTCAAACGAACGATCTTCTCATTGCAGTCGGCGAGCATTCTCTCTTTGATCCTGATCTCGGAGCGGAGACTCACTATTAGTTCTGTTTGATCGGGGGCGTCCGACTTGTCATTCAACGAGGGGATGTCTGACAAGCTCCTGCAGGAGACCTGGCCCATGCTGGCTTTCCGCATATCACCACGAACCGCACTCACATCGCGAACTTTGACATCTCGCGCACTTGACAGGCCTCTGTGATAGACTTTGGTTTCACTCATTGCGGTACGAAACGGACAGTTTGACAGTTTCACTTGGCATCGCCTTAGGACGACATTATCGGTCAGTCAGAGTCGAGCGACAGCGGCGCACTGCGCGCCGCATAGGCCGAAATTAAAAATTCAAAATGGAAATTCGAACTGTCATTAACATTGACAACACTGTCGTGTGAAAGAAAAGGCTCTACGTGCGCGCGTTTGTTGCAGCGTTACTCTACTGTATTCCGGTGGCGATGGCAGCAGCGGCGGCGGCGGCGTTTTCCCCACTTTCATTGCGTCAACCGCTTGTCAAGGGGGCGCACGACTGTGCGTGCTTTTGCTAACTAACCGTCAATGGATGTTAATTGGTGGCCGTTTGGCCTTAAAATCAAAAAATCGAAATGAACCGAGAAAAACAAATTCGATTTCAAGACTTGTACTTGCTTTTGTCAAGGAAAATTTGCATTCCGATCTTAAGCGCGCATTGTTAACGTCTGGCTCATCGCATAGTACTTGTATCACTGCACCTTCACTGCCCGTCAAACTGGGCTTGATTAAGACACACACGATGCAGCGCCAACGCGCCTTGGCACAGAGCGCATTTTCGTCACACGAACCTCACAGCACAGCAAATGTGAGCAATAAATAAAATCCGATTTCACAAATAATATTCAAGCCAGGCGGGCGCTTGGGATGCGGTGCGCTGTGCCCCGGTGATGCGTACATCCGCACGGAACGAGCGGTCAACGATTTTGGCAACCGATCGCGCGGAGGAAAATTCTAAAAAGCGTGTTCAGTCGTTTGATTCGCTATGGTTTACATGTCAGTCAGCATCGGGGTCGATTAATTGAAAATATATTTTTATCCGTTCGCGAGACGGCACCACTTCAATGGATTTATTACAGGCCGGCACATGTCCCACTGGGCAACTGGGTGAATGGGCGAATGGACAAATGGGGAGCACAGCTTCCGTTCCTGCAAATGTATATTAATTGGCAAACGGCGGCGGCGGCGGCGGCGGCGGCGGCGGCGGAGTACGTGTAGTCTTAATGGACAGGCAAAAATCCCGGCTGCCACTCAGGCCCACATCGGTGAATAGACTGTTTGGAAAGCGCGATGTTCTCCGGAGCAAGAGCGATCCACTCTAACTGCGGAACGACTGCGACGCGCTACGCCGCCACTCGTTCGAACATTTCACTCCACCCCAACACTGCCCATGACGCGGCTGCGGCCTCTTAGCTGGGAGCCTGTGTTTTCATCAGCTGATAAAATCGCGATACAATTAAAGTGCCAGAACTCTGGTTAGCCTTTGTTCGTGCCTGTCACAAGCACGAGGGGAGTGCGTACGATAATGGCATGCTTTATTGCTTCATAAAAAAAAACCGAGCTGGAAAAGCTCCAGAAGCGGCAGCTCCTCCTGCAGCTCTCAACACGCTTTGTCACAAAAGCATGATCGACGTCCGATCCAGATTCAGGCACCGCTGCTGCTGCGATGCTCGATGCCCGACTTCACTCCTCCGCACTCGCGGAGGCTGACAATTTGAATACCTCCGGGGCACGGAGCAAAGCATAAGTTAAATTTAATTACTTCGTTTGCGGCAATAGAGACGGTGATTTTGTTTTTTGCACCACTTGGCACAGCGTTCTGATTATAGAGCGTGCTGAAGCGAAAAGCTGCAATTTGTATCTCTGCTGGCAGCGATTGATAGTTCGCGTGGTTTATGCGAGCAAATTGCCTATGATTTGAGGAGAGATTTATTGCGTTCTGCGGAGTATCTACAGGATCAGTGAGTTATGAACTGTCGGCGCAGGATATGGGCTGGCTCGGCGCGCTGTTGTTTAAACGAATTGGAGGCATTAATCTAGAATAGTCAACAAAGCTAAGAGATTTCAATGAGGAGGTCCAATCGCATAAATCAGTTAATAGAAAGACACGCCTCACTTTACGACTTGTCTTTCGGCGCAAGGAATGATAGATAGGCCACACAGTCAGTGCCGAGAAACCTGTATTCACTCGGGCATGTAAACAAGACTGGTGAGTGTTACTGGAGCTGCGAAAAAATTGCCTCTTGCGACCTCTTGATGACTTGAGAAGGTCGAGTGAAGTTAATTATATTGTGCGCTCTCTGAGAGGCGTGGCGGCTTTAACGATGTAAGGTTGGTGAGTCGCAAAATGTTGCTCGCGAGAGTCATGACCCTTTAGCGTGTGTATTGCGTCAATTGACAGGCACAAGCAGAAGCAGTTATCGATACAATCAAATGAGATTGTGGTCATTACAAAGTACTTCACGTAGTATGAGAATTTGAGAGATGAATAGACGTCAGAATTTCTACATTTATTTTTTTTTCTTAAAGTGATTTTCTGATGATGCAGAGTTAGTTTGTAACTACTAGTTAAACGACATCGACTGTTAATTAAATATTTAAATAGGCGGTCAACAGTGAATCAATTCTTACTTCTTTTGGCATTTGTGTAAAGGGCAACCCTAAAGGTGTAGGAACTTTGATAGTTCGAACCATCACTTGTCGCAGAAAAAAAACATCCCTTAAGGAATCTTTCCAAGTCTTTCTCCGGCCGTATTGCCGAGCGGTGCAGATTCGAATTCACGACGATAGCTCTTCACGAAAGAATGTCCAAAGAGTTCAAGTCGTAGGTTCAAGGTGACGAATTGAAGTCGACAAGACGGTTGACAGCACGTTTTGGGAAACTAATACGAAAAAGATCAATTATGTGAGGTGCTTCGACTGAGTGGAGTGGTGCGCCATCCTGCATGAATCAGAAGGAAAAAGTCACAGTCAACATGAAATCCGTCAACATAACGTAAGGTAACGACAACCATTGACCGAAACGTTGCACTCTCTATGCCTGCGTTGGGTTCCCGACAATAGCAAGTTTACTCAAAATAAAAAAAATACATTGTAAACTTAAAAAAAAAAAAAAAAAACAATAGCAAGTTTGTTTGTTAATCTAGCCGACGAGGTGAAAATTTACCTCTTCAGGAAAGAATATTTTTCGCCCGTATTTGTTGTTCAATTGAACCAGCTCAAGAGCCCAAGCTGTAATACGATGATAAAAAATAGTGGCACTACAGCCCAGGGCCTAGCTTCTACAACTTCAAGTGTGATACTTTGATAAAGCGAATAATCCAAGATCTTTGGGCAGAATTCTCCTCAGGCTAGCGCGTGAAATATTGAGCTATTGAGATCGATGGCGAGTTGATGTTCATGTACTGAGTCAGTGTTACACCCTCGATCACAGAATCTACATTATTTTCTGTGGACATCTGGGTATTGTCCACTAGCATGCCTGTCTCACTTACTTTTGCAGAAACTTGCATATACCGGTCGCGGTGGATGATTCATTTCTTTTCAAGAAACGCTCTGTTTGGGTATACACAGCACTTCACTTACTTTTCTAAATAAGTGCTCAATATTTTCAATATATAACCATTTTTAAAGGGTGTTCCAACAAGAACGCAAGATTTAAATTTTAAATAAAACGCAGATACTTAACAAAAAAATCGTGAATTCTTCATTATATCGTTAAGTAGACAGGATGAGGTTATGTGTGGAATAACAAATCGGCCAGATGGCCGCCGCGGCTTTGCTGGCACATACGTGATCTTTTAATAAAATTTTCAATGACCGTTTTGCATAAATGCTACGGTATTTCATTAATTCAGCGTTCAATTTCCCCTTTTAAGGTTTGAGTCTACGTCGGCTTATTCGCATAAACCATCGACTTTAAAAGACCCCAAAGAAAAAAGTCCAATGTTATAAAATCGCACGATTCAGGCGGCCAATTCTGGTCTCCAAAACGCAAAATAACACGACCGGGAAATGACTGATGCAGCAATTGAATTGTTTCTCTAGCTGTGTGAGATGTGGCGCCGTCTTGTTGATACCACATCCCCTCCACATACATTTCCTCAATTCTAGGCACGAAAAAATTTGTTATCATTTCACGATACCGAACACCATTGACTGTTTGCGCTTGGCCTGACTCATTTTCAGAAAAAAAGGTCCCATGATTCCTCCAGCCCAAAATCCACACCACACAGTGACACGATGAGGATGCATTTGCTTCTCGTGAATCACTCGAGGATTTTCTTCGCCCCAAATGCAAGAACGAAGCCATCTAGATGGAAATGTGCCTCGTCACTAAAGATGATTTTATCGGAAAAATCAGCATTTTCATGTTGTCTCTCCAATACCAAATTAACGAACTCGAATGGCGCCAAATTAAAATCTTGCGTTCTTGTTGGGACACCTTTTATTTTTAGGAGATATGACATGAACGGATGGACACCACTGCTCCGGCCCAAAATGTCTTTGAATCTGAGCTATTGGGACAACGCAACAGAGGACGGCTTAGGCTAAGGTGGCATACACAAATGAAAAAGGACTTCAGCCACCTTGGAGCGCGCAGCTGGAGGCAGCTTGCGAAAGATCGTGCTATCTGGAGAGGCATGTTGGTGGAGGACTGTAGAGCGACAAGAAAAAGAAAAATGACATGATAGGCAACACTAGATGACCAACCCTGTATATTTCAAATTTTACGTGAAGCTCCAAATTCCAGTCTGATTATCATTTCTTCTTCTTTTTTGTTTGTGTGGGCAGTTATGAATATCGAGTGAATAATCTAATCTTCAGCCGGCACAGAATATTTATCAAAATTGATATTTTTTAAGCGATTACAAATGGTTTCAGTCTTAACGTCCATGTATGGGACACTTGTAAGATTTTATAGGTTTTGGGAATTCCCACTGATTACTGAAGATGACGTCAATAAAAACGTTAACAACAAGATCGAGTTAACAAATAGAAATTACACATTAATTCCGTCGTCGTACCGAACAATTTATTTCCACTTTTTCGAAGGGTTTAGTGATTCTAAACTTTCGAAATGTTTCCTTCTATATAATAATAATAATTGAGTGGCACTACAGACCACAAGGGACCAGGACCTAGCTTCTACAACAACTACTTGTGCTGTGCGTGCTATTGTTCTCTCACGAGTAGAAGGGACCTACAGTTTATTGCCGACTGCGAACGACGAAATCTGAGAAGGTTTTCATAGAGAATTTGTACTCTTCGAGTGTTGTCAGGAACTCGAAAGAGTTGGTACCGTGAAAAATTGCGAGGTATCCCGTCCGGGAATCGAACCTAGACCTTGACCTAGACTACGCCACGGCAATCAGATTTTCACTCCACACAATTTTTTCTATATAGCAAGTGTAAAAACGAAACCATCCTTGTGCGTCTATTCCTTATCTTGCTTCCTAATTCCAAAATCATTACCGAAACAGAATCATTACCGAAGAAGGTAATAGCACGCTTTTGTGGATATTTTTACAAGTGCATATATTTTGTAAGCACATCTGCGGACAATAAAATATTTCCAACCAAAATTTTGCAGATAGGGAGGCAAAACACGCACTTATTCTGTGCCTTGAACAAAGACCTTAATCCACGAATGGTATTTCTGGTGTTTTTAAAAAAGCATTTTGTTCTTGGTGCCAATGGTGACAACAGACAATCTATTTATGACTGACATCAGGCAATTCTCTTTCACCGAAATTGATAATTAACATTCACTTGGTTGCACTTCATCGGTTTATTTTTAAATTCTCATAAAAAAAATTTTTCTTCGCAAAAAGCATTCCCCGTAACTCGTCACTGTCATATTTTCGTGGCCTCCTTTCATCCAGATCTTTGTCTTTTCTGCTTTCTCAGACTTTTTCGACTTTGATTTCGAATGATAAAGTGCGTGCACTCATTGAAAATTAAATAATTTAAGACACACTCAATTACACAAAGAAACTGTGCTCACCACTATGTAATGTTGTTGTGGAAGGGGCACTACCTGTCTCATTGTCGGTGACTGCATGAAGGTCTTTTTCGAAATTTTTCAATTCATTTCTCTCAACTTGAAGCAGATGAAACGGATGTTGTAGAAGCTAGGTCCTGTTCTCTTGTGGGCTGTAGTGCCACTCAATTATTATTATTAGATGAAACGGATGAAACACATGAAAATGATATTAATAGGAAATATGTTAATTTGATAGAAAGCCGGACAACCAAAAACCAAAGAGGAAGTGGATTGTGTTCAAAACTTTCAATGTTAACGTGCCTAATTTAGGAAAAGATGGCCTATCCAATCCAAGAAGAAGAATTACACGCAATGAGAACACATTTCAACAAAATAGCGCACGTGCGATAGTTAACCGATTCACATCAAGATTCATTACACTTCTTATCTAGCAATCTGTCAGTCACCTCATCCATTAACATCGGATAAGTCATTGTCTTCTAGACAGAACAATAAACAAACCGACACCTATATCACTTGTTCCCCTCCATTCAGCGCTTAATTGAAATTCCAAAATAGCATCGCCGCAACAAGTTGTCTTGATTGCAGCAAACCATACGGGCTAGAGAAAACCAACGAAAGCACAAACATCTTCCTTGGTTATAGAAGAATCGATGATACTCTTTATCGAAGGCCAAACCTTACCCACTTATTAAGAAACACAATTTTGAACATCGTTTAGAATTCGTTACGATTAATAAATTCTCCACTCTGTTTCTATTTTTAGACCGAAACACATCACTCAGCAGTCTATAACACAACCCGCAGAGCGTCGGCCGACCCTCAAAAGAAGCAATTGAATATCGTTTAAGCAATTGAAATCGCCTCAAAAGAATAAAATGACGCTTTATTGGAACCTCAACAAAAAAAAAAAACGAACAACAACAAGAAGGCCTCACAAAACAACACGATAATGAATCAAAAACGAAGCAGACAATAGTAACGACAAACAAAAAAAAAAGCAAGACGACGAAAAACGAAACCGGCAAGCGACGTGAGATTCACGTGCGCTGTATCTAATTGCCGCGAATTGATAAATTAATGCCAACCAGAAATACCACAAGCTGACTGTCGTCACCTCTCCCTCTCTCTCAAAAGCAGGTTTCTGTCAGACGATGCCCCAACAAATTAGGCGCTCTTACACCATCAATTAACATGCCGAATATTAGACAGCATCCCAGAATCCAATCAAAATTGATCACTCCATTTCCGGAGCCCACAAACTTATGATACAAAGTGACGTAAAAGGATGCTGGAATTGGGATTCCAACACGAGCCGTAAATCGTTGCTGCTCTGTCCTTGTCCGCTCTCGATTCTGAAATGCGCCTTTCTTTTATGTCAGTTGGCGGACAAGCGAAAAAAAAACAAAAAGCCAAGGAAACGTCTGTGCGCTTGTGACAGGAATTTTAATTGGGCCCTGCCGAAATAAGTCCACGGAACTATGCGTTGCCCGATTGGGGAGGACAAAAACCCGATCGAGATCTGATTCCGAATGCAATTCCAATGTTATGAGTTTGACATGTTCCTTACGAAAAATAAATTGCACTAATTGGAGAAACTGCCTAAATATCCTGTCGCTCGAGATAAATCAGAATCGATTAAACTTCGTCTCTGCGCGCCTCACCCGAGTGCCGGTCGTCCAAATCCAGTTCTACCCAAGCGGAATTTAAGGCACTGCAACGGCCGGCTGTCATAAGGTTCAGTGAATGCGATTATTCGCACCGGCTGTGTCGGCCTCTTCCACATTGCAATCGAGCCTTTTAATTACACGTGATAATTCCAGACACTGCTCAGATCACTAATCATGACACCCAGTGCACTTGATTGCGCACAGCTCAACGAACGTCACTGCCCCGCTGACAGCCCTTGACAGCACAGCAAGTAAATGCCCACACAATCGCACGGCACGGTAATCAATCACGCCGCACGAGTGAGTTTCATTAAAAATGGATTAGTGGAGCAGAAGGCGATAAAGACGTTCCTGCGCACGAGTGAGTTTCCGGCGCAGCACTACCGCCATCTGTGTGTCAGTCGCAACAATTCACGAAAGCTCCCACAGTGCCGACGACGGACGACACTGCTACCCTACAATGCGCATGATTAAACAAGGCCGTCAGAGGCGCAGACAAGCTTGTAAGCCCACTAGCTCAGTAGGACAGGTGCATGATCGTCTGCCGGATCATCCTGTGTGTGCTTTATCAATAACAGCGCATCACATGCCGTCGCTAATGGGACCCCGTGCGATTTCCTTGCGAGAATTAAGTTAACACCAACCACCCAACCGACCAGAATGCTAGTGTCTATTATTAGATCCACTGCCAGCGATGTGTAGACACTTGGCTTACAGCTCAATTACCTGCCGTTCGCACTGACTCAGCGGCGGGCACACATGTGTAAGTTGCGAACAAGTTACGCCGACAGCTCTATCTGCGTATAGATCGAACAAATCCCTGGTACCAGCCGTCGATTTTATTTGCAATTTGCATAGTGTCGAGAGTGTCTCGCTGCAGTAGCATATTGTCTGCCACTTCGTTCGATGGGGATTATCCGCGGCTTAACGTCACTCAACACCTGCAGGCCCCGCCACAACAGAGGGACAGACAAGACAAGAACGACCCACGTGGGGTACAGCCCGCTAGTTCGATATGTTCCACGCCAAAAATATGAGCATAAATCAGTCCCCCCGGCACTGTCGGCCGCAATCAGTCAGGTGGTATCCTGAATCTTGTTTTTGCCGTCCTGTCACCGAGACAGAGGTGTCTAATTAATGTGTGTTGAGCCGCCCGACAAGCATGCGTTGAGACGATCGCCTTTACCAATTTCGGATCGCAGTCATTTGGGGCTAATCGACGTCGGGAAATCAAATTCTACGTAACAGCGTCACACGGCTGTCGCGTTTGATTGAATTGCCATCGAGCTGACTATACGCCGAGAGGAACCAAACCAATTAGTCAGCTGAACCGCGTGAAAACCGCACTAATGAGTTAACGTCAAGGCGTTGACGCGATTTTCGACAACAGTAACCTTTCGAGTGAAATCGAAATAATTGCCCACACACCAGTGTCGAACGCTTTACACTCGTGATTAAGCGCTCGAGACAAGTGGTTAAACGGTTTCGCTTAAGTCGTGACCACCTCCGGTGCACCGGAGCGGGACACAATTAAGTGTGCACTTGTTAATCTCTCTAGGGAATTAAAGTCTTGGGCTTGACTTACAAATTAAATTTATCGTGCGCAGCGCAGCATAAAAACCAATTACTCGAGTTTAATGGCAAGAAGTCAATTAATGTGAGTTTGGCAGCACTGGTCGCCTTCCGTTGGGTGCATCTAGCCGTGCTTTAACGGCTGTTGTGCGGGGATTAATGTCAATGGTTAACGTTGATTCGCGAAAATCCCACAAATAATCAGACTGGATTATGGTGGAAATGTGTTGGTCTGTCCAAGCGAAGGATCTTATTCAACCTTGGACACAGACACGAACGCGTACTGCTGTAATGCGCAGTGAGCAATGTGAGCAGGGCGACTTAACTGGGTGTTCTCCTGTTCAGCTGTCACTCGGTCGGCGTGAATTGGCCTGCCAGTTTATGAATCTCACCTTGATGCGGTGCAGAGTCCTTCTGTGGAACCTGAATTATGGGGAATTGCGAAAAACAATGAAGAACGCCTGGGACATGTTGACACGGAAATGCACTTCGAAACGTGATACTCTTGACGGCGAACAAGTTGTTTTTTTTCGGTGCTGTCCTTCTGGTTGCCATACATTACATTTTTTTAAGGATGTTTGAACAACAATTTCTCTCCTTTTGATCAGGTTAATTTGGTGCCACAGTCCGTGATGTTCTACTTTGACAGATGCAGAAATTCCTTTGTTCTTCCAAGTGGAACAGGGAATGTTATCTTCTTTTGTCAAAGTTGCGTAGTATTGATGAGAAAAACCCCAATCTTCACACACACACACACACACACACAGATCACTGAGTCATTCAGTGAATTAAAGTGTCAGCAATGTCAACACATCGCGAATTAACGCGTCAATATTTAGAACTACAGAGCTTAACTTTGGTCAATGGACGCAGTGGGTGGGTGACACCTGTAATCCAATATGTGATACATTTGCTTTGGCAGTGTATCATGTGACATGTAGAGCCAATATGTCACTCACTCAGGGAGTATTGTTGTTTAAAATAGAAACAAAGTGGAATTGAAGAGGCAGCAAGTCGATTTCTGAAGCAATCTTTATGAGATAAAGTCAACAACCTGATGTGACGACACTTAGCGAACTGACAACATTGTTGCGAAAGGGGAATGCAGAATCGACTTTCCATCTGGCTACTGTCCAAAACATTCAAAGTCTTTCTGACTTTCTGTGGACATAATTTGACCTCAAGTGTTACTGGCCGTAATGCATGAAAAGTAGTATAAGTTTGGGGGCTGTTGGTAAATTAATTTGGGATATTCTTTTTGTGGCTAGTCTGATATGAGTTGAGAATGGAATGGGCATGGCCCTTTATGCTCTTACGCTCAGAGAGTAAAAGTGTTACTACAATACGAATACAATCAAACGCACAGCACGGGTAGTTATTGCAAAAGTAAGGTAAGTTCGTTGCTATTTCGGACTACAGAAGTAATATTTTTTTGTATTAATTTACTGTGCAGGAAACTTAAATTGTTTTGTTTTATTTTTGTATATAAATTCCAACTTTTATCATTAGTATTATTTTTAGTCTTGTGGCGCTACAGTCCGGGGTGGACCTGGGCCTTAACCATCATGCCTCTCCAGCCAGCACGATCTTTTGCTAGTTGCCTCAGTTGCGCACTCCAAGTTGGTTGAGGTCCTTCTCCACTTGTATGCGCCTAGGCCGTCCTCTGTTGCAACTTTTAACAATTAAAACTGGGATATAGCAAATATATTTTTACATATTTCAAGAATATTTTTCTGCAGAGCCAAATTTTCGAACAATGACACGGAAGCCCTGCACAACTTATTGGGTCTATAGCTTAATTCGTGTGGTTTCCTAAGAGATGGCATAATTTACATTATTCCAGCTGTTTTTAAACGTTTTGAAATGACTGAGTGAGTGACACCCAAAGATTCTGCGAGCTTTTCTTGTTTTTGGCAACAATCTTCATAGAGTAATGCTTTCAGTTCTTCATCTTCGAACTTTTTTGGCTGCCCAGGACGTTCATCGTCTTCAAAACCAAAAACAGAATTTTTAAATCGTGCAAACCACTTTTGACGGTGGTTTGGTGGTCGCCGTGGCGTAGTTGGAAAGTGCGTCGACCCGCACGCAGAATGTCTAGGTTCGATTCCCGAATGGGACACCGCACATTTTTTCACGACACCACCTCTTTCGAGTTGCTGACAACATTCAAAGTGTCTATAAAAAGCTTCTCAAATCTCGCCGTTCGGAGTCGGCAAAAAAGGTCTCTTCTATTCATGAGAAAACAGAAGCACTCACAACACGAGTCATTGTTGTAGAAGTTAGGCCCTGGTCCCTTGTGGACTGTAGTTCCACTCAATTATTATAATTAGACCACTTTTGGCACGTTCGCTAAGCTAGCGGATGTTTATTCCAACAAAATACGGTGATTTCTGGCAGCTGTATTTTCTTCATATTCATATAATGAAGAAGAACTCCCCACAAAAACACGGAGTACTACATATTTGAGTGAAAAAAAAAATTGTTCTTGTTTACCCTTCAAATATACTGAAATGACGTACAATGACTTTGAATTTCCAATGCATGTTCCAATGCAACAATAGCCCTGGAATAATACAAGTTACGCCATCTCTTAGCAAACCATACGAATTAAGTTATTGAGCCAATAAAATTTTTAAATGTGTGTGACAAATTCGTGTTTATAACTCAAATTTCTGGTCAGCCCTTATTAAGAACTTGAAGTAACTTCTGTGGAGCTGGCTATTAGATCAACCTCAACTTATAGCCGACATACAACTCGTTTCAACTAGCGACGACATCACTGTGAACTTTAGTCAGATTCTTATCAAACATACCAAACAGAACAGAGTTTATTCAACCACTGCCTACTGGAATTTGAAACTGTTCTTTATGTGTCAACCCTTTTCTGCTATTTTCACTGATAACGGAATTTATCTTGCAAACATTTTTTACACATCACTTGCATTAGTCATGCAAATAGTATAGAACTGATTGTAAGCGACCAGATATAGTGAGTACTTTGATGATGTCAACAAATTACATGAACATTCTTAAAATAATTTGCAGAATTAAAAAACACTTTAGTCTCAATTGAGGAAATCCATACATTCGAGAATTATGAGAAATCCTGCTGGGGTATTTTAGTAAGGAAATTACCAGCCGGCGGTTGGTTTCCAGTGGAACTTTTTTCGTTGGAGAATTCGTCTTTGTCTTATTAAATGTACTGTCTGCCATTGAGACTAAAAACAAGACGGATTGACATTGGATTCAAGTACATGATACATTTTCCAGATTTGGAATAGGCATACGACCGAGTTCTTGAGGTAAGCTCTGGAGTGTTCTGCAGGGCTATATGATTGATGATCCCCTGTTGAGTGCCAGCTGTAGCAGTTGTGTTCGAGTAAACCGTGGTAAATCCATACCTTTCATCGTGGGCGTTGGGCTTCCCCAAGGGTGCGTCTTATCACCTTTCCTTTTCATTAAATATACGAATTACATGTTGCAGCGCAGCCGAGGCGAGAAATGTTTTGCAATGCTAGAGGTGAGGGTAAGTCATCTTCTTTTCACGCATGATTTGGTTGTCTTCACATCCTAACAGACGAAACTCCAGCAGGCGCTCGATGAAGATGAAAATGGACAAGTCCGAAGTAATGGTCATTTCCAAGACGTCTGTTCAATGCGCTTTATATGCTAGTGGAGTCCCATAAAAACAGGTGGAGAAATTTAATTATCTCGGGGTCTTTTCACGAGTGATGGGATGAGTAACACTGAGCTTTCTGGTAGGATTAGCCAGGCTGAATCAATTTTGTAGTAGCTTGGTAGATCAGTAATTAGAAGGCCGAAGCTTGAAGTTAAAGCTTAGTTTTCGGTTCCTAACTCAGTGTCTCTCTCACCTATGTTCATGAAATTTGGGTAATGACCAAGAGATTATGAATACTGGCTGCCGAGATGAGATTTCTCCGTGCTGTTGGGGGATTTAATGGGCTGGAATGGGCTGAGAAATGCGACCTTTCGAGGGAAACTTTTTCGGAAGGAAATTTCGGACGGAAAGGTTCTTTATATCGTCGACTTGGTACGTACGTGTGCCTTACATGCAATTCTGTCAGGTAATCGACCACTCGGCAAACACAGGGCGAGGTAGTTGCATCAAGTCCATAAATTCAGCTGGTTGCGCTTGGGTGTAGCTCCTTATGAGTTACAGTTGATGGCAGAGGATCGAGCGGCTTGGAGCTTTCTCGTGAGTGCATTGACGTCGCGTCTCCTTTAGTGGAATTTTCTGAGTAAAGAAGATAATAATGATGATGACACGTTTCCGATTTGAATACTTATGCTAGAACGAGTTTTTTGTTGAATTAAGCAAAAAACTATTAAAAGTTCTTTGCTTTGTCCGTTTCCTTTCATTAGTTCACTTCTTGACAATTCATCATTTCGTGCTGTTGGCACCATTATATCGAACTGAAATCAAGTCGTATTCTGTCAGACAGTTTTATTGATATGAACCTGTTTGGAACATGCGCTTTTTTGCAAGATATAAAATTGGTAATGAGCAACTGACACGTTAATTAAGTTAAGGACCATTCAACGCTAACAAAAGAATGATGAGAAGCAATCAAACTAAGCGATTGCAGCGCCTCTAGGGGACACAAATTCAACTAACTAAGTATCTTGTCGTGACTTAAAATTTACAACACAAGGCCTTAATTTTTGCCAAATTTATTTACTGACTTGAGTACACCTGGCCTTACGGGTATTGGACACTCCTCCTATCTAGTTCTGCTTTATGCAGTTAAAACATTGGCATCTCCTGCAATGTCTGAAGTAGTCACTTAGGGGTTCATAGCACCCCTCTCTGAATGTGTAAATACCTGAGAGCATATTTCACGACTGACAGGAGGTAAAGCTGAACTCATCATTACGATTGCTCAAGCTAGGTCAATTAAAAAATATTTTGTTTCGAAACTGTAAGCAGCAAGACCTAACTTGGTGTCAAGATGACGTTAGTGACGTTCAAATGCGTATTTGTTTCGATTCTCACCCATAATCGTGAAATTTGGCTACTGACTCATAGGATAAGATTGCAAATTTATAGTGTTGCGAGATGTTTTTGAAGACCGCAATTACCCATCAACTCAACAGTAGACAACTGATCTTTCCAGCGAAACTGGTCATCAACTATCACCCCGTAGTCCTGTCTTGAATTCGATTCTGTAATGCAATCGAATCCCAGACCTGAATAAATATAGTTGGTATACAATCACCATGGGTAAATGCATCGACCCATACAGCGAAGGTCCAGGTTCGGTTGCCGTACTGAACATTTCGAATTATTTTTACGGCACCACCTCTTTCGCGTAGTAATAAGTGCAAAGAGTACTAATTGTCTATAAAAAGTTGTTTAAATCCCTCCCTTAGGAATCGGCAAAAAACTGTAACTCCCTTCTACTCGTAAGACAACATTAGCACTCCTCCAGTCGGCTTTGAGCATGACTCCTGGTGAATTAAAATCGATTGCGGAGGAACGGAAGGAACATGCGAACAACATGATGATGGTTTTTTTATTGCGCGTTTTACGATTAAATAAAGGCTACTAATTTTTAAGTCGATGTTCTGCCACAATTTTAAATCGCCTTAAGTTAGAGGCCGCAACAAAACGTTGACCACTACTTAAATAGATAATTTGGAATCTAATACCTTGCAGCAAACAAACCTTCATCATCATCATGCAATTATTAATAAAAGGGATTTCATTGCACGCTAATGGCGGCGATTTTTTGCAAAATGGACTTTTATGAGAACCAAAGAAATAGAAGCATAAATCTTCGTTTTTTTTATCAGGCTTCAACCGGCACCAAGCAAATATTAATGAAACGCCACCGAACGGAAAGTGTGCCGATAATTTAGTTCATGATAACGTTTTTGTAGACACACGTCTACGGGTATCTAAGCTTGATTAAGGAATGACCAATGATTATGGTTAAAAATAGAATTTATTAACATTACAATAAACTTAATTTAAGAACGAAAGGAGCCAACGGGATTATCGGTTGAGAGCAAAGATCTACTACTCCTTGAATAGAATTGTAAAAAAATGTGTACGGGGTTGGATAAAAATAACCGGCAAAGTGTTGTATGCTAGATCGGCATTAAAATGACACAACGCCCGACTGGGGCTACAATATAATGTGTCCTGTAGCAAGTGTACGACGAAGAGAATTACGTCCCAGCACATCTTGTCTACAACTGCTCAACTTTTGCCTCCATTACGAAACAAACCCTATGAGAACTCTACTTCAGTGGACTACCAGACATATACCAAGTTGGCCGCACTCTAATACAGACCTTCATCCAGAATAACAAATGGCGTCAGGAGTAGCGGATGCACACTGACTCTGTGACTCCACTAAGGGACTAAGTGAATTCGAGACTTGTATGCCCACCTTGCCTACCTATCAATCTAATATGAATTTTCTTGACATTCATAATGTCTTCCATTTTTTTTAAGTAAACAGCGGTTATGTACAATCTTCCCTTATGTCTTATTTTTGGACAAAAAGGTATCCAGTGCGATCAAAAAGCAGACTACTTTGTAAGAGTCAGGGATAGTTTCTGCTGGTCAGCTAATCAGTCACTCTTCTCCTGAATTCATGTAGTAAAAGCACAATTACCTCAAGAAGCAGTAGAAAATTCTAGCCGTAGATGGTCATCGTGGCGTTGTGGTAAGTGCGTCGACCGCCACGCAGAAAGTCTAGGTTCGATTCCCGGACGGGACACCTCGAATTTTTCACGGCATCACCTCTTTCGAGTTGCTGATAACACTCAAAGAGTATCAATTGTCTATGAAAAGCTTTTCAAATATCGCCGTTCGGAGTCGGAAAAAACTGTAGATTCCTTCTACTCATGAGAGAACAGTAGCACGCACAGCATGAGTAGTTGTTATAGAAGCTCGGCCCTGGTTCCTTGTGGGCTGTAGTGTCACCCAATTATTATTATTATACAATATACCAAAGCAGTTAAGGAAAAAAGTAAAAAAAAAAGTCGAAAAAGTCTCTCGCGGAGCAATGACCACGTCAAAAAAAACAAAACTAATGTACCGGTCCCTGTCTGTTCGGTAACCATGCAACAAGTTTGGGGATTCCATAAAATGACTTCTGCAGACGTTGCCGTGACAGGTCAACCCACTGCCTACGAAGAAGTCCATCTTTTGCAAGAGAAAAACAACCGTCGGCAACTACTACAAACTTCTACTACATCTTGGATGAACTGTCTAATGTGAGCATAGAAACAATCAAAAACTTAGGAAAACAAACTGGCTGATCCCATTAAAGTTTGAAAGATAGGTATTTATTATATTATAATGCTCCTAATCGTTTAATAAGTGGTATTTAGCACCCTTGCTCTAGCAGCCAACACAACCTTTCCTAACCACAGGACAATTATTTAATCGATGGGATCATTGGTCACGATGTGGGTTCAATGCATTTGTATAATGGTCGGAACGTGTGGACAACACAGCTCTAACCGGAAAAATTATTGAATCTGACCCAATGGGACGATGCAATAGAGGATGTCCCCGTAGATAGTGCACGCAAAAGAAGAGGGATCTCAATAGAATTGGAGCTCGAAAAAGGAGGCAACTGGCGAGAGATGTTGCTAGCGATGCATTCTACCACAACTCTAACCATTAATCTGTCGGCCGGTGACTTGCGCAGATGTAATTTCTTTAGCTTGAAAAGTTCCCGGATTTAAGTCCTTGGGGATAACTGTAGGGTATTCTAAATCATTAGACTTAGAGACACTTAATGTTATATAAAAAAATGTTAAAGCTAGAATAAAGTAAAGTTTCTTTCGAAGACGATCAAAAGCTAGTAAGCATGCTCATATGTTAAGGTCTATACACTTTTGCTTGTCGATGCACTTTTGCCACTCTGATTGAGGTATCTCAAAAACATGCATTCTGAACGCATCAATCACTTCTTTAGGTGTCGAAAAACGTTGACCTGTCATTTTATTTTTTACTTACGGGAAGAAAAAGAAATCATTTGGTGCCAAGTCAGGACTACACGGCGGATGACTCATCAAATCGATGTTTTGTGTGCTCAAAAATGTAGTTGTTTGAGCCGATGGGTGAGAGCTCGCATTGTCTTGGTGAAGAGTGATCCGTCTTCGGCGGTTGGGTTTCCTGATTTCTTGGAAAACAACTGGCAAACAAATAAATGTATACCACTCGGAATTGACTGTTCTGCGTTGTTCTAGTGGTACGGTTGCGACATGTTCAGTCTTTCCGAAAAAAAACAGGCGACTATTTGCTTGGAAGTGCTTCGTACTCGAGCAACTTTTGTTGGATTTGTCTCATTTTGAAACACCCATACAGTCGACTGCTGTTTACTTTCGGGCTCATACGCGTAAATCCACTATTCATCACCTGTCACAATGTCATAGACGTGTTTCGAAGCACCGCGATCGTATTTTGGAACATTTTTTTCGACCAATCAACACAAACAAATTTTTTAACGCATTATTGAATGTATGCTGAGCCCACTAATGCCTATGGTTGTCTCAATCTCACGATAGGTCACATGACGATCTTGCAATATCAGTTGGCGCACAGATTCAATGGTTTCCGGAACAACAACTGATTTTGGACGACCTTCACGAAATTCGTCTTGGAGTGAACTACGACCTCAGTTAAATTCACAATACCATCGATAAACACTGGTCCTTGATGGGGCTTCATCGCCAAAAATTGAATTAAAGTCATCGATGCACTGTTGGTCAGTTAATCCACGTCGAAAGTTGTAAAAAATAATCGCACGAAAATTTTCACGATTTAATTCCATTTTTTTGGGCGAGTTACTGTAAACACCACAAATAGCGCTCGTATGTCAAAACGTTCTGAGTACGTATAACCTCAAAAATGTCAAACTTTACGATAGAGCTGCAACACTATGGTTACCCAATCCCGAAATATAAAAGGCAACCTTCGTAAAAGTCAAGGGCGAAACAAACTAGCAATGATCTCCAAAAATTTAATGGTTTTGAAGAGGTTTCAAGGACGTAGACTCATTACTAACAAAACCTCTCGTATTGCAAAATTTCTGAAACACAGTATTTGCCTTGCGATTGTGTTGTTCTCTCGAATTCCAAATTGCGTAATTTTGCTGAGTGTATGCCTCATCAGCGGTTGGGGTTTCTTTTTCTGATAAGACAAGTTTGTTCTATTTTTAGTCAATTAGAAGTGTTTGATTGAATTGAGCGTCCAAAAATATCTTAACTGATGAATATGTATGAAGACGCCGTCACGATATGGATGTCAAATGTACGCAGAACTCAAGGAAACTTTGCAGTATTGCTTTTCAATTCTATGTGGGAATGAGACGCATTCTCTTATGTCATCAAGTCCTTGAACAGATAGGAAATAGTCATGAATGAGAAATAGTGCTGAAAACCAGGCGTGAGAATCTGTACGAATACGCCAGTCTTCACTCCGCTGTGACCTCAATAGTCAATAATTATGAATCCGGTTAAAAGAACACACAACGAAGATCAAAACTTTTCGTAGAGATGCGGCATGCTCCAACGTTTTCCGCCCAGTTGCCATGCGAACCAACTCTAATTGCATTTCGCACTGTCGTCGTCTCTAGTCCTACAAATGATGAGGGTCAAGCCACCACTCGTGCGAGGGGTTAATTCTTAGAAAAGAAATATAGCAACTCCCGGGACAGACAATTTAATTGCTCGCCATGTCGTCTCCCGTCTTCCCCCTGCCCCAAGCACAACATCATTCCAATTAATTTTAATTGGTCCTTACTCATTGCAACTGCCGCACTTATCACATGCGGCGCAAGGATTCAATTAGTTATCTCGAATCGGCCCAAGCCGTTTGGCGACCCCACACCGACTTTGATGAAGTCATCTGGCCGTGCCCACATTCAGCAAGGCACCACCGAACTTTGAGGAAATTCCGCACGCATTGTCTGTGTGCCGGAGACAGAGCCGAGAAACACCTGGCCAACCCATGACGCCGACTCCATAAATCACGGGACAAAATTAAACCCCAGCAATCGGCAGATAATTTACGAGTGAGCCAGTCGCGGTTTTAAACTGCAGGCAGGGTGGTTCTCTTGAACTACTGTGCCACCACGCAGTCGAGTTCAAATTCCCGACCAACCGCAACAGCCGCCTTCTCGAGCGCTGTTACTGTCACAAAGTACGAGCGTTTTGCTGTACGGAGCCTCATAATGATCAAATTTCAACACACACTGCTGTCTGCGCGCGCTGGGTCCATGACCGAGTTTGCGACATGCGTCGTCGCGTTCGCGCCATTAGATCATGGGCCCGACATTTCTAGAGACGTTGCACGTTCCATTGGAATGCAAATCACTACGCAGGCACGCACTGCGATGATAATTTGTCAGCATTATTCAAATCGACATCCATCGAGAGCACAATCATCAACGCGGCGCGCAGCACGCGTTGGACCGCGCTTACGCACTTCAAGTCCCCACAAAAAGGAACCCCATTAGCCGCCCAGCTGGGGGGATGTCAATTCGATCAAATTGCGGTTTTTGGGGAATCGAATTGGTGTTTATACGCCTCCTGTCCAGACGTACCCCACAGTTGGCGCAATTGGATTTTGACACTCCGGTACGGCTTCACGTCGTGACGTATGATTAATGTTACGTGTTACGAATTCACCTGCAGCCGGAGGTAGAACATGTTCCGCAGCAAAACGCCTTATCGAACTGGATGAGCCGGGTTAATCGGCTGCGGTTGCAGACCCACAGGCGTTGCTGGCTGCGGGGAGCAGAACGCGCAGAGCGGGCACCCCAGCCCATGGACCGACTGCACTCTAAATCTTGTTTGACAAGCAAAAATTAATTACTCGCGATAAATTTCGACTGCCTTGTGGCGAAAGCACATATTCTGAAGCGAACGCTGTCCCAGACGGTTCGCGGTGCTATAGCGTGCTGATCACGCCACCGCGGGGCCGCCGTTATTGGGCTGATCTTAGGCACGACAATGTCAGGCAAACAAAGTCCCTGCAACGTAGTCTGTCTCTGCCAGCGGTGGGATCACGACAATAATGTTGCCTGGCAGCGCCAAAGTCCGCGACGCGATCTGCCAATCAAAACACAAACAGCCCGGATGATGGATACTTACCGTCGCCGTGACGCCCCCGCTTGGCGATCAAAATCAAAATCCCCTAACGCCTCAGCGTATGAGTAATGAGTCGTTACGGTGGAACCAGTGTCGGCCCACACATCTCGACAGGTACCGATGGAAGGCCAATAAAACTGTCAGAGCTATAAACAGCAGTCGGGAGGTGGCCCGTGTAAACACTAGTGACGTCTCGAATCAATTTCGAGTTAAATTGAGCGACTGCAAGTGATTGACTTACCTTTCGTCCTTGTCGTGCTTCTGGAAGGTGACGTGCAGCAGCAACTCACTCTGCGGCTCCGCTGAGATACCCTGCGCACGCTGCCGCTGTGCGACCTGCCCACTTTTCCGGCCCGGGGCGCAGGGCGTTGCTGCTCCGCCGGACACATGACGGCTGAACGGGAAGACGCTTTGGAATTTGTCAAGGTGAGATTTCAGTTCGGCTATCTCCGTGTCCTTGTACTGGAGGGCCATTTGCATTTCCTGGATCTTCAGGTCCTTGGCCTGTATGATCTGCACGAAGCGCTGCTCCTGCGGCGTGGTGGCTACGAACGAGTTCATAATGGTGACTGGAGCGGCGGGCGACTGCTCGCAGTTGCTGGGTTGAATGAGAAGTCCTTGCATCTGGTCGCTGAGCAGTTTCGCACTATAGTCCACCACGGGATTGTATAGCGTCTGCGATAGTGGTATGGGCTGTTGCGGGGACGCGGGAAAAATGCCTTGTGTCTGCGCCTGTAGCTGATGCAGCTGCTGGTAGCGCTGTTTTATCTCCAGCTCCTGCTGCTGCAGATATTTGAGAGTCGCTAAATTCGGGTCTGTGTTGATCGCCTGAACTTCCGCAGGCACTTGACCGTAGATGAGGGTGTGCGTAAGTACGTCTGCGGGCTGCGCCACTGGACTGTTGTTGTTCACTATTCCCAGTTCGGGCTGGAACTGAAAGTTCGTGTTTGGCTCCTGCTGCATCTTGCCGTCGATCGTATCTGGACTCTGGCCACTTGTCGGACTAATTTTTCGCACCTCGGTGCTGCTGGCTTTCGCGACGGCCGCGTCACTAATAATATTCGCTTTGTTGCTATTTGGTATGCAATTATCGGCGGATGTCAGCACCAGCCTTGTGGCAGCGTCTGTTGATATTTCCTTGCCTGTGGCTGGTTCGGGGGGTGCTCTGGGCGGCGGCGGAGCGTCGGTTTTCTTCCTGGTTGTAGGTGGGCCTCTGGCTAAATTGTCGTCACTTCGATCTGGCGGATCCAAAGCGTTGACTGAAGCACCATGAAAGTGTTGTGTTTTCTTGCCGTATTTGTTGCCGTTTGTGTCTAGCTTGGGGCTGTTGTTGCTATGGCTGTTGGGGCTCTTTGCGTTATTTTTACCAGTGTTTATGATCACTACGGACGCATTGAGCGGTGATTGAGCTGCTGGGGCGGGGGTGGTCGTAATCACTCCTTGAATATTCGGTATCTGATTCGTCTCGGATGTGGCTGGCCTCTTTGTTGCGAAGCACAGCCGATCAAAACAAATCCGCATGCAAGCGATTTTGCTGAATCACCGCGGACCAGAACAAAAACGAAGATCCCTTACGCGTCTCCCTGAAAAGAAAAAAAACACAAAACAAATGGCTTAGTACAAGTATCTGTAACTGTGGCATCTCATAAGGCGAACCGCAATAAAAATGTGTCACTTTGAGATGTCCCCTGCATGCTAAGCAGCAACAGAACCAGCTGCTTGTCAGTCTAGCTGCGATCGTGTCACTGATTTGCATGTTAAATGAATTATGTCACACACTCGCAAATGACTTATCAGCGACGGCGGCTAATTTTCGAGAGACCTGTGTGTTACGTGCCGAAAGTTGTCGCAAGTTCTACAGTGTTCAGTGTAAACAAAACCTCCGTGCCCGGTGTTAGCTGATAAGACAGCTTTGTGTCATGGCGGTGATGACATTGACACACTTTGGCGGACAATACCGCCGACGCGCAGCGCCACCGAACTGGGCTCAGCCGGCGGAGGTCGGAAATTGACTCAAAAACGTGCCAAAATCGACTATCTGCCTGACGGGTTTATCGGTTAATTAGATGCAGGGATATGGAAATTTGGATCGACGAGCACGGAACAGGTGAACTGGAGTACCTACAATAGGCAATGTCAGGCGAGCATTAGTCACAACTGCTTGATATTCGGGGCACGCGATGAATGCCTAAAATTTGAAGCAAAGAGGCGCGACTGATAACACACAATAAAATAGTCAAATTGCTATGCTGCCTGCGCCCACGCGATACGCTGAAAACGCGAGTGTTTTCGGAAGGTGTTCTATTGTGCTTTATCGGGCGATAATTGCCGAACGTCTCCGTTGACACGGTAATTTGCAAGCGTCTGTGATCGCAATTCAAAGTGCTAAACAAAGCGCATGTCTATTTTTGACGGACGGTATCGCGGTATCGGTAGTTATGTCAATCACGTCACGAAAACAATTCCGTGTATTCTTCTCAGAGCTGATCTAATTAATTAGGTATTTGTTGCAAATTGTTTTGGAGAGTAGAGACGTGTGCAGGAGTTTGTAAGCAAAAGGAGAGGAAAAATAGGAGCCATTCAGGATAACGAAAGTTTATTCATAAGATTCCAAATTGATTTCAGAAATGTTTTATTCAGATGCCTGCTTTGGTCGTAAGCAGACCACGGTATCCTCCTCTTGAATGGCCTTGGACGTTCATTTCATAAACTGTATGCGTGCAAAATTATCCGGCGATAGTTTTTCGTGCTTAAATGGATAAAGTCATGATCAGCTCATTCGTAAAAATAGCGTTTTTAGCAACTAAGAGTAGTATTTTCAGTACAAGCAACAAGTTTTGAATACTCACACTACAAGGGTTTCGATAAGTAGAAGCAGATTGTACAATTTTAAGACGGTTTAGATGAACGCAACCACTTGCTGTGAAGCCCCTTGTGATTAACCTTCTTAATAAACTGAGGTGCGTAATCACGGAATGCAACCTACTTAAGGTATGCTTACCACTATCCGGTCTTACTCCGAATTGTTACTTAGTTGCCGTGGCGTAGTGGCCAAGCGTGTCGACCCACACGCAAAAGGTCTAGATTCGATTCCCGGACGGGACACATGCATAACACGAGTAGAGTAGTTGTTGTCTTAGCTAGGCCCTGGTCCCTTGTGGGCTGTAGCGCTTCTACATCATTACGAAGGTTAACTTTTATACTTCGGGATTGGGCAACCCTAGTGTTGCAATCTGGCAACTGCCAGCTCTATTGTAAAGTTTGACATTCATCTCGCCCAAAAAATGAAATTAAATCGTAAAAATTTTCGTGCGATTATTTTTACAACTTTCGACGTGGATTAACTCAACAACAGTGCATCGATGAACTTAATTCAATTTTTGGCGATGAAGCCCCATCAAGGATCAGTGTTTATCGATGGTTGCTTCTAGACAAACTATTCGTGTTGTGCGTGCTACTGTTCTCTCACGCGTAGGAGGAACCTACAGTTTCTTGCCGACTCCGAACGGCGAGATGTGAGTGTTGTTAGCAATTCGAAAGAGGTGGTGCCGTGAAAATATGCGAGGTGTCTCGTCCGGGAATCGAACCTAGACTTTCTGCGTGGCGGTCGACGCACTTACCACTACGCCACGTTCACTTCAAACCTGTATTCCTTCATCCGAGAAGTAATTTTGAATACTCTTAAGTGCTCTTAATAAGGTCACGGTACGGGCCAAAGGAATTAAAAACGAAAGGAGGAGGAGGTACCGATGGACATCAGTCTTAAATGTCTATGGATTCTAAGGGGTGGGAAACATTGAGTTGGGAAGAGCAATTTATATTAGTGTGGTGCATTAAACTTAACTTTACGGCCAAAATTGGGCTGAGGGGTAAACTGATGGGCATTCCAAACGAAACGTCTATTGCCGGTCAATGATGGTGGAGGAATGTAATTGTAGCTTTCGTTGATATAAAGGGTGTCGCAACAAGAACGCAAGATTTTAATTTGGCGCCATTCCCATTGTCATTGTTTGACATTTGAAAAATTATTATTGTTTGTTAGTAGAAGGTATAAGGTTAATAAAAATGGAGCGCTACACGAATGAAATTGAAATTGTTTTACCAAAATGGTGAAAGTTTTACGGCCACAGTTCGCATATTGCGATCAATTTGAGGTTACAATAATGCTCGAAAAGAGTCAACTGTAAAGCGATTAATGGAAAAATTTGCTAAAACTGGGTCTGTGACTGATGTAAAGTCAACAAGGCGCCTTCGAGCAGGTCGATCAACCGAAAATATCGCAGCAGTACGTGATGATATCGCTCAAACTCCATCCACCTCAATTCGACAAAGAGCTCAGCAAATTGGTGTTTTCAAATCCACTATGCAGCGAATTTTCACGAAAGATTTGCATCTTCATGCATACATGTTCAACTGGCTCAGGAACTGAAGCCAGCTTACCATGCACAGCAAAGGGAGTTCGTTAATTGAGTATTGGAGAGACAACATGATGGCTTCGTCAATAGGCAGAATTGTCGCATTTGGGGTGAGGAAAATCCTCAAGTGATTCACAAAGCCGCGGCGGCCATCTGGCCGATGTGTTATTCCACACATAACCTCATCCTGTCAACTTTACGATATAATGAAGAATTCACAATTTCTTCTTAAATATCTGCGTTTTATTTAAAATTTAAATCTTGCGTTCTTGTTGGGACACCCTTTAGTAGTAAAGCGATGAATGAACTAGGTGGTCCTTCTTTTAGCTCAATGTACAATTAATTCTTGTCCTATAGTTTTCTCACTTTCGTCCCTTCGATTCCTCAACCGCAAAGGATCACCATGTGCAGTTCTTTAAGACTAAGTCTTAGAAAATCCACCAAATACACAGGACACCACTGAAAAAGTGATCTTTTAAAAGTCCACTCAAGTGCTAGCTTGCGATGATAGCATGCAAATAAATGGACGAATACAGCGAATTGTCAATGATGTGATTGTTGTCCTTGAAACGGACACAGCTAAAAACTGACGACGGTTAACCAAGCCGAAAAAAAGTATTTGCTGTCAGACAGACAGAAACTCACATTAAGTAACTTGTCATGAGTAACAAATCTACGGATATTTCAAGGAGATATAGAAGGTGTCTTTGGGTGAAGGGCCTTTGAATCTGAGCAGCAGAGTAAGTCTTACATTATGATGGTGCACAAAAGTGGAAAAGGACCTTCACATCATTTCGATAGCCTCAACTGAGCACTGTTAGGAAGAGGAATTTATTTCTGGTTCCAACCAGGACTAAAGCACCAACAAAGCAATCAAAAAGAACGAAAACGAAAAGATTAGAAAAAAAAAAGAATTGAAAACTGAATTTGTTCCAATTTTGTTCTGTTCTAAGGAACTTCTTTTGAGCATTTCCAACAAATCTAGAGAGTTAGAGGCAAAAAATGGACATCTAGGCTTAACCCTTAACCACGTAGGAGTAGACGAACCATCACTATGGCAGTCACAAATTCTACAAAATGCTGGAACAATTTGCCTCACAAATGTCTACGCAGAGCATATAACCCGAAAAAATTGAGTTGAACCTTGTAGCATCTTGAATCCTTGAAGAAGTTCACTACATAATTTCCAATGGCTGCCAGCTCATGTCACGCGTCTTCAAGGTAAACCAAAATCTTCCCCCCACCATCATCGCAGTAATTGACATATTTGTTAAGATAAATGACTGATCATACCACAAAGCTCAGATACCACACGACACTTTAAGTCACCCTACACAAGGTCTACTAGTGTCGCGCTCAAGCGCAACATTATCCACGTCATTTGTGTCATTTGCGGTTGAGACATCGACAAAGTTCCCGCCAAAGAAAAAAAAAAACACGATGAACAGAGGGTTCCACAGAAAACACGAAACGGTTACCGATCATATTTTAAGCTGCACATCACCTCCAATCGCACACGTCTCAAGAACAAGTCAAAAATGAAACGAAAGTAACCGAGCGAACTGGTTTGGTGCTGAAACCTGAACAAATACGGACAAAACAACATTCCGGAACAAATAATCTCCGAGCAAGAGTACTCGCCTCACCGCAGAAAAGGGTGTTACAGTGTTAAATTTAATCTCAATCCAGTTCTTGCCGGGGTACGCCAGGGTACGCCAGCCAAAGCCCCTCCCAAGGATGCCCCTGAACAACAACTACCGGGAAACATCCGCCAGCATGTCAGATCGATATCAAATCTCGCGCAATTAACGATTATGCGCCTAACTTAGCAGTCTACCTGGTGTACGGCATATTTATCGCAGTGCATTATCTTAACAACCTTTCGATCGGCTTCTGTGCCCGATCTCCTACTGGCCGAGAGCGCAGCGTTTGTGCTCTCGCTCTGCGCGTCAAGACACGACTCACGGCACATGCAAGGTGGAGCTACAAATTTGGCGACGAAAGCAACTTTTAGACGTTCGACTGGTCCCAGTGCAATTATCGCATCCACTAAATTCTCGACTCAATTTAATTGCATTTTAATTCAGTTACACGGCCCGGAATTTATTCTCCCGAAGCATCATAAACTCTCGGGTTGTGCAACGCCAACGTCGAGACTTTCAAGTGACCGAGCCCCATGCTGCGACACCAAGTACATGTGACAATAATTTCTTGTCCCGCTAATTGAAGAGACGTGACACGGGCTTCTTCATTGAATATGTATGTAGTCCCGCCAACGACAACAATCTTCCGCGACTCCTTGGTGAGCTCGAAAGGCGTTTGTCCTTACAACGCGTCAGTGAACGGAGAATCTGTTGTGACAGACGTTTGCACATCGCCTTCAGGGGTCGCACTTGGGGTGGAACCCGCGCACGTACCCATTTCTGCACAGTACTCTCTCATCGCGCACAAGGTCAGATCAGAATCAGCGACTGACTTGTCGAGCAACTGGGGCGTTCAGAAACGCGGCGAACGTGATTGGAAAAATAAAAAGCGCACTCGCAGCTAATCGCAGATCAAGAATCAGAACCGCCGAGACAGAGCGTCGAATGTCACAATTGGTCGACGGGTTGCCAACACTGTCGACGCACCTAACGCGCGATCAGGCCTACATGTAACTAATCGTTAGTGTGCGCGCATTACCCGCCCGTTGGACACACCTTCCAAGACCAATTAGGTGGCGATCGGTTCCAATTGGATCGACTAGTTTTCAAGCTGCGTAATCGATGTGGCTGGCGATTAATATCCTCGCGTCGAATCTCCAGACAGATGTTATGCCACATGTGCATGCAAACGCCTCTCATCCTGACTACATGCATCAAAATCGTTCATCTTCGCCGTGCTGCACGCTTAATTACCAAGCACCGTTGTCGGTCAAACACCTCTAAGCGGAGAGACTCTCTGCGTCGGGCGCCGACTCCACACTCACTGGTCGAGAGTACGCTGAGGGGCGTGTAATTACAGCTCACAGCGGTAGCGTACCACGCAATTGAAAACCGGTTTCAAAGATGCATGTGGAACCAGGGCCATCTAACGCAGCGCTGATACGTCAGCGATTCGCGAAATTAGCCGCACAGAGACGCGCCATTCATCATCTTTGAGGTGCTTGCAAAATAAAGTCGAAGCAAAGAGAACGAACTGAAAAATCGACTCACGGAGCCTTGCCTGGAGGATTCAGTCGCATGCCCAGACATTTGTTTCTCCCCGAATGGCTGGAATGAATGAAGCGATTCAATGACCCGCAAACAGGAATGTCTACCTCGTCTCTTTGCGGGGGTATACTTAAGCAGTTGCGGTATTGGCCATATTCTCCGGATAATTGCAGCTTAATGGCGAATGGAGTTTATCTAAAAAATTGGATAAGTAACGTGGCACTGCACAGGTGTCAATCGAGAATAGACATCAGCTCCTTTTTATGACGCACGCTTATCAAGATCTTCGTTAAAAAGGAGCTTAATTAAACCTTCCCAATCGGGGATGTGCTAATGCTTCAGCGCAGGGGAGGATTCGCTAACTGAATTAAGCCGCGACGGCGATAACGCTATTAGCGGAATTGAAATTCAGGAGGAATAAATTTGTTTGTTTACACATGCGCTTACTTATCTGTTATTCAAATTAATGCGTCACGCCGCTGCCGCTCGGACTCAGACTACGGCACGCATTTGCAATGTTGTGTGCGCTTACCCGTACTCTGTTGAAGTAGGAAATCCATTTGAAATTGCTTCTAACAGAGGTTTTCCGTAAACGGGTTCGGGTTTGAACTTTGGCAAGACAACTGATATGTCATGCAGTCAAAGCTGACAAGTGAAAACTTCACAAGACCACAACAGCTGGGGCTGGCGGGGCTTAATCTGATGAACTTCGCAGTTCAGGAAGTCTTGGCAACTTATAGATTGAGAAAGAAACTCAACGCAGTGGTTAAGTGCTTTTGCAGCAAATGTTTCAACACCTCATTGCAACATTTGGCTGCACGTATCTTGAAGACTGACAGTGTGTCTGAATGAACAAATCACCACGTGCGTAGATGACATTTTATTGAGTGCTTTTGTTAAAATCTCAAGCAAATACTGATTCCCCGAGTGAATTGAAAAAGTGGGTAAAGTACGGTTCTGTTTTTTGACTCAAGAAAGAATAAAGAAAAAAAATTAATTAATGCAGGGTGCACCGCATGTTCAGTTGGGATGAAAAAACCTGTTGCCAAAACTGGATAGTGGCACAAGTGTCGATCAAACACTTAATTGCATACCTCTTTGACAGCAAATTACCCATCAGTTAATCAAATTAAATGCAAACAGTTGAAAATGTCAAATTTTATCTGTCGAAGTTAAAATTCATTGTTGTAAGTTCAATGAAAGACGTTTTTGAATTTTTTACATCGGGCTTCAAAAAGATGTATCATCCGATTATTGGTTGGTCAATGAATGCTCAGTGGAACCTGTATGGATGAATGCTTCACTCATATCGAAAGGATTTAGTTTTACTCACCAAAGTCGACATCAACCAACTTCAATAATGAAGCTACCGACGAAGTGAATTGAAACAAAATATGAATTCAAGAGCAACGAAATCCTTAAAATTGCGGGAGCCAAATGATGCCGAACATTTTTTTTTTTGCGTGAATAAGAATAAGGTAGATTCATTTAAGACTTGTAAGAAATA
Source organism: Eristalinus sepulchralis (assembly GCA_944738645.1). Taxonomy (NCBI): domain Eukaryota; kingdom Metazoa; phylum Arthropoda; class Insecta; order Diptera; family Syrphidae; genus Eristalinus; species Eristalinus sepulchralis. Next base: position 1,567,393 of record OX122883.1, read on the forward strand.
AAATCCTGCTCCTTTTCAAACTATATCCCGTTGACAGTAAGGCTCTAGTCCAATCTTTTGTACCACTGCTTACAACATTTATTTTTTGTTTATGTCTTCTGAGTGTTTATATTTTTTAATGGTTTCGTTTAAAAACAAATTAAAGGCATTAAGGAAAAGTCAGTAGTAATAAACGCATTCACTGAGTGTACATATAGCAGTTTAGTATTTTACACACATTACTTTAAATCGATGTCTAATGAGTCAAGTTGAATGTAGTAGAGTCTTATTCCTAAACGCACACTTAGGATGAGTTTCACTTGATGCGTATGATGGCGGCAGGGGCATATATATGTATAAATATAATATTCAGTGTATATTCTTTATTATGCAAAAGGTTAGTTTTTACTAAAAACTTTTTAGTTTTAGTTTAAGTGTAGATATTAAGTTCTTTTAAGGTAGTTTAAGTTACAAGTTGTTTGGATACTAAGTTTTTGTATTAAAATTTTTCTTAGTTTACGTTAAGCTCTCTAGAAAGAGAGAAGAATCTATTGTTGAGACGTCGAAAGACATAGCGTTAAGTTTAGGTTAGCTTAGAGTGGCCGAGAAGGGCCAGTAAGTCATAAATGAATTGTTTAGTTAAGCTAGTTTTAAGGGGTTTTTTCTAGTGCCTAAGATATATTGATGGTTACTAATAAAAATGCAATTAAAAAAAATGGCGGCAGGGGCGTTTTGTAGGAGTGGTTTGAGTGGAGTGGATTAATCGCATGTCAATCTTAGCATACTACATAACCGTTAGAATGCTACGCGGCGCAAAACAGCTCTGATAGCTTGTATCGAAAATTGCGGCGCGGCGTAAAACTACTGCGCGCGTCAGTTTGTTTTTTGTTTGTGCTCCGCCGGAGTAAACGTATTTCAACCAAGCGCATAATTTGTTACTAAACTTTTTCTAACTTTTTCCTTTAAAATAACCAAAAAAGGCATAGCAATTTTCATACATATTTACAAAAATTGCTTAGAACTAAAACGGCAATTAAGCAACCTTAACTTTAGTATACATATATTCGCATTGCTTATATCAGAAAAAAGAAACGAAACTATCCACGTGTAAATATTACTCGCAAACGTCCAATTTTCACTTTTTTCATTTCGTTTAGGAAAGGAAACTAATTTTCTTCCATTGATTACACTAGCTCAAGCACAAAGTACTCATTGATGGGGAAATCCCACCTGTGAGGGCGCGCTCTGCTGCCATGTAAGCTCTAGTGTTACAAAAATGCGAAAACTGCAGCTTAGTGCGTTCAAAATATGTGCGTGTAGCTTCATAAGAAAAACTTCACTTTATTTAAAACAGGCAGACAGGATTGAGAAAAGCCAAATTGCACGAAGAGCACTCCTCGCTGGATGACTAAAGACGTTAAGTAGGGGGAATCTCCCATAGGACACTAAGATTAAGAAATTCCTATCGACTGACAATGTTTTCAAATAGAATTCTCTGTCATAAAGAAAGCCGCACAGACTGTGCGACATTGAAATTCGATCTTATCCACAGCAAGTCTGTCAAAGTTGCGTAGAGGTTTTAAATTGCAACAAAATGATCCAATTAGTCTGTAGACATTCTGGAATTTATGGAAATAAAAAGTCCGATTGGCATGGGTAGGTTTCTGAAGTCATAGAATTTGCTGACAATGTTATCCATCCTCTCATTAGTTCGGACAAAGGACTCATCTGTGCCATTAGCAAGTGAACCGTACCAGCGCCACGTTGTCTAGGTTATATCCCATTCATTATGCGTTTCGCACGACCTATGCAGAAACAAGTCCCTTACTACAGACACCAGAACACGTATGCGTAGGCTCACTCACGGAACATTGCGCGATGTAATCGCCCGTCCGGGAATCGAACCCAGACTTTCTGCGCCGCAGTCGATGCACTTACCACTGCGCCACGGCGACCACTGCATTGCCGAAAATTGAGTGTCTCTGTTGCTATGTGTTCTATTACGCTCGTTGTTTGAAATCTGTTTATGTTTATTTAACTCTAAGTCACACCGTAGTGATTGAAGGGAACAGTCTTTCTTTAAACTTAAGCACAGCCTACCTTAATCGATACAAATAAAAAAGATGCAAGGAGAAATGACGAATTTAACCAAATACACCTACATTAGCCACCATGAAAAAGTTTTCATTGGCCGTCTGTCATCTGTTCGTCACCAGAAAATAGAAATCTTACGATGGGCACATTGTGTAGCATGCGAATATTGCACTAAACAAACCACAAAACACATTTTTAATAATTCAAAAAAATTCACTCCAAAAGAAAATAAAACAAAAATGCCATGTTTTCGATATACCACAGGATCATTCCTAGTACAGATGATTAACAATCGTGGCTTAATAATCCTTTTCCTATGTATGTCAAAAAATATCCCCTTTCACACCCCTTGCTCATTTTTCAACTAATTTCAAAGTCTGAGAGAATATTGTTTCAAAGTTTACTTGGTCTAAAAATAAAATCAAACTAAAATAATAGGACAACAAACGTTAGTTACTAAAAGCACAGTTGACTTAAAATCACCGAATTGTAAATTTAAGGAAATAAAAGAATTTATAGTTTTTTTCACAGCTACAGATTGTAGCGGTGTTTTTTGAATTCAAAAATTAGAGCAAAATTTATTCTTTTCAAATGCAATCTGTATCTGTTCATATGCACCAGATTTAAAGCTAAATAAAAACAAACAAGAACAGGTATCTTACAATTTACAGAAATGCCAATGTAAACTTTTGTAGCTCACCTCGAATGTTAATTACTCCTAGAGTAACGGAAGGAAACTATAACCTAACAACGTTACTCCTACTGTGCATATAAAAGCTTAAAAACTGCATAGTTAGCTGACTTTATCCGAATTGAACTTGTTTTCATGAAAAGTCGAGCCGAATGTAAGTTATTTGCTTCTTATAGATTCAATGCAGAAGATACTTTATCGTTCGATAAAAACATCCTTGTTCTCGCATTCGATTCCTTTACGAGTATGTGAATAGAGCTATGGATCATAATTTAGCTTATGCATTTGATTGTTCTGTCCGCTCCCTGAAGCAATTCTATAACCATGGCCATAAAACGAGGATTACAGTGCAATACATCCACGAAGCAAGATGTCTGCTGACTCACATCCAATTAAAATGTCTGCATTCAAACGCACTCTCCTGTACATGGATACGAAACTGAATTTTCTGGAAACGAATGCAATTTATGACTAATCAACTTAAGAGTTTTGTTTTCCTGAGGAAATAGCGCTGTAAAGTAGAGAGCTTTCTTAAGTCTGAAACAGGTATGTAGAGTTGGTGTCCGTCAGTCGCGATGAATATACCAAAATGCGCTGTTTGCGTTTGTCCAATGAATACATAAGGTACACAATCCACTCGTAAAATTTTCTGATAAGTGACAAAATGTAAATATAATACACTAGACCCCTTGATATTCAAACCAAACACAATTCAGAATGGCGTTCCCAAATTTCTCAATTTGGCATGAGAGGAGCTAATAACATATGAAACTGAAGATAATGCATCTGCATTTGAGCTTATTTGTGCATATATGGGCTAAAAGCTAAATGCTAGAAGCAGGCATGGAGTAGACGCGTTGTTAATAACAAACAAAACGCAAATACTATATGGAGTTGACCATCTATAAAGAAAAAAGGGAAACTCCCAAGCGTTTGATTAACGTCTAAGTTGCTAAGGAAAGAAATCGTGTACCTTGTTAATTTCATCTGAGAAAAGGGAGTTATATGGTTTATGCACAAGGACAAGGACACGTCTGTGGTCAAAGGCAGTTAAAACCGACTGCTCTAACTGTTGTGTGTCATGGAGTGTCTTGGCATATTATTCTGCCTGTTTCCCAAATTTTGTAGGAACATTGGACACCGAAATAAAAGGAATATAAGAATGGTCGCCATAGCGTAGTGGTAAGTGCGTCGATCACCACGCAGAATGCCTAGGTTTGATTCCCGGACGGGACACCTCGCATTTTTTCACTCTTTGGAGTTGCTGACAACACTCAAAGAGTATCAATCGTCTATGAAAAGCTTCTCAAATCTCGCCGTTCGGAGGCGGCAAAAAAGACTGTAGGTCTCTTCTACTCGTAAAGAACAGTAGCACAACACGAGTAGTTGCTGTAGAAGCTAGGCCCTGGTCCATTGTGGGCCATTGTGTGCCACTCAATTATTATTTAACAATATTTAAGGACAATTGAGAAGGCTACGCTCACGTTTGAAGTTGTAAATAACTTTAGGCTTCTTTTAGCGCTATATGGCGTTCCTATGGTACTCGTTGCGCTGACACCAAGCTATTTTTTGGTGCGTAATCTAAATACATCAGTCCCTTGCGCGTTATTTACTAGTAATTAAGAATAACAGATAATGGAAATAATTGCAACAAATGCGACAAGGTGGTCGACATATGAATACTAACACGAAACCAGAAAAACTCACAGGCAAGGTATCTGGTTCTCAAGCTTAATGAAAATGCTCACCGAACCAATGGGCAGTAAGGCCTGTTGTTGAAGTCAGTGATGGAGACGATAAACAAATTCGAGTTGCACTCATTAATGACTTTTTACGTATGAAATGACATCGTGTGAATTAAAAAGGCGGCAGGAACTAAAGTCCTTTCTGACGTGTATTTATAATTTTGCATAGAATTATACATCAGTTTCAATATATGTACGTTGACAGTGCTCCTGGGGTAGGAATATGTTGAAACAAAATTTTTAATCAATCAACCTGCCCCGCTGAAAACACCCTGACCCTTACGAAACATTAGACTGACAACAACATGGCAAGGCATTGAATGTAAAACTAGTCAAACATTATGACAATGAATTTGACTCTTCTAACCTTGGATGAGGAAGTGTTCGTTCATCTGGTATTCAGCAAAATAAGCCGCTTGTTGACTTATATAGTGAACTGTGTTTCATTTAAAATATTACAAATATTGTAACAATTCAATTCTCTTAGGTTTAAGTTAACAAAATGTCAAATTATATGAGAACATTTTGGGATGAGGTCAATATTGTCATTCTCAGGGAGACGTGTACTATGCGTCTGTGCCATACGTTTGAGAATAAACCATTCCAATCACTTGTCTCTTAATGAAGTACCTTCGACCGTGTCATCAAAAATAAGCTAAAAGAAGCTTATAATAATTCATAGATAATGCAAGTAAATAGCTCTTAAATTCCGCAGCGAACGATTAAAAATGTGCTTCGCAGCCACTCTGTTTACACTTCAAGCTGAAATTGCTTTCAAACAACAATACAAAATCTCTCCTTATCAAACTCTTATGCAAATATATGTAGCAGGTGCACCCCGACCTCACAATAGATAACTACTCGACACTCGATGATAACCGATAGCTCCGTCAAATCGAAAACAAGTAATTGCAACTCCACCCAATTCATCAAGGTCTCCAGGGTTACAGGGGAACACGCCGCAACCGAATAATTTACTTAGATAAGGGTACCCACAGTCGTATGTCTATCTTGTTGTGCGTCACTGCCAGTAGCACTGCACGTTAAAATAAGACTGGCTAAAAAAAGATCTCTGTGGAAGCCCGCAAGCCACCACACCGATACATTTGATGTCACGGAAACTTTTGCTTGCGATCACTTTGTTGTTGATAACACTTGTAGTCAATGAATTGGGGAACAATAAACGCCGCTGGGCGGGGAATCTCATGGTTAAAGCATGCCGAACGGGTTAGCTCCGGAGCACGGACCTCCCTAAAGACAATTCATGAGATCGTATGTAAAAATGTGCAAATTTTATGCAATCGTCTCGCTTCCTCCATCCTCCTCTTCGCGGTGGCGGAGATCGTACAGCATGGATTTGTGATCGTTCAATGAATATAGAGTTGCAGCGCGAACATATTTGCATTTCGCGAGAGAATTTTGTTGAAGCGACAAAAAACCGCACGTACACAGTCCAATGAACTAGAACCATGTTTTGAAGTTCCATATGCGACAGAGTCCTTGTGACATACGAGCTCGAAATCAAGGTCGTCGCATGTGTACATCTTATTAACATTCCAACAGTCGCAGCATATTTACGAAGGATACCGCGGAGCCGCGGCTGGAAACAGAGACTAGAAGGGAACAAAGTGTTATTTGGCTGTATTTGGCATGCACGTAATACACAACTCGTTTCAGTAGTCAACAGTGTGTTTGATGAAGACAAATGATAAGCTTTTACTTTTGTAAAAGTTCAATGTTTGATGAAGATAAATGATGAAGTTTGATGAGTATCACTTGGAAGACACTTTAAATGCTTTGACGACAATACATGTTAAAAGTTCAACGATCAGTCATGCAGGCAGCAGCATCAATAAAGGAATCAATGATCACACATTTCTTTAATGTGTAAGACATCAGAAAAAAAACGAACAACGTTTCAAGCAATATGCGACATAATGCATAGTTTTTAAAAAAAATGTGTCATATCATCAAAGAAACTAGTGCATGCGACCGTTAAAACATTGAAAATCATTCCATTGGACTATTGTCTCTTTTTATACGTCATAAACTAAAAGTCTGTCTTTCGAACTAAACATTCATACAATGGCATGTAACGAAGAAAAATTCCTGATTTTGTAGCAAATTGAAAACCTAATGTATGTTGTAGGGCTCTTGATTTTAACCGGGTAATACCCATTGTATCAATTTTCCGGGTATCCGGACACCCAGGATTTTAATACCCAAGTTCGCGGGTCGTGTAAGCTAATGTAAGCTAATTTGTACCCGCCATATTGGATAGTTGGTACCCAAGGCACGAAATAGAAGTCATTTTATGATGGTGGTGGTTGAGGTTTTAAGTTATTAGTCGCTTAATATATATCCTATCAGCATAACTTGGTTCTGGAAACTAAACAAAACAGAACAATACCGACAACACTACTGTTGAGACCTATTAAATTTTTTTTTGCAAAAGTGTAGCTCTCATTATTCTCTTTACATCTCCTTTCAAGTGTCAAAAACAATAATGAGTACGAGAAGAAAAGGTTGGGTGTGGCAATTTTTCAAATTAATTAAAGACAAAAAAGACATTGTGTGCCATATTTGTGGCTGCGTACAATAATTCACATTATCATCAATGAATAAGTACTTGTGATTATTCCACAAATATGATCCGAAGACTGTACTGGTGCAGCTGAAAATAATGGATTTCAAAAGTTAGATACGCGGATACCCGAACATTACTCGGGTACCCGAGTCTGTCGTAGCTTAGAGCTGGTTTTGAGATAACTGAGTATAGCACTAATTGAATGAATGAAAAATAATTTTTTTTGAACAATATCTTGGTTTTAGGTCCAATACAACAACAACAGGATTATTTTTGAAGATAGTTAAACCCTGCAAACGGCAATCCCATTGAAGATCTCTTTCAAAATCTGTACGGTCTGTGAAAACAAGTAGGATTGAGATTTCTGTCTCTAAAAGAAAAAATCATGCTTTTCAAAATACTCATTCTCATCGTCAGTATTAATATACGGAACACTTAGCAGATCAAGAAAACAAAATTTTGATAACATTGAAAGAGAAGTGTCGGATATATGGTATTGTATGCGAGGAAATTGCATACTTTAGTAGACACAAGGAGCAACAATATTTGATGAAGTTTGAAAGGCTAAGATCCTCCGGCTACACTGGTTTCGCAACATCTAGTGAAGGAAAAGCAGAGGGAATATAATCACAGCGTCACGGATTAAGAAAACAGGACAAATTGGTCTTGATGACTGTAAGAAACAGAACCACTGTTGTGTCAACTCAGGCTCAGACCCACCCACCGGCGTTTCTCCCTAAAAATTATTTTTTTGTGTTTAATATAGTAGAATTGAAATGACACTGCAGGCACCAAGGCACTACAATCTAAATGCTTCTGCCTCTGCTCGTATTGTATGTGGAATTGTACGTGGTTTTGTGAGAGATTTGAGAAGCTTTATGTTGACAATTTATTCTCTTTGAATGTTGTCAGCAATTCAAACGAGGTGTTACCGTCAAAATGTGCGAAAAGGACAGTCCGTATAGAAAGGGATAAGTGGTTGTTTTTGAAACCAGTTGTGGACTATAAGGCGCGGTTAGTTTATATTCAATCTTGCTTCGATGACACAATGCACCCACGTTTGCGCAGCGTCTGCATAATTGACTCTTTCGGTGGAATTGATTGAGAAAATGTTAACAAAACAGGTCTAAGCTTAGAGTTCCCTTGAATCAGTTCATAGCATTAAAATAATTCACTATAGTGCAAGACACAGATTTCGATGAAATTCATCCTTAAAGTCTCAATTAAAAGACCTGAATCCTTGAAATTGAAATTGGGCATAATTGTCTGATGGAATAATAGGACCACGAGCTCTCGTTATCCGTTTGGATTTTAACTATATTTTACTTCACTTCATACGGCCTGACCATTTTGGTGAAAAAAAAAAACTTTTCCTACTCTTCTCATTTTTTAGCGAGCAGCGAGATTAGAGAAGCTTTTCATAGAGGTGTCCCTTCCGGGAATCGAACCTATACCTTTGGCTTGTGGGTGGTGAGTGGCTGAAGAAGCTTGCTCAGATTATTTTTGTTTTAGATCTGAAATACGAGTAATTGACAAATTGTGATTTTCTTGTCTCATGCTGAAAATTTGAGCAACGCCGAAGCCTAAGGCTTATCACCTGAAATTGAAACTGAAATAAGTTCTAATCACTGTGCAACTGAAAAAAACTTAGTCTGAATTTAAGTTCAAATTGTGTAAACCAAGTGCTAGTAAATGACTGTGGAAACTAGTCCTAGTGCGACAAAATGTTTTGCATACAGAACAACAGAATTTACACGAATACTTGTGACTCAGGCCAAATTGTATGCAGGAAGGTTTGAGGTAAGGCTTGGACTTTCAAGCATTTTTAACTTCCTATCATTATACATTCAAAGAAGAATCTATCAAGTGGGTTTTTAAGTGTTTCCCAAGGGAAAATTACATGCTTCAAAATGAAATAGTGTAATACTGACCCTAGTCATGAGATCCATGCGATACCCTAAAAGTTTAGTTAATCAAAATTGAACGATCCCACCAAAGCACACGTAAACACCGACATTCAATGACAAACAGGAACTGAAAACATTACGAAATCCAGAAATATACTCCCCTTGAACGAACGCATTTCCACGCCGTTTCAGAATTTTCAAAACTTTACAAAAATATTAACAATACCCTCGCGGACACGTAAACACTGTCTTCGAACACATCATCGAGCACGTTCGTTTCTATTTGTATGCCGTTCAACGTAAAGGTGATCAAAGAGAATTATTTCCGAAAAATTAATTAAAACTACAACTTGCTGAAACACATTTCGCTAAAAGCCTTCAGTTGTTTATTACAACTTCAAAATATTGACTGCAGACGTTACGTTTTAAAATTCCTTCCCACGTCGTAAATTATATTTTTTGGAATGCCCCCCGGATTTTCGTGATGCAAATTGGCTCAAGTGATTTAGACATTATTTCAGAAACAACGTCAGACACAAAGTGCAAATCAGAATTGTTCGCTGTTTTCAAGACGGATCGTCAAAAGAATGCTTGTTTAGGAGTCGTGTGCTTGTTGCGGGATAATTTAATAAGACGTATTGACTACCTCCGTGAATTATAGATAGATAGATAGATATTGATTGGCTGCATAGTATAACAATATTGTAACAAAGTTATCTCTAGCTTGCACAGAGATATGGTTTTATAGAAACCTTACATTCTAGACTGACTGGATGGAGGATTGAGAGGGGAATCCTCTCTGAGTCATTGCTGTATGACTTGCGCCTGTTCTATTTGTTGAACGAACATTCATTCACACCTTGTGTAATCTTTTGTGTAAACTTGGATAAATGAACAAACATGACACAGCAGAGGCTTACTATAGTCTAGAGTAAGTCATTTAAAAATTCTGACTTTATGTATAAAAAAGAGTATCGATCTGGGATCATGCTACAAGTTGCAAATTTTGTAACAACTTACAACTTCTAACTTACAATGGATATTGTGAATTTTATCGAATATCCGACAGATGTTTGACAGCAGAAAATGACAATATCGTCTGCTATGAAAAAAACTTCGAAAAATGTAATACAACGTCACAATCTCAAAGCCATACATTTTTTGCAAAACAAATGTCCTTATCGATACCTCTCGAGACTAATTGACGTTGAAAAGGTAACAACCAAGTCTCAGCGCTTTATTAGCATTCACCTTAAATTAGTGAAAATACCACATTGGTTGTAACGTAAACGTAGCACAAATTTCACTGCAAAGCACTGAAGACGCAAACAGAAGTTCTTCTTTTTCTTTATCCTTAGACCTTGTATACATGTCACGTGAAGTGCACCCATAACTTATGGCCGATTCCAAATGTCGAAATTTAAAAATTTTCTTACAGACAATTGCTCCCAGGAAACTGGGCATTGGAAAAACTGGGCCGCACTTATCCACTACGTCACGGCAACCACACCACCTCTCAATTCAAATGCCACCTTTAAGATACCAATGCATAAGGTAAAGAGTTATATCCCGATTAAATGTCAAGTTCTGAATATTATCCAGTGTGTATACGTACGTCAATTACCACTTTGCGGAGCTTCTTGCCCTGCAATCGACGATAGACCAAACATCAAGCCAAATCCAGGAAACTCTCGGAGAGAGTCGAAGTTTCAAAGTCGAGTCAGAGTTTCAAAGTCGACTCTAAGATCCTGACAAATCTGATAAAACACTGCCACACTAATTGGTCTAAGACAACTGCAAACCATTTCTAAACTACATCGGAAGTTCGTTATCTTATTATATAATTTCTTTGGAAGATAATGTGGTGCGAAGGTGTTAGTACGTGGTGCAAGTCAGAACAAGTGCTGAGCTCTGCAATCGAAAACGACATCGCCGCTTCTTCCCAAAAAGCAATTGAAGCATTACTGGCAATTGCAGGACAAACGAAACAATCTCAACTCCAAGGAAATGAGGACAAGATAAAATGTATGCTGTCAAGGACCCGTGTTGTACATGTCGACTCCGAGCGAGAAGTTTTAAGAACTTTTTCGTTATATCTCTTTAAGTGTTGTTACGAAAAGGTGGCGCCATGCGAACGAGAGGGATGTGAGTTGACGCACTTTCCCACTACGCTACGGCTGTGGACTGATTGTGGATTAATAAGGTCATGCTACAAGCCACAAGGAACCAGGGTATACTGCCGCATTATTTTTATTATTTTCTTAGGAGTTCACATAACCGGTTAGTCCCCGGATTAATGCCAAACCCCAAATAGCTAAGTTGAAAAGCTGAACATAAATTTAATTGCCATAACATAAACTCCCTTAAGTCCTAGGTCTTAAGTCATAAATACACTACTTAGTAGTGGCTTAAGAAACCTCAAATTCGCATTGATAGCGAAACCTTTTGGAAATGTTTTCCTTTGGTAGCCTTTAAATTTACAGTCCACACTGCATTTGAAATGAAACATTGCTCAAGTCAAGAATTTGGTCCTTCGACTCACTTTATGAAGAAAACGTTTGACCTAGAAACCGAAAACATATTGTTTTCTGTTTCGGCCTTCCCCGTTTGTTGAATATTGTAACCAGAACGCTGAAAGATGATCTTCGCAGTTCGATTTTAATTCAAGCACGATAACCGCTCACAGACGGCCATATCACTCGTTGCACGTCTCCTCGTAACAGAAAAAGACGGCATACCGCCATTAAACCAGAGTTCACAAGTACAGACTCTGGCGGGCATCAGCTGATGGGTTTATTGGCAGCTGTCAACATTAACTTAACGCTCAGCTGATAAGCGATCATCAGCAGCACAGTATTTTGTCGCACAAATAATACCAACCAATGGAGCTTATTTGCAGAACTAATTACTACTTGAATTGCATCTCATTGAGAGTGCTCCACTCAGCAGTCGCACTTAAATCGGCTGTTGACTACCTCTCACAGGGTGCATCATATGTGGAATCATTTTAAAGTGAATTCAAAAAATTTACTTCCGTTATCGCTTGTAAAATGTGAACTGATGCGATGATGTCATCAGCCGAAAATTTCCAAGCCCTGCACCATCACGAGTCTTTCCCAACAACGACCCTCTTGGTCAATTATGTGTAATTAACTCAATCACGGCTCATGATCCATTCCGATTCAGTAAACAAGCACGTCGACGCGTTGACTTTGTTGCCAGCGTCAGCATTTAAGCAAGTGAAACGTCAAGCGGGAATTTAAAGAATTCCTTACTCCTGTTGCCGCACAAAACGCACATTCGTCTGAATTCAGAGACGAATAGATTGTCCCAAAAACGACAGCTGCACACACGAATCACATTATATTTCATTTAAATCGTATTCAGTTTTTCTATTTTGCAAAATTCAATCATGTCAAGCGAAACCATGAGGTCCAGATATGGACCCATGTATGCATGCGTGCAGCGCACCGTCGATCGACGTCGCTGCATAGACTAAGAAACAACAAAAACATGAGAATAAATCGAGAATAAATCAATTGCTGCCGTTTTTAGAAACGCATTATTGAATTCCCTCACAAATCAAGGACCACCGTGCCACTCGACTCATTCTGGGTCAGAAAATCGGAAAAAATAAAATTCCAATGAAACTGTAAAGCGTTCACCCACGATTGCCCGACAAATTGCCAGTCCTGGCGACGCAACAAATTGAGACATCACTTCAAAGAAACCGGATTTTCAGTTAAGGCTTAATTAAGTCAAACTTATGACGTTCGGAAATTCTTCGATCAATTCGCGTGGAAAAGAAACTCGACGACAGGTGCCGTTAATTGATTATTCCTAAGACTCTTCGATCGTCAATTAATCACAATTTCTAAAACAAACACTGCCGCTGTTGAAGCCCAAGTCGAAGTCACCCTGTTCGCAGTCGGGGGAGCAAGAGAGACGGGACGATCACGACTATTTCTAGTCTCAAGTGCTGCTCGCTCGTCCGGCTGGACATTCATCGTTATCAATCAACAGATAAATTGCATAAAAATATACTAAATTACTTTTCCTTATCAATTCTCGTTTCAAACACGTATCCATGCGTGCTGGTGTCGTCTTCTCGACGACAGGGTTTTTGCTAAACTCGTTGCAATCGATCATCGGGGACAGCGCAACTTCCCCGAGAGTGGACCGTGCTTCGGAAGACCATTCTCGCAGGCTCCGTGCCTTCAATCAACGAAGCAGCGGTTGCTTGATAAACGTGAATAATCAAATCACTCCTTGGAAATTTATTCATGCTAACGTACTCCAGGCCTGTGGCTGAAACTAGAATGGAAGTCTTCCCGAGTGATCATCGGACTGCACAGTGCTGTCACACTCGCTGGTAACCCGGGAAACAATGACACAACCAAAACAGTTCAATTAGCTGCGCTTTATTGAGGCGAAATGTATCATTGAGTGTAAATATTGAACTCGCCATCACATGACACACGAATTATTGTCGCCGAGTAGTCACTGGGACGGGGGGGAAGGTATCCGCACATTTGTTTGTTTACACGCCGCGCCGCTTCAAATCACTGCGACTCACGGAAGACTACTTACGGGCGACAGATAATTGCTGTGCTGACTTGGTATTACCTTCTTAGCAATTGGCGTCCACAGCCGATTAAGCAGCTTAGCAGAAGATTTTCGTTTATCCTGTCGGGCGGATTGACGCGGCAACGGTAGTAGTTATGTATCTAAATGAAGATTCACCCCGTGCGTGTATGCGTGTGTGTGTGTGGAGAAAACCGAAACCGAGTTTGCTAACGCGTGTCAAGGCAGTATTGACGAACCGAACATGAAGAATGCTAAAGATACACTGAATGGATTGGCAAGCACTGAAACGGTTTTCGCCCCCCATCAGATAATCGGCAGCCATTATACCAGTTTCACGACCAACACTCCACCACAACCTGCTGCCGCTGCCTGCCTGCCAACCAGTCAACTACCCTATTAGCGGCACCACCACACTTCGACAGCAGCGGCGACTACGATGGCGCACATATCATGGGGCCGGGGTTCGCATGTCGGCGCTGTTGTCGGTTGGATCATGTTCGAGCCGTTCGAACAGGCTAACTCGTTCGATTAAGAATCTTACACTGCATTGCAACGGAATTCGATCTTGATGGGTGGTGAGCTTGGTCGGCGCGCACAACTTTGTGTCTAGCTTTTATCAGCTATCGGCATTTTATCAACGCTTTTGAATCTCATTACTGACGCCGACATTCTTTCGCGCTTTCGATTACCAGCGTTCTTAAGTTGCCGCGAATATAAGGCGCTTTGCCGATGCATGCTGATAAGCAAGCTTTCCCGCAATGCTTTTAAGAGAGAAAAGCTCACTGTTTACTATCCGGATGATTCTCTTCATTCAGCGGAAGCTACGATTACTCTTAGCGATCGTTCTCTTTCGATGCATCACACATTTCAAAATCAAATCGGGAATGTGCTTCATATCATTATTTCACTTGAATGCAATGACCGTGCAAGGTGACATTTTGTTTGCAAAATGTTGCCGTTACGACCATATGTTTACTAAAAACCTATTTGCCTTATTTTTTCAGCGAGATACCACCCGAAACTGCTATAAAAAGAAAGGCAGATTGAACCAATTGATCAGAGACAACTGGATCAACCTCAAGTCAATATGAATCCCAAGTTCCTTGCCTTCTTGATACTTGTGGTGGCTGGAGTTTCACTTGCGAAGGGTAAGTTGTGCATCACAATTAAAAGACAAATTTAAGAAAGACAGCAATTTACAGATTGTACGAGTCCACCTGACAGCGGTCCTTGTTATGCATATTTTGTGGCATGGGCATATTCTGGATCGACTAACACGTGCAAGCCGTTTGTTTATGGGGGATGCTTGGGAAACGAAAATCGATACGAGACCAGAATTCAATGTGAAAGAGCTTGTACTGTCTAAGAAAGCATCCTAGGGTTCAGGGATATTTTAGAATCTAATAAATTATACGTGTTGAAGCCAAGACTGTAGCTGTTTTAACCGTATGTAGATAAGTATGCGTGGTGGCTGGAGAGGCATGTTGGTTGAGGCCCAGGTCCACCCCGGACTGTAGAGCCACAAAAAGAAGAAAAAGACAAGTATGAGGGGTGGCCTTACGACTGACGCCGAGGATGAGTTAGACCAACTGAATCGTTCGTCAGAACATTTGTCCAACAAATTTGTATTTCCTCAGTTATTTCGCAGTTTCTCACCTTAATGGGATTGCTGACGTTTAGGCATTGGTACCAAAGGTGCCCATTGAGCGTTCTTGTCTTTTTTCTTAACAGCCTTAGTTAGACAGCATGGGCGCTTCTTTCACCTTAGGTGTTCACAAAAGGCCGAGGACACACGTCATCCTCCAAAGCGATATACCCAAGCCATTAAATAAAATAAAAACTACTTCTACAACTTACTTAAGCGGTTAGCACTGTCAAATTTCACCAATACTGAAGGGTGATGAAGTTTTTCGCTGCCACTGAAGTTCGCAAGTTGGTTGAGGCCCAGGTCAACCGTGGACTGCAGCGCCACAAGATGAAGAAGAAGTTCGCAAAAATCAACCTCCACCACAGGTAAGTGGTAATGGTTACAGAGTTTCACTACTCTCATTTTGTTAAACCCAAATTTAGCTACTGACTACTGCGGATGATATTCTTGACTAGATGTAAAAAGCTAGACATCAATGAGACCTATACTAGAATAGATGTTTAGGCTTGTCAAATGGGTCAGGATGTGGGAAAACTAGACTGATGTTGTTTTCTAGAAAGGATGCTGAACTCCACATTAAGTAGGACTACCAAAGTTCTACTGTAATAGGTCCAAACTTACTTCCCATTCCCTATCTCCTTTCATGAGAAAACCAAGTTTTCCCCCTATGTCTGTTCATAAAGCTAACCTAGAGCTCTGGACTTTTGGTAGAGTGTTGCCTTGCAGGTATTCTGTGTTTTTGAATTGGACTGGGTTTTTCTTTTAAGCGCTTCGGTTCTGCTTTTGCTGTAAGGACAGGCAGAGAGTTTCAGGGAAATTCGGTTGTCAAAATTCCTAGCAGTGAAGAGCTATTGTAGCTTTCCGATGTCGGTACGAGTTGTCCTCTCTCGACCCCGGTTTTTCATTATGAATTTATTAGGGTTTTTATCTTAGCCAAGGAATCCCTGAAACTGTTAGCACATTGGTTCAGTCATAGAGAGCTCTGATGCCCGACGTCGATGACTATGTGATCAACTTGGTCGACGGTAGGTCAGTCAGGAAACCGCCACCTACCTTTATACGTTGAACTGTAGGAACTGTGCCCAAACCTCAAAGAGGAAGTCCTACAGCCTAAATTTGTTTTCGGCTGTAACATCGTGCAGTCTTTGTCTTCTTTTCCCGGCTGTGCATTGGAATTTTCTAGAATGATCGGTGTGCTAGTTGAAATATGCTCCTTCTAGGGGATGAAGTAATCCTTGCCATTTTCATTTTTTGTTAGGGCACAGGCGCATTAAGCTTCGTACCGCCAACTGGTTGAGCTTCCTTTTCAATTGGCACACCATTGAAGGCGAAGTCTTTCTCTATCTCATTGTTCCTCCGACTCGCTGAGCTGGAGCGTTAACGTCCATTCGCGACATAGCCGTTGAGTTAAATTTTTTTTTCGACAACGTCATAGATCACGTATAGTTCCCTGTTTCTTCTGTTCCTTCGGTTCGAAAATGGGACCGAATTTAGGTTTTAGGATTTTACCTTGAGGAGTCCAAAAATGTCTAGGTATTTAAATCTGTCCATTGGACAGAGGCTGTATATTCTCAAAACAAACGGCGGTTAGCAAGAGTTGTCCAATCTCTGTGGTTATATCGGAGTTTACTACGCAGGCTAGGTAGACAAAGTTTACTGAGTTGGGTAGGTCGACATAGTACTTTGCTGCCTTACAAATGTCCTTGTCTGTGATGTGATTTTGTTCCAAGCACCTGTAGTGATGGGCATCTTTTGTAAACAACATTCACTCCAAGATTCACTTTAGTCGCCTCATTCTCTGAAGACCTAATTGACACCTCGTTGTCCTTCCGAATGTTATCCTCATGTGTTGTACTGATTTGCAAAAAAAAAAACGCCCCTCTAGTGTCTGAGTTCCGTACGATTTTCTCTGCAACTATAATAAAAAGAAATCGCAGGAGTGCGCTTCATCTGGTGGAAATCCTATTCGACATCAAAGGTCTCGGAAGTATCCCTACCTACCTGAGTGGAGCAATGAGCTGCCTTAAAATCAATGATTGGATGACGAGTATCGATTAAGAACTCCTGGTTCTTTCACGAAATCTCCTGGAGTTTGATAGTCTGGACTCGAACTAATGTTGACCAATCAGACTGTTGACGGAGGATTTTAAGCGATTGGGCATATCGCTAAGAAAAAAAAAGTATGCCAACTTGAAGTGCACATTTTTAGAACAGTTTAAGATCGCAAGCAATAAAAACGATTGTCTCGGAAAGCTGTTACAAACTTCAGCCCGACATCGACCTACATTATTTAAAACAAAACCAACTTCTTACAAAGAAAGCCTTGGAATTACCTTAATCACTGACTGAAACAGCTGGCAGTTCGAAAATGAGAACGTCACTTGTTTAAAGTAATTGAACTCCCTTTTGTTCTGATCTGTTAAGGTTAACGCCTCATTTCATCTCCGACAGCGAGTCCCATTGTTTCAATTTTGATGCTTGGGTGCAACCATAACCTGAGGTGACTATAAAACGGCACTGAAATTCGAACAGCACATCAGATATATCTGAATTAATCAATCTGAGCGGTTCTCTGTATCTTAAAAGAAGATGAATTTCAAGTTAGTCGCTATTTTCCTGTTCGCATTTGTAGCGAGTTCTCTGTCAAAGGGTAAGTCTTACGTTTACATTTCTGGGAACTTTAACAAACCCAACGTTTTTAGACTGTTCCAGCCTCCCAGATCGCGGTCCATGCAGGGGTTACTACATGTCATGGGCCTACGAACCATCAAGTGGAAACTGTGTTTCGTTCATTTATGGAGGATGTCAAGGAAATGGCAACCGATACGACACCAAGGAGCAATGTGAAGCTGCTTGCAAACTTTCAAATTAAGAACTAACAAAAAATGCAATTTCTTATTTTAGTTTCTTGTGCTCAAAGGTTTTGTTTTTGTATTTCACAGAATTTGTACTTCCGGCCACTAAAATATTATTAAACGAAAAATAAAAAATGAAAACGGACATATTTCTATATACGGCACATTCGATAGGCACAATGGTAAGGCACTTGTGCTGTCAAATCGCATGTTAAAAGTTATCGTTATAAATACTGAAAAAAAGATAAGAAATAAGACACAATACAGGGCGGTGTTATGTGACTTCTTCAACATCATTCTTGAAAAGATCGTGCGTAATTTAAAAGTTAACATCCGAATCACATCTTCTAAGAGTCCTTTCCTTTGACGTGACCGGGCTAACACAGCGAGCCGTCAATGAGGCGTTTGCTGGCATTGAAGCTGAAGCGGGTAGAATGGTGAATGAATGCTGACATTAAGGAAGGACACACAACATCGACGTCTCGGACAGAGCGTCACACTTGTAAAACAGCTTCATCATACCAGTCCTCCTTAACGCCGCAGAAAATTGGACGCTACTAAAAGCCGATGAAGAACCCATTTGTCTTTTTGAGAGAAAAGTTTTTCGTGAGATTTTTGGTCCTGAATGCCTTGATGGCATCTGAAAGAGAAGATTTAACGATGAACCCTAAAGTCTGTACGGCGGCTTGCGCCTGGTCAAGCGTCTTCGGATACAACGCTTATGATGGCTAGGACATGTTAAGCGTACGGACACCAGTGATCCGACCCGAAAAGTATTTTAATCCGAGCGATTGGGACAATGCAACTGAGGACGGTCTGGGCTGAGAGAGCGCCAGTTAAGGAAGAAAAAGAAAAGTTAACGGTACATTTAAAAAATTTTGAGGCACGCATTGGAGTGGGCAGTGATGATGGCAGTGAGAATGACAGATGGGATTTAGGGTGATGGCAGGGGTGATCAACATCTTCATCAGTTTGAGCTTGGAGCAGGGGCTCTATTACTCATAAGCATCTTGAAAACAAAAGAACAGCAATTTGCAAGAGTAATTTTAAGCTTGATGTCAGTAGTCATGTTGTTTCTATATACTCTGAAGTCGCGGTAGACGAAGTCCTTGAGCGTCGATGTTTTGCATTCCTTCTAGATGACAACAAATACTTTGTTTTGACTTCGTTGACCACCAGATTCTCTGTGTTCATCACATTTGTGGCATCCATGTATGTCAGCATCTGAACCGACATTTAAAAGACAGTGCCTCTTCTGTTGAGTGAGTGAGTATGATCTATGGGCTATAATCTTCTCAAGAACCTTTTTGACTTTCTTCGGTGAGTTAATTCTAATCATCATCTAATCAATCATCATCTTAAACAATCTGACTAGTTTAGTAGAAATGCCAAAATAAGCCATGGAAATGGTCTGTACTACAGCCCACAAGGGAGCAGGCCCTAGCTTCTACAACAACTATTCGAGTTGTGCGTTCTACTGTTCTCTCACAACTAGAAGGGACCTACAGTATTTTGCCGACTCCGAACGGCGAGATTTGAGAAGCTTTTTTAATAGTCAATTGACACTCTATGAGTGTTATCAGCAGCATGAAGGAGGAGGTGTCTCGCCCGAAATCGAACATAGACTTTCTGCGTGGCGGTTGACACACTTACCACAACGCTACGGCGGCTACAAGCTGCCATATGCTGCCTTGAAATCGGGGTCAACAGCGCTTGAAGGGTATTTTTCGGAATTTGCCGCAATATGAAAACTTGATCTGTAGAAGATTTTCTTGGTGAAACAAGCCAATAAGAATTAAGACTGTTTCAGACGTTCACACAAAATAGCAGAGAGGATGTGATACGCCATGTCAAAGAGACTGTTTCGATTATTGTCGCAAACAAAGGAATCTCCTTTCTTGAATTGACTGCAATGGATAATTCCAGCGTTGAGAATACTATTTTTTTAAGACAACACGTGTGGGTATGTAATGAAGGTGGAAAATGAAAAAAGTTTTTCTGACGCTTAGTTAAAAAGAAATATCCAGATAATACGACACTTTATCCGTTGTTTCAGAAAAATAATCTAAAATCGGTCACACAATTGACGGAAACAATTAATTTCAAACCTGAAACTGAATTTTTTAAAAGAACGCCAACATAAGTTTTTTTTTATAGTTTTTCGGATCAGTTTCGTTGTCAAAATAATTTTGAAAATTCAGTTTTGATTGAAATGCAGTATCAGAAAAATTATAGGAACGAATTGAACTGGTTTTACTTATTACTACAGATATCTTTGAAAAATGCGTGAACGCAGTATTTTATTCGGCATCAAGTGTATTCCAGCTAAAATCGGCAAGTTTTCCACCATTCAGGAGCTGTTGAGCCTTTAGAAATGTTACCAACTAACCGTAAGTCTGATATACCGATGTCAAGTCTATCTAAACTAGTTTCCACAACTTATTGCAATTATTTTCCCTGAACGCATTTAAAAGGCGTATCAAAAGACATCTTATTAAATTATTAAAATCACCCACTTCCCATCCGCGACTTTGCTGTATATTGCACAACACAAATTACTCATCCCATCGAATCACCTTTTGACCTTCAAAAGTCCTCGCCACGAAATTGTCATAGCGAACAACGAATTTCGAAAACAATCCAAGAGTCAACAAATCCCAATCCACAATAGCGGCGAAATTTCCGATCAGATTCAATAATAAATCGCTGCTCGGGTGAAAATAAAACAAATCTTCTCCGGAAACCCAAATCAGACACACAAACTTCTCGTTTGGCTGCCGGCCCACGCACAACCACAAGTCCCAAGTGAAATTGACAAGTTCCACCGAGAGCCGCTTGCGTCAAGCACCAAACAAAAAATAGCCAGACCACACGTCAAGAGAAATGAGGTGCAAGGAGCGCTCTTAAAAACGAATACTCAGATAAAGGGCTCTCTTCTCTCTCACCGCTGCTCTCTCCTCTCTTCACCCACACACACACACGCACTGCGGTGAGCACCGATTGCACAATTGGAACGAGACAACAAAAATATTTTCCATTCCCCCACCGTGTGTGTACGCTCTCCCGCGTATGTGTTTGTTTTGTTTGGTTAAAAATAGATTTCCATTTAAATTATTGCCGCGCTGGTGTCCCCAGTTTCTGGCAGATATGCCGCACAATTGCCGTTGCAGCAATTGACTTATTTATTCACCCCATCAGCCACCTGAACACATGCGAGTGACGCATACCGCTCCAGCTGCTGCTCACGTTCGGTCCAGAGCGTAAGTCAGCAGAAGAACCACCAGAAGCCCCCCGTGTCGCACACAACACACAACCCAACGCAGAGCGGCAACACCACTACAGACTGTGACGTGACACGCGATCGAAAATGACAAGACAATCGGAATTTCTATGGGAGGCCAGATCGAAACTGGTTTTCGATGTAATTCGGTCTTCGAGTTAGATGGCATCGGCTGCACGGTGACGACTGCGACTCGCACCAGTTGGAGAACGCACAGCTCCGGTGTCGCATTCGTTCGCTCCCCATCCCGGTGACTAATCTCAGTCCCTATCTCTCGAAGCGGCCGCGTGTTATCTGACTCTATCCGTGTGACTATCGCCATGCCATCTCGCCGTGTCTCCGAGTATGGCGTCCTTATCAGCGTTGATATTCACCTACTTTTATATGACAGTCTCCGCTGGTTGGCCTCCCCCATCGTGGGGGCTGCGGGCTTACCGACTCCGGACTGCGGGCTGCGGGCCACTCATCCAGCGAGTGGAATATTTTCCGTGTGTTGGGTGGTGTTTTTGTTTTTTTTTTTCATTTTAGGCTTGATAAGAGCCGGCCTGTTTTGTAGTCCTCGCATAATTGCGCAGATAAGGCTGATGGGCTTTGCGCGACTGTGTACTTACACCCGACCTGAGGTTGTGCGCTTGTCAATGTGTCAGGCATGGCACCCATTAATTTATGAATTTAATTTGCCTACGATCGATGGGCTAGTCGCAGTAACCGCGGTTGCGGCGGCACACAAACTGCTGGATTATCGACAAAACCGTGGCGTAAGACCGGTAACCTGAGCCGCTGGCCGCTCACGTTCGGTATGGTCATCGTCTAGCTTGCACCAGCGCGTCAATTCACCGCTGCGCTGTCAAATGGCTGCATAATTTAAATTGCATTGGGTTACAGTATTTGCCAGTGCGAGCAAGAGCAAAAAACAAAACGCTGACGCAGACTACAGTAGTGGAACTAATTAGTGAACGCAGCGAGGAGTGCAGTTGGATGATGCGACTGGGGTGAACTCACCGCGCGAGAGAGCTAATCGAAGAAGCATGACAGAATCTAGAAGAAATCTGAAGAAGAATGGGAAATGAGTTGTGGAACGAGACGAGTGACTTGAAGAATGTGTCACACTTGGGACGTTAGTCATATGTCTGGGCTGTATAATTTAAATGAAATTACAAAGTAAACGCAAACAAGGGAAGCCATGAAAGAAGAGAACTTTTATTTATGGATGAATTGTAGTCACCGGTAGTGGGTGTGGTGGGAAGAAGGCAAAGTTATTGCATTTGAAGGACTTTGACTGAAAATTACAACCGCCTTGTGTGTAAGTTTTCTGACAAAATGGTTGCCTCTCTTATGACGCAGCGGTTATCCAACGGTAACATAATGCAAGGGTTGCCGCAATGCACTTTTTGAATCCATATAACAGACTTTTTGCAAAATTAAAAAAATATCTTTTCTGTCCCGAATGCGTTTGCCATCCGCAACATTCAGTAAAAATCGGGTACGTGCAACATTTTCCCCATTTTTGGTCGAATTTATCGAAAAACGACCAGACTCCGCCAACTTACCCAAAAGATAATGTGTACCGCTCTATTACGGCCGGAAAACCATAATATGCAAATTTAACTTCATCTGTTCATTTCTGTAGCTTTTTGGGTAATAAGCGTGAGAAAGAAAACACTTGCTCGTCAACACATATCCCTGACATCAATTGAATATAGCGGTGTTGTTGAGGTTGACCTTGTACCTGTGTTTTTCTTTTGCCACAGCCCTGTTTCCAGTATTCCCTGACTATAGTATTCACTTAAAGTAGGTCCAGGGATTTATAACACTTTTCATGCTAAAAAGCTCAGTAGAAGGAATGTGACATTGTTTCCTCTTGGAAAGATCAGACTTTGAGTTTATTGCTTACTTCGGAATTCGAAACTTAAGAGAGAAAACCGAAGTGTATGCTGTTTTCGAGGAAGGAGGCATAACATGTCGACGGCTAGAACGTTACAAAACGTTGCTTAAACCTCGTCTAAGTGAAGAAATTCATCATCCTCGGCTCTCAAGTACACAGTAAAACCAAAGTCAGTACCGAGAACAAAAACAGAATAACTCTTGCAAATCATCTTTTTGGGCTCAACAAGGTATTGAGTAGTAGGCCCCTTTCTCCAAGGACCGATATAATATAATAAAACATCTTGTTCATCCCTGTCAGACTCTAGGGCGCAGAAAATTTCACAATCACAAGAGCCGATGAAGAAGCCTTCGGTCATTTGGAGAGAAAAGTTCTGTGTGCAATATTTGACCCTGTTTGCGTAGATGGTTTTTAGAGAAGAAGATTCAACCTTGATCTGTACAACGACATGGGGCTAAAAAGGTGTCTACGATCTCAACGCCTAAGGTGGCTAGGCCATGTAGAGCGCACGGACAACACTGCTCCAGCTTGAAGAGTCTCTAACTCCAAGCCAGTAGGACAATGCAATAGATTATGCCCACGGGCTCGATGGCGGACAGATGTGAAGAAGGACATCACTCAACTCGGAGTGCAAAATTGGAAGCAACTGTTTGAAGGTAGTGCCAGCTGGAGAGGCTTGTCGGTTAATATCCCAGGTCCACATTGCACTGTAGAGCAATATGAAATAGATAAAGAAAAAAAAAACTAAAGACTAAGCTTCTACAACACCAACGCAACGTTTGCAGGGAAACAAATGCGGGAAACAATTTTTGTAATGAATTGCTGCTTTTTTCAGTCCACTAGATAGTGGTAGATGGGCATATGTTTGTGTAGGAGGAAAATTTCGAATAAAAACAAACTGTTACCACTGCAACTGCTTTTATTGACAAGAATCGCCGCTGCCAGTGAAGGTCAACGTATTTATATTAGAGAAGCATTTGACTTTTGGAGACTTCGGGTCGTTCAACCGATCAGCTGGCTTACACTTTTCTAAGCCAGAGCGAGATAGGACTATTTATGTCATGATGACACAGTGTGTGCTGCAAGAATTCTTTCATTTACTTTTTTTCTTCTACAATTGCAACCCCTATAATTTTACCTGATACGGGTTGCAGTGTCCTTCACGGAAACTTAAAATTAACGAAGTTTGATGAAAGGGTACATTTAAGTTGTTTGTTTACCTTAAATGTGCCTGGCTGAGAAGTTGCCATAAAACAGGTATTCAGAGAACTCTTACCAATCCAAAACAAATATCAGCAAGTGATTTAATTTATTAAGGTCGGCAAAAGCAAAGATTTTTACATGAATAGAGAAAAAAAGTTTCTCAACGTAACCTGATACTTTTTGTAGACACATCAACAGTTTCGTCAACGGACCCATCTATGTCTACTTAATCTATTCCTCTTACCTATCCTTATTGTCAATTATAAATAATTATACGCTTTTTAAGAAAAACTTGTTGAAATTAATTCAAATTGCAGATGTTTCTGTCCTCGGTTAAATTCAGTGTCCCATAAATTAGAACAAAGTATTAAGACTTTACCAGGAATCGATTTGACTGTCAGCATTCTTGTGCATACGAGCATTCTGATTTGTCCTTATCTAGATCTTAAGCTGAAGGCTCCAGCGGTTATTCATTATTCAACAGGGTAACCAACTCTGTCATTTTACACACGCCTGGTGAAAGATGTTTATCAAATTCCTGCTCGTCGCATGATTTGTTATACATCTTAGGAACATCATTGGTACCTTTATGTCGAATGAAAAAAACACACTGAACGACACGTAGGATTTTTTTCTAAGAAATAACAGAAAGATGGCAACCTTTGTGTAATTAATGATTCTTGAATTGGAACTTCATAAACTTTCACTTTTAACGTATCCCTAAATCAAATGCAAAGTTGTCAAATCAAATCGGAACTTTTTGTCTTATTGCCTTATTTTATTACCGTTGCGTTGTAGTTCAGTATCCAATAATAATAATAATAATTGAGTGGCACTACAGCCCATAACGGACCAGGGCCTAGCTTCTACAACAACTACTCGTGTTGTGCATGCTATTGTTCTTCACGAGTAGAAGGGACCTACAGTTTTTTGCCGATTCCGAACGGCGAGATTTGAGAAGCTTTCCATAGACAAGTAATACTCTTTGAGTGTTGTCAGCAACTCGAAAGAGGTGGTGCCGTGAAAAAATGCTAGGTGTCCCGTCCGGGAATCGAACACAGACTTTCTGCGCTGCAGTCGATGCACTTACCACTGCGCCACGGTGACCATAGTTCAGTATCCAATCCAGAACTGAATTCACCCTCATCTGTTATGCTTAAGATCTCAAGCTGCTGAGAACTCTCTGGCATTACTACTCGTTGTCTATGGCTTCTAAAATTTCATCGTTCGGGGCTCTCGTCGTCCAGAGATCAATTCCACGCACCATCCATTGTCCCTTGTGGAGTGCAGCGCTACCCAATTTATTTATTTTATGATCCGTTCATAAGAAAACAATAGCAATAGTACGAGTGGTTGTTGAGGAACCTAGGCTCTGGGTCTTTGTAAACAAATTTATATTTTATTCCTTACTGTGACGATCACAAACGAAGAACGTTCACATATAATTGAAATCTATTACCGAAATTATGAATGTGTGAAAGAGACTTAAGAAATATGTTTACGCCAACAATTGGGCGGTTTTCTCGTTCTTACACAGAAGTGTTGTGAGCTTTATGTGAATGTGACAAAGAAGGTTTTATGCTGCTGCTTAAGAACTATTCAAATCAATCGATTTTTTGGCATTCTCAAGGAAGGGTATAACAATCGATTTGTTGATAATTCAATTTAAAATACGTGTTATGTATGTAAATTATCGATTGAACGCCCACAAGAATGAAACGTTCCTTCGGGGGTCACGAGAACGGCGGATGGCCATTAAGTGGAAGGGATGTCCTATTGGGAATAGTCTCAGGAAATTTGTGAAGTTTAGGCAGACGAGGCTCCAATTAATAAACAACAGCAGTGAAGTGGTTTGCTAGTTTTCCTACTGACAAAAATAAAGTCAAACTTGCACTCTGGATGACCAATCATGAACAAGGTTGATGAAATCATGAAAGCAATTAAACAAGACCGACATATAACCAACATTGACTATTGCTAGGGCATTAGGCAATCATAACCAAGCATTTATCAATTATTTAAAGAAAGCAGAAGAAATTAGCCGTTTCAATAATTCATACTTTATCAGTGGAAAATATAATCCTTTATAAAAAACTTCGAGCCACTACCACTTCATTTCACAGTATTTCTAAGTGACCCGCAACACCTTTTCTATAATAGTTAAGCAAAAGATGAACGTAAAGTCCCTAATTTTCACTCAGTTTCGAGTCTAAATAAGTTACAAAATGCAGCTTAACATGCCACACAATCTATAGCATTGTCAGATGCAATTAATATTACCGCAGCCATCCAATGACATATTTTCAAAGATGGAACCACTCTGGTCCCGCCAATTATTTTCGCGTCCGGGTCTACTCATCACATATTTCGCTTAGAACTTTCAAAATAAATCCACTTTTCATTCGCCCAAAACAACCTTCCATTTATCCATCGTTCAACTTATGTGATGGTTATCTAACGAACTTTTGAATCTCTCCCATCTATCGTGTCATCTATTGAATAGAACTTGTTGACTGACGTCCTATTAGTTGGCAAGTTGTTTCGTTCAACAATTTTTCTCCTTCTTTTACTGGCGCTACAGTCCGGGGTGTACCTGGGCCTCAACCAACATGCCTCTACAGCTAGCACGATCTCTCGCCAGCTACCTCCAATTGCGCGCTCCAAGTTGGTTGAGGTCCTTCTCCACTTGTGTGTGCCATCTCAGCCTAGGCCTTCCTCTGTTGCGTTGTCCCAATACCTCGGATTCGATGACTTTTCGGGTCGTAGCAGTGGTACCCACACCTAAACATCTGAAGCGCTGTAGCCCCGGTAAAGCCTATAGAGTTCGTCGTTAAAACTTCTCCTCCAGACGACACCAACGCAAACAGTACCAAAAATCGCGCACAGAACTTTTCCCTCTGGACGCTACAAAAGAAGGCGAGGAAGACAAGTCCAAGTTTCTGCACCGTAAAGAAGGACTTAGTTCATCAAGCTGTTCTACAAAGCCAGTTTAGTCCTTCGAGAGAGGGCTCTTTTCTTTTTCGAAGTTTTCAACGTTCCTTGTGTGTTTCATCGAAATCACAATTTTTGAACCACTAAAACCATCGTTCATTCCTGTTTTGTACTAACGCATAATAATAATAATTGAGTGGCACTACAGCCCATAACGGACCAGGGCCTAGCTTCTACAACAACTACTCGTGTTGTGCATGCTATTGTTCTTCACGAGTAGAAGGGACCTACAGTTTTTTGCCGATTCCGAACGGCGAGATTTGAGAAGCTTTCCATAGACAATTAATACTCTTTGAGTGTTGTTAGCAACTCGAAAGAGGTGGTGCCGTGAAAAAATGCTAGGTGTCCCGTCCGGGAATCGAACCCAGACTTTCTGCGCCGCAGTCGATGCACTTACCACTGCGCCACGGCGACCACTAATACTAACGCATGTTCACCAGAAATTTTGATGTCAGAAAATGCTCTTTTCAAATGCTCAACAACACAGAACTCCACAAGCACCTTCCACTATATCACTCATGCGCTTGGATGCTCACTGGCGACAGTAGAAAATAGCTCACCGCCCTTACGGCCAGTATCATCAGAGAAACTTACTATTGGCGTAAGAGAAGATTACTGTGGAAATTTCAACTGATTGGGACTGGGTTTGACAGAGAAAGCCGACTTCTCCGAAAATGTTAGAAACATTTATGGAGAGCAATATCCGTCGGTGGTTCGATTCCTGTTTTTAAAACGTTAATAGCACAGCGAATTTGAAAACGGTTCTTCGTTGCTGGCCATTAAAAAATTTGTATAACAACCTTCGTTGGTTTGGAGACGTGGTACAGACGTCCCCTTCATCACAACTTCCAAAGCGTGTCTTAGATGCAATTCCATCAGGTGGAAGACCACTCGGGGGTCCAGGGCGGGGTGGTTGGATCGAGTTCATAAACTCGCCTGGTTGCGCTAGGGAATAGCTGTTGAGATGAGATAGAGTTGATGGAGAAGAAGATGAAGTTGAAGAAGATAGAGTTGATGAACGTCCAGTCTCTCGTGTGTGCATTGCCCCCGCTGCCCCATTAGGATTAAGAAAGGCGATGACGATGAAGCTTCAATGTGATGTGTCTTCTTCCGATAAGCCACGCTCAGTTCTTTAAAAAGCAGCAAAAAATTCACCACTTACTCCTATTGGCAGATCGCTGAGTGATGGTGACCTACACCTAGCGTTAATGGGCATCTCAAAACATCTTAAATTCTGTTTGTTGTCATGTCAGCTTATTTTGTACAACAATCGCAGCCTTGAAACAATTTCAGGGCGCCGAGTGACCGGATTTAAGCACAATCCAAAGGAGTATCTGCGTCGTTTTCACCACCATCGAATAAATATTGAATTCTTGAACTGGCAGGATGTCAAATTACATAAAAAACGGCCCCACTTGGCGAAAAATAAAATACTCTCCCAGCACGACATCCCACGGTCAAACTGGTGCTGCCGCATTGACCGTATTCTCGAAATTGCGACGCGTGTGGTTTAGTTTTCGTTAATTTTCCAAAATGTTCGCCCTTTACCACAGGTAACTTTTATTACAATATGAAATACTTTGGCTAGTAGTTACAGTTAACATATTGTAGCTTTGTATCCGGCGTAGTTATTAGAAGCGATAAATGACAATAATGTATGAAAGACGCCCTTTGCGTAATGTATTACCGAGGCATTTCAATTTGGTTTAATGGATAACAAACGGTGCAGGGATGGCTCTAATAATCGCATAAATGACATTGAATTCTGCTATTATTTTCTTCTTTTAATCAAGAAATGATTGGAATTCTAAAATGACTGAAAGGGATGATGTTTTATGAAAGACGTTGCAAGTCTCACACAATAGCATCAATAATCTCCTTAGCACGTAGCTTTCTTGCTGTCTAAAATATACTTAGCAGTAGGAAAAACAATTTAAAAAAAGCAACGAAAAAAACACGTAACAGAAGCACGCATCTATTAAGTACCCTATCCGTCATCATTTCATAAGTTTTATAAGCCTGCTCGCCAAGTCGCTGCACTCATCTGTGCATGTGAATATCACAATATGCATCCTGCCAATCAGTCGCCACGATGACATAACTGCACCGATGTCTGAGGGCTGCAATCGCTTCAGCCGAGGGGATTTAATTTATGAATTTGTTTTTGTTGTTGTCCAGTGGGAGATAAAGTTAAATTTATTATTTGAATTATTTTCATCGGGTTTCGGCCGTTTCAACAGTATTTACTGCTTGGAACGAATACACGCGAAAATAAACTTCGCCGCATCGCGGCACGAGGGGAAGCCCGTAGCCACTTGAAGATATCGATTCGTAATCGTAAGTCGTGATAATACAAATCGCCGTTATCCCGCACAAAATATTAACTTTTGACTTAGTTTTGACAATTGCTTCGAGTGTGTGAAACGTATTAACATGCGTTATTGCGGGTATTCGATTCTATCATTGTTTTGCTCGCTGATGGAATCAAAATTCATTTTTTGGCAGAATTGCAGTGACCAGACCTGGATGTTTAGAAAAGCTGACTGGTAGTGACAGCTTGACCATAGGCTATATCCTGGTGCCATGGAGATCAGGAGCCCCTGGATCTTCGGTTTCAGCCTGACCGTGCGGTAGGCCCCCTTGTGGGAGTGTCGCGGTGGCTGTGATTTAAAAGTCAATATCGCGAGCAGAGTCGAGGTTAGTGTTAAGCCCAGATCTAGGCCAGGCGGTTGCGGGACTTTTCGGGCTCAGTTTGGAGCTGCATATATATGTCGTTTTATTTATACGACCGAAGATCAAAGAACATAGCCGTGGAACTAATATGAAAGTCTAAAGTGAACTGCCATCAGGTGTGGATTGTGCAGGCGAAAAGAAATCATATGTAGAGAGGAAGAGTGTAAGATACAAAGCAGAACTCTGGAGAAAGCATTGATGAATCTCAGACTTGAAACCGTCCAAAACAACTTGACATTCAATACTACAAAGAAAAGTATTCAACTGACATATGTAGCTTCATCAATGGCAGGTCTTTGGTTTTTTTTTATTTCCGCCAGGATGTTTTCACAAATTTGTCAGGAAAGCAAGTCAAGCACTATGTCATCTATCACGACTTGGAGTATTCTGTTTTCTTTCGACACAATAATCTTGTTACATGGTTCCCAGTTCAAGCAACAGCGGTGAAATGGAGGTAGACGTGATACGAGGGAATTTAACATCTCTTTCTGTACTGCATCCCCTTGCTGAATACATTAAATGAAATTTATCAAAACAACGTTTTACACTATCCGATGCATCGACGCAACGAGTTGCACACATTGTAAATATAGCAACCTTGCCATACCTTCCCAAAAGAATTTGGATCTCCACCACGTTAATTCAGTAAATGTCCCTCTTGGGAAATGACTGCTGGAGTGCTTTCTCCTTTTTTTCATATTTAGTTCAGAAAGCACGTAATGAAGTTATCGACTTATTAGTGTGATCGTCATACTACGATTTATGCAATCTACTGCGCTCCTTTTGGTGGACCGGCATCCACATCCTTAAACATGGTCTTCAACTTCCTGAGACACTCAAGTCCTAAGTCAAGAACTTCACATACAACTTCAGTTCCAGGATAATAATGCGACGAAGTAGGTGATTAAGGACTTTGTCTACTTCATCAGAGAACAGAGACAATAACATGATCAACGAAATCAAGCAACCACTTTTGCCAAACGCCGTTTCTTTGGGCGAAAAATACAATTGAGCAAAAGGGCCCTTTAACGGTTGATAAAGAACACCCCACCAGTCTTACTCAATGTTGCAGAAATATGCACGACATTGAAAGCGAATGGAGTTCTCGGACTTTTAGGGGAAACAATTTCTCGAGAAGACGGCTAGACTACAAAGAGCGAATAGACAAAACAGTTTCGGCTCTGTGTGTCTATAAATACAAACCATTGGGACAACGCAACAGACGACAGCCCAGATTGAAATGGCGTAAACAAGTTGAAGGCGACCTCGACCAGGTGGAAGCAGCTGGTCAAAGATATTGTCACGTAATGTCACTTGAAGGAGAAGAAGAACATGCACTAAACTGCCAAAAGAATCTTCATGTAAGATCAAGGTCTTAGACATTTTTAAAGTTTTAATTAATTTTGTCTTTCTAAAGATAATGACGTGGTCGGCATAGTTTTCAAACACAATTTTGTTGTTAAGAAACATGTACCAGTTAGTTGATTATACTTGAAAAAGAATTTCTATGAAATTGGAACGGAAATAAGGTAATAAGTTAAAAGTCGTCGGCTATAGCTTACAAATCGTCTCAGTTTCCGTTTAAAAAATTCAATCACAACAAAAAACGCTTAAAAAAACAACAACAAACTTCACTCATAACCTTGGCTTAAAATCGAAAGCAAAATACGAACATAAATCGAAATTCGTCTGAAACGATAGCCGACTAGGCCCCAACAACTCTGACACTGGGCTGGTGTCTTCGGTTCAGTTGAGCAGTATTGAGCCGTGACGTTGGATATGTCATAAATCAACATCAAATATTCCAGCAACAGGAGAAGAGTTCCTCATCTCTTGTGCACTTGTGTGCAACACACTCAGAACTGAACTGTCACACTTTCCGGCTGCACACAAAAAATCAGACCATTCACACATTTCCACGAAACACGAGCCCGGTTCACGAATCTAAGCCAAACAATCTCCACTAGTGACAACCACGTTACAACAAGCACTCCCCTTGTTTACATCCATAAAGCACACACAAAACAAGAAACCCCGACACGAATGTGTCAATGCTTTATAGACCCAACTACGCCGCACCGTCACCGCCTACGCCGCTCAAATTCAGATGCGGCTTAAGCCCATCACGTTCTACATTACATCATCTCGGTCGCTTACACCACGGACGGGGTGATCAAATATTTGCTGGAGTATTACCAGCGGATCTGTGAAAGCAGCAAACACAAAAATAGCCGATCATCGTTGAGACAGATCACGGAAATCTCTGCACTGGGCATCGCATTCCATTTTTGCTGGCGGCCACTGTACATATCTACTGATCGCGTACGAGTACACTGCTCTGGTTGCCGCCTGTGACTGGCACTGACTCGACTCGCACGACTCTAACCAAGAAGACGTGAGGCGACAGGCGATAGGAACACGTTTCGTCTCCGCCAAGAGAGAGAGAGAGGGAGAGAGAGACCAATGTTCCAAAAATAGAAAACAAGTGGTTGGGGTTGCCTGCTTGATCAGTGAAGAAAAGCAGAGCCAATCGCTGAAACAAAGACGACACAGAAAAAAACTGAGAGTGCCAGAGGGATAGTTTCCGCCCCCCATTCGCTTCCCCTTCCCAATTGTTCACTAAACAAGAAGTGTATCATTCTTTGGTGTGGTTTTCTTACATTTTTGTCAGATCAATATACAGCCGGACTGGATCGAAAAACGAGGTAAGCAGCGGCGATAATCCTCTTCCAGGTGGCGTCGAAGTGCGTCTCTTCAGGTGCGTTGATTGTAATCCACTTCTGATCACTTCAGTACCAGCAGCGTTCCGTAATCAGCAACAAAGTCGTTTCGAAAGTGAAAGCGCGCTCTCGCGATGGGAAATTTCTAGCACAGCACTCGCACAGATCACTCCTCGGCAGCACTTCAAAACAAGTCGTTTAAACGCGCGCGTTCACGTCAGCGTCCGGTGCACTAGGTAGGTCGGCCAACAGCACTAACCACGATGACAACAACAAAAACAAACCAAACGTAAAACTAGTTATCACCTATACCGGTCGAATGACTGGCAAATGACGATCGGGGAACCCGCAGCCGCGCCACGCACTCGTACCCAGTGTGGAGTGGAGCAATGTCTCCCCCCGACACGAACGACGAACAAAAACAGATAATCGTATGCACACTACAGGAAGCACAAAATTAGAAGGAATGCAAGCGAGGAAGCAAGACCTCAGACCTGAGACCTCAAGCGTCAGACGTCAGCCGTCAGATGGTCGACCCGACGATCAGCGAAACCAAAACCAGATAGTGCACGTCCGTTCGACTACGACGGCGTTGTCAATGAATTCTCCTCCGCGTCTGTCACACGCAAAGTCGACTCGTTTGCTCTGGGATTTAATAAATTCACTTAAGAGCTCGTTAATCTAATTCGATTGTCCGACGACGCGTCGTCGTCGTCTGTTTACCGCACCGCGTGGAGGCAACCAAAAGAATGCGTAGATTCAACGGAATTTCGGGTCACTAAATCGCCCGGTGGCACATCTGGGATACGCGGATGGCGTCTTTAAAAGGTTTTTCTTTTCTCGTTGCTTGCACTCGCCCGCACAGTGCACTGTTCAGCTTGCACACTCCACACAGATGAAAAAGTCACGCAGAACACAGCACCTCCTATTCCACTGAACGCGTTCACTTGTTTCGATGTGGAAAATCGCACTGAGGAGGTTATCACGTTCAAAACCGCTCTCGGCCACCGCCGGTGCTACTGTGCTGGTGCTGTGCATTGGTGTGGGCCTTTGTTACTCTCGCTGCTGCTCCATCGCACCAACACAGTCACACTGTGGCTTTTTAAGAAACCACGAACGTACAAACCGTGAGAGCGCGAGAGAGAGAGGCTTCTCTTTGACGCGTAGAAACGCTTCTCAATTCAGTCGCCGGTGGTCTATTTCCAGACTGACGCAGTGCAGCAGGTGGATTTTCGTCACGACAAACTTTTCAATCAATTCGGAGAAGCTTCAAACCTACTGGCGTTGCAGCCATCCGCAGTGTCTCAACCGTGTCATCCATCCTCGTGGTGGTGGAATTTCTAGACTTTTTGAGCTTTGACTTCACTTTGTGAGAAAGCTCGCATGCTCTGTTCGCCCCCCATGGGGAGCCTGCTCTTTGGAGGGAAGTTCGCTCGCACCGTCCACGCTATACGCGTCCGCTGCACTTAATCCCCTTAATCGGCGCGCTGCAGCGAGCTTCTTGCGTTTTGACACACGACAATTGCGAGAGTGATTTACGGCGGCTGCGGCGGACATCTCGATCCAATGACAGTCTGGCTGTTGACTCGCTCGAGTGTGATAATATTCCGTCGCCGTCGTTGACCTTCCGCACCCGCATACTGAAGGGAGATCCGAGGATGTGTCACAGTCTGATGGCATGTAATGTACCAGCCACCCATGGACACGGGCATTTACGCGGCCAACGAATGCAGTGCGCAGTGAGGGGCGCACAAGTGTGTGGGCCGCACAGCCATGCATATGGAGAATGTGCAGCGAAACAGCGCTTTTGTTTATCGCCCTGAAGCTGAAGCAATTAATTGATGCAATTATTTATTTACGCAAATAAGGCCGACGACGTGCACCGGCACCAGCACCAGCACCAGCACGAGCACCACCAACGCCGTGTGCCTGTTCGTATGTAAGGCAAAGGCATCTGGCATTCTTAAGTGCATTCGTTTGGTCGTTCGCCATTATTATTCAACGAAAACGATTGTATCCAACACTGCTCACCGACGACGCGCTGCGATAGTTTATTTATTTTATTCGCACATATAGTTGTAATTGTTGATTTTACATTACTGCTGCAGTTTGCTTATGCAACGGGCTTACTCAACACTCGATAAGAATCGATAGCGCTGGGCGCGTCGCTTGTGGACAGACACGGTCAAGGTCTTGGGCGGCAGGGTGAAATGGAGAAATGGCACGTGTCGCATCGGCCATGTTGATAGAATTTGTCACAGAAATTCTTCAGCGTTCGTTTGTCTCGGGCTGAAACGAGCTTGTTTGGAAAACGTCAACTGTCACGACTGTGGAGAAAGTGTACATCACGAGAAAAGGACGTTTGGACACTTTGACAAGCAGAAGGAAACAAATGCTGGTTGCTGCTAAATATAAACTCGATATCAACGCGTCTGCGAAACGCCTACGCGATGCCGCCCAGGAATGCGACTCAGTGACGTAAGGTGACGAAAGTGTCAACAAGTAAATAAAGACGAGACGCCATTATTTTGATATGATTTGCTGCAGATATCTGTCTGTATGTCTGACGACGTTTTGCGTTTCGCTACACAGATTGATTGAGATGGAGATCGCCAAGACTATAAATATTTATAGTTCCAGGAACATCTAAACCATCAGTGGGTGTTTACAAAGGAAAGTCAAGTCAAAGGCAGCTGAAGTGTCAAATCACGGAAATTTTACGAGAGATATCGGTATGAGAGAACGATCGTAAATTTGGGTTGGAATTGAGGGAACAAGTATTTAAAATGATGATGTATTTTATAACTACACATCGGAGACTGTAGACAACTTTTATCGTGGGCTGTTCATGGGCCTGGTTTAAACTTGGTCACGATCAGCAACTTCAAATGGAATTATATCTCTTTGAAGAAACGATTCAAGAATTCTTTCCTTAAAAACACAGTAAAATATTATTAAAGAAATTTTTGGTCGTGCATTAAAGTGCCACCGGTACAGTACATAAAAAAAAAAACACGAGTATATATAGGCATTTGAAAAAGACGGACAGAAAATGAGACTTTAGTTTTGTTTGTGGTTTAAATGAAATTTGTATTTTTTCTCATTAATTTCTTACACTCTCCAAAGGGTGGTTAAAAGTACATAAACTTGTTATTACTAATAGTTTCTTCATCACCCTATATTGATTGTTATACGCTTAACTGCTTTTCGGAAGAGAACATTTTAGCTGATGGAAGATATGGAAAATCAGCAAAGACCCATTTGCAGGTTTTATTTTGTAAGTGAGCTGCATATATGTCTAATTTTATATTTACTTCAGTTATGTATTTCAAAGAAAAATAAATGCAGAATGTACGGGGTACAGTGAAATTAAATGACTGAAAAGTGGGACAAATAAATCAAGAACAGTCACATCTAGATGGGAACAATCGCATTCAGTTAAGGAGAAAAATTATAGATCAACAAAGACTGCAAATCATTTGACCTAAAGGAAACACGCACTTTAGTTTATTCCTGATTTAAATTTTAGACATACCATCTCAATTGTACGAAATTCGTCTCTGCTTTCGACAAAGTCATAATTTTCAGTAATCGAGTCTCTTCGATTTTGCCCACAGCCTGCGAACATTCCATTGGATGTGTTCATCCGTTACAGCTTTCATAACAAAGGGTGTTGTCTCAGATCAAATTTTTAATCACTACTAACCTCAATTGAAGAATGTGTACAAAATTGCCGCCATCTTGTGTGCATTCCTAACACCTAACGGTTAGGAAAGTTCCAACTTTTCTTTTCAATTCGTTAGTTCCTTTCTTAATTTTCCAATGATTTGATATTCATTGCATTGGAAAGTAGCTCAGTAATGGTACAAAACCGAGTTTTCAAAACTGTTTTAGGGGCAAAAAGTGCGAAGGACCGGATTCTCCTTTGCTCCATCTGCCTTAAAGTTCCCTGGCATGTCTCTGTAGTCTGGCACAAGACACTTACGAATTGTGAACGGCTTGGATATCTAAAAAAAATGCCGTTTCTGAATGTAAGGAAATTTAAGCCAAGCTTTGAATTTATATTCATAAAGATGGTTGAGCGAGTTTTATGTTCCAGCGCAGACATGAAGCCTTTCAGTATTGTATCCGAAAACGCTTGATCAGGCGTTTGTCACTGTACAGCCCATAGAGTTTGTCGTCTTCTCCAGATGCCATCGACGCAAAGTGGACTGAAAATCGCACGGAATAAGTTTTCCCTTGGAAAGACAAAGGGCTTCCTCATCCGCTTTTAGTAGCGCCCAGGTCTCCGCGCCATAGAGAAGGACTGGCATGATCAATGCGTTATATTAGGAAAGCTTAGTCCTTAGAGAGAGGAATTTATTACTCAAGTGCCTCTTGAGCCCAAAAAAACAGCGGTTGGCAAGAGTGATTTTGCGTTTGATTGCGGTACTGGTGTTGTTGTCCCTATTTACCGCTGAGCCGAAGTAGACGAAGTCCTTGACTACCTCGAAGTTTCTACTACCTAGTGGTATGTTCTGTTTCAGACGTCGGTGTTGTGCGGCCTTCCTTGATGACAGCGTATGATTCGTCTTGCTCTCATTTATTGCCAAGCCAATTTCAAAAGCTTCTGCTTCAATGCCAACAAAGGTCTCATTAATGGCTCGATGTGTTCGTCCAGTCACGTCAACATCGTCTGCGAAATGTAGCAGTTGAACGGACTTTTGGAAGATCGTTCCTCTGGTGTTGACTTGTGAGTTACGCACGATCTTCTCAAGAACGAAGTTAAAAAAGTCACATGAAAACGCGCCGCCTTCTCTAAAACCTTTTTTTGACAAATCACACATCCATAAAACATTTTATAGAAGAATTCGAATTACAATTTTGTTTCTTCGGGTCTTGTTTCCAGGATTTCTGCTTTGTAGGATTTTAGGAATCGTGAGCACTGATTTTTGAGGATTTTGGACTTCTGCACTTTTATTGAAGGTGTTCGCGGCAGAAGTCACTGCTTACAGTAATGAAAATTAACAATCTAACGAAACTGAAAGAGAACTCAATGAATATTAAGCTACTAAGTGAAATTTTGTTTTGATAATTTCCCCACTTCGACAACACGTATGGGGGTATTTAATCTAGAATCTTTGGATTTTATTTACACTACTAGAGTACTTAGCGTCATTGACCCTATTGAATGTGCCACTTTTGTTCCAGGCAGCAACTCAAATTAGTTGGTGGCTTCAATTAGTTCATGATTTAAGTGGCACTCACACAAATTGATGAGTGAATCGCACCAGTCACAAGTTATTCTGAAGTATAATTGCAGTCTCGTGCCACATATTGAAGAGTGCCTAAGGCTAGCAGTAAAATAGAACAAAACCTGATGTGACTGTAGCAAAGTGTTGGCACTTGGAAACTTGTATAACACGAAATCTGGTCACTGAGCTGAGTCATTTAAATTCGTTTAACTTTATGGATCTCGTCGTCTCCTTGATAAGTTGAAGGATTTTTATGTCGCAGTGACGGAGAATCTTTTTGTCCGTATTTAAAACTTTCTGTGCTCCGTGTACAATTTTAATGAAATGGTGTTTAAGGCTTCTACTCGAAAAGATTCGAGTATAAAGAACTTCGCCTTCAACAGCTGGAAGGGGACCTTCATCATCTGGGTATATGTATATAACTGAAGGGGCCTGGCTCAAGACCGTGCTTAATGGAGAAGCATGATGACTGAGCTTAGGTCTATCCTAGAACTGTAGTGAAGATTAAAAAAAGGAAGTAGACACGGAAAAGAATTAATTTGAGGAAGCGATTTCGGGTAAAGTTACCTTCAGATAACTGGAATGTATGGCGCCAATTGAAAACTCCAGTGCCCTGCACTCTGTGTCATACAAGTACGAGTGTTTTGATTGCATTGTTTGTTGAAATTAATCATCCGGAGGGAAGCTGTTCGAAAAATGGAATGTAAAGTTTCATAATTCGAGAGCCTTAAGGGCAGAGTATGTCATCGAAAAAATCCATTAAATTCACTTAGTCACCAAGTAACCGATCGCCTGTTCATTGCAATTCGCCACGTAACCCTAACAACTGTCTTTGTTCACACTCCATGCCATTACCCGTTCAAATATCGCATTAAACTCGAATAAATTCCACTTACAGACGGAAATGTTGGTGTCAGTGAAGTATTTCAAGAGATGCAAATGTGCTCTGTAAGCACATCGTTTCCCCCAATCTCGGAAGTAGTGGGGTGAAAAAAAATTGTTTTTTTTTCGAAGAAGGAACACCGAGCAAAGCATTTGCCAAGCGAACTCGCGAAATCGCGCAGCGAAAGAAAGAGTAAACGACCCCGATGCGATCGTGCATTATTCGGTGGGTCAATCGCTCGCAGCCTTTTCCTTTATTTGCGCTGATTATGAACGATTGTCACGGATGCAGTGGGCTGGGTATAATGTTACGATGTCATATTTATGTCGGAATTGCTAATTAAATATTCCTCATGCTGAAGGCTGGCGGTTTTTGTTCGCCTGCGATGAGGATGATGATGACGCCACTGGAGTGGAATTGTAACCGCTAATTGTATTTATAAGTTGGAAATTCCAAATACGGATGGAGATACTCAAATATTTACAGTGGTGTACAGAAACAAAGGAGTTTTAGTTTTTAGTAGTCTGTGGGTTACACTTGCAAATGTCGACGAAATTTATGAAGCGATTTACACCAAGCTTTGGAAGAAGGTTTACTTATGTTTTTTATTCATCAATGAATGGGGATGGTTTCATATGGTATATGTAGGTAAAGTTGGATGAAAAACATCAGAACGAAACCATGCATGTGGTATTGGGATTGGGATTGGGACTCGAACTTGTCCAGTTCATTTAATTGTGAAAAAAATGTAAAAGGGAACATTATATGGAGTGATTCATCGGGAGGTTTGATATTTAATCGTCTTTATTTGAGAGATCACGCGTGACTCCTACCAAACTCCCTGCTCAGTTTTATTCAGTATCATTTTGCAAGTCATCATCGAAAGATTCACATGACTGCAGCGTCTCCAAATTGTGCAGCTTTAAAACGAAAATCAACGGGCTGTTGAAAAAGTTTCCTGCAATAAGAGAAACTTACTTAAACTCAACTGATCTACTTGCGAATTTTGAGCTCTAGTTAAGATAAATGGAAGTTACTAGACTTCCAATATGTATTGAGGAGCTATAGCAGCTGTAGCTGAGAGTGTACTCTAAGATGTTACCGTCAATTGTAACCCTTATGGGGCCAGTTAATGGACTATTTGCTTCCTGAAATTCAAACACATTGTCTCAGTAAGCTCTAGTTTCAAGAAGACAGATCTCTTCTTCATGTGCAAGGGTCTGCGCTTACTTAGTTCAAGGGTTGAATATTAAAAACGGAAATGAAATGTGATCAATGCCACAGAGACTCCTATTCATGCAACCGCCTACGCGGAAAACATTTTCATTTCCACATATTCCTTATCTGCGATGTCCTTACATATTACAATGATTGAAAATTCCGATGCTTACCAATTTCCAACGCGTTCAACACTAAATATTATTATTTTTATTTTTATTTATTTCTTTCTTTGTTTGAGAACAAAACCTTAAAAAATTTCAAAACATTGAATTTAGGGTCGTTTCCACTCAAATTTTAAAGAGAATTTCCTGTAAATCCCTTTACGGCACATTTCAAGCTTTTTTTTAGGTTAATTGTATTGGGCGGTATTTCGCCAGAGCCTGCAATATTGACTTGCACTATTCAAATTATTTGTACTTTGACACACGAAAGAATTCAGGCTTGCCATTGCCCACCTTAAAATTGTGGAAGTGCGTGATTCTTTATCAATACAGTATTGAGACGAAGAAAGTGCATATATGATAAGATGAGTTTAGAGTAGGAGAAGTCATCACAAAGGGATGTACAATACGCACGTCACAATGGCCAAGGCTTCATCTTCATCTAACTTTAAAATAAACAACATCAGCATCGAAATCGAATTGAGAAACACTTTTGCCATGCTCTACTCTTTGAACTTAAACGAACTCTGTAAACTGTGCATCATCATATCCAACCAATCGTCTATGAATGCAACGCTTAGGAGTGCACTAGTGTAGGTCAAGATGAGGGCATGGACACCCCCAGCTGTGGTACGAAGCGTATTAATATCGAAACCCTTGCGTCAACGTCACAGAGGATTCCCTTAACTTAATAAATTCTTAATTGACACTGCTCATATGCGTCTTTGTTTATGAATGAGATGGACTTAATGGTAGAAATGTCTGGATGCACATACATAATAAACTTACTTTTAAGTGTCGAATGTGTTTATTGTGTCACCCTCACAATATCACCTCCTTCAATTAGTACCATCAATTCTTTTGTTCTGTTGATATAAGCAAGCAATGCAGACAGACGACCTTATAGCGGATTTCCGATTAATCTGTCATTTTCTTATCTTCCCATCGACAGTGGGTAGTCTTGTAATGCATTAGGCACACGTGTTTTCGCCGTCCCTTTGGCGCAGAGGATAGCGCGTTGGACTTCTAATCCAAAGGTCGCGGGTTCGATCCCCGCAAGGGATGCAATCGGAGCTCGCTGCTCAAAAATTTTTTTTTTCTTCAAATCGTTCAATTAGACTGAAGGACAAAATCCTTGGAAAATTGTTCACTCTTTGTTGTTGAAAAAAATGAAATAGTTATTTGTTAAAAAAGCACACTCCCAAGAGCTTTTTCTTGAAAGTTTCATCGCTGAATAGACATATGTGCAAATGGTCGATTTTTATAGGGGGAATTAATACTGGTTTGATTTTTCTCTTTATCATTATGGCAAGCAATTCACTTTCAGCGAGAGAAAGTCTCTTTTTAACGGTTATTCTGTCACCAATTGAAACGAATTAAAGTGAGAACATGCTTTTTCAAGTGTGTAACATCGATGTGGAAACATTCACAAGCAACAGCATATTTCTTATTTTTTTGATGATGAATTTGGTGAGGTATGTAAATTCAAATCAGAATCACTCTTGCCAATCGATGTTTCTTTGGGCTCAAGACGCAATTGAGTAATAAAGGACTAAAGCTTGCTTTATATAACAACTTTATCATCACAGTCCTACTCTATGGCGCAGAAAACTGAACGTTACTAAAATCGTATTAGGAAGCCCTTAGTCATTTTGAGAGAAAAGTTTTGCGGGCGATTTTGAGTGCCATCAGGAGCATTTGGAGGAGAAAATTTAACGATGAACTCTGTGGACTGCACAGAGACATGCGCCTGGTCAAGCCTCTTCGGATACAACGCTTAAGATTGTTAGGCCATGAAGAGCGTATGGACACTATTGCTCCGGCTCCAAAAGGTTTCGAATCTGAGCTATTGGGACAACGCAACAGAGGACGGCCTATGCTAAGGTGGGGCACACAGGTGGAGAAGGACCTCAACCAACTTGAAGTGCGCAACTGAAGGTAGCTGGCGAGAGATCGTGCTAGCTGGAGGGGCATGTTGGTTGAGACCCAGGTCCAGCCCGGCCTGTAGAGTCACAAGAAGAAGAAGAAGAATAAGGTAAGCTAAAAATAATAAGAAAGAGAAGATGAACCGAATTTTTGAAACAAGAATGAAAAGCTGGGCGATAAGTGTGTGAGTCGTAGTAGGTTCATACTATGTTGGTAATAAAAAGCAACGAATCGGTAGATACCTATCAATTTTTGACAAGCAATAAAAACGCAAACAAATAAATAGTTACAAATTTGTATTTTTATTCGAAAATATTATGTAATAAACGAAGATGATGATGATAATTATTCTGTTGTACAGTGGACCCTAAGTAGAACTCTTCCAAAGCAGAAAGACTCCCAACATTTTAGCATTCTCCTCGATGTTACATACAAAAACACTCTCTCTAAGTCGAAACTCCCTCTAACTGGAACGAATTCTCTCGACTCTCGGCCTCCTTTTTCACCACTTAAGTAACATTTTCAGGAAACCTAGGCAGACAATATTACAAAATATGACTTTTAGATTGGGTGCGAGAAGTAACATGGGCACAGGGGTAACTCCTTAAAACAATTGAAAATTGTTTAGAAAAGACCGAGTTTAGATACGAGTGTAAGTCGAAGAAGATACAAATTTCCACAATTTCATTGTACTTATATTTAAGAACGACAACAAACTTAAATTCGAGGAATAATGGAAATTCAGCTCAGAGGGAGACTATTGCATAATATCCATTTCGATAAATGGTCCCATTGCAATTTTTGAACAACAGACCAAGTATCGAAAAATTGGTGTTGTCTATTCTGTGCAAATAGCATTCACTTGTACTGCTAAATGATTCCGAAAACGAATATTTGTAGCTTTGACGCATTTTTGAACTAGTTTTGCACAATTGATTCGGTCTCAAAAAATCCATCGATAGGCACGCATTTCAGTCAAATATGTAGCGTCTGAAAAAATACCTTACTAAAACTTCATTGACATTTAGAATCATGACAACATTTTTTACTTTCCTCAATGAGATTGTTACAAATTTGCTGGAATTCTGTTCTTCTTTCCTCGTTTCAATTTTTTTAAATTTTTCTTTATTGAACAAATATTTATAATTTGAAAATTTGTTTAAAGCTTAAAGCTGTAATGAATATATTTAAGTGTCGGCTCAACAACAGTTGCCCGACGGTCGAGCAATTGTCTTACATAGTTTTGAATATGTACATTTGAATTATTTACAATTAAGCGATGTCCTGTCTTAACATCGGGGTGTTCAAATCCGTGTGTCGATGGTGTTCCTTTGTATGGTTTGAGTTTGTATTCGCCAGTTCAGCCTCGATGGTAGGTTGTATCA
This sequence comes from Eristalinus sepulchralis, assembly GCA_944738645.1. Classification (NCBI taxonomy): domain Eukaryota; kingdom Metazoa; phylum Arthropoda; class Insecta; order Diptera; family Syrphidae; genus Eristalinus; species Eristalinus sepulchralis. The sequence goes on from OX122883.1 coordinate 1,611,108, forward strand.
ATACTGGAGTAGAAGTGATATGGCTCGCATTCAGTAGATGTCGGGGCGAAAATCTCTTAGTGTAGTATGTTGTGCGCGTTAAGAAATCGTTGTCCACGAACTGAGCTCCTTAAGTTCCTGACGATTGTGTTTGGATGGGTTCCAGTTTCACCTAGCTGCTTCTTGAAAAGTTGCACCAAGAACTGTTGCAGGGGGACTTCTTTCCTCGTTTACTACTTGCTCTTCCTTATGGTTGGATATGACGTAATTTTCTCAATCGTTATATGTAACTTTACTTCAGTCCGAAGCCTTTTGAACAAAAAATTATAGCGACACCACTTTCCAAACAGAGATCGAAATGTTTGTTACACTTTTGTGCTCTTATTACCCCAAAACCATTTCTCTACGAATCAAGCTCAAGTTTATTCAAATATTATTAATGCTTTCGTGAACTTTAAATATGTACATATATTGTGCCAAATGTTCAAAATACTGTGACCAAACTTTCGATTTATAATTACACGTCCAATATTTCTTTATTTTACATTTCCTATCACTTAGAAAATCCATCCACGCACACAACAGAAACGAGTGGGGGTCTTACTTAAAATCTGCAATAATCCATTTTGTTTATAAATTTCGATGTCGCTTTAGCGTATTTTTCAAGATGGCCGAAAATTCAATTTCACAAGCTATCCAATTAAAACGTGAAGTTTCAGATCTGCTCCCGCTTTTCCTACTCTTCTCGCAACAAAAACAGTCCACTTTTTGCCCTTAGGTATACAGGATGTTACTACTTTCGTAGTAAAAATATATGAAAAGTAGTCGTACAATCTGTTTGTGTGTCAAATCAAATCCAATCACCTTCCTCTCCGCAATTTTGTACCTAGTCAGCTGGCTGATTCTCTTTAAATTCTAAAAAAGCTTTTGAAATCATGAACCAGTATTTTGTTCAGGTTGAGACATCTGCTAAGAATGATTTATTGTTATTGTCTCGGGTGAAGAAGCACTACGGCCCATTTCATTAGGTTTGTGTCCAAAATTGTAAGACGACCAGTGGGAGTTTTCTTTCGAATGGGAAATTTCTCCACTCAATGGAAAGTAGACATCAGCTGAAATTTGAAATAAAATGGCGTTTCCAGGGAGGGGAAATGCTGTGGCCACACCCTCTCATCCACGCACACACACCACACACACGCCGACAAAACCTAGCCGCGTCTCACTCAACACGTTCCCTTGATGGCCGACGGTACGTGGTGTCAGCGGCAGTGCCAGTCATCTGGCATCTTCTCCACCTCAACACGCTCTGGTGGGGGAACGTGATTAGATAGATTTTTTCTTGTTTTTAATCACACACCCGTTATTGAATCTTGGGGGGCATTAGGAGTTTTTGTTTGGCGTGTCTTCGCGGAACCTGGCGAGCGTTTTTCTTGCGCAGATTTTCAATTACTAGACTTTTCGGTGTTTTCACCCAGTGCGTGAGGAAGAGATAGAAACAAGGCTCTTCTTGAGGACAAGACGGCCGGGTGTAGAGGAATTGGAAATGAAATTGTTACGATGGCACCTCGATGGCGAGCGCGTGTAGGCGGGGTGGTGGCGGCACATTATCGGAGAAATACAATACACAGGGCCGGTCTATCACATTTAACGGTTTGGATTTTTCATGCGACCGCACACGGGCACTCGCTAGCAGGCCAACAATCACGTCCTTGATGAAGCTCGACGAGCTGTCCGAGGGTGGCTTGGTCAGGGGGAACAAAAATGGTGGCGACTGAAATGAGGTGGTGGTGGCCGGCCTTCTTAGCCGAGTAGCGCCAGGGGAGTAATAACGTTGCGATATATTACATCCCCAAATGGGAAGAGAACGAGCGTGCTATGAGCCCTGGTGCAGGGGTTGGGGCGGAATATTCTTCTGTGTGCGGTACGGTAAATGGAATCAAATAAATTGCGCCATCAAGAGAAAAGATTAAGCAATTTATATTTTTTATTCGCTTCGCATCTCGTACTCTGCTTGGTTTATACATCCGAAACGGAACTGACTTGCGATGGTGGCAGGCAGCAGGCAGCAGGCAGGAGCGGGCGGGCCAACAGAGTTGGGGATGCATGGAGGTGGTCGGGCGATTAATGTCCGTCGGGCTCTCTCCTTAGTCGCCCATAAATGAATCCATTTACTCGTTGAATTTGTGTGTTCGATATATCTTCTTGGTTTCATGTCGTTTCGGGTATTTATCTTGTCTTTTCAAAATTGGCTTCATTTTTCCTTTGTGCAAATTTCAACTCTAAAACGATTCTTATACTTTTTTTTAATTTTATTATTTGCTGTTTTATATACATATTTTCCAAATTTTGGATATACAGAGTGAGAAGTTCACGGACACAGTACACTTGAGGTAGTGAAGAAGAAAATGACTACGTATACCTACAGCTTCCCACTGTCAGAAACCAAAAACAACAATAACTTCACTCGGCTTTCGCTTTACTATAAAGCGCCGTAATGTGTCTTACACATGTGTCCCAGTTACTCGACTGTTTTTAGGAGAAATATGGGAAAATTGCACGATCAGGGCTTAGAAACAGAAACAGACATCAGGCTCTAATTCAAAGTGGCCTGTTGGCCTGATCAAAACATGTGCACAGGGTTTGTGTGAATTAAAACCAGTATTATTGCTTGTAGTCAGCAAGTACGCTTGCTACACATTTTTCATATTTCGTCGTATGTAGGGCGGACTAGAATTAATTAAAAAAAAAAAAATTGAAAATATTTCTCACTACATGAAGCGGTTCCACAATTTTGTAAAATCTTTTAACTGTAACCAACTAAAGATCTTCTCGTCTTGAATGTAGACCAATATTGACATGAATAAACCTACAATGCAACATTTATTCGAAGAACTTTTTCAAATTTCAAAATTATGGCTATTTTGAGAAAAGAGTGAAGTGACAAAAAGAAGAAGTGAAATCGACAGTCGATGAAAATGAAATTAACTCGGCATTGTAAATTTAAATTGGTCAAGTTCATACCCTTAGTGGTTTTACACAACTAACATAATGCAGATAATTCAAGCATCTACGCGAAATTGTGCGAAAGTGCGTCGCCCGCCACGCAGAAAGTCTAGGTTCGATTCCCGGACAGGACACCTCGCATTTTTTCATGGCACCACCTCTTTCGAGCTGCTGACAACACTCAAAGAGTATCAATTGTCAATTTAAAAGCTTCTCAAATCTCGCCGTTCGGAGTCGGCAAAAAACTGTAGGTCCCTTCTACTCGTGAAAGAACAGAAGCACGCTTAACACGAGTAGTTACTGTAGAAGCTAGGTTCTGGTCCCTTGTGGGGTGTAGTGCCACCCAGTTATTTTTATTATTGAATGCTGAATTATGAATTATGAATCCTGATTTATTACCCCACCACACCTTATCAAGTCTTTTTCATTGATTTCTTCGGAAGGAAAATGTACACCCTGTTCACAATATTTTTGTACTAAAGGACCGAACAATTTCTCCCTCCTTCATAAACATATACGATGTACACATTTTCAACGCTCGAAGTTTTTAAACTTCATTATGGATTGCTTACTAGGTACAACCGAGTTTCTGCGCCAGCTTTGAGGCTACATGATCTTTTTCTTTTTTTCAGCGGAAAATTTTCAAGTTCTTGACACATTTCTACTTTTTTTCCGTGCAATGTTGTCAGTTGTACCCAGAACATTGCATATATTTAAAAAAATAGAAATTTATTCTTTTTTTTTTGAAATAGATGTGTACTAACTGGTGCAAAGAAATAACCCCCCCCCCACGCATAAGTAAAAGGGCAACCCGAACCCAGCTATATTTATTTAAAATATGGTCACACAGTGGTGGGCCTAGAAGTCGGGAAAACGTAAATTTCGTTAGAATGAGTTTGTTTTAATAAAATATTAACAAAATTTAAGCAGTCCTCGCTTTCCTTTAATTTTTCAACTGTTTGTTACAGTGGAAATGGTTGCTTCCTTGATTGTCTTATGTGCATTTCTGAGTTCCCTACTGAGTAGTATTAATTTAGGTTTGATGTGTGACAATCTGTGTCAACTTCGGGGATTAGTTTATCCAGTCGTTTGTTGCTGCTGTGCTGCGCGGTACTTAACAACTAGTACTGATATATGCAACTAAGAAATAAATACACGTAATACTCAAGTCCTAGCCAAGTACTTTTCAATTTTCTGTTCCATGGAACTAAACTTCTATTTTGTTGGTACTTCTACTATCAGTACCATATACGAAAGAAGAAGTACCTGTCAAGATACTGGTTTTTGTACTGGATTTCATACAGTTCTGTACAAACGGAACGGTGGATAAAGGATGTCTAAAAAATAATTACATTTCTACGCTAATAATCAATAAATTAAAGACATAGCTTTAGCAACTTGAGAAACTCAACACAAGAAAACGAACACAACTCTGAGAAAATGGAAAAAAGAAAAAAAAAGCTCTAAACAGACGTATGACAGTAGCTCTTGAATTATCGTGGTGAAACAATCTATATGTTCTTTACTTTTAGTGCACGTTTAACCGGTCAACATGTTTCCCAGTAATTATATGTGTAGTCGCTGCTCCTTATGTATATTTGTATTTTAAATCAACTTCACTTCTTAAGGATAGTCTTCGTATAACAAACAAAGAAAGCTTCTAAGTGACTCTCTATAACATCGACCGAAAGTTGCATCTTGATTACTCTTTTATCGCTTTTTCAACAAGAAATCAAATTAATCAGCCAGCTGCATTCCTCTCTTTGAAGAAGAAGAAGAAATGCTCAACCGTACACCCTTAAGACCATCTTCGAACGGAAGAGACATGTTCTTTAGCCGCACCACACGAATATAGAATGCTCCTTTCAACTCAACTTTTCCCCCTCATTACAATCCACAGGCATTTAAAATCTATGTGCACTGGTACCTCCTCTCCCTCTTTTCCTCTATATATTCGGCCCGCTTTGTGACTTAATCCCGAATCCCTACAGCGTTAATTGGAAAGCTTTTCAATTAGTTGGGTGTTGTAAGAAATTTGAAAGAGGTGTTCAGTCCGGGAATTGAAACTGAAACCTTAAGCATATGGGTCAACGCGTTTAAGTTTTTATCGCTCACCTGGTGCTTCAGATTATACCAAATTCACAAAACAAACACTAGAGCTTAACGTCTCTGAAGAAATTTATTTTTAATATGTCAAAACAGAAAAGTTTCGCCTTCCAGGAAGCACATACATTTTGCTTTTATAGATCATTGTAGTTAAATGTCGCACAGCATACAATTATCTACAAAGTGAATTATAAAATGTTAAATTTAAGAAATTAACGTCAAAAATATATTATTATGATTAATTAAGATAGAGCTACGCTTTTATCAATTTTATTAGTGTTTGTATCCATATCGCATCACATACATAGATACAGACCCTTTTCTTTTTTGGTCGTTCTGAACTATTTCGTCTAAAGGGAACAAAGTTGACACAGCTGTCCTTTAAAAAGTTGCAAAAATAGGGTAGTGTATATTATGAAGACTGTAGTAGAAGGGAGGGTCAAATATAAGTTTTCATTTCAAAGATTCTTTTAAGAAATTAAATAAATGAACAAAATTAATATTTTCCAAGGGGCTGCTTTTTCTAGCTTCACATTATTGCATCTCGTCACTTCAATTCCTAGAGGTTTAGTAAATGATTTAGCTCCCGGTTACATAAGCCTTTAAAGCCTGATTCGTTTCCGCATTGTTGGCATAATAATGATCCTTCTTTCCACAAAAATTAAAGTTCAAGGAGCTCAATACGCTGCAAATTCCCATTGCCAAGGCACAACACTCACGTTGAAAATAAGTTTTCAATATTTCTTCAAGCGCAAAACGATTCATTTCGTATTTTGGACGTATGATACTGACTTTCTGTTAAAATTGTGGGCGAGAAACAGCGTCAATATGACGACGAAGGAATTCACAGCATCGACTTGCGCAGAGCCCAACAATCAGCAGCAAAAATTTTCTGGTAGTAACAGGATTTTTTGGATGCCCACAGCTTTTATCATCTCCGACACTCACGTGTGGAGAATTAAGTAAGCCCCTTATGAAAAGTTGCTTCGACTTTCGGGGATATAATACACATCGTGCAGCATTTTTATTAAGGAATTGATTCTTTCAAATTTTCTGTCAAAAGAACAATACTAAATTGACGATGTAGCGTCGTTGTAGACATTCTTTTGAAGGTTTATTCGATCTAAAAATGAGACGGACTTAATACCTTCTTTTTCAAAAATGTCTTCTATTTGACCTAAATGAAATTATACAATTTTTGTCGCGTTTGTAAAATTATTTTAAACTTTCTCTTAAAACCAGTACATTTCTCGAACAAATTTATCGATGAGATCTTTGCTTCAAAATCTGCTTTGGACAAACTTTCTGCAAATAAAAGGCAAACCGCCTGAAAGTCAGCCAAAACAACCGCCGCCTTGGCGCTCTTTCAAATTCTGCCTAACGTCACCCCACCAGCCCTCACGTCAAGGTATTTATTGAAATTACTCTGAATAATTCACGTGTCATCACACGTCGGCCTTTGAATACCATCAATACACGCGCGTATTAAAAACAATTTTATTAACACTTTTCTCCAGTGAATTTTTAGGGAGACGCTAAAAAATTATATGTCGCTCCGCTTCGGCTAGTTGACGGCCATAAAGTTGACGTCGTCTACTGCCCCCATTGCAATGCGGGGCACTCAGTGATGGATGCTGCGTCATTACAGTGATAAACGCAATAAAACCGCAATGAAATTTTATTTTGGCCAAATTCTGCGGGTAGAGACGGCCGATAGAAAGAAAGAAAAAAACTGCGCCTGTGCCTGCGCCGCGCCATAAGTCTTCCGGTCCGGAAATAAATACCTTACGAACAGTACTTAAAAGCTAAAGCAGCTATAAAAGTTCATCATTCGAATGGGAGGGGGGGCTGTGTCTCAGTGTGGCGGAGGCAAAGAGTCGGACGGGTGAATACGACGACGTAAAATTTACTGTTATTCGCTGAGCCCACTTAAATACCCTCATCGTCCTGCAATAAGTGAATCCTTGCTTCGTCCATTTTGAATAGGCAATCGCCGAGGGATCTCGTCTTCGTTGTGTCCTTACACTTGAAATGGGCGGTAGCGGCAACGGCAGGGCTAGGTACCACTCGCCCCGTCTACTCCCCTTGGCATAGCAGTCACCGCCACTATCACCTCCGCGCCGTTCCAGCTCTGGGGAAAGTAATGGCCGCGGACGACCCACCGAAGAAATGAAACATTTTAACCCTCAACTGCCGCACAATAACTCACGCAAATGTAACTCAGTCTCCGGCCCATCCCGGCCCGACCCGGCCACCTAGCCGCACTCCCACCGTGTCGTGCCTGATGTCGGTTCCGGCCGTAAAATAAAACCATAAACGCAGTCGGAATGAAATTAATTATTTTCCATTAAACTTAAGTGTAATATAAAATTTCCTCGAAAGGCAATTTAAACCGTCAAGTGCCCATATAAATTACATCAGTTTCGCACAAAAAAAGAAACACACAAAAATAAACGATTAAGGGTTGATGGTGGTGCTCGCGATGTGGAGCACGGCCGGCGGCGCCGTGCCAGGGGTAGCGAGAAGCTCAGCAGCGCAGTGGCAAAACAGGCAAAAGGGATCGTTTATCCCATTACTCACCGCCGCCGAACAGGCATAGGTGGTAGCCAAGAACCACCCTGCCCGAACAGCGAGCACCCCCGCCACCAGTCAGTCCGACCCACCGCCCACATAATCGAAAGTTATACACCGAAATAGAAAAACTGAATGGCGATTACTTGTGGGGAGCAATTTAGTGAATTGCTTGTGTAGTGGTGGGCGGCAGCGGCAGCGGCGGAGGTTCAAGTCACCCCGGCCATTGTGCTACCGCTGCGACAACACTGGGAAAACCTTCCCCCAACCCCATCGGAACAGTGCTGGCGAAGCAAAAAGGTAAATAGGGAAAAGTCGAAGAAAGCCAAAAAGAAGAAGGGAAAAAAAACACACAAGTTGAGGGAGTGTTAGGGACATTTTCTTATGTGTGCATTGTTCCTTCCCCTGAAGAATGGCTGTGTGGGTGAGCAAGCACCCCCCAATAGGGTGGAAGAATGAAGTTTGTGTGTGTTCGTGTGTGTGGGAGCTGGATAATCTAAATCTGATGAAATTAAGGAAAATTGATTGTGGCTCTAGGAGGAGATAAATTGAAATGAAGTCAAATGGAAACTGTATACACTTGGCTTCAAATTATTTCCTTTCCTTTCTCTTCTTCGCTCCCCTCCCCCCAACTGTTCCCGCCGATTAAGCTGTTGTTTTGTTTTCTCACTCTGGTGATTTTCCCTGTAACAGATATTAATGGATGTTTCGTCGTTTTTTTTTTCTTTTTGTGTGATTTTTGGAAAACGGATTTATGTCTGGTGGAGATGAAAATTAAGTATGCTGGGTATGCACTCTGTAATTAGTCAATTCAGTATATATTTTGTGAGTATTGCCATTTTCATAGTAATCGTCAGATCGTGGTCAGTTATTGGAAACCATTCAGACCGTGATGCATTATTATGAAAAGTCTATAAATTGGCTCTGTTGTGACTTAAAGTATAGGTTTCCAACGTCACTACTTATATTCAGTGTCTCATTAATAGTTGATATAGTTACATACATTCCTCTTCTAACACCATTACAACTCATGCGTAAACACTTCCACTTTGAAGAGGTAGAATACAAAAGGAAAAGTTGTTTAAACAATTTTAAACTTGGACATCTAAGGTAAGCCATCGAAGTGTTTTTTATTGAAAGTTTTTACCTAATAAAGAGATTTTTATGCTGCCCAGAAAATATGTTCTTTCTAATTACACCCTAAAAATTTTGGCCAAACATTTAATTGCCCTTTTTCCAGAGGAGTTCTTACAGTTTGTTAGACCTTCTGTTTTGCATTAGGTAGCAAAATGTCTCTCATTCAGTGCATAAAAGTCCGTGAATAAGGAGAAATGCTCGTGATAGAAATCACAAAACAAGATAATTTTTCGAAAAAATGGGAATAATGAGTTCGAAGTGGAAATCTATTATTTGGTATCCGTCTTAACTTGACAACAATTGAAATATCTAAAAGATTAGACACTGCTAAACAAATTTCGCTTTGAACTTGAAAAAAAAGTGAATTGGGGACTGACAGCAAAAGGATGGGCTCCAGTTGGCCAAGATTGAACGTCTAAGTGAAAGATCGTTTGTTTTTGTGCTGAACTTCCGTCCACATAGGTTTAATATACCGATTGATTTTTAGAACAACCAATGTCGAGCTACAGAAAAATTAATTTCTTGTGAAAGTTTGTCTGCAAGTACTAAAGAAAGTTTAAACCAGTACTAAAGCCGAATTTTTCAATAAAAGTCAGAGAAAAACGATTGCTCTTAGCATTTTAATTGGGCTCAACGCATATAAAACAAAATTATTTTCCTGACGAATCAAAGCTTAAGCAACATGCTGGAGATGGGGGAATTCTTCCCCGTACATCTTAAGGATCATCTTAAGGATGCACCGAAAACTGAAGATTTAATAGTCTGCTTCTCTGAAGATGGAAGAGGTAGGATGGTCAATGCAGAAGTTTACCCGGGGGTTTGAAATTGTGTTACAGTCATCTGCGTTGAATTTTCTGGGTGACACTTGTAGATTTACTTTTCAACAGGAAAATGCTGCTTCCATACAGCTAAAATTGTAAACATAAAATAGTTAATTTTTAAAACGTATTTTTACATTTTTCATAAGAACTTCAGGTAATATTTGAATTTTTGTTTTGTATTTCTTGGATTAAAAAGAACAGCTCGAAGAACAAGAACAGCGCCGTAAAGAATGACTGGGATGATTCTTCTTTACGGCGCCGAAATTTGGACGCTACTAAAAGCGGATGATGAAGCAATTAGTCTTTTTAAGAGAAAAGTTAAGCATGCGATTTTTGGTCCTGTTTGCGTCTATGGCGTCTGGAGGAGAAGATTCAACCACGAACTTAATAGGCGGCATGCATAACTTAATATGGCGGCATGCACCTGGTCAAGCGTCTTCGGATACAACGCTTAAAATGGCTAGGCCATGTAGAGCGTATTGGCACCACTGCACCGGCCCGAAAAGTCTTCGAATCTAAGCCATTGGAACAACACAGCAGAGGACAGTCTACGCTTAGACAACGCACATAAGAGGAAAAGGACCTCAACCAATTTGGAGTGCGCAACTGGAAGCAGCTGGCGAGAGATCGTGCTAGTTGGAAAGGTATGTTGGTTAAGGCTCTGGTCCACTCCGCACTGTTGCGCGAGTAAAAGATGAAGAAGAAGAAAAAAAAGGTTTAAAAAGAAAGATGGCGTTTGCCTCTCTACAGCTAAGATCTCAACCGAATTATAAATATCTGGTGAATAATAAGACTACGCAGGTTACGAAGAAACTTATCTTCGTCAATTGAATACCAAATGTTCTGATCAGGACCTAAAACATGTTTTTTGCTGTCGCATGGAAAAACTTGTCTGTGTCCATAACCCTCCAATGTAAAGCTATAATAAAGGCAAGAGGAGGTTTAAAAAATACTAAAATCACTGCGAATTTATCTGGGAAGAAATAATGGAAAACTTTAATCATTAAACATTTTTCTTTAGCCCCTCGCATGAGCCATATACACTTGTACTTGAAAAACAAAAACACTTTTAGAGCAAACATCTTTTTGACAACACGTAACAAACTTCAACATTCTAAATGTATCATGAAGCATTTTAATACACAAAACAATGCAAATACTCTCTAGAAAATATATAACTGTTGTAACGAACTGGACAAAATTTAAAAAAACACAAGTTTGTAGAACAGTTTTGTGAACAGCTAGTCAAAAGGAGCTTTATCATTTTTTAGTTTAGTGTTTTGTTCAGTAAAAACTTTTGATTACTTACTAATTGCTTACAAACTAAAAATAACTAAGCACATTTTTAAAGTAAATTTGTAAATAAACAAATAGTTGTATTTGTCTAAAAAATTAAAATATTATGAAATGTTTTTTTTTAATTAAGTTTTTTTTAAACCTTAATGTAGGATTTTGTATATCCTCCATTGTTGCATTAAAACTTTTGTGCCACTTCACTTCATTGAAATTATGACAAAGTTGGGAGAGGAAGCAAATGTTCAGAATTGTGTTGAAATTAAAAAACAAAAATCTTCCGTTGCTGAATTGTATCGACATTTTGGGAGCTTTCCTAAAGGTGCATTTTCAATAATTTTAACAAACCAGTTACAAAATAAATGATTAACTTAATTAATTCAAAATTTTGTAAAATGACAGCGATGATACAACAATTGGCATACTGACTATTGACGATTATTTCTGTTTTATTATTCATATGAATTTAATTAATCACTTTATGCTTACCCTTTCGAAATATAATATGTGCTATAAAAGCAATGTCAACCCAGATTATGAATATCTGGAAAAGATCGCGATACCTACCATACATTTGTTTCTCTATGTAGCTCCCCCTGTTACAGCACTTTACATCAGTTTTAAGGGTGACTCGACTGAAATGTATCATTTATCGGGACCGAAGGGGTTCGCCATTGTTTTATCAATTTCAACTTGATTTCTCTCTATATTTCTTTCAGTATGTAGATGGTGAGTTTTTGCAAACACCAACGTTTTCTTTTTTTGTTTTTTTGTTCTTCTAGGAGTGCAAAGGCACATAATAATAATTCAGAATCTGTGTCATATTTATTGAATTTTTGGCGAATCCTTTGTGGATTTAATGGTGAAAAAGATCTTCCTTCAATTTTGCACATCTGGTGGTCGTCCTCTTTTCTGCGCAACTTCTTTGTTGCGAAAAAGATTACAAAAACCGCATAAAAAGTTTGAATATTACGTGTTTTGAAAATGCATGTTTTATACCACATGTGTACAATGTGAACTTCGATCCATTATTTAAAAATTCGAAATTTATGGCCGCAGTGGCGTCGTGGAGAGGTGCTTTCGGTTATACGCCGAAGGTTCGAGCTTCGATTCTTATACATACCTCTCATTCTTTTTTATTTTATGCCAAAATTCAGAGACTAATAAGTTTCTCGAAGTACGCAGATCGAAGTCGGAGATCAGTTACCACATTTACTTACATGTAAAAGTAGTCTTTGATCTGTTTGGAGAAATGCGTACATTATGTTTGCCGCAGTATTACCTTTTGCTTCGGGTTTATATAATTAAAAGTAAAACTATCGTGTCTTGCAGTCACGTGACCCGCTCTCAACACCCGCTCACGTGACATTTTTCAAATATTGGGTGTAATTTATTTCATCTGTTTCACAAAACATGGTGACAAATGACCATTTTATGCATTTAAGGTCTTCATAATCGTCGTCAGAGCAAACTGCAGTTCGTTCGATAGATATAAGTTCAATTAAACCACGCTACCTTTTCCCCAATATCGCACGCGTACCAAATTCAGAAGCCTAAATTTTCATCGAAAAATCCTCTCCTGTAAAGAAAAATAATTTATTAACAATAATAATTGAGTGGCACTACAGCCCACAAGGGATCAGGGCCTAGCTTCTAAAAGGTGATTTTTGGGTATTATCTTTTTGGCAACACTTGTTTAAACAGCTGACGCACGTTTCGTGTTTTGTTTTAGCGTCAAACATCTTCAGTTTGGTCTATTTTTTAACCATCAATCGTCTTACAAACGAACAACGCTTGCAAATTAATGCGTGCTCTGTTAAGAAAGTTCATCGCGCGCTTCTTCAATTTTATGGTTAGTTCATTTTTGGCTCAAAGGGTACTTAAATAAGCTGAATTGTCGATTTTGAAGTGAAAATCAGCCAGAAGCATTGCAAGAGCTACGAGTTACAATGCATCCAGAAACAGTCACAGTTTGGTGCGGTTTATGGGCTGGTGGCATCATTGGACCGTACTTCTTCGAAGATGATACGTATCGTAACGTAACCGTGAATTGTGACCGCTACCGTGAGATGATATCCAACTTTTTTTTGCCCAAAGTGCAAGAGCTTGACTTGCATGGCATGTGGTTTCAACAAGACGGTGCCACATGCCACACAGCACGCGCAACAATGGACTTATTGAGAGACAAGTTCGGTTAACGCCTTTAGACTATTTTTTGTGGGGCAAGACAAGCTCGCTTCAATTGACGCATTGTAAGACAACATTGAAGAATTTTTTTCGTGAGATACCGGCCGAAATGTTGAAATGAGCATGCCAAAATTGGACGAAGCGGATGGACCATTTGAGGCGCAGTCAAGATCAACATTTGCATGAAATAATCTTTAAATTTTATGGACCGAACTATCGGTTCAAATAAAGAAAATTTTTTTGGAATTTGATGTGTTTTTTTTAAACTTTCCTATAGCTTTTAAAAAATTACCCTTTACTCAGCAACTACTCGTGTTGTGCGTCAAACCTTGAACATCGGCGTGTGGGTCGACGCACTTACCCAGTACGCTACAGCGACTATTAGGCAATATAAAACAATGTGTGTTGGGGATCCCAAAAAATCTCACTGTTTGATGTGGATTCTTAGCTAGTAGCTGCATTGGTCTGTATTTGCTTGTGTTTGAATTAACTCTTCTATTTATAAGACATTTCAATAAAATTTTAATGCCCAAAGTATCCACTACATATGTATGTACACTCATTAAATGTTAATTTCGTATCTGGCAACACATTTAACAACTTCGAGCAAACACGCTTCCTTACTCACAACTATTTCTTGGATTATGTTCCTGACTGCATTCTAAGTAATCTGTATTTATTTTCATTTGAAAAGATTCTACTCCCACGTCAGGATCAGGATAAGAATCGGATATTGAAAAATCATTGCAACGTTACCGTCTCGTACTTTCCATTCGGAAGCCAATCTGAACGCTTTATTTCAATCTATACCAATCACCACCGACCAACCCACCCGGCTTGATACACCGTGAAATAATCCCATGACCTCGTACAAATTCAGATCCGAAAGTTAACAGAGAATGAAGCAGCCACATCCCACCCACCCAACTCGCTTTTCAACCACAATCTCTTTCTATTCCCCCGCTCCTGCCAGCCACCGCCGTCCTCCTGGGTCTTCCCTATTTGCTTTGGCCCTAATCTGTTTCTAGGAAACCAATTAGTTATCCGCACCCTGCGACACTCTGCAAAACAAAAGAAAATACATACATATCTACGGGTAGCCCAACGAATACGAAACGAAGCAAAAATCGAAACAGCAAAACGTAACACCAACTCGTTCCAGCGGGGAGCTCCTACGCCTCACACCCCAACTACCCAGCCATCCAGCCGTCCTTCACCCACGTACTGCTCTCGGGCTTCCTGCATAGAACAACAGAAGAAAATTAATACAAATAAATTGAGTTGTCAGAAATGATCTCCCAAATAAATGCCTTTGTGAGTAATTTCTTCCCTGCCATCCCCCAGTGAAACAGCACCAGTCCACCAGCCAGCCACCCGTTAAGCCAGCAGCCAGCAGCCAGTCAGCCCAGGCCAGGCCAGGACAGGCATCGCACAGAAATCTCTTCGCAATGTTGCCAACCCCACAAATTTAGTGCAGACCAGGCAAACATACTCCCACTGCGTCCGACCTGCCACTCTGCCATTCATCCCCCATTCGTTTCCATTCCATAATGCAAATTGAATTTCAAAGCGAGGAAAACGAGAAAATTTTCTTCGTTTAATGGCGGCTTCATAGGTGGTGATAGTAGCTCATCCATGCTGGGGAATGTCCCAAGAAAACCATGAAAACCGTAAAAATCAGCTCAGTTCCAAGTCAGGGACGGGGGCGACTCGACGCGCAGTCTCCTAGAAGGGGAAATGATGCCATGCCGTGCCGTGCTGTAGTAAGTGCTCGCAAAAGAGCAGTACGCACACATAGCCACAGTGAAAAGGAGGCGTGTCCACCACCACTGCCAGTCGCTTTCATGGAAGAGAGCTCAATTGGGGTGAATTGAGCAAACAACCCCGTTGCCGTTGTCATCATTGTCACACTGTGCTGCTGCCACTGCTGATTCTGCCTCTGCTTGCGCTGCCGTTCCTCTGTCCGCCATTTACATTGGAACGCGTTCAAAGTGAAATAAACCCTCGTGACAATCGCTGACGTGCTTGATTTCATTCGCAGACTTGCCCCGAGAAGGTTGTCGCTGTCACAGACTCTTCCATCTCGCCCGAGCTGAGCGTTCGGAGTTTCGCGTGTTCCCTTTGTGCGGTGTCTTGAACCAGAATTTGTGCCTCCTGCCAAGTGCAACAAGCGATCTTGGTGTTGTGATTGTGTTACATAAGCTCCGCTGCAAGTCCACCGCTTCCCAAGTCACATCCGAGCGTTGAGTTTGAAGACAAAGTTTCGGCCAAGTGTTCCCACACCCGGGCGTTAGGAAATTGGATTTACCTGTGTGCACGATTACTTTCTAGGCCGGTGTGTGTGTTGAATTTTCAACTTGAGTGATGAAAACTTTCCGGGAAAGTTAAATTGTTTCACAAACTCCACAGCACGAGGACGAGCAAAGAAAGGACTACAACGGCGACGACTTGTTCCACCTGACGCACGGCGTACTCGTGTATTGTGCTGCTCTTTTCGAGGATAATTAAGTACTTGATTGTGCGAACGAACGTCAGACAGACAGATACTCCTTCCTTGCGCTGGGCTTATGTGCTGAATTCGCTGCAAGGACGACGACGTGAGTGCCGTGCCAGAAATTTGTGCGAAAAAGTTTGTGTTTGTGCTCTGTACTGATATCCGTTGAGTGTGAGACTTTAACTCGGCGAGAACTAATTGCATCGAGCAATCGGTGTGCATTCTGGTTTGTTTGTTAATTAAACTCGTATTTCATCTCTTCGCCTCTTTTCTACGTGGAAACGTGCGGCGGGGCTTCCTCTTGGAACCCGCTAATTTAATTTCGACAAAATTTTCACGGACGGGAACAAGGTAATTACTTTCTGAATGTAAACGTATGAAGTGTTGGCAGTCTTCTGTTGGAAGGTAGTTGCATGGGTCCTTATATCATAAATGCAGAATTTGTTTCAAAACAAAAAAAAAAAAAAAAACAACAACCACCGACGGCTTGCGTTTGTTGGGTTTAACTGCTCCTGTAATATTTGCAGCTTAGCAGTTAGCAGCAGTTAATTTCGATTATCATTACATTTTTGAACAGGTGTTTCAAGTTAACAGCGTTTTCTAACATTTACTCGAAATCTGTCAATGATATTCCACATTATTTTTTGCTTTTTTCAAATGCAGATTTCCAACCTTTCTTGTAAAAATGATTTGCGAAAATGTCTAAAATATTCGGATATAAGGATCCCCTTATTTTAGACGGTTTTCCGTATTGGAGAGTGTAGCAAAAGCATATCAATGGTTTTTTTTTATCAATTTCGAATGAAAGATGTAATTTGTAATTTGTCTAAGGAATGATATAATGAAAGTTCCTCTGTATGTTTTACGAGTAACTAAAACCATCCTAATTTGGGTCTGATATTGAGTATCTAAATAGGAACTGCAGATTTTTCAACATTCAATATTGTTTAAGTTCAGTTGCTCTTTCTTTGAACTCGAATGTACAATGTAAGATAGGAAATGTGATATGATATGATACCTTCGCACTCTATTAATGTTCCTTCATTTTGCATCGTAGCCGATTCATAACTGCAAGTTTATGAAAAGAAAATCATGACATCCACATCAGGCATGTTCAGTTCCAAACACCGTATAACAAACTAAAGTATCGACCACATATATATCTGTAAAATACATTTTGGCATTTAATTTAATACAATCTCAAAATGTAAACTAAAGAAATAAATACATCCAAATAACTAAAACCTAAATATGATCAAGGTCTACCTTTTTCAGTAAAAATTTCCTCGTGTTGTGTGCTATTTGTTTCTTATAAATAGAGGGGACCTGCAGTTTATTGCCGAGTCCGGAAGACGGACGCAAAGGAAGTAGACAATGTTGAGTAGAGAAAGAGATGTTGCTCTAACTGAATGCGATAGGTTACCTTCGGCGTGTTGTTTAAATCACTTTCCAAAAAACTTCCAAACTTTACAAAAAATTAAATCAATTTAAATTGTCTAAAAAAAATTGGAAAACGTTGAAATTGAAACGAAGTACTTTATTAGAGGGTGGTCGCCGTGGCGTAGTGGGTTAGTGCGTCGATCCCTACGCAAAAGGTCTAGGTTCGATTCCCGGACGAAACAATTCGCATTGTTTCGCACCACCTCTTTCGAGTTGCTGACAACACTCAAAGAGTACTAATTGTCTATGAAAATCTCCTTAAATCCCCGCCTTCGGAATCGGCAAAAAATTTTAGGTCCCTTCTACTCGTGAAGAACAATAACATGCACAACACGAGTAATTATTGTAGAAGCTCGACCCTGGTCCCTTGTGAATTGTAGTGCCATTCAATTATTAGTAATAAGTATATTTTTGCAATACTTTTGATATTCAATTTCGTTTTCAATTACTTTTAATATTAAAATGAAAACTATTGAACACAACTACAACTACCTTATTCTACCTTAAATTAATTCTGTTCAAGTGTACTTAAATCTAAGTGAAATAAATATTCCAATCATTACATTTCTCTACCACAAGGCTTAGGTACTGTTTCTTGTATTTCTTGTCCCTTACACGGACAATTTTCGCTCTTCACCTCGCTAAATATGAAGTTTTGCTTCCATAAAGATCAAAATATTTTCCATATACAGTACTAACTGATAAACTGGGTCGGCCTTAGTGGTCCCATTTTAAAGGTCCATGCCAATTAAGTTTTTTACATGTAGTGTAGTGAAACATGTCAAGACTTTTTTGGAATAATAATAATGCCCATATATAGTCCAAACAATTTTTTCATGAAAAATGCCTTAAAATGTTTAGATCACAGGTGACACCTGCAACTTTTTAAATATATCCCAATGAAAAATATTCGGCAGAGACAAGCCAATTATTAGTATCACAACGAATTGTTTGAACGGAGTTGAAAATTTCGTTTTGGTTAATTTTTCGCCCAATTATTAGATGCCGCAACATCATCATAGTCAAGAAATTTGTTGTCATTGTAGACTCGGGTATTATCACGTTTGACACCACATTGTCCCCTTTCAAGAAAACCACATTACACATTTCATATTTCGTACGTTTTGTTCCAATGCCACTTAAAGAGGCAAATGTGTATGTGTTTGCACTGGCCCGAAGCATATATTTTGTAGAAAGTAGAAACTTGCAATTAGGACTAACTAAAACTCGCAGAAGATTGAATTCAATTTGATCGAGTTGAGTTTTAAGTGAAATTTCGCTTTTTCTTTTTAAAAATCTCACATTCGCTTGCCAATTTCAACCTAGAGAATTCTTTGATTACTTTCCATAAGATTTAATTCAACATATAGGGTTTACCATATGATAAGCAAGAATCAAGACTAAACAAATAAACAAATATTTTAAGAGATATCCTTCAAGGAAGTTATGTTCCTGTGGGGGGCTTTCTAAGAATGACGGACAGTTTAAGACCATTCGCTTGCGAAACAAAATCTTAGATGTAAGGCACTTTCAGCCACTTCATTTTTTGACGCGTAGTGCGCATTATTAAAAAAATATAAGAATATATTTTTTTCTTTCTCGTTTCTATGTCACTGGAATTAAATTGTTGTTGTTGTCTTAATTGAATTACAATGTAACTAGATGCCTGGAACCAAGTCTCTATAAAAACCAGTCACGCAATTGAGTTCGTCCGAGATAGCAATAAACCACTGTTCTGCTTTGTAAGTGTATTATCGACACATGCACATTTTTGTTTCAGAAGACGATAAGTTCCAAAACAGGTAACATGTCCGCTCTAACTAGGACTCAGCAATTATAAAAGTTCACTTTATGGGCTAAGGTAGCTTCATAACGATTATGTTCAAAGCGAAAATTGTTTCTCAGCAAAACCAGCTAAGTAATAATTAGAACTGTTTAGGAAGCTTAAGCCCTTCGTTAGATGAGTGTCTCTTAAGCCTTGCAGGAAGTTACGTGGGTGGAGGATGGCTTCAATTTCTTCCTTATCTATGCAGCTTCTAAAGAATTAAAAATGGGAACTCCCAATCTGCTCGTGTGTTCCCCTATCAGCCAGTGTCCAATTATTTATCTTATAACTAGGTCAAATCTCCAAAAAGTTCAACACAATTACAAGATACTAACATCATCCCAAGTAACATGAACCAGATTCATTTTGATACAAGACAAGTATTGTTGCTCTTTCGTCAAAATCATATCAATTAAAATGTACGTAGGTGAGTTGTGTATTCATTTTCCACCTTAAAAGGACAGCCCCTTAAGTGGACAGACAGTTCTTTGGGTTGGTTAGAAAAACTTATTCAGAAACTGGGGTTACTGTCTTAATTCAAAAGAGAATTATTCTAAATTGAATAGATGATTCATAAAAATGTATAATGTACGATATTTTCAACGATACAAGAAATTATTTAAAAAAATGTTATTAAATAAGAAAACACTGAAGTTTGTTTGAAGTGTTTTCAAACATCACACTTGTTTTTTCAAGGATAAACTTTACCATTCATACATAATCAAAATCATGTCCGGACTACTACGGAAAACCGCCTCATACACCTCATACGCCTCATCATTTCATGCTTGGGTTTAAACCTTACATTTTAGTCACTCTCATCTTCTTCTCATTCTTTTTCACATCGATTAAGTTGCATTGAAAGCTATTATTGGCTTTTATTGGGGGAAAATCTTTGAATAGACATACAAACAAAAATCTTGAAATTTAAAGTCCATTAAGCCTAAAATCCCAAAATTGAAAATGGAAAATATAATCCCGAAAAGAAATACGTTTTAGAAGAGAATACGTTTTTATTTAAGGGTGGCTTTGTAGCCGTTTTCCTGCTTGTGATCACTGTAGGATTTACAATACGTGCGGTATTCAATAAATGCATATTGATCAAATTTTGTGATTTCTTGATTTAGGACTTTTCAGAATGTTTACTTTTTGAGATATCAGTTTCTGAGATTGCGCACATTTACTGTGATTTTAACCATAATGTTTTTTTTTTTTTAAATTTTCTACTCAGGGGCTTTGTTCAACTACAAGTCACAGTTGTGTGACCTTAGGTCTTAAATAAAGGAGTTTGAATGTGGCATTCTAAAAGAAATTTAGAAAATCAATTTACGTTGTCTAAAAATAACATAAATCATATTTGTTGCCTAAATACGAAATTCGGAATAATATTAAAGCGCCTTGAAATTATTTTATCAAAGCATTAATTCAAAAATTGTATTTACACTTTTTCTAGCGAATAGAAAAAAGTATTGCTTAGAATATTGTGTTGGCCTTAATGTGCTGAAAAACACCTCTTCAATCATTTGCGTTTGTGACCTCTTAGTTTGTAATTTAATGTGCGGTGGTAACACTTTGAAAAATATTTTTTCGACAACGTTCACTTGCAGTTTAAAGGTCAAATAACAACAGAGTGCTGTTGCGGTCGTCCTTTGATAGGAGTTTTATCGCTCTTATAAGAATGTGTGTCATTGTGCGAATTCAGGTGTTCACACCATAATGTAACATGTGCGTTCAAAAATTGTAATTTTCTAAAACACAGCTTGCAAAAAAATATGTAATTATTAATTCCCCAAATCTATATTAAAAATGTTTTGCTTAAATTAGTAGTCCTAATAGCTACCAAAAAAATCAAACGTTTGAATATATAATGAAAAACAATAGAACTATTTCTAAGCCGTCAAAATGCCCATAAGGAAATATCTCCATTCTCTCTCCAGAATAGATATCTATATTCAAAACTTCCTGCCCACCTTTTCGATATTACGGTTTGTCTGCACGCTATCTCCCTATTTTGACGGGTACAAATGCCATTCAATGTCAAAAGGCGACTGTTGGGATTTGAGTGGAATGCCAACTCTAAGAAACCACGTTTTTTATAACCCCTTTTTTGGCAGTTGTCAACAACTTGAATTTTTGGTCAATTCCTAAATCGAGCGTAAGATGTGACGCACCTTCCCGACAAACTGCGGCGCCCACATGTAGACATTTGTATTTGAATTTTGTAAAATTTATCTTGAAATAGTCCCAAAAGATGTCACTTTGGTCGTGAGGACTGAAATTGTGTAGACAACTTCCTCCTGGTAGGCATTTATAGGCCAGGTATTTCTTACGCATTATTGCAAAAGCTGGGATTATAAAGTGCCATATAAAGTGCAAAAATTGTTGGTAAAGTGCGCATAGGGAAATATTCGGAACATTGCACTCAATGATCTAAACTCTGCATCGCCTTTATGGCGAACTTCACAATTATCTACAATTTTCAAGACTTCTTAAAAATAAATGGTAGTGCCTAAAATAAGGAAATGATTTAAGTTAAAATTAAGGATGAGAGTCGGGAAAAAAGAAAACCAAATTTTACAGCAGTAAATTGGTTTTGACGGATAAAGAAGCCCTTAGTCTTTTCGAGAGAAAAGTTTTGCGTGCGATTTTTGGTCCCGTTTGCGTCGATTGCATCGGGAGGAGAAAATTTTACGACAAACTCTGTGGGGTGTATAGCGACATACGCCAATCGTCTTCGGACGCAACACTTAAGATGGCTAAGCCATATAGAGCGTATGAACACCACCGCTGCGACCCGAAAAGTCTTTGAATCTGAGCCATTGGGACATCGCAACAGAGTACGGCCTAGGTTGAGATGGATTACACAAGTGGAGAGGGACCTCAACTAACTTGGAGTGCGCAACTGTCGGCAGCCGGAAAAAGATCGTGCTGGCTGGACAGGCATGTTGGTTGAGGCCCAGGTCCACCCGGACTGTAGCCCCACAAGAAAAAGAAGAAGAAGAAGAAATTGATTTTGACAATTTATTGACGTTATTACCGACATGAACTACTATTGTACTTGAGTTAAGGCACTTTGCAGGTTTTCCCTTAAGCTAAAAAAATGACTTTGCGTCAGGGACAAGGCTAAGTAACTAAACGTTTTTTTTTCAGCTCGTGCATTCGTCGAACTGCTTCTTCAGAACTCCTAGGCTTTTGTTTCCTTTGTGATACGTAGCACAGTATTGTTGTCAGCGGTGACATCATCTTACTTTCATGTTGAAACAATTTTTTATAGAAATAAATCCCCCTTCTCCGTGTCATAAACACACTATAAGTTCATCTGTACCTTCAAAGTCTTGTCTAGATCCCTGACGTGTTCCTATTTCGAAAAAAATGCTACTGCTAAAATGGGGCTACTATTGTAAATGAGCCTGGCCGTTATCGGTTTTGAACTGTTACCATTATCAAGTTACTAGAGTTCTTGTATTTAAGACTTCAGATTGAGTATTTTTAAATGAAAAGCTGTTTCCATTTGTTTAAATATTTTTTTATTAATATTTGTATTCTTTATTCTCAACAACAAAAAAAAAAACAAAGAAACACACTGGAAGTAGGTATAGCAACTCACAATGGAGATTTTGTTTGATTAGTCATAACAATTGACAAACTGTGTTTTTTTACCTGGAGAAACTTATTTCATGTCTAAATGTTCCTATCCTCCCTGGAGTTGATGGACGTTCATTGAAATCCCATCAACTTTACAAAACAATTCCCGCACA
This sequence comes from Eristalinus sepulchralis, assembly GCA_944738645.1. Lineage (NCBI taxonomy): Eukaryota > Metazoa > Arthropoda > Insecta > Diptera > Syrphidae > Eristalinus > Eristalinus sepulchralis. Next base: position 1,633,722 of record OX122883.1, read on the forward strand.
CTTCCTTGAGATTATTGAATTTCCCTCAGCATAATGACATTATCCTCTCATCTCAGCCCATTCACCGGTTTAATCGGCGATAAAATCTGATCCAAAAACGAATCTCTCATCTCAGCGGACACGATCGTCTCAAGTGCTGTGCCGGGCTCGTGAAGTGTTTTGTTTCATACCTCGCCCGTGAAATTGCACGCTCCGCTCAACTCTCAAGTGCCTCCCTTCACAATGCCCCACACGATAGCCATCTTCCCGGAGCACGCAAACATCCTTTCTGCGAAATTAACAAGCCACTCATTCACAAACGAATTTAATTCGAATTACAATAGACAGGATAATGAAAACAGTCCGCTTACCTAAGCTAATTTGTGTCAATTAAGCGTTTTCCAAAAGCAATCGATTAAATGGCCGGCCCACTTGGTGTTTCCCGCCGATTATGTAATGTAATGACGCTCGCAATCCAGTGAGCCGGGATGGGCCGGATAAGCCTGCCCACCGGCAGAGTGCGCTATTTTTATGCATGACCCACGCGGCGTTGCCAATCGAAAAACTCCACCGCTGACGCTGCGCTGTGGCCAAATCCTTAAAAATTGCATGAGCAATATCGGATTAAGTGGGTCGGTGGGACGGTATGGCGGACTTAATTAAATAAATATGATTCGACATCTACATTGGCGGTCGTGGCGGGCTGAGCTGGACACTGGCCGCTCCGCCTGATCGAAAATTCAATCCGAAAAGCCAAAAAGTGATCAATTAAAATGCAGTTTGAATAATTGATTGTAATTAAACAACCCTTGCGGGCTGCAGTGTCTGCCGGGCTGGCCGAGTCGCGCTGGTCGCCGGTTGTCGGTTGCTGGTTGCCGATTGCCGTGCCGGTCGCCGATGGCAAAAAGATGGCGTCGCCACCGTCGTTGTCGTTGTCGTTGTCGTCGACCGTCGATGGCCGCAGCACAAGCCATCGGAAAGTCTCGCGTCTAGCACAGCAGACCAACAGCAGCGTTGACTGCGGATGTCATCCCTCCCGCTCCAAACAAGCCTTCGATAGGCAAATTGAAAAAAAAAATACGCGCACACCAACAAAAACACGCTCCTTCATCGAAGAGGGACGCACTGCAAAAAGAGAACCGACCAACTGGTAGCTCTGAATTGAATTGATAAGCCACAAATTAATTAAAACTGGCGGCGGCGGTCAGTTCTTTTGGCGGGCGTTTTTCTGTTCGATTATTCCGTGTATTCCGCGTTTTTTTTTTATTTTTTTTTTGCTTTTTTCGCTTTCGCAATTCAATAAAGAAATTATTGAACAAAATTGCGGAAATTTGATTAAGCGTCGATGTCGATGTCCACGTCGCCATTATGGAGTGGAGTGCTAGCCTTCGCAGTCACTGAGTGTGGTCCGGACCTCGTACCCAGCGGGGAGGTGGGGCGATTGTTTAGAGCGTTAACGCACCATCCCCGGATAGCTATACGCGACATGTCACACCAGACCAGTGGGGGTGCATATGAGGGATGGAAAACCGATTCAAAGGGTTAACGCGGCACTGCAGCACCAAGACTAAGAGAACAGTATAATTGACAACATAAGCCGCAACCTTAGGCAGAGTTTCCATGTCTCACAGCCGCCCCTCTCAATCAGCTGATGCGATGACGCTGTGATGATGATGCGAAAAGTGTCAGCGGATTTTCGTGTCACGCTCAGCGGATGAAAGCACAACCGACAAGCCCCAGAGAGGGCCTATAGGGAAAATTATGTCGTTACGGGGAACGTAATTGAATTTAAAATTTAGCAAACGTCGCAAGTATCGTTGTCATATCATAATCATAGCACTGATGCGGGTCGCCGCCGCCGCCGCCGTCGCGTTGTACGCGGTGCGGCAGTGTTCATAAATAAAATCTATGCCGGCTGCAGAGCGACACACGGTGACAGAGGGCGGTTGAACGGTGACAAAGGGAAAGAAGACGACGACGAGGATGGGGCAGCCGGTGGCAGAGATCTAAACATCACCGAATCTCAAAGTGACCATGCGCTTCACGTTCACGTTACCTACGCTCAATTGCCACAATCAAATTCAAAAACAATTGCCTCAATTTAGCAGACGACTGAAGCGGGCAGACTGCGACGGATGTCGGATGTCGGAGCGAAGTGTAACACCATCACTGGTAGTGTGATGTGGTATATAGTTATGGCAAATTGACTACTGCTAATGGCCCGCTCGACAGGGGATGATGTGGAGCGCTGCCTCGTCTCGCCACCGTCCGAGATTCTATTGCACAAATGCATCCAACAGAGAGTCGCTGCAGTAGCCACCACCGCCACCGTCGCCATCAAACTTATATCTGATTATGAGGCGAATTTTCATTCCGCCAGATTGCAGGTCAGATCGACGCTGTCTGTGCGAGGCCGATATAGTTGCTGTTCCGCCACTCTCTCACTCTCGCGAGAGTCCAAACTGAATTAAGTGCAATATCAGTTCTGATGGCATTATGGAATCGCACGTGGATTGTAAATAATCTCGGTGATAATTTGCACTTTAGATTTCCCATTTCCCCATTTCCATGCGTCGCGGTCTGCACTCTGATCTGGGCTCGTTTGGCTCGTAGGCAGTCAGTGGCGAGTTCGCGCGGCACAGCGGCTGTGAGCGGTTGCCGGGCGGAGACAGTAGGCTGTGGGCAGGCAGCAAGCGGTAGTGAGTATGTCATGCTGCTTAATTAGAATTGTCATGGCTTGCAACAAGGTTTCCAATCTGCCGTCTCTCGAACAGCATGGGTGGGCGGTTGCTTGAGCTAGACAACTTCGCCTGCTTCAAGTTTCATCCTTTTTCCCCACGTGCTGCCGCCGCCGCTGACTCACACTGCGCTGAAAATATTCAATAAAGGCATCGAATTAATATTAATTCAGGGCAATTTGATTGAGTCACAAATAATTCGTTCGTGTCGAGTGTTTACATAAAATGTCAGTCAGGCACGCAGTTTGCGAGGGAATCCTGTGTGCACGGGATGCACTTACTGGCGTACACTTGCGCCACGACGCGCTGGTCGAAAAGACGATAAGTTCGGCGAGTGGCCGGCGCATCCATCGCAGTCGTGATCGACGTTGTCGGGAGAGAAAATGCAATTAATTTGTGCCAGCCAATTGATTTGTTTAAGGACAATTTAATCAACGGCGTTATTATACAGAGAGCGAGAGACACTGGCGCAAGGAGTGTGAGTGCAGTGCGGCACTTGTGCAACCAAATTGCAGGCGTCTATGGGCCGACAATAGAGAGAGCACAATGGCATGCGAGCACAACACGCCCTGCGCTCGTGTGGTGGTGCTGTGCGCTTAATCGAATCGAATCGAATCGATGTGTGCTTGTCGTGCGCTTTGAGCAACAATAATTTCTAATTGAATCGAATTTAAGGTGCAATTGACAGTAATAATTGAAATCTGATTGGTGGAGTGGCGAGTGAGTGAGTCCTGATTCGAATGTGAATGCGGTTGAAGAGCGAATGCATCTGATCGCTGACGACCTTGATGTATCAAGATGATGGAGAGTTTATTTTGGTCGTGTCGATGTGCCGATTCTTTGTACATGAAGATCATTGAACACATGGTGTGCTAGTGTTTGCTGTTGGGAATTTAGGGAGCATTTGAATAAGCACAATTTCTTGAGATTGCCTGTATGGGAAATTTTTGTGTAACTTAAAAAATTGTAAGAACAAATTTTGTAAACATTCATCAGGACGCAAGGTGGAGGGTTTGCAATTTTTAAAGAACGTAAATTGAAATTACCAAGTGGGACAATTGCAAGTTTTCTTTCTGTGTCAATACAATAAAATGAAGGAGTAAACATTCCCGCTAATAATGAAATAAAATGTCGTCTAAGTGGCTGCCGCCCCTGGCTTCATTCATTCGGATTCAGTCACAATCAATCCCAGAAGTCCTTGCTGATGATTTTGACTGTAGCTTTTGGGGTGCTCGATTAATATTGGCTTTAAGTGCTTGTACGGTTTCTGGATTTTGGCATAACATCGGATTCCCGAAAAAAGGGCCAAATCGCACTTCCGAAGCGTCGATTGGCCATAAACCTAACCTCCAAAAAGTCCACAAAATGTCCATATGGCAAGTGGAGTGTGTATTGATGGATATCCCAAAGTTATAGACCTAGCTTAACAAATTGAGCTGCAACCCGTTGTCAGTTTTAACAGGCTTTAACAAAACTTTCGACAAGATTTCAACTTTCAAGTTTTTAAGCTCCAAATTTTTGGCTTTCTAGCATGGGTTGAGTCGTATTTGAAGAACCGTAAATACTAATTTGTATTATTATTGTAAGCTTTCAATACTTCCTCTGGGATTCCTCAAATTTTATCCTCAACGTTGCCCCTCACGGTCTTGAACTCACAGAGACTTTCAATGTCAGAAAAGGTTTTAGACAAGGCGACACACTGTCAAAGCGGCTGGGGATGAGCTGGTTGGGTACATGCACCAGCTTATCTGTGAGATATGGTCGGAAGAAAGCATGCCCGACGAGTGGAATCTTAGCATCGTATGTCCGGTCCACAAGAAAGGAGACCCCTTCGACTGCGCCAACTAGATCAGTCTCAGATCAGATTTTCTCTGCCGTATTGTGTGAATGCCTGAAACCGTTCGTCAATAACCTGATAGGTCCTTATCAGTGTGGTTTCAGGCCAGGGAAGTCCACAATCGACCAGATCTTCACACTGCGGCATATTCTGGAGAAGTCCCAAGAAGTACAAATCGACACTCACCATCTATTCGTCTATTTCAAGGCCGCGTATGACAACGTGCATAGAGACGAACTATACAATGTCATGTCTAGTTTTGGCATCCCTACCAAACTTGTCAGTTTGTGTAGGATGACGATGGAGAACTCTCGCTGCTCCGTCAAGGTCGGTAGCGAACTCACCGAGACCTTCGATGTCAAAAAGGGATTTAGACAAGGCAACGCGCTGTCATGCGACTTCTTTAACATCATTCTTGAGGGGATCGTGCGTAACTCACACGTCAACATCAGAGGCACGATCTTCAACAAGTCCGTTGAACTGCTAGCTTATGCCGATGACATTGACGTGATCGGCCGAACTCAGCGAGCCGTCAATGAGGCGTAAGTGGGACTGGTGGTAAACGAGGGCAAATAGAAGAACATGCTGTCATCGAAGAAGGACGCAGAACATCGACGTCTTGGACAGAGCGTCAATATGGGCAGCAGACATTTCGAGGTAGTCAAGGACTTCATCTATCTCGTCTCCGCGGTGAATAGGGACAACAACATCAGTACCGAAATCAAGCGCAGAATCACTCTTGCCAATCGCTGTTTCTTTGGGCTTAAGAGGCAATTGAGTAATAAAGCCCTCTCTCGAACAACTAAGGTGACAACAACACCGTGATCATCCCAGTCCTGCTTTACGGCGCAGAAACCTGGACGCGTCCCTAAGCCCTAAGTCTTTCTAAGGGAAAAGTTTTGCGAGCGATATTTGGTCCTGTTTGCGTTGATGGTATCTGGAGGAGATGATTGAACGACGAACTCTATGGGCTGTACAGCGACATGCGCCTAGTCACACGTCTTCGGATACAACGGTTAAGATGGCTAGGCCATGTAGAGTGTATGGACACCACTCGCCCGACCCGAAAAGTTTTCGAATCTGAGCCATTGGGACAACGAAACAGAGGACGGTTCAGGCTAAGGTAGCGCATACAAGGGAAGAAGGACCTCAACCAACTTGGAGGGCGCAACTGGCGGCAGCTGGCGAAAGATCCTGCTGGCTGGAGAGGCATGTTGGCTGAAGCCCAGGTCCACCCCGGACCGGAGCGCCACAAGAAGAGGAAGAAGTCGCTGCTTGCATGGTTTTGAAATACGCCCCTGATAGGAAACGTATTTCATCTCCGGCTAGCGCAACAATCTTGAAATACCTTAACAATTTCCTAATTTGATGTTACGAAGGCTTACTTGCTATCAAATATTATATAGGGACAGATTCAAAATAAAAGATTCTTTCTACTTCTCTCCAGACCATGGTCGAAGGTTGACTTGTTTCCACCTGGAATTGCGAAGCACCAACTTCATGTAAAAAAAAAAACCCAAAAGGAAGTAATATATTAATAGAAGCAAAAACGGGGGCAGTACTTTTCCAAAATACAAACTAATTTCTCACGGCGAAGTTCACAACCGTTTCGTGAAACAGCAAAGCAATGGCAGAGCGATTTAAGTAATTGCACGTCCACCAGGTGCCCAAACTCCGACCGCCGAGCACACCCAAACCACTCAGTCCGCCACCGCATTGCAGTGCGAAAACAAATGTGAATAATAATTTTTTAATTTATCTGAATTATTTTTCAACTTTTGTGAATTTATTACCCGAACACGCTTCTGGTGCTGCTCTCAACAGTTTCAGCTTAATTTGTGCGAATAATTTGCACCTGAGCTTGAGCGGAATGATGAAGTTAACCCCGGAAATGGGTGTGGGTCTACTCCATTTCATTTCATTCGCACCGGAGCGGCAGGTTGTATACCCGGTGCCGTGCTGGCGCTGGAAGGAACAGCAGCAGCTTCATAGATTTTCATTTCGAAATGAAATTTAAAATAACAATTTCTGGTTGTCGCTCCGACACGTCCCCACCGGAATTTGGGTTTCTCATTTCATCCCTTCTGCTGCGGCAGACCCCGGCAAGAGTTTTAATTTGTTATTCCGTGCCATTGTGTGCCTGTGGATCGGCGGTGTCTGTGTGTCGGGGGTGTGTGTGTGTTTTGTGTATTTTTTTTACACTCGCGCCCTGTTGCTGGATGGGTGGCAGGCTGGCAAAGTCCATTAGTTAGAGCGTCAGCTAGCCGAGACCCTTTTAGGATGAATTACTATCCGCCTCCACAGCATTCACCGCATCCACCGGCCAAATGGAACACACATATGCATCAGCAGCAGAGGCAGTGGCTGGCGGACGGCTCGATTCCGGCCGGGCACTGCTCTCGCCAGCTGCGTTCATTTAATCATCGCTGAGCGGTGATGATTTTGTGCGTTTAAAATGCAATTTCCACTCAAATCTAATCCGGCGTCGGCCTGGTCACCACGTTTAGCATGCCAAATGGAAAATACGGCCGAGTGACAAGTGTGCTCTCTCTGCATCCACATTCAATTTGCCCAGCTCTGCGGTGTATCTGCTTACCCGTGCCACGGCATCAGCGATGGTGTCCGTAACGTGTCGACACTGATGGTGTCAGTCGGTCGGTGTCAATGTCAGCTGCCGATGCAGATGATATTTCACGAAATTTTAGCAACAAATTACATTATTTGCCATGATACCTGGGCATTAGCGCTCGCTGGCAAATGGAATCAGATTTTGGAATCCTAAATGAGAGGCACAGACACACAGCGAGTGCCGGAGGGGCACACTTGTGTACGCGTGTAGACCTCTAGGCCGCCCTCCAGCACAGCCGCCGACGTCGACGGCCAATTGAATAATTGAAAGTTTTAAGTGTGACTATTTTAATCTCGTATCCAGGTCCGTGGGCTTGATGGTGATGCTAATGCAGCAACAGCAGTGCAGTAGCAGCAACTCTGAGGCAAGGTCATTTTGAGAGATCTAGCAGCAGTCGCCAGTGGAAAATCGGTTCTAAGTACCGGTAGCTTCGTGGGTGGATGGTTTAGAGATTTATGATCATTGGTAACAGCGTGTGTCACAGGCGTCCTCCATCGTGTCCGCTTGGGCCGCTTGGGAAAGGATACCTTCTGGCTGTGCAGGTTTTTACTGGCAAACAATGATGCCCCATGATGTCATGTCGGTGCGAGCAGCTGCCTCATTAAATTCACTGAAGTGCTGTCCGCCATCCGGATGACAATTTATAGAAAAGGCACAAGCGCGGCCGGATAGGAGAATAGACTGCCTAATCGACTGGCCGCCCGAGCCGAGTGCGCCACGCCAGACCGGACTTGTGTTTCTGTGTTTCGTTTTAATTTAGTTAATTCAAATTAATCAAGGGAAATTGCATTTTACTGCATGTGAATGTGCATAAATTAGCGTAATTGGCGTTAGCTGATGCAACATGGAACGGGGCTGCTTTCGCGGTTCCCATCTCGCAATTAAAAAGTTGTCGATGACCTTTCATTTGAGCAGATCCTTGCGCTCCCTTGGGAGAGTTGACGTCTGATTGAGTGAGTGAACTGTATGAGTCATCTGCTCCCGCCGCGAATGGAATGCGTCTTGACAATCGAAACGCTTTCGTGTCCGTCAACATCTGCTGCGTCACTTTGACAATAAAATTAGCGACACGAGTCACCGCGCTACTGGCGTAAATAGCACAATTGAGAGGCACTAATCTCATTAAATTAACTTAACTGGGACAGTGCGCGGTCTTGGACGCTTTACGCTCGGCTCCAGTGTCTTTTTGATTTCGTTTGTTCAGCTCGTATCCCCGCACAAGTGTTGGGAATTAATGTTAATTCAATAATCGTCTGTCGTGGTGAAGATGCGTGCTGCTGAGGGCCTTCTCTACGTTGCTTTCGAAGGGTAAGATCTTACTCCCTCTCACCGCGTGGCTCGCGTTAGGGGCCAGAAGGAGGCCTCGCAAGTGCCCTTAATCAAAATGTTGAATGTGTTCCACTTGAAGTTAAATTTACTTATTAACTTTTTTGTTGGCTGCATGTGATTGAATGTTGGTTTGTTGTTCGCGCTATAATTAATGATTTAGCTGGCGATGCACATGTTGGATGGGAGATGTCTAGTAGGAACTCCAAATGATGAGGGCAATTAATGCGTTTAATTTGAATGCCAGTAGAATTGGGCAGGAACGTTTATTTAATTTCACGACGTGCATTATGATAAGTGATTCTCAAACGCTATGATGTGATTTTCGGGGGTTTTTGAAGGGTTACTCTAGGAATGGGAATCAGAGTGCAGGGTGGTGACGTTAAATTATGTAATTGAATGTAGACATAGATCTTTGGGACCGATAATGAAACTATTCAATTGGAAAACATGGAATTCAGATCAGATATGATTGCTTTCTGAATCGCACCAAGTGAAAAAATATCATACTTACGCCCATGATGACAGCGACAACGAAGTGACAGATAAATGTTCCACTATTACTTGAATTAGAAATAACTCAAGTGACATTGATCACTTGTGTGGCCGTCTGATTTGATTATCGCCAATTTTCAATGATTTTATTCTAAAAACGTGTAAGTTGCATCATGTTTGCTTTTCAATGTTTTCGAAAAGTAATAACCGATGCGAGACTAGACTTTCTAGACTTTCTACCTTTTCTTTCTACATATAGTATGAGAAAATATTTCAGTCCGGGATCACGTCGGGTAGACAGGCTATTATTCGCAACATCAATGTCAATTTGACATAACATATAAGGGCGTAATTTATTTTTGTTAATTAACTTTGATCATGTGAATTGCGCTTTAGTGCTGTAACTATAGAGTATAACTTTCGTTTCCAAGTACTTAAAGTTCGCTTTTGGTACAATATTAGAGCTGGGGTTGGCGTCAAGATTAGAAGTATAGAATTCTACAACTCCAGCACTTTTAGAATAAAACAGTTGGATGACACCGGAATTATGAGAAATGAAGTGAAAAAAGAGCTTACTTGCACAACAAGAGGCTTACAAAAGTACACAAAAAAATTATCTCTATCTATCTGCTTGCAGGAGGATAGTTTCTAAAATTTAAAAAAAAATTTAAAATTCAGAATATTTGCAGGCACATCGACCTTACTTAATTATTAGGTACATATTTAATTTTTACGTATTTTTAGTTCTCATGTGTTAAAGTTGAATAAATTAAGCATTTGTTCAAAAAATATGTAGTGAAACTGCAAAACTAACTTGGTCTGCTTAACTGGTAGTTGATGGAAGAAAGATCTTGGCATCTACAAAGACGTGGGGTTCAAGAGGTTCACTCCCAACTTAACCGTCATTCTATAAAGAAAAAGAAAGTGAAACATCAAAATAACTGCCGATGTTTCATTTAAATTTCAGTACATAAGAATATTGACTCTCTCTTAAGCACTGTAAGTTAGTTTATTAAGTTTGCTTCTTGTTCTGGAATATCTCGACAATCGAATTAATTTTAAATTTGCGTACGCAAAGAAAGTTTTATTTAAGGGAAATGCTCGAATTTGCGAAATCCGCAGACTACAATCCTTTGTAGAGGGGAATCGCAGCCTTGACCTATCACGTTGAAGAGTGTAATGCGTATATATTCTAACGTTTGATTTTCGATATCATAAGAATCTTAAGTGTGAAGACTTTATAACTTTAGGTCGTCAAAAATGTTACGAAATGCAAAAAAGTTCTTTAGCCCTGTGAAACAAATAAGGATTTCAAAGCACACCCAAAAGCTGTTTTCAATGCTTTTATCAAGACAGCTACATTCCTACCCTTCAAGAATCCACACGCATCGCTTAGAATGCAGAACAGTTTACCTTTAAGGCCACTTTCGGAATAATATTTTAGTTCTTTAGCCGCACCACACGAATATGATATGAGCTTCCGGACTCGATGTTTCCTCTGCTTGGCAATCTACAGGCTTTTACGACCAATGTACATCGGACCTTCAAAATTCGTTTAACACGTGCAATAAGGTGAAAAAGAACAACTACTTACTTCTCTCCATTACTTACTCCTCTAAGTTTCGTCAGGAGATTTTGATTTTATTCTTTCGAATATATTGGCACTTTGGGATTAGGATCTAGTTCATCTGTAGAAACTCTCTCATGAGTGCCTACTGCGAGATTTAAGAAGCTCACATCCGATTAGTACTCTTTGGGTGTTTTTCAAGAACTCGAAAGAGGTGGTGCCTTGAAAAATTTCGACATGAATACTCCAGGACTCAAACGTGAAACTTATGGATTGCGTTGACTAACATTTAGCCATTACGGCGGTAGGCACATACTTTTTCTAAAAAAAAAAAAAAACGCATACACATATATAATATGATGTATATATGTAGACATGTATGCAGTGTATATATTAACATTCAGGTGCATATACGCGAGTATGTACTCATAAATACCAGTGTGTATGCACCTGATTGTTGACTAGATTGTAAGTTAGGTTAAGCTTAGTTAAGGTTATTTAGGGTAGATTTAAGTTAGTATGTAAGCTTTTTTAAAAAAAAATATGTTCTGTCATTAAGTTTTTTTAAATTTTCTTAATAATACATTTTTATAAATATAGTTCTACTAAACTCGTTAGATTAGGTCGAAAGACATAGATTAAGATTAAGTTTAGCTTAGAGTGCTCTCTCAGAGCCAGTAAGTTAGAAATAAAATATGTAAATTCATCACTAGGTTCAGCATTTTATCTAGTTTTAAGATTATAGTTCACTCATAGTTACAAAAATAAAATGCATTAAAAAGAAGAACAACAATTAAAAAAATATTGAATACAATTTAAACCACTTACATAAGGGTTGATTCATCTTGAGGATTAATTTATAATGTAAAATAGAACACACATATATGAAAGTGAACTTAAGATTTTTATTATCGGTTATAAGAAGAATTCATGGCATTTAATCTTTTGAAAGTGATATCACATAAATGCGGCCATAAATACGTCAAATTTTGGACGACTATTTCGAGCACAGAACCTCGTGCCTCGCTGATTCGATTTATGGTGGCTTCCAGAGCGTAAAGTTTTTGGCTTATTCCAGGCCAGGATATAGCTGGCCAATTTACCATGCCACGACGTGAAGTTAAGTGCTCACCAAAAGGATATTTCAACAAGTCCATTGTTTCGCGCTCTGTATGGGTCATAGCATCGTCTTGGTCGATCGCACATGGTCGATTAACAACGATTTGTCATTGCCGGTAACAGTAACTCTTGGGACTGATCATCAGTCCAAATAAAGTACTTTTATTTTTTTTGCATTGAGCCAGAAATTATCTTCATCACTGAACGAAATTTTATGATAAAACACCGGATTTTCAGTAAGTTTTTTTCCGGAGCCCATACACTGAAAAAGTGATGTAAATTTACGTCGCTTCTTCTTACACAAGTTTGATTTTATACGCTTTTAAGCAGATCTCTGCTCTGACGTAAAATACACCGAGGTGTCGAATACACCCAGCCAAGCTGCTCAAAAACTCAAATTTGCGAGTGGGATCGGCAATAGTGGTTTCAGTAGGTCGATTATGTGCACCGTAGGTTACTCGAATTGCACGAAGAACATTTCCCACAGAAGGCAAATTGTCTTAAAACAGAGATGCTGTTGTAGTGTGATTCTTTCCATGATGACTTGTCAAACGATACTGAACGAAAATGACAAGGCAGTTTGAAAGGACTCAAGCGAGGTCTTTCGAAAAACATTATTGAAACTCAAACCTCACGATGAATCAACTCTCACATTTACGCGAAAATAAATTTATATTTATATAAATTTATATTTTGTATATCTTTCATATTTTTAACATTTGTATATGTAGTCGATCGTGCACTTAAGTAAAATTGTTATTATTATGTATGTACATATGTACCTGAGACGAAGTCTTAAAAAATTTGCCACACTTCCTTTCAGTTTTTTGCAAGATTTCAAAACATAATTTAATTAAGCTTCACATCTGTTTAATACCACCCAGAACATTGTGCGAATATCGGCTAAATATTCCCGTGAAAGTGTGATTTGTCCCCAAGATTAGAACACCAAGCACCACTGATTGCGTCCATCTGCAAAAGTGTTCATTCATTCCATCACGTACTCAATTACAACCAGCTCAAGACTGTCTACACCCTCAAGGCATATCTATGTCGCTGTTCAATATTCAATTTGCCGTACTACAATATTTTTCTTTAATTTCTTTCAGCTGGGTCCTGCTGCAGCGGGAAGAGGAATGTTCTGCTACCACTGTCCGCCAGCGCTTCATCCAGCCGGACCCCATCCGCCGCGGCTGCCATCTTTGGAATACCCGTTTGCTGCCACACATCCATGTACGTACAATGTTGCCATATTTGCCATCCATTCCCTAACGAAGTTAGATATAAAGTTCGAGATAACCATCCTTTCCGCAGTCATAGCCCGTTCCCCTCCTCTAGGATGCGCCCGTTCCGTGTACACACACATTACCGAAACCGAATTATCGAATCAGCAATATCAAGTTACATCCGTCGCTGTCTGTGACGTAGATTCCTGCAGAAGATTACCAAGTGATGAGCACTCTAGTCGCTGTTATCTATTGATTTATGAGCATATGTGCTCTCGAATATTTTCCTTCGATATCTCTGAGAGAATCTTGTGAGCACTTTATTTGCGCGGCACAACTTTTCCTCCGGGGTGTGTGTGTTGCCTTCACTAATGCACACACCCATATGTTGTCGGGCAGGGACTCTGTTAGTCATCATCGGAATTAAGGCAAATTAAGTTTCGGAAGTTGTTCCGATCTAGTCTGAGGAGGAGACTAGCTCACAGGGATGAAATTCGATATCACTTCCAGAGACAGGAACTCGATTAGTTGCTGCAGTAGCAATGGCAGTGGCAGCGGCACCATCTCTTAGTCTGTCACTGCTCAACAAGTCATGCTGTCCGGCAACACAGTTGTCCCCCCCCTCCCCGGGGATAGGGGAATCCAAGTCCGTAAACGATGTTAGCAGTTTAATTTTTCTATTCAATTTGCAACCTCTCTACAGGGATTCGAGTCGGACAGACGCGCAGAGTCGCTTCCCGGACAATTAGTGCCTCCATTTGCGGGCGCCTTCCACCGGATCTGTCGAAGGGTGCATCGGCCATTGTTGTGTGACTAATTTTTTTGTCATCACTGTCCACGTGGACGTAGTGACTCGTTAATGGATCCAACGGTCGTCGGTCGTCGTTGTTGGAGAAGGTGGGGTGATGCCAGCAAAGGAACGAACAAAAAAACATGTAAATTCGCTTGCTTTCATGCCGAATTGAAGGTGACAATTGATTGTATTACTCTCTCCTGAAATATGTATCATAATTTGCGCCTGTCGCCAGTCAGCCGTTCGACGAATTCCATTAGGAGGCAACCGTGTTTGTTTGTATTTTTTCTTTCTCCTTTTCATTTTTCATTTTTCGCCACCCATCCCATGAAATTCCAAGTAAATCCCTGTACTTCTTCCGAACCGATCGATACCGAGGCGCACAACATCAGCGACATCATCAGCATCATCATCACCATCGACATCCAGCACCCAGTACACAGCTCACAGTATCCACAGCATCCAACAATCAGCATCAGCGACAGGCTCAGTGGCGAAATTGAAGTGGAATGTGTGCAGGTGCGTCGATTTGCCGGTGTGTGTCATCGACGCCACAGCCGCCGCCGCCGCTGGCTGCCGACGTGCTTGCTTGACGTGCTTGCCTGCATCTCAAAGGTATTGGATTCCCATTACAAGCGATTGAGTGCGATTGCTCCGAGATTCCGATCCATTTCCGCGAATTATTTAGCATGTAAATAGAGCTGGTGTGTGCACATACTCATGAAAAATTCCTTTAATCAAATAACCGAATTGAAGTCTTGCCAGCAGTGTGAATGGGAAGGCCTGGCCTTCGTGCCAGTGTGACGCTGCTCCAGGCATCCGGGCCAACAACCATGCAGGGTGCGGCTAATCCTAAGTGTTGTGGATTTCATTAATTTATAGTTGATGTGAAAGTCTAAGCGTATGCACGTAGTTGCTACACCCAAGGTGTCGTCGGCATGTGCAATAAGCCACCTCGAACTGAATGCATTAGTAATCCTTCCCCTGTGGGGGCCGCCTCTCGTAACCACAACCATTTACTTGATTAGAAGGATATTTAGCTTGCGCCCATCAACACTCCCCTTTGCTCTTTATCCTTGCCGTCGTCTTCGTTGACGTTGCTCGGGACCCTCATCAGCATCCATCCAGTCAACAGCCACCAGAGTCAGGACAGAAGTGTCGATGTCTTAGGAATTTCAACACTTCCTCCCCCCCCCTCCTCCTGTTGGCTAATGAGATAATCTCAAGAACTTGTAAGCGCATTAACAAGAAATACTAAAATTACTTTACTCTAATGGGTATGTGTCCACCAGGATGATGAAATCCAGGAGCAGTCCATGGAGTGTCTTCTAATTAAGTCCCATCAACTTATTCATGCACACACACACACACAGTCACAGGTGAGAGTGTATGTGAGAGGACGATCGCTCAAAGGTGTTAAGTTATTGCATTTAGTGTCTCAATCATTTATGCGAAGGACTTCGTCCCAAGATGTGACCTATGACCCATCCCTTTCCATCACCTCTCCATCCGAAATCAGATCAAAATCACTGATCCCTTCGCAGAAAAATTCACCCCATCCCTCCGCAAAAAAAAGGAAAATCGGGTGTAAATATCATCCACGATGAGAAATCAAAGAAAACCTGATTTACATTTGAAATTGAATTTTTTTAAGGACCTCTCACTGTCAACGACACGGCACGGTACGGGGGACGCTAAAAAGGCTCAAATGCCCCGATTATGCCAAATTCAATTTGCCATTGAGAATGTGACACTTAAAACATTTTATTTCTCGTCGTCCTCCTTTATCCTCCGCTTGACTCGCTGACTCCCTGTAGACCGGTATCTATGCAAAGCAAGTGTCTCTGTCTGTTGTGAGAGAGGGAAAAGGCTGCAGTGTAAGCGATACTCATCACTGCACCGTTGAAGGGGTTTGTCGTCCGCCCGAAAAAGAGCAAACATTTTTACAGCAATGTTTCAAATTTGCATAGCTCTATTAAAATTCATAAAAAGAATAAAAAATAAGTGGAAGAAGTTGCTTCTACGCTCTACCAAGTGAGAGGGGTGGTCTGTCGTAAATTTTCAACCCTCCTCAACACATAGTCACTCCAATTACCGCCATCACCATCTCCTCTCTGACACACACCGAGTGGCAGCCAGTGCCAGTGCTAGTGGTTCAGCGCACTCATCCCAGGCTCTGGGAACAAGATTACAAGCAATTTTCATAACGAGCGTTATATTAGTTTTGGCCTAAGTCCTTGCCAAGGACCTTTTCTCTTTCCTCTCTCTCTCTCTCTCAATTTCTGTCTCACTTGCCAATGTGTCTGCAGCAGCATCCTCGTCAGCATGACATTCGATACGGGAGGAACACCGTCGTCGTTATGTCGTTATCATCATCAACACACCGGCACTCGTGTAGCATCCACACACAGCACATAAAGCCATCCAGCCATCACTCGCTCAAAAACAAGACGAAAGGCTGAGGATTGATTCTCGATTCCTCTCTGATTCTGTGAATCCTTCGAACTCAATATGGAAATTCAATTATCTGCCGGCACAGGGAGGGTCGTCGAGTGGAAATCCTTTAATGATGGTTATACCAACTGTCTGAAAATTGAATTACGTCCTTTATGTAACGATAATCATCAACAACAAAATGTATACATTCCTGCTACCATTATGTGTGCGAGTGTGTGTGTGTGTGCGAGTCTTTCTAATGGTGAGCTGATGTTGGTGGTGATGTTTCTGCCACCTAAACTTGTTGGCCGAATGAACTTAATACGAATGAGTGAGGACAACGCTCACCCTACAGGGGTTGGGTTGGACAAAGACATGTGTTGAGATAATGTTGTACAAGGAATATTTAATCCTGTGAGATGAGATGTGTTATAGGATTAACGTTTTTAACACTAAAATGTTGCAGATACATACGTGGTACTTGATCTGTTTTTTGTCACTGTTTCGGCGTGTTTGTGAGGGATAATTGGAGAGCAATTGCCGTGGTACTTGTGGTGAAGTTGACAATGAATTTGAAGTGGATTGATCATTTTGTATTGAGGGATGACGATGTCTCTTTGCAATTTGAAGGTGAATTGTAAGTGCTATTGTTACAAGGGTGGGTGAGAATTTTAATGGACTGCTGTATGTTTCGTCTTTCCTGGAAATTACAAAAGAGTTCAAGTCATTTAATTGAACGGTTGGCATGCATTGAAGCACACCGTCCAAATTTTCCATCACGTATTATACAGCTTCTTTTTTCTTCTTGTGGCGCTACAGTCCGAGATGGAGCTTGTCCTCAACCAACATGCCTCTCCAGGCACCACGATCTTTCGTCAGCTGCCGCTAATTGCACACTCCAAGAAGGATCTCCACTTGTGTACGCCACCTTAGACTGGACCGTCCTCCGTTGCGTTGTCCCAATGGCTTAGATTCGAAGATTTTTCGGGCCAGAGCGGTGGTGTCCATACGCTCTACATGGCCTAGCCATCATAAGCATTGTATCCGAAGGCACTTGACCAGGCGCATGTCGCTGTACAGCCCATGGAGCTCATCGCTGAATTTTCTTCTTCAGATGCCATCAACGCAAACAGGACCAAAAATCACACGCAAAACTTTTCTTCATCCGCTATAAGTAACGTCCAGGTTTTTGCGCCATAAGCTAGGACTAGGATGATCAAGCTGTTATATAAAGTAAGCTTAGTCCTTCGAGAGAGGGCTCTTCAGCCCAAAGAAACAGCAATTGGAAAGAGTGATTTTGTGTTTGATTCTGCTGTTATTGTCCTATTTACCGCGAAGCCGAGTTAGACAAAGTCCTTGACTACCTCGTAGTTTCTGCTACCTTGAGTGATGCTTTGTCCGAGACGTCGATGTTGTGTGTCCTTTCTCGATGACAGCATGTACTTCGTTTTTCCTTCATTAACCACCAAACCCATTTTAGCCACTTCCGCTTCAATACCAGCAAACGCCTCATTGACGGCTAGCTGTGTTCGTCTAATCATGTCAATGTCGTCGGCGTAAGCTAGTAGTTGAACACACTTTTGGAGCACGATCTTCTCAATTATACATACAATACATTTTTAAAATTATGTACAATTTCACCGCTTCACTAAACATTCAATTTGAAATTTAAAATTCAACCAACTCAAGATCTCTCGGTTTTGGTGTATAAATGCGTCGAATCCCTTGGTGAGGGTACTAGATTCAATTCCAGGTTTAAATATCTTTCTAGTTGTGGCCGCCGTGGCGTTGTGGTGAGTGCGTCGACTGCCACGCAGAAAGTCTAGGTTCGATTTCCGGACAGGACACGTCACATTTTTTCACGGCACCACCTCTTTCGAGTTGCTGACAACACTCAAAGAGTATCAATTTCCTATGAAAAGCTTCTGAAATCTCGCCGTTCGGAGTCGGCAAAAAACGGTAGGTCCCTTCTACTTGTGGGAGAACAATAGCACGCACAACACGAGTAGCTGTTGTAGAAGCCAGGCCGTGGTCCATTCTGGGTTGTAGTGTCACCCAATTAACCAACAATTTCTTTCTAGTTGCTAGCTACATTCAGAGAATATTATTTGCCTTAAAACTTTCTCAAATTTCGCGGTCCAAAGATGCCAAGAAACTGCAGGCCCTCTGTACTTGAACTGTAGCACTTACAACACGAGCAGATGCCCAAGAAGCTATGCGTTCGTCCATTATGGGCTGTAGCGCCCTCCATTCAATGCATATTTGTGAGGATTCGGGGGCTGAGAAGTATATGAACTTTAATTTCACATCATAAAAAAAACCGATACGCCTGAAGTTGTCCTCTTTCAAATGTCTAGAAATTTGTTTGTTGCCCTTTAAAAAACAAAACGCTAAAGTTCTTAAGTTTAGTTTGTAGGGAGAGACATTTTCGGGTACCCTTCTTCTTTGGCTGGCTCTACAGTCAATGATGGACCTGGACCTCAACCAGCCAGCTACGTACAATTTCGGTTGAGGTCTCTTTCCATTTCCGTAGGCCGTCTTAGACGAGAATTTCATTTATTGCCTTGTCCTCTCAATGGCTCGGATTTAAATAGTGTTGGGGCTAAAGTTGCGGAGAATATACACTTTTCTCGGCCTAACTATCCAAAATGTTATATTCTTAGACGCGCGACAAGGCGCGTACAGTCATATGGTTCGTTGTAAATCTTTTACTTATCTTTATCTATTTATCTACTATCTTTATTTATTTATTTTTTATCTACTCAAAAAAGACTACAAAGAGTTCAACGAGTTCCTCATCCGGTTTTAATAACGTCCAGCTTTCTGTGCCATCGAGGAGGACAAGGATATCGTAAAATAGATTTTACAGTTTGTTTTTCTAGAAAGGGATTTGTTGATCAATTGCCAAAGGGAAAAGGAAACGACTACAAGTTTGATTTCAGTATTGATCTTCTTGTCCCAATTTACTGCACTTTGTGGCGCAACAGTTTGTATTGGCTGCACAGAAGCTTTCACTAGCACGGCTGGCTCTACTTGATGCATTGCCGAATTTCTCTCCCCTTTGATATCCACAGCATGGGATGCACAATCAAGGTGATATTCCGGCTAAAAGAAAGTGGTCTTTGGTTTAAGCCGCACTGGCGGATGATAACTAAACCAGAAAGTGAATATACTCGAATTTTTACGAACGGCTACAAGACGAATTTGAAGCTGTGGTCCCTCGTCGAAAACGACAAAAGAAGACTTCACACCATTTTAGGTAACTTTGCGTCGGACTTCTAAGCGGAGACCATGCGATCACAATGGCCACGAAATACATTGTGAAGAACAGGTTGAAAATGCGAAGTATCTTCGTCGGTAGCGACAGCCAAATAGTGCTTAAGGTCTAACCCAATTCTGTTAACACTTTCAAGATAATAAAGGAATGCAAGTCTTCCCGTAATGAAGTCGGACTTGTCTGCGATGAACTTGCTAGACAAAGATAATTCCGAACTCACCTTGGGACTGTTCGCGTCTTTGCTTAGAACATTCAACGACGGTTGGATCAATGAGAATGCTACGAACCGTCAGCAAGAAATCCGCTGTTTTTTCTGTAATCTTTAGACAGGGAAGACTGAAGAGAACTTGTTGGCATACTAACGGCACTCTTCCCCATAGCTGAGTACTGAAATGTGTCTGGGCTTAGTGTTGAAACCCTGGTTGTGCTTGTAGAGAAAGCCTTTTCTGATCAGTGATTGGCCAGTTTAATGGTGATCTCATTTCTCGTGATCCCGAGATTTAAGTTATCCTTCTTCTGCTCTATGGGGCAGAAACTTGGACGTTGTTAAAAGGAGGTGAAGCTGCTCTTGATCTTTCATGAAAGATCTATTTGTCCTATCTGTATTGATAGCATCTGAAGGAGAAGATTCAAGGACGAATTACATAAGCTGTACGGAAACTTGCTCATAGTTTAGCATCGCTTGGTCCCGGCTAGGCCATGTAGATCAAACAACGAAGGAGCTTAAGAACTCGTGCGATCTGGACAGCCCATAGAGTTATCGAATTCGAACAGTTGAGACAACATAACAGAAAATATACCGGCTTATGCAGACGAACACAGGTGGAGAAGCATCTCAACCCCCACTGGTAAACACGTGTCAATAAAAGAGGCCTGTCCGTTGAATACTAGGTTTAGCCTAGACTGCAGCGCCAATCCAAGATGAAGACGAGTTGACAAGGCGACGTTCAAAATATGCGAGCACCCGGCATCTTAGAGCCTCTACGGCTGCATGCCTGTTGGGCTTAAATTTAAAAAATTACGAGTAACTTGACTGTGGACTCTTGAGTCACGGCATGCTTCATGTAGTAAACAACAGAAAAAGGCAAATAGAAAGTTTCATCTCCTGTTAATAACAGATAGAACTGCAGGTGGTGGCTGTTCTGTGCTAATGTGGTTGGAGCTGAAAACCTAAGCTATCTATCAACTGAAATTGAGAAAACGCATAACGCTTTCAAGTGAAGCTTAAATTAGTTTTGAAAATTAATTTCTGTTGGAAGGTAGAAATTCTTCAGTGGAACACGCAAAAAAAATGGAATAGGCTCACAAGCGCTGACAAGTGTAAATTTCTGTCTACATTTTCAACAACTTGTGCTTAAAACCACAACTCAGAAGTATTTTCATTAAATGTAGAATAAGTGTCGGAATCAAATTTCAGTTCATTCAATCTTGAATTCGCCTGTTTCGTTTGGAAACCATTTCTTTTATCTAAAATGACTATTAATGTAAACTCATGATCGTGCATTTTTAAATTTAATCTGCTGCCGGAAAACTGAACGGCTTTGGCTGCGGTAAACCTATTTATTTATTTTTTCTTTTCCTACTTTAAATAGTTGTTGATGTGTTAGCCTCCACCGCAAGTACTCCCCTCCCCCCGGCCACACGCCACTGCAAAGGGTAATTCCAAAACAGTTGCCCTTCTGAATCCGACTTAATCCGATTATCCTTGCTCGAAGGAACGACTAGGAGCGAGTTGTGTATGCCAAACGGAAGGAGGGAGGAGGAAGACGTATACCGACGCACTACAATTGAATTTTGTAATTTACTTTCGCTAATTAATTATTTAAGCGAAATTGAAAATTAATTTTCAGAGCATCCAAGAAGGCATGACCTTTATGACGAAAGGCTACGTCAGAAGTTTGGAATTTTTAATTTTAATGCCCATGCCGATACTTTCACTTTTCGCCTGTGCGCCCCGCTAAAGGGATGCGAGTGAGAAGTGCTGGAGATGACAGCACATGACTTGTTGAAGTATACAAAAACTTTGCTCACGAAATAATTACGTTTCAGGTGGAGTGGGGGGGGGACGCTTTTTTTTCATACTTTCGTTCTCATGTCGGCTTTTATGAGTGCAAAAAATTGTAAGTCAATCTCATGGGGCGGATTAGGAAGGGTTGAAAATCCGTTTAAAGTGCTAACACATTTGTCCGGCTTTGGGGCTGGTGCAGTTCTCAGGAGATGAGCGATAAGTAGAAGGATCCTTTTGACGTTTTGCTTTTGTCTTTCAGATACGAGTTATTCGTACCATCCTGCCATTCATGATGAGACCTTTGTTCGACGAAAGCAACGAAGGAATCGGACAACATTCACCCTGCAACAAGTGAGTGCAGACTTAATTTCTTGTAGCAGCAACATTCTTTACAGTATCGTTTTAATGTTGTTTTCGTTTTTCACCTTTAGCTTGAAGAATTGGAGACTGCATTCGCTCAAACCCACTATCCGGATGTGTTCACACGCGAGGATCTCGCAATGAAAATAAACCTCACGGAAGCTCGTGTTCAGGTGAGTGGATACTTTACGATGTTAAATTTGTGTAAGTGCTTCTCATTCTGAAAGAAAATGGAAATCCAATGACTTCTATTTGAAGGTATAGTTTAACAGTCTGCAGGATTGATTTTTGGTTAATTTTCAGCATCGACTGCAACTCCACTGCAAGGTGGTTGTTCCAAATAGCTTCAGTCCGAGAAATTTTTGCACTAGATATCTTGAAAAATTTTCGAAATTAATTCATAGCACCTTTTCATATCCTTTACCACGAGCTTCTCATGATTTTTTAGTATTTTTTCCTTGTAGGTCTCCTCTTGGTTGCATGTGTCTTCCCGCACTTATCTGTTAAATCATAGTTGCCCATAGAAAAACAAATAAAAAAAAATAAAGTATTCCCTAAGAATGTAAAATAGCAAGCCGTCAACTATGTTCATCATACTTTCCTTACAAAATAAAAACAAAACGATCCGTCATCCCTTTCAATTTTGCGTAGCCTTAAAAAAAAAGAAAACACACTTCTATTTTTAACTTTATGTTCTTCCTGTCTGTCACTATTACGTCAAGAAACCCACAACTGCCTGTCTCAGATTTGATTGATTTCTGTATTGTATTTCAATAATTCAAAAATAAATCCAAACAAATCCCACATTTGCGAAAAACACGTGCAAGCTGTCACCGTTGACGTTTGGCACACTCTCAAGTGTGATTTACGCAAACGAGCCCTGTGCGGTGGTAATAGGGTTTTGAAGGGTTTCAGCTCTTTGCTGAATCAAGTTATTGTAAACTGGAAATTTGTATATTTTCTTAATACTTAATTTTAGGTTGACTTAAGAATCGTAAGTCATATTTACGTTTTTAAAGGACCTACACGGATTTAAAGTGAAATCACAAGACAAAAGTACAATTGGACTATGGATTGCAAAAAGAAAAAATCTTTTTTTTTAAATGGGAGCAATACGTTGAATTGGCTGCATTATAAAAAATGTTCTTGACAGTATTCCTTTAATACTACAAGCCTCTTCCTGTCATCAACAAATTGTGTTCAAAATTATTGTAAAGGGTAATTTTTTAAAAGCTAAAGGAAAGTTTTGAAAAAAAAAAACACACATAAAATTCAGAAAAATGCATAAAATTCTTATTTGAATCGATAGTATGGTCCATATAATTTAATGTTTGAAGATTATTTCATGCAAATGTTGACCGCGCCTCAAATGGTCCATCCGCTTAGTTCAATTTTGGCATACTCATTCCAGCATTTCGGCCGGTATCTCACGAACAAATGCTTCAATGTTGTCTTCCAATGCGTCATTTGAAGCGGACGTATCTAGCCCCACGAAAAATAGTCTAAAGGCGTTAAATCGCATGATGTAGGCAGCCAATTGACCGGTCCCGAACGTGAAATAAAATGTTCGCCGAACTTGCCTCTCAATAAGTCCATTGTTGCGCGTGCTGTGTGGCATGTGGCACCGTCTTGTTAAAACCACATGTCATGCAAGTCACGCTCTTGCACTTTGGGCAAAAAAAAGTTGGATATCATCCCACGGTAGCGTTCACAATTCACGGTTACGTTACGATTCGCATCTTCTTTGAAGAATTATGGTCCAATGATGCCACCAGCCCATAAACCGCTTCTGTCTGATATTCACTCCAAGATCGACAACGCAGAAGGTCTAGGTCCGATTTCCGGACGGGACACCTCGAATTTTTTCACGGCACCACCTCTTTCGAGTTGCTGACAACACTCAAAGAGTCTATGAAAAGCTTCTCAAATCTCGCCGCTCAGAGTTGACAAAAAATCTGTAGGTCCCGTCTACTCGTGACAATCAGGAACATAACAACTCAAGTAGTTGTTGTAGAAGCTAGGATCTGGTCCCACGTGGGGTGTAGTGTCACTGAATTATTATTCGTGTTGTTGTCGGATGGCTTTTTTTTTTAATCAGCGCCAAATTATGATAACCTTCCAAATGTCTTATCGACCAGCCGATATAATGCACTTTCCACATTGCATGAAACAGTCGAAAGGATAGGACATCCCGACAGCACTTACTTTTGTTTTTTTTTTAAGAGAATAGGGTACTTGGGAAGTTATACCTTTTCATTGCCAAATCTGTCAAACAAGGACCTCCTTTTGATTCCTAACACTTGGCCAAAGCTTATCCACCATCGTTTAAGATTTCTAGTAATGTACGAAATTTTTCTGAGTTACAGCGCTTCCTTGTCTTACTCCATGTACCCTTGCCTCAACATACGAACGTTACACTCGAAGCTTGATGTCTGCCTTTTGAATTCTAAAGAGTGTCGAAATCCATCAAATTCAGAACAGCACTCCAAAAGTAGATTTGGCTTTGAATGTTTTCCTTGGAAAATAGATTTCGATCAGCTCAGACGCATGTCATAGATTTCATAAAATCGGCAGGCATTAACAGAAGCTTTGGGAAAAAATGTGTTTTCTTATTTAAAGGCATTTTAAACAATCACTAGCACAGCTAATTTAAACGCTAAACAGATTCCTTTGCTCAAAAGAAACGTAAAGTACCTCTCAAAAGTACATCTCATCTATCTGCAAGCCCCAAGCGAAACCTCAACAGAGGGGGTCTGCATAAGCAAACCAATTAGCACAATTTTCCATTTTCATAAGCGATTATTGTGTGGCACGTTCAAGCAGAGGTTGTCATTACCAGCCAACCGTTTTAACAAGTCACTGTTTCATCTGTCCGAATCACAGTTGCACAGCTTTCTGAGGAACTATCCAATTAGTGGGCACTTCCCCTCCTGCATGGAAGAGACTCGCAAGTGGTCTTGGCAGTGTGACAATTGCCTCATTTCCATGTGAGTGCATGTTTCAAGGCGTGCATCACATTCTCATTCTCGCACAAACGGCTTGGTAGGTGGCTGGTGACGGAGGTGCATCGAGTATAATTATCACCAAACGAGGAAGCTTACCTCCAGTTTGTAATGGGAACTAACGAGAACAACGTGCGGAGTACCCATTTGTCGCATAGAATCTCATATTTCCGGACCAATTACACAAGCACTGTTTTTTCTTCGCTTTCGCCACCGATGCTGATGAGGTTGGCGAAGTCATCTGCTGCAGCACGATACTAGTAGCGTCTGATTATCGCATAAGCAACACAATTACCCTAAGCATTGAGTGAGACCCTTGCCCGTCGAGGGCGCACAACCACTTGGTTTCGGTTTGCTTTTCCCTAAAACAATGAGTCGCTCGTCAAAGAGTGCCATTGTTGATGTTGTTGCAACACAAACAGTTGGTACCGCTTGAGTTCTTTCCTTCTTTTCTCCGCATTGTCAACGGCTGCCATTCATGCCGAGCCCTCCAATTACTGGCAGCGTTTCCGTGTAATTTTTCAGCAAATGCAATTTTCCCGCAGACGCCCCGAGCCGATTATGGTCGCAAGCCCATGTGCCAATTAAACAATAAACTTCGCATTAATTCTCACGAATTAATTGGCGCAGACTCTAAACCATGTGGCTCTGCAACGCGCCGCGCTTCAGCCATCAAGGGGTTGCTGGTGGTAATTTTCCGGTTTTTTTTTATTTCTTTCCCACCACTTCCAAGTGACAGATTGACAAATATCCGTTTATGAAATTAGTTTTGCACACCGCCAGCAGTGCGGTGGAATTAAAAGCAAGCCGAAAAATTTGACACTTGATACCTCGTCGTCGTCCTGGTTTACACGTGCACGTGCCAATATGACATCCACTCCGGCACGATACACACATGAGACCGTCTCGAAGTGTTCCGCATTTGACTCCTGTCACAATCGACTCGAAACCACAAAAAAAGCCTCCTTATCAAATTAGGTGAGATGATGTCCTGTCTCTGGATGCCCTGAGACGTTTCCTCTGCTTCGCTTATTTTTTCAATTCGCCTAAAAGGGGATTTAATAAAATTCAATGGTTTCTATTTTTTGTTTTCTGGTCTAAACATCTCCCAAAGAAGTTTCGCTCGGTTTTGACAAGGGTGGATGATGGCTGGCCTCCCCCGCCATCACAGGGAATTACAGGCGAGCACACGCTCTTGAAATTTGACACCAATCTAAATTGTTCAAAATGGTTTTCCTACCTTGGTGGTGGTGGTGGGTGGAAGCCAACAAGGATTTTGCCGGGTCTAAGGTCCGCACTTACATCGCGGTTACAAGGACGAGAGAAAAGACCTCAAACTCCGAGGAGATTTGTATTACATTATGGTTCCGTCGTCGCTTTCTTCGGAATGGAGAGAATGGAGAGGAAAGAAAAATATCTAATTTTCCCTAATAGAAATGGACATTATAATTTCATTTCCATTTCGGTTTCGTTTGGAGTTGAAATTTAGACAAAGTCGGGAGATTTTTTAATCTTGTTGGAAATATTCTCAACGGACAGCGGTACTTACATTTAATAATTCACGTGAAGAAGGAAAAATGTTGTCCATCTGCGAGATTCTCGCTGCCGTTGCGGGATCCTTTTTTCCAAGAATTACACGTATTTATGTAGTTTATATCGGTACAGATAATTTCTTATTCAATTCGTGTTTTTTTTGTTGTTTTCGTTTTGTATTTTTGAGCACGAACTTTGGGATTCGTGCTTTGAATAGCGTTCCCTTTGAACAACTTTATGCTGTCCGAGATTAATCCTTTTTTTCTGGGGATACCCTTTTCTGGGGGGAATATTTTCTATTCTTTTCCGATCGCAATTCTATTACCCCGGCAAAGTGAACGTGAATAATGTAAGAGTCTCGTTTTGTGAAGGAAACTGAAGAAAAGAAATGATTTACCTTGGGAGGCATTGAACTTTGAGTTTATTGAAAATTTGCATTGTCTCTAAGTTGGTGGTATGCTGGGGGATAATATGAATATTAGATGGGACCTTATAAAACGGGGCTGCCGTCCTTCGATATACATATGTCTGTTATTCCGTTGAGGAAATTTCAGGAGTGAAATCGAATTTTCTGAAATTTTCTAATTAATCCTCAAACTCGAGTACTTAAGATTTATTGACCATTTGGTTTTGTGTATGAAAAGCTTGTCTAACGTCGGCGTTTGCGGTCGGCAAAAACTCTAGGTCCCTCTTATTTGTGAGAGAACAATAGCACGCACAAGACAAATAGTTTTTGAAGAAGCTAGGTCTTAACCTTTTTGTGGGCTGTAGTGCCACCCAACCTTAAATTGCTAAAGCAACTTCCAGCACAGCCTCAATTTTTACCCTTGAATCAAAGATTCTTTTCTTAACACATTTACTTTCTAGAAGTTTTCTTATATTGCAACAAATGAAACTTGACCGTAATTTACGACTTTTTAGGCATTGCCCCAAAAAGGAAACAAAAATTGACTTGTTTGAGTTATAGACAAGGATTAGAATTTGTCAATCAAATCTTACTTTTGAATTTAATTTAGTCAATTTTTGTCTTGAAACCGACGCAAACGGGCGCAGACTATTTTTAAATAAACCACAATTTGCAGGTTATTTATACATAAATAGCAATTTGGTTACAACCGCTTATGCAAGTTAAATAGGTCGTATTCTCAACAGAACAGAAATAAAATTTAAAAAAATATATTTAAAATTTTGGTAGGATGTGAGTGGAATTGGAAGAAAAAAAATTCTTATCTGTCACACCAAACCCAAATTCGCACCATTGTTGCAAATCACTCTCGAAATGCAGATTATTTGTGAAAGCAGATAGGCGGAATTACGGATATTATAATGGTTCCGTTTGTGAAAACGCAACCATAAAGGGAGATTGTTATACCTTAAGAGCTTTAACAAGATTTATTTAACAAAAATTATTGAAATTTAAGAATCCGAAATAATAAGCAACGAAAAAATGGAACAAATTAACATATTCGAATATTCGACACGAAGCAAGGCCGAATCCAAATATAATTTTCGGTTGTGAAATATCTGCTCAAAGGAAATTCGTGTTTAATATCATGAAAGCCAGCAGTTTTTCATTTTTGAAACAACTTTTGAGTAATGTGGAAATAGAGTATATGATTCGAGACTATTTTTTTTACATAAAACATTTCACAACAAATTAATTTTTTTTATTCTCGTAATTTAACTTTGATGCAAGTAAATCGAAACTGCAAATCACTGCATAAGGAATTTAAAACAAAAATATTTCGCTTGAAATTGAAGTTCTTTTATTAAGACAAGTTTCGTAAAAGCTTTAAAGTTACAACGATGTAAGGCAAAGTACTTAAGGCCTAACAGAACAAAACTGCGGGACGGTCCGATCAAAAATATGGCTTTCCGCGGCAATTTGAATTGACTCTTTCTCAATGGTCACTTAATATATGACGTTTTGCCTCCTTTAATTTTGTATGGTTTCGTTGAAAAAACGAGAGCTTTGTGCAATCGGATTTCTCCGTCACGCCCACATATTTCTTTTCTATTTATTATGCAGTTCTAGTAAGCTATGTTTGCTAAGCTATGTTGTAGTGCCACTCAATTATTATTATTAAACGATGTTGGTATAAACAAATTTGAGGTTGAGGAACATTTGGAGGTGACTACCATATATCACAGACAAATGTGTACGTCATTACTCACATATGACATATTCCTTGAAAAGTATTTTAAGTTTCTTGGCGAGCTTCATTATCTGAGTTACCGTTAGAGAGTCTTAGACTTCAAAGACTCAAAGATTCTAAGAATCTCATTTTTAAAAAATCATTACAGACATTAGGGAAAATTCGATCAAGTTGAAGGTGAGTGGAATTCCACACATTGATGTTAACCCCTGAACGCCATTTACAAACTGTTGGTTTAGAATTGATCGCTTTTAATGGGTACGTGCGATGTAGGTGCGGGTGTTTTATTGTGCATATTGAAGCTTAAACAAAACAATGTTTGATTCTCAACTTGATTTGTTACGTGGCAACTTCAACAATTTACAGAAAATTAACTATTGTCATTTTCTTTGTGAAAAAATACGTAACCATTTACGCGTGAGTGTAATATATGCTTACCCAGTTTATTCATATTTTTACTACATATGCTTGAGTAACACCACCATCTGTGTTGGCAACCTACATTCAAATCCTGACCTAAATATTCTTTCGTTTTGCGTTTATATTTATGTTGATCAAAAAGTAGGAAAACGTTTCAATCAAACAAAAATGTAGATTTCCGGAGTACGATAAAAATTTGTAGACTTTGAAAAGTTTACCAATCTGCTGCATTTTCCATGCGTTTACATCCTTTCAAGATCTGTCGTCTTTCCTTCACCAAACATTCCAAATTCTTTCCCAATTATTTCAGAATTTGAAATCATTAAATCCCCTTAGAAACAACAAAACAAGTGAGTGCAAAACAATCATACACTCGACTTCCCATTTCCTCCGGAGCCGGCTTCCCACCGTAGTCAGTAGCGAAAACTTCAATTAACTCATCCCGAAAGCAAAAATTCATTGCCCATTATTCTACACTGGTGGAGAGAAGAAAACGTCTAGAATTACAGAAATTAGCCGAACACACGTACCCCGCTGTACCGCGGCAAATTGGTCGGTAGCTTTGCCACCGAGGACCGCCGGATCCTGCGCCCGCGGCACAATGGGTTGAGTGTAATTGCATTTGGTCGAATAATCCTTTAATGCTGATGCTAACTGATGGCCGCACCCCAAGATCGCATCCCGGCGAAAGGGGTACGGCTCTGGGGCGTCGCTTATAGCCAACACATCTGTTCATTCATTCCACTTGAAGCGGCGCAGAGAGGGTGAAGTACAGCATCAGGGCGAGAATTTGACTGCGGTTTGGGCGCAGCACACCCCTCCGGCAACGATTCGATTCTTCGATTGTGCAACAAGAAAAACACACATGTAATTATATTCATGATCCCGGCATGATTCGGCTGAAGTCTGTCTAAATTGCCACGGAACCACCGCGCCACCGAACCACTTATCGCTTGACAAGTACGAGCTACTGGAGTGTTTGTCCTCATCGCCGTCGCGCGGTTGCAACCCCTGCCAGGATTCGTCATTATTTACAGATTAGTTTCTGTTTCATTTGTTTGTTTGTTGTTTCTGGTTTATTGTGTGTGGTGTTTCGGTAAACATTGTAGCAACTGGCGGGCGACAATTGGGCTGGATTCCTGGGTGGACGTGCCAGCCCCGGGCGGAACACTTCACGTCGAGTATGCCGATCATTAGAGCGGGAAATTTTTGTTTAATTCAAAAATCTCCTCTCTGTTTGTTCACATGGATATCTTGGTTTTTTTTTTTTTTCTAAATGGGCTCTTTCCTGGGGCCCTGCCACAGCGAATAAGCAAGTAAAGACCGAACAGCGCACAAAACGCAAAAGGAAGCCGGTGAGCGGGCCACCCGCTTTTCAACCCTCTGAATAATTCAATTTCCGTGAAGTTCATTGAAATATGAAATTGTTGTAACTCACTTTGGCGAGGAGCCCTCTTCATTGTCTTCGGCAGCTCCTTTCGCAACCCGTGGATGCCTGTGAGGCAGGCTTCTTCTCCGCCCACAAATGTCTTGGAATACAATAAATTCGAAAAGCTCTCACCATGCCACCCCCGCAGCACCGACAGTGTGCGATGCGGCGCCGTAAGTGGAGGGCGTACATCTTGTTTGCCATTAAGGCAAAGGCAACTCTTCCCCCGCCAAGTGGGTGGATACCGAAAGAAAATCCAGGAAAGGTTTTATTTATTACAATGTATCTGGTGGGGGAATCCCTTTCAATTGTTTTCGTCCTTTTTTATGGCCCTGCTGTGTGATGTGCGCTGCGTGCCTGCTTGGCTGCTGTATTGCGCGAATATGTGTATACTCGCCCATAGGGCCGGAGGGGTAATTGTGCCCCTCCCCCTTCCTGCCAGTGTAGTCGTCCTTAATAGAACAATTGAAATTATAGCCATGATTACAAGGCACCACACCCGCTGGCTGTTGCGATGCTGTTTGGGTGTGTGTGTGTGTGAGCGCGAGATGCTGGAGTATCTTCGAGCCATGTGTTCGTCCTGGAAAGACGCTTGGGATGCTCGTTCGTACGAGTATATGCATGTGGAAACATCCAATTTGAATTTTGATTAGGAAATATATTTACTTGGGAGTATATTTCGGGAAATGCGCGTATGTGTGGGTTCGCGCTGCTGTTTAGGGATACAACAATGCGGAAGGGAAATCATTGCAAAGAAAATGATTGTCTCATTAGTTAAGCAAATAATTTATGGCCCTCCTGGTGGCATCCACTTGAGGTGGTGTACGCCGACGACCAGATGCCAAACGGAATGACGTTTGCTGCTGCCTCCCAAGGATAATGATATTGTTTTGATAAATTCCGTTCTGCAAATAAATTGGATATGTGATTTTATTTATTTGCCCCTCGGTCTTGGGTGGCCCAACAGACTTGGGTGGCCAGAATTGTTTCTACAACTTCCACATCGTATGAGTTGCGGTGTGAGTTGTCGAGTGTAAGAAATAAAATTGAAAATCTTGAAAATTTGGCAGATCGACAGAAGTTTTGAGGCGGTTAAGCTGAAAACTTTTCCAATCAACTTGATGTGATACAGGACGCCTGGGGATGTGAACGCCGTCGACTTTCAAACTAAATTCGGCAGACTCTAAGTGTCTATTGTGATTTGAAAGTGCAGTTTACATCGTTATGTATGGATGTACATATTATGAACTCTGAGGCATTGTATGGTGTCTGCAATCGTATATTGAATTAATGTAGGACTATTTTGAAATCAATCTGAGACAATTTTATAATCCTTGTTCCAAAGGGCTTAAGAACAAGTGTCGTTTCTATAATTTTAAGTTATTATTATTATTATTTTGAAATCCTTTTATGGAACAGAAGCAATCTTTTGAAAGACAATCTTCTGGCAGTACAACTTATATATGATTTGTGGCGGGGATACCGTTCGGTATGTAATGTTAATTGTGGGATTTCTGACGTCCTCTAATCTGAAGATCAAATTTTCGATGAATATTTGTGATCGTATATCGGCGAATGTTGTTCTCCAAGTATTTAATCGTTTCCTGCATATCGGTATAGACTAGCAATTCCACATACGTCCACAGAAAAAAAATCAAGCGATATTAGATCAAAAGAACTTGGACGCTGATTCACGGGTACGTAAGGTGATATTATGCGATTACAACACGTTTCCTTAAAAAAATCAATTGTGGTTCAAGTTGTGTGTTATGTTGGGATGTCCTGTTGAAACCACAGCTCTCGAACATTATGGTTGCTCAGTTGAGGAACAACAATATGTCAGTAAACATGGCTCCATTGCGGTGACCTTTGGTTGTAATGTTCTGGACAGCAGAGTTTTTAAAGAAGTATGGATCAATTACTCCACCAACCAATAAAGACCAATTTTTGTGGATGTAACGATGTCACAACTTATACTTATTATCATCACTCGAAATCCTAGAGTTTTGTTTATTGACATATTCATTCAACAACGAACAAAGAAATGGACATAATGCGCGAACCATGATTTTCAAATAAATTTGCATAATTTTGAAGTGCAATCAGCATCAGTGCTATCAACGTGGCAAGACTATGTTAAAATACTAAACTAAAAATAAATTACAAGATATCCATCAGTTAAAATAGACAACAGAACCTAAATTGCTATAAATCTAAAAAAAAGTCCCTTATATACTTTAAGATTTTAGTTGTTTATAAACTATATCGCACCAAAAATTTTACTGTATATCGAGAAAGGGACGGTGCAGCTTGAATTATTTACATTATTTTAGTTAGAATTTGCATCATATACATTTAGAGCATGTTGAATTAAATGCACTCAACTATTTCTAAAGTGGCTAAGGAAACAATTAAAAAAATAAATTTTTAAAATTACCCAAGACTACAATTCTTGATCAATCAATGAACCTGTGGCGAATGACAGGCAACTCTTATTGGATATCAAATGAAGCTTTCCCACTTTCTTTGTAAGTTCCAGGTACTCCCAACAAAAACACTCCAGGTTGTTGCAGCAAAACTTCTGGTCACATACTTTTTAGAGAGCTTGAGACAGATAAATAGTGTGTGTCCATTTGGGATGAGAACCTCTACTTGCCCGGTTCTCCCCATATCAGTCTCTAGGTTTTTTTATAAGCCTGTTCGTTTTTCATTACTTACTGGTGAAACTTTGTACAATCTGCTGCCAGCAGCCAAAAATCTCTGCAAATTGTTCAGCTGTATTGCTAAGATCAACGTTCGGTGCATGGTGCACGAACATCCGGTGCACATAAGCGACCTACTAAAACTTATATTTCCAATAAATTAATAGATAATACTCGATCAATTGGACCACATGCTGAACGTAGTAAAGAGACTATATCAACTACAGTTGAAAGTGTTCGCATAACGTGACGAATCGATTCGTCGTCGCTCTTAGCAACTTGGCCATGTTAACGGAATATGTTTTAAGCAGATGGTTCTGGATTCATATTAAATGGGGTAAAATAATGGTGAGCGCAAAATTTAACGTTTTGCTATTTGGCCGCCCAGATCTTGCGATACCACATCTTTGGACTATTTTCTCTAAAGCCATGTAAAGTCTCAGGTCATAAGGACTAAGCCTACACTACTCGTGTTAATCGAGAAATGCCAGTCGATATGTTAGAACGAGTCGACCCAAATTTAGGTCTTCCGAATGGACCTCCTCAGACATATTCGCAGCATTTACATGATATCATTTTCAAAATTGGTCGCCATGGCCAAGTGGGTAAGTGCGTAAGTCCTCAAACACCAATGGTCCCAGATTTGATTGTATTTTTTCACGGCACCACCTTTTTTTTCTTTTAATCGATAATGAAAATTCTTCACTTTTAAATTTATGTGTTATATCTAACATTACAAATCTCAACTGACCGTTTATATAAAAGAGCACTACCTATAGTTCGACCCGCTTAATAGAATTGCACGCAGAAGTGGGCAAGAAACATGAGAAAAATTTCATCAGTCAACAACTGCAAGCGAAATTTTCAGTTTTTTTCAATTCTTAAATAAAAGTATAATCCTTCAATACAAAACTAAAATTTCTTTATTTTTTTCAATTTGATTGTTAATTTTTCAATAAGTTGTTAATTGTGTGTGTGTGGAGAGCAAACTCCAGGCACAAAGTATGAAATCGCTTAGTAGAGTGAGTGATTTGTGAGCCTTCACGGACTGTCATTCCACATCCGTGTTGTTCCTTTACGTGGAATAAACTTCTCCGTGTCTAGGCTTCATTTCTGAAAATGCTAATATTTACAAGAGTGGCCTAGGTTTTGTCATTTCTGTCATTTTGCCTCATTGAAGTTGCTGACAAGACTCAGAGAGGGGTTAGGTTTGGATCTCTTGCAGACAGTAGTGCCACCAGATTTATTTTTTTCGTTGCAGAAGAAGAAATATTAAACCTATTTTACAACACACACATTTTTAACAAGAAAACAAAAATAAAATGTGTTCATGAGAAATTCTCAGATCCATTTAAGAAAAATACTCTCTGAATATCAACAAATTTTTAAGATGTGAAGCCAGTCCCCATACATTCTTTTTAATGGTTGTCGTTTTAAATTAAAAAAAAATGGTTAATTCTAGTAATGTGTGAATAGTTCAAATGCCTTTTCATAACGACATACAAACATTTAAAGTGCTACTGCGTTCAAAAATACCCAAAGTTTCTATTTTTAATTTGGCACTACCCTCTGCGGTAATTTTCGTTTTAAAATGTGCCTTAGTCTTGGAGCTGCATGTCCTCTGTAAACAGATAGAGTGCATTTTTCGTTAGTTGTAATGTCTGAAACTATTCAAAAGAATAGTTCCATAAGATAACTTTGCTTTCACAATTGGAAAAAAACTTGTTGGCATTAGTGTATTACAACTACTACGGGACTGATTTTAGGGTGTTAAAATTAATTTAAGTGATTTTTTGATTTTTAAACAAATTGTCTGTGTTTTCGAACACAGTGATATGTAAACATTATGTTTTCTGAACCCTGTTGCGAGTGTAAAACAGTTTTTTTCAGGATCCTTAGAAACAAATTTATGTACTCAGTGCGAGAGTCTCTTAGCGAGTTTATTTCTCTGAAACTTCAATTTGATTAAAACCATATTGACTAACACTGAACATTTTGTTGCTATTTGAGAATCTCACAATTGTCGTAAATCTAAGAGAAAACTGACCATAATCCGAAATAAGTCTATACACTGTCAAAAAGAGGTATTCCTTCAGAAAATGTTCATTTCCAAACGCTGTTGAGGTTCCTCAATTCTTGAATGTTCTTTTGATGAATATTAACTTCCAGTCATATATTACATAGTCTTATTGATTTATTTTGCTCGTCTAGGTTTGGTTTCAAAACCGACGTGCCAAATGGCGAAAGGCCGAGAGACTAAAAGACGAACAGCGCAAGCGTGAAAATGGCGGAGACGGTTCGATATCCCTCGATAAGGTATTTTCCCAGAAGACCAATCAAGCATTCGCATTCTAACTCATTGATTTTATTAATTCCAGATGGAAGATAGTAGGGATTCATCACCTGACATTACTGGAGAAATCGATGATGATCCCCGAAGCTCCCACAGCCCGCCCCCGACAAGTCCGCGAGTCGACTCGGACCCTGAACGACCTCTCTCTTCAACTCATCTCACTCAATCGGCTTCGCAGTCTGGTGGCTCGATAAGCGCAGGCTCACCCTCGCCCGGCATTAGGACACCACAAAACTCCGGAAC
Source organism: Eristalinus sepulchralis (assembly GCA_944738645.1). NCBI lineage: Eukaryota > Metazoa > Arthropoda > Insecta > Diptera > Syrphidae > Eristalinus > Eristalinus sepulchralis. The sequence continues at coordinate 1,669,350 of OX122883.1, forward strand.
CAGCCCAACCAACTCAAACAATACTGACTCGCCAATCGAGGTCGGCGGTCCCATGTCGCTGACATCACGCGCTCCGCAGTCCATGACAACATCCACGTTTAGCAATCACATATTTAACAGCTTTACAGAAAGGTAAGTCAAATTCCTAGCCTCATCTCCTGTTCCCACAGCACGCACTCGGCGGAGTCCTAATGCGCTCTTCACCTTCCGGTGCCGTTTGTTATGCCCTTTGATTAAGCGTAATGATCTGCACGTGCCGACAATCGAAGTCATTAGATTTGTGAGCCCAAAACAAACACTGGGCCGTGCATTTATCGAGTTGGAACAAAGTTCGAGAATGCACACTTCCTCTGCTCACATCCTGAGCACAGTGCTCCCCGGGCAGGAGTCTGAATACAAAAAGAAGAGGCAAAAGTCATGTAACGTACGACCGAGCAAACAAAAGGACATTACCATTACCAACGTCGTTTCCGCTCTTCCGAACCCTCAACCACCTAACTGCCAGACAATCCCAGTGGCATCCCTTCAGTTGGCTCGGCTCGGCTCGGCATGGAATCCCTTCTAACGTCATTACGGAGGAGTAGGAAAATCCACATAAAATGGTGGCAAAATGTTTTGGTATATAAACACGTAATTGCCGGACCGCCCGCTGTGGTGGACGCGTGCGCAAGTCGTCTTGGTTGAAAGCAGAAAAAGTCGAAAAGTATACACTCCACCGAGCGCCAGCCACCCCGTGCCACTATCAACATGATTTCGCGAAGGGATTTCTCATGCATGCTGGGTGTGTTCAACGTCGACACACACACAAGCCCAGCAGTCGTCTTGGGGGATGGAAACGTCTATCCCGGGCCATTCAGTGGATAACTGTCTTGATTGTCTGGGAGGAAATGAAATCAGAGTTCCTTAGAGTTATCTACTTTCTTTTGGATCAAACGTCCTTCCGCTGCTCACCGCGTCCTCACGATGTGTTTCTAAATCAATTGCCAATCGCCCCGATGTGCGATTGTGTCTTCCTGGGGTGACAATGGGCCAAGAAAAACGTCTCAGATTAGCTGGAATATTTATGAGGCACTGATGGCTTCTGCTGCAGTGAGCCGACTTGCGACGAAGGGCGGCTAATGATACGTACGCAATTAGCGCTTGTCAATGGGATTGTTGTCCCTGATTAGGGGGATGATTTCGATTCAGTTTGTTGAAACATAATTGCTGAGGAATTCACCAGAGAACACGAGGGTGGTTATTGCTGTTTAATTGCGACAAACATCAAATTGAGTTGTCAGAGTTGTGCGAATTTAAGGAGAGATGATGTTACAATATGAAGATGGGTCATTAATTGGTGTTGTATAAATATTTTGATGCAAGGATGTTGATACACTTGCAAACTTAATGAATGTATAATTGGTGTAGGAATTAAGTTGAACATCATACACAAGCGGAGTACATTAACCTGATTTTAGGAAAAAGAATATTGGGGAGGGTTTCCGCATGTAAAATGTCGCAGTGTGTATGAATTTTATTTACAGACGTGTGTGGGGTAGATATGTGAAATGGAAAAGGTCATGTAAAGTAAATTTATAAACCTATATTTATTTTGGACGCAGTGATTTGTAAAGTTGCACAAAAATACCTTTTCTCCGTATGCTCTTCATTTCCTACGCGTTTAAGGTTTCGTACACATAATCTTAAGGTTTTGGAAATTCCCTACGCAGTTTTTACCTAACATTTGATACGTGTGACATAGAGCTCATTTGGGCATATTAACTAGCAAAACAGGCCGTTCGGGGAAGAGTATTAGAGTCATCGCTGGTGCAATGGCCCGTATTTCATTTGGTGACCCACTTCCCTATCAATGAAATAATTTTAGATTGATAAACGAAAGATTTTAGTGTAATTTATGCAATCTCAAAAATGGTCCCTAACCCTAACTGAGAATGTCATTACTCAATAGCAATTTAAGAATGTACCCACAATTTATTGAAGGAAGCAGTTGCGTTGCAAATATCATTGGAAACCATTTTTGTTCTACTTTGTACTGTCATGAGTGGAGAGAATTTGTAGTTTTTTTTTGGCGATTCGAACGGCTTATATTTTACGGTTTTTTATGGCGGCAATAAATACTTCCTGAGTTATGCCCGAAATTGGAAAAAGGGGAGAGCGCGAGAAAAAGGGACTTGAGAGAAAGTTCAAATGAGGGATAAAATCTTGACATCCAACACTGGAATCGACTCAATTACGCTATGCCTTGGTTGAAACTGACGCCTTGGTTGCAACTGAAAAGAGTGGCATTATTGGAATTAATTTTTTCGAGAATGCACATTCAATCGTCTACCTTTTCACTAGTGTCATCATAAATCCGTTCAAGTAGAATTTCCGTGTTTACGGCTTCAGGTTCAATGTTTTATGAAAGAAATCGGTGGCAATACAGACCACAGGCGACCAAGGCCTAGCTTCTTCAGCAACTTCTCGTTTTGTGCCTGCTATTGTTCTATGACAAGTAGAAGGGACCTACCTGACAAATTTGAGAAGCTTTTATTAGACAAACAATACGAAGAGATGCCGTGAAAAAACACGGAAACATAAGACCATCAGCATGTGAGTAGACGCACTTAGTACACCACATCAACCCAACCCGTATGTAGACCTAAAAATAAAAATATGTCAAACTGTTTTTATATATGAGCAAAAGATATTTGTGGTCAGAGGTTATCATAAAACACAAAACTTTGAGCACGTTGCGGTCACTCTTTGCAAATTGTATCAAATGGTCAATTTGTAAATAGACGGGAGCTGAATTCCAACTCTCAATTTTAATGCCACCACAAAGTCAATGTTCATCGTTCGTATGTTCACGACAGTCTCAAAGTTGTTTAAATGTACTCAAAACCTTCGCTAAAATTTGAAATTGATGACTAAAGTCAAAATTATTCAATATCTTGCACATTTTGCCGCCACAGGTGAAATCAAATCCAGCCGCTAACAACGGTCCATCCATTTCTCCTTAAGGATAAAACAAGCAATCATAAGTAAAATTAAACAATTCTTCTTTCATCTATGAGCCATAATGCAAATTTTGGTCATTAATCACACCTGTAAAAAAAAATTATCATAAGCCACCACAACCAGTCCTAAATTAACGACTCTCTTAAATAAGGCGTTGAAAAGTAAAACCTCAATCAAAAAACCCATATTGCAAGCATCGCCCCATAAGCGTATACGTCTTTTTTATCCCATTGTTGCTAGTTTCTCGCCTCCGTTTAAGGACTTCCCGTCGAGATGATGTAAAGCACACACAAAAAAAAAAAAAAAAAACAAACCAAAACATTCTCACTCCACGGGGGTGGTAAGCACGGATAATCGAGATCCTTTTAGAAGCAGGATTTGTTTGTTTGTTTTCCCCCAATTGTCAATTCACCACCACTGCACCACCAACTAAGGGGCGTTTACCCTTGGTCGTTATTTTCGCATGAATACATCCGAATTGCCATTGTAGCGATTTTGTTTTTTTGTTTTCCTTTTCAATGTGAATCGCTGATTGAATTCCCCCTTGTGTTGTACTTAAGTAGTACTTATCGTTCATTTTTTATCTTCAGTGCGGTGCATCGAAAATGAGTGTGTATCTATTCAATATGTGATTTTTATGAAGTGTAACGCCGGACATCCGATGGGCTAATAAATCATCTAATGATGACAAACAACAATATTTTTTGTGACCACTGTATGGGGGTGTGGTGAGGAAAATGGGAGAGGATTTAATGAGGAATAATGAATATATTTTGGCCGGTTGAGGAGAGGAAGGAATTGAAATCTACGTCGATTCAATACGAATTATTAGCTTTTGGATTCAGAATTGACATTTGGTGACTTAATGCTTAGAAAAGAAAAAGGGTGTCCCAACAAGAACGCAAGATTTAAATTTGGCGCCATTCGAATTGTCATTGTTTGACATTTGAGCAATTATTATTGTTTGTTAGTAGAAGGTATGAGGTTCATAAAAATGGAATTTGCTCCAAAAGAGTCAACTGTAAAGCGATTAATGGAAAAATTTGCTGAAACTGGGTCTGTAACTGATGTAAAGACAACAACGCGACTTCAACCAGGTCGATCGGTCGAAAATATCGCACCAGTCGCTCAAACTCCATCCACCTCAATTCGACACCGAGCTCAGCAAATTGGTGTTTCCAAATCCACTAGACAGCAAATTTTGACGAAAGATTTGCATCTTCATGCATACAAAGTTCAATTGGCTCAGGAACTCAAGCCAGCTGACCATGGACATCGAAGGGAGTTCGTTAATTGGGTATTGGAGAGACAACATGAAAATGCTGATTTTGCCGGCTTCGCCAATAGGCAGAATTGTTGCATTTGGGGCGAGGAAAATCCTCGAGTGATTCACGAGAAGCAAATGCATCCTCAACGTGTCACTGTGTGGTGTGGATTTTGGGCTGGAGGAATCATGGGACCAATGGTGTTCGGTATCGTGAAATGATAACCAATTTTTACGTACCTAGAATTGAAGAAGTAAATGTGGACGGGATGTGGTTTCAACAAGACGGCGCCACATCTCATACAGCCAGAGAAACAATTCAATTGCTCCATCATTCATTTCCCGGTCGTGTTATTTCGCGTTTTGGAGACCAGAATTGGCCGCCTAGATCTTGCGATTAACACCATTGGACTTTTTTTCTTTAGGGTTTTTTGAAGTCGATGGTTTATGCGAATAAGCCGACGATGACTCAAGCCTTAAAAGAGGAGATTGGACGCTGCATTAATGAAATACCGCAGCATTTATGCAAAACGGTAATTGAAAATTTCATTAAAAAATCGCGTATACGCCAGCAAAGCCTCGGCGGCCATCTGGCCGATATTTTATTCCACAAATAACCTCATCCTGTCTACTTCACGATATAATAAAGAATTCACAATTATTTTTAAATATCTGCGCTTTATTTAAAATTTAAATCTTGCGTTCTTGATGGGACACCCTTTACAACAGGACACATTAATTTGTTTCTTCCTCTTCTTTTACTGGCACTACAGCCCGGGGTGGCCCTGGGCCTCAACACGGGCGATGTGTGCATTTTTGGTAAAAGCCGACACACCGTTGGTTCACTTTTAGGGGTAGTCGCCGTGGCGTAGTGCTTGAGTGCGTCCACCCACAGGCAGAAGGTCTAGGATCAATTCCCGAACAAAACACATCGCATTTTTCACGAAGCCACCTCTTTGTTGTTGTTGACAACACTTAGAAAACCTGATTTGAAAAGTTTCCCAAATCTTGGCATTCGGAGTCGGCAAAAACTGTAGGTCCCTTCTTCTCGCGAGAGACCAGCAGCATGCACAACACGAGTAGTTGCTGAGGAAGCTAGGCCGTGGTTCCTTGTGATCTGCAGTGCCACACAATTTTCCACTGTCGCATAAATATTTGTGTATAAATTTTTGTATGATTCAAAAGCTATAAATCAGTGTTCACATGTCAGCCTCCTGTCCTGCTTATTACTGCTGCGCTTTTACAAAAAAGAACTTCCACACGCGTGACTTAGAGGGCCAGAAATTCTAATGCATGATGATTTTAGAGCTTGACTGTATGTTCCAAAATTCATTCACGAACATCGTCACTCACTTTCAAAAAATTAACAGTGAGTATTGCCTCTGATGATTAAGAGGAATGATTTTGAAGTTCTCTAGGGAATCTGTAAAGCAACAAAATTGTATTCGTATGTAAGCATAACTGTCTTACGTTAGTTTGACCTGTTTTCCTGTTTTTTTTAACTTGAGCTATGGCTGATGTCAAAAGCTTAAGGGTTTATTGTACCTCTTTTATATGCTTGTCCAAGTTAGATCTTAAGTTCTAACTTGGCCGATCTCCCTTTGAGGGATGACTCCAACAAACAATAATTATAACCAACAATCAGTAGTTTTCCTTGTAAAAAGTAATTCCATTTCCATTTCCGTTTAGTCTGTATGGAGTTTCGAAGTCCTCCTCATCATGAATTTTCAGTCTAAGGGTCCTCACCAAGAACTATCCAATTCAAATTTTTAAATATTTGTATTATTCAATCTTCAAGAAAAAAATCTTCACTGTGAAGTAAAAATACAACCATTGAAACATATACCTAGAAATTAACTTCAGAAAGGGTAATATACAACCTCTCTAGTTAAACCTATCAGCAGACAAAATAATCATCACTGGTAATTGCTTATTAACACACACACATTCGCATATCGTTCCTTTCCGAAATATAATCCCAATTGAGATAGAGATTGAATTAGCGCTAGCTCCCAGTGTGGAAAATAATTAAGAGAAATTTTTCGAAACTTTGCTCGTGTTAAATGCACACATACACTCTTTTCAGTATACGCAAAAGGATGCCGCGATATAATGAAAGCAAGGATACTGAAGCAAAAAAAAAAAAAAACAGAAGAGAAAACACACAAAATAAGATTTTCACCTCAGAGCGTAGGATTTGTTCATTTCAATAATTTATTTAGTCTTAATCCTTCACAGGCTGCACCCTCATCTTCATCCTTATCCTCGTCTTCATCCTCATCCTCAACCACACAAGCGGCAGCACATCCCTAGCAAATCGAAATTAATTTAACTCTTCACTTGATCTTTTGCGAGCACGGAATGTGCAAAAGTCAAGTGAAGTGAAAGCGGGGTGAAAAATAGGATTCCGTTCCCTTTAATTGTGTTGTGAGTTCCAGAGAGAGAGAGAGAGAGCGGGAAAGTGGGTGTCAGGGGGTGGCGATAATTCCGTAAAGATGCTACACTTCAGGAATTCGCTGCAAAGAATTCATATCTGTTTGTGTGTTGTTGTCGTCAACACCATGGGTGGAGAGAGGGATCTTTTATTCATCGCATACTTATACATGTTTATGAGTGAATGAAATTGTATCGCAAACACAAGACCGACGCGGGGCGCCCTGGGAGGGAGGCTATGAGAAAGTTTAGCAGAAAGTGTCTTCTTTTAATTGGTTTAATCGACAAAATGAATTAGTTGGTTACATATTCATGCGGCAATGGTAACGGCAACAGCAACGGCATTTCTCTTGAATTTCCATTTAATTGGGTTAATTAATTGAAATTTATTAAAGTGGCATGGCGTACATGCATCGTGTGTACATGGTGTGTCATCGATTCTAATTCAGTGCGTTTTGTGTGTGAAGCTTGACGCTTTGTCGTTTATTTATTTTTTTGTGCTTTTCAAATGTTTGTACACAAACAAGGGGTTCTTTGAATTATTGAATCTACACCGATTTTGAAATATGTTAAAAAATGCAATTGTAAATTGAGTATGACAATATGATTTAGAAGAAGTGCCACGTCCAAAAGGTGGAAGAATTACTTTAATTAAATATGTATCTGATTTATATCCTGTTGCATGCGTGTTTTTTCCATGTAAAGAAAAGATGCGACGAATTTGGTCTCAAAGTCTTTATTAAAGTGAATTGTTATGAATAATTATGTTATTGGATTTTTCACATTTGCTTCAAATCGTTACGCAGGCCACATGTCTCGCATATTGAGTTCAAATTTGTTTTTTGAAGATACATATGTACGTTCTGGCCACGATCACTTGGTGGAATTCAGATTCGAATTTGATTCGGGATATTCCACATTCTGTGTATGGGAAAACATGGGGATTGCAGCAGTCCATAGGAATTAGTCATGGTATTTGTGGATTAGCCATATAGTACTCAAACCCTGTTGAAAACCACCTACCGATAACTATCAAACTGAGTGCTTGTACACCAATATTTACCTACGAAAGCATAATCTACTGAAAAATGTATACAAGCAACCGAACGGTATAAAAACAGACAGTATAACATTTCTGACTTCGTTACTTTTGTACTTGGATGTCCTCCTATTTCTTAAAACATTCGCAATCTTTTGGTGCAATGCTATATGCGATATGAGACTTCTGTGGTCACCTGTTCAAGAAATGGGACAAAGAACTGTTGTGCGCTAGCCACGACATCTCTCAGCTAGACGTTGTCTTAATGCTGTTTGTTTCAAGGTTTTGAAGATGTAAAACAAGAACTAGCATTAATCGGGCATTTTTTTTACCCAAACTCCACCAGAACTATTTCGAAGTTTTCAATGTCGGTATGTACCTTATCTTCTGATCTTCGTGGCATAGTGGGTAAGTGCGTCGACCCACACGCCGTAGGTCTAGGATCGATTCACGGACCACCTCTTTCGAGTTTCATACAACACTCAAAGAGTACTAACTGTCTATGAAAAGCTCCTCAAATATGACTGTTCGGAGCCGGCAAAAAAAAGTCCCTTCTACTTGTGAGAGACCAGCAGCACGCACAACACGAGTAGTTGTTGTAGAAGCTAGGCCTTGGTTCACTGTTGACTGTGGTGCTATTCAATTAAATTATTATGCACCTTATCTATCCCAGCAACAATCGATGCATGCATAGCGCGCAAAATTTTGAACCCTCGGAGAACAGTTGTAGTGTTTAGCATTTGTTACCATTTTCCAAATATTTTTCATTTTATTTATTTACTACATCCTTAAACACGATGAACATCGGTAAGTAGAGATGTAACTTTCTCAAGGACTGCAGTTCTTATTCACCTAATTTTGTGTGTTTCATGACACAACATCTTCGGGTAAATATTGCTCAGATATATGTACATATATAAATAATTCCTTTAAACTGTTCCGGAAACCGTCGGTTCCCTCCAATAGCCTAGTTAAGCTTTTGCATCAAAGTTGCGATCTTCATTCTGTCCAAGTCAAGGGGATGGAATTTTAATCCAAATTTCAAAGTGATTGAAACACTTTACTTAGCAGGTGCTTTAAGTTCTCATCACCGTTTAACAGATTTCTCCAATTTCTCAGCGTTGGTTGCCACTCTACTACCAGTTGTACATTTGCGTTCTAACTGTATCTTTAGCTTTGATAAAGCTATCACAGTTAGTCCCGCCGTAAAACTGTGTCATTCTGGTTCATTTTAAGAAACCGGTTCTCTTCCCTTCTTTTCGAATTTTCAGAGGTTTTAAGAATTTCAGTGGACAAAGTATCATGCGATGCTGCAACCTCGACATCGAAAAAACTATAGTCGAGCCTGACGTGAAGTGAAGAAGAACACGACTTAGCTGCCTTCGGTTATCGCAGCACTACAAATGACGATTTTGGAAACAACGTTTTGAGGAATGGAAAAATAGACTAAACAAATGAGCAATGAATTGAACGTAGGTTGAACCTATTGCGTAAGCCGAGCTTTCAAGGTGAAAATGTATTTTAAAGCTCATGAAGGAAAAACACCTAACACTTGAAGTTTGAGGATTGTAGCACACACTGTGAATTTGTTGCATTTTGTAACTGGGACGCCGTTTCTTCAAATTTTCCTAAAAAGAACCTCAAAAGAACTAAAAAACTTCTCAATGAATTTATCCCGTTGAATTGGTTCCCACAAACTGTCAAGTCGCAATGCTGCACATCCTTGATTTAAACTGTAATAAAAATGACCGCCATCACAGGACAGACACATAAAATACAATTTTAAGATTTCCTCTGAGACCACTTCAGCCACATTTCACTGAATTTGCGAAGGCCTATTCTCCTAGTCATTTTGCTCGCATCAAAAGAATGAATGACATACGGGGTATGCCCGTTTTGAATATAATTACGGGATAACGCTCTCCGTTTAGGCTTTTCACTTGTATCCTCTATGTCAACATACATTCACCCACACACACACCCACAGACACCCCACCGATAAGAACGAGCAGACCTGATGAAAATCAAAAAGCAAACACAAAAAGGACAGGCATGGAGCTGGAGCACAGCAGAGGAAGTCTTAATTCGGCTTGGATTGTTCTGTGCACAAATTGCGAGTTGGGTGTAATGATGGGACGCAACCCGATTTGTCTGGATACACATACACATTCGCACATTCGCAACACACCCATGGATGGATGGCAAGTTTGCATCATTGAGAGACATTGTGGCGCATTGCTTTCCATCTTTTCAAAAGGATCTCCTTCAGCTCTCCTCCAACCGAGTGGAAGTCATTTCTCTTCCGGCATTAGGAGGGTCCAAAGCTTGTTTGAATACCACCCGTAGGAGGTATACTTTTTCTCAGCCATCCTGTCAGACGATGGTGCAATGGGGGTGCAGTGGGAGGCGGGACAGGGTGTGGTGCCCCCTTATATTTTTGAAAAGATTTCTGAATAATTCCTAAAAGTGTTTTGTTTGTCCCGTCTTGTCTTTGGTCGGGCAAAACGAGACTCACCCGCTGCTGTCTGTGATGCTGTGCGGGCTGTGTGTCTGTGCAGTGTGTGCATGCACTCAACGATTCAACTGTACACATCCGACGTCGTCGCCAGTACTCCTAATGCAGACAACTTCCCTTCAAATGCGACGACTACGATGGTGGCAAATGTGAGAAAATTCCATAACAATGCGAGGCTATATCTGTTTGTTTCATGCTCCAGTCGAGGGGGGCGCAGCTGCACAACACACAGAGGTGCCATAGCCCGGCTGCATTGTTAAGTGAGCTCTGACATGCCGTGTACGTTCCTTCAGGATTTTTCTTAATTAACAAAAATTGCTGCAAGGGTAATAGACGAACAAGAGTGAGACTTGGAGTGCTGACAAATGGAATAAAGCAAACAACAAATTTAACAAACAAGAGCCTAACGACTGCCGGAGATCCTCCGGGGATAATGTGCATGCGAAATTAAATTACGCAAGAGGATGAGTGCTTAATTACGGACATTTATCGTCGCAAGAAATTCCCTTAATTATATGCACTCTGATTTAGCCAAAAGCCTGCTTTGCCAGCTACTCCGGCGAGTCGTTGACACGCCACCGCCACCGCGCCATTGCATAGTGCGTGTGTGTGCCGGAGATGCATTGGCAGTCGAGATTTCAGCTGATGGATTCTAAATTCCGCAACTAAACGAACAGCTTTTTGCTCTACCCTGCCCTGGTCCCACTCAACGTGAATGGATTACGTTGATAACATAAAAACTCACAAAGCCATGATGTAAACCCCTAATAGGATTTTCATTTAATTTAGGGCTTTCGGGCGACACATCGTCAAAGCAAACACTCGCCGGCCAGAGTTGAGGGGGCCGACGACAACGACGAGTTCAAATTCAGATTGGCGATGGTCCCGGTTGCGGTGGTCTTGAAAGTAAGACGAACAAAAAATGTAATACCTCCGTTTGCCATGAAATTGTGTTTTCAAATTTATTCACGTGGAAACGTCGCTCACCCACTGCAAAAAGCTGCAAAACAAGCCAAAAACGTCCGTCGGTGGCTTTGCTGCGCCCTGTCCTGGACACAGGTTGATGAAAATTTCATTTGTTCGTGGTTCGCGGTAGAGTTCCATAAAGTTCCGCTTCTCCTGTCGTTCTCCGTTTCATTTCGTGTGCTTTTTTCTTTGGTTTTATGTATCTCCTGGCAAATGTAATAATTTTTGAATTTTAAATATCCTACGGGCTTCCACTTAACTTTCGTTCCGACCGCAATCGCGAGAGAGGTGGGCGTTGGTGTGGGTGTGTGTAGGACTGGTTTCTAAGCACCGACCACCGGTCGCAGGATTCCATCAGACCGTCACCACACCACCACCCGCGCCACTACAGTCCGGTCGCCGCAAACCTACATTCGTACTGTACGTATGAATGTATACCCAGTGCCCTCGTCCTCCTCCCAGTCTGCCGAACAAGTACTTTCCAAATTTAATATTCCAATGGAAATTATTATATTTCCCCCGAAAATTGCCTCACTAATAATGTAGCATCCCTGGCAGAGGGCGACAGCGGTAGCGGTGGCAGAGGTGGCGCGGCGGGCGGGCTGTGCGTGGGTCTGATGGTAAAAATGAAAGAAATTTGCAATAAAAAGTTTTATTCTCATGCAAAATTGATGCGGCTTCCATAATACGCCAAGGATATCATCGCCGCCGAGCACGAAGACGTCAAGACACTTCGCGATCTTCAATACAGACCGCCTCAGCGCGGAACAGATGTAGAAGGATGTAGGAGGGGGAGGGGGGGGGGGGGATAAAGAAAATTGGAAAATTGCATTTTCATTTTGCTCAGTGAAAAATTATAATCAAAAATGATTTTTCTTAGTCCGCATTGCACATCTATTTGCATGCGCTGCTGCATCGCGGTCTGGCTGCCTGCACACGCGGTGGGAGGTGGCCATGCATCCGCTGGATGCCGGAGCTGTCTAAAGCGTTCAGCTTTGCATACGTTAATGTGGAATGTGCGCGCTGGTAAAAAGTTTTTCAATATTTTCCACTGGAGTTGCAAGCGAAAAATAAAACTAAAACAAAGTTACGAAAAAAAAAATTCCGCTGAAAGTGGCGGATGGCAGCGGGAATGGTGAATGAGCATCTGCAGCCCAGCTTAGCCCGGCCCTCATTTTGTTGCAGTGAGATTTTATTCTCTGCACTCTTTTACGTTTCACTTAGAGCTTGTGCTGATTGAATTTTAAAATTTACATGAAATGACGACGAAGTGTGGTTGTGATGGTGATGAGGCGAAGGAGTCGGAAGCGGGGCGCTTGTGGCAGTTGCGATGATTGCAATGGAATTAATTAGTTTGGGATTTTATTACTTTTTAACTTCATGATTTCGCAATCAATTAAAATTTGATGGTGGGGATTAAGAAAAAGTTTTGGGTTAAATAATGCGAGAGTGATCGGAGTGGTTGCTATGTGCAATGGGAGAGGTTTCAGAAGCAGAACGGTTATATTTATGTAGCTTGCTAGAGGTTGGTTGGAGGCTCTTTTTTTTAAATGCATTTATTGTCCACTATGAGTGCACTGAATTCAATTTGCCATAAAGCGTGAAAAAATGGATATGAAAAAAAGTTCAATTCAAGGATAAGAGCTTGACAAAGAAACCTGGAACCGACGCAATTACCCTTACGTTACGCCTTGGATGACACTTAAAACAGTGGCATTATTGGAATTAGTTGTTTCGAGTATCTACCCTTTTACTCATGGCATCATAAATCCGTTGAAGTTGAACTTCATGCCTACGGGTTCAGGTTCAATGTTTTATAAAAAAAATCGGTGGCAATACAAACCACAAGTGACCAAGCTAGCTTTTTCAGCAACTACCTTTTGTGTATGCTAGTGTTCTATGACACTTGGGACCTATCGACTGTGAAATGCCAAATTTGAGAAGCTTTTATTAGACAAACGATAGTCTGTGAGTGTTGATAGCAACTTAAACGAAGAGATGCCGTGAAAATATACGAGAACTTCGGAACTTTAGTGTTTAAACAACCCGTGCTTGTAGATCATTGATTGATAATCACAGTCTATGCATCAAACTGTTCTTTTCCATGAGCAGAAGATATTTGTGGTCTGACGTTATCATGGAACACAACTGTGAGCCCGTTTCGGTTATTATTTACTAATTTTTTTCAAACGCTATGAATTTCACGCATAAATGTTGGATTTGATTTTACACTTTCCCGAGAGTCGTATTCTACGCAAAACTAGCCGCCTCAGTTGCACAAGTTCCGGCTAAGTTCATTCCTAAGTTACGGTTTCCGTTCAAGGTTGGGCCTCTCGATAGCATAGCCAGAGATGGCATAACTCTACAGGATGCAGGCTAACCAAGTGCATGCTCCCAAAAGTAAGCGACAAATCCGTGGGTTTTCCGTCATCTCTAGATAGAAAAGACTACAGAAGACTTGTTGGCGTATAAACAGGACACTGCACCTCCGGCAAGCACTTAAGCGTACTAAGGCATAGTGATGATACCCTCTGCGAAACCTGTAGAGAAGGGGAAGACACAGCAGACCATTATCTTTGTCAATGTGCCATCTTAGCTCGGATTAGGTGGCGGCTTTTTGGTGCTGATGTAGTGGGGGTTGAAAGCCCAGGCTCTTTGTCAGAGAAACCCTTGCTGGTTTTCCTCCGGAAGACCAAGAAACTACAGCAAATGTAGACTACTGTTTGGGAGTACAGTCGACCAGTTTTGCTAGTCTGAGCGCTCCAGTGCAGTGTTTCCCAACCTCCAACAAAAAAAAACCTGAGTTCATGATTGAAACACAAGCAGTTCACCTCGATGGGTAGCGAGGCCTTTCTAGTACCTCAACAGTTTACAGTACCCATTAGGCTGGCAAACTCCGCATAAGCGGCCGATCTGAGTCATAAAAGTAAACAAGCTGGACCACTAGTCAACGCGTTTCACTTACCTCAGCTATGCCCGCGAATATGGGTATTTAATCACAGCCACCATGGCCAGGGGAACTATCCTACGGTCAGACTGAAATAAAATTACAGGAACTCATGACTTCATGCGACACCAGAACAAAGCTTCTGCTCAAGTTGTCCATACCAGCCAGTTGTCGTCAACATCTAAGTGTAACAGCCGCCATTGCGCCGAATGGCCTTTGATTCCATCACTGACACAAATTTTAGTGTAAGTGATGTAATTTTAAATCAAATGAAATGATTTATAAATCCAGTAACGACATTTGGAGATACTCGCTTCACTCGGGGTCCTGATGGGTCACTTTCTTACGTTTTGTTAAGTGTAGAGACTCGTTCTTTAGCTGCGGCTATGAATATGAAATGTAGCTCTCAACTTTTCACTATTACAGTTCACATTCATTAAAACCCATGTGCACACTTTCGGTCTCTTCATATATAACTTTGGTTCATCTGACCTAGCACCGATCACATTAAAACACACTTTTCGATGAGTCTCCTCCTTGTTGGAAGTCATCGGAACAAGTTAATACTGAACTGTCATTAATTTCAAGGACTGTTCGATCGCGGAATTTAACATCTTTTATTTGTTTTCCACGGCTAAAGCTTCCCAAATTTCGCGGTTTGTAGTCCGCCAAAAAACTATAGGAACTTATGAGAGAACATTAGCATCCATATTTGTTGAGGAAGGTAGGCGTTGATCAGTTTCGAGCTAGACGATGATCTGACGCTCTTGGATTGGCAAATTTCTTCAAGCTACAAACTATTGACAGTGATAAAAGGTAGAAAGACAGAGAAGTACAGAGAAATACAAAACATACTCTTTTCACACCCACCCAAAGGCTACGGATTTAAGGCACCACTAGTTGGAAAGATTATTAAAAAGCTATTCCTACTGGAACTCATTTCTTGATGACTGTAGAACTGAAATTAAACCTTAAGTTATCCATAAAAAAAACAATTTCCACGAACTTAAATTAATCAAGCACATTTTCCAAAAACAATAGACATCACCCAAGAGATACTATATTCTTCATCAGCGTAATAGAGAATTCAAAACAATCTCCCAAAACATTCAAATCATGCACCCACAATAATATAACTCGTCTAAATTCCCCGCGTCTCCACGCGATGGGGTGAGCAGGAATGTGACTTCTCCCATTGAGCGTGTGTCATCATTATTAATGCAATTACAAAACATACTTCAATTACTCTCAATTAACAATTAATTGAATGTCTTGAGCGCGAAAAATTGAATTGTATCCAAATAAGATGATGCCAACACAAATCATTCCATCTGCTGCCGGAATGAATTTGATAGATGACAGCACTTATGATGGCGGTGTGCGATCGTATCACTCTCGCCTCGCACACACCATCACTCCACCGAAAGGGTTTTCAATTCACATGAACAGTCATAATCTAGGAACCCGCATACGCCATGTCGGGTGTCAATTATGTCAAATGGATATATTCTTCTTTGTCGGCGGCGTGTGTTTGCGACACCAGCTCCGCTCATGCAACGAAAATAAAATCTTCTCCATTCGTCGGCCTTGCCAGAGCGTATTCCTGCAGCTAAAATATATTGTAGCGTATTGTGTTCATTAGAGAGACGACAGAACGGCAGATCCCAGGCGCAGATACGAGTGCCATCCATCTATCCATCCATCCATTTCAATTTTGGTAAAAATTAAATAATTCATATTTGGTATGACGGGGCTATGGAGCATGCTAATTAATTTCTGTTGGAAATTAATTAATTTTAATTTAATATGCGCGACAATTGCCAACTCAATCATGTGACTCTCTGCCCGACACTGTTCTGCTCCGAGTGCCGTCTGCCGAGTGCGTGTTTGTTTTGCGCGATGGCAGACTAATTAAAACCACGCCATTCAAAAAGAGACCATTAATGTTGACTAATCGAATTATTTGCTTTCAGTAATGGGGGCTTTCGGCCCGTCCTCGACTCGGCCGCACAAAGATCCAATCAACCGTTGTTTCTGCCCCATCACCACTTGGCATCGCTGAGCTCTCAGTTCTCACAACCCCTGTTTTCAGGACTAAAAGGTAAGTTTATCAAATTTCTACTTTTTCGTCGTTTTTGTTTCTGTGAGTTTCCCGTCAACCACCGAAACTTTTGGAAACCACCTCACACCCTCGGTGTCTGTCACTGAAGCGTAAGACGGATTACTCTAAATCCAATCGGAGCGTAGCTATATTTAGAGATTTGATGGCTGTCAATCAATGCAAGCGATCCGCATCTGAGCGTCTCCTTTCGCCTGCCCTATGTGCCAGTGGCTCCCGTGTACTTGTTGTGAAATTGTGAATTTCTGAATTTCCCATGGCAGGATGACAGCAGATTTCACTCCATTACGGAATATTACATTTCATTTTATGGAAAGCGGAGAAACACACCTGACACTCTCCGCCCGCAAACGGGTTCAATACTTCACGCCGGCAGTTGTGACAGCAGCGCGCGGGCACACTAGCTCCTTTTGTCGTAATTAAATTTCATTACGCGCTACTTTATCAAATTTTAAAAGAATTTCCCTGAAGAGTAGTTTAACTTTCAGCAGGGCACTCGCTTTTAGTGAAATTAACTTTTAATGACAGCTCTCATCCTGTCATCGACAGCGGCATCTCGCGCACCAGGTGTACCCGCCGACCTGTAATCGGAGATTTATGACCACATTAAGTGGAGCAGCGCACTGTCAGTGGCCAACAGACAACCACCAAAAAAAACTATTTACAGATGGAACATATTTCACTCCCCGCGAGTGCCACCAACCGCAACAATCCTTTTAATGCTTTCCTCTCTCTCTCTCTCTTCTTTTTTTTCTTCTTTTAGCCTTTCCTGGCCTGTGCTCGTGCTGCCCGATTAAACCACCCTCGGTGCCAGTCTCATCATCCAATTCGCCGGGGTCGCCGCCAATCTCCAGTCACTCTGATCCACGGTCGAGTTCAGTTGCCGAGCTGCGTCGCAAAGCGCAGGAACATTCGGCAGCCTTGTTGCAGTCATTGCATGCCGCCGCTGCAGCAGGACTGGCGTTTCCGGGATTGCACCTCCAGCCGCTTAACCTTCACCACGCCTTGAACAACAATCGCAAGAACGAAGCCCAAGACATGACAGCCACAACAATGAATGGCATCACAAACAACAACGGTAGTGGGCCTGACATCCAACACCATCAGCACCATCAGCCGCAGCCGCAGCAGTCAGCCCATCCTCTCACTCATCAGACGAACTCTGTTAGCAACGAAAATGTTGATTAGGGATTCGGGGATGCACACCCCTATGTATGATATTGTAAAATAGAAATTTAATAGTGCTAAGTGTGTTCTTGAACACGGATATGATTGTTCAGCAGTTTGTATTTTAAGATGCGACGAAGGAAGGGTAGCTGACAGTTTGGAGTATGACAGAAAATGACTTATGCCTGGATGTCTTACTTGTGATTTTTGACCTGTGGGGGCGGCTTTTCACTAAATCAAAATCGAGAACAAGTAGCCACCAACTATGCCAAATGAGATTGAGTATCATTTAAAGATAGAGGACAGTTTTGTTCGTATTTCCATTAAAATACGTTTATCCCTGTGTTAGTAGTCCTTACTACTGCTTTTCTAAAACGATAGATAAATGAGTGCGCTTATTCATATGAAGTGAACCGATAACATATTCGAAACTGAGATTCGAAAATGTTTTATTTTCAACTGTAATATCACGTCTAATTTCAACGGAAGGTGAAACACGAGTGAGTTCTTAAGACCAAATGCTTTTAACATTACCAGAGATATTACATTTTAAGGCCATCTGACGAAATTTTAATACTGAAAGAGCACCCGGTACTCATAGGAACACAAACGAATCCAAGAATGCAAGATCCTGAAATTAACAAAACACCTAAAGCCCAAAATCCCGAAATGCGCAAAAACCAGAAATGCTCAAAATCCCAAAAGGCAAAAATCTCGAAATGCCCAAAATGTAAAAGATCCCAAAATTCCGAAGAGCCATAAAATTCGAAATACCCAATATATAACAATAGATTTAATTAGAGAGATGGTAGTATCATATGAATTTGGCACCTACACCAGGTCCTAGAGTGATAGCAAACAGGGGGGCAATGCACACCCAGACCTATTCCTCTGCAATGATTTTTTCGGAATTTGAAATTTTGACTTTTCGGAAATTTTGACATTTTGAGATATTGGCCTATCGGGACCTTAGAAATTGTGGGATCTTGGCCTTTCTGAATATTTAACATTTCGTATTTAATTTCATCCCCAATACGTACTAATAATATCTATCCAATGAAGTTAGAAATAATTCCGTAAGGGTTTTATGAAAGACTTGAATTTTTAAGTATTTAACAACAATGCCATTATGAAATATGATTTCTACTCGCTGTTTACAATCTTTTCTCTTTCTCACTTTCCCTTCTCTTTCCCAATTTCGGGCTTAGTGTCAAATAAATATTTGATCCAATTTTAAAGGTCGTCTTAGTTGTCGATGATTGTTTTTTGACAGATGATTCTAACAATACAACAAATGCGGCACTTCGAACGTATTCTACCCGCTAATGTTTAAGAATAAGATTCCACTGATCCACATAAAAATATCCTCAAATACAAGAAAAGATGTGCTGCAAATGTTTTCAGACTGATTGGCATTGAACTCACGATGATAATACATAAACAATTTGGAAATCTGTAAGTTCAACAACAGACAGTTATAATTCGTACTGCCGGAAAATATCATCCGTTTGTAAGGAAATCCTTAACTAAATTAGTATACCAATGCACTTGCCTCACTGTAGCACTTAGCTTTAATAAGTGTGTGAAACAATTGGTCTTCTCTCAATTCTTTTACAGAATTAAACTCAAAGGAGCCTAATGAACAGTTTGTTTTTGTAAAGACAACATTTTGTCTAACTGGGCCTTCATTAATGATAAATTAAATCTCCCCTTTAAGTTACCTCTATTAACCGTGAAGTAAAATATTATTCATTCAAGTTGATGTACTAGTAATTTTGCGTTGCAAATTAAAGTTGCTTTACTTGTTTTGCTCGTGCTTTTTTTATTTTCTTCAATCTTGCTTTGTATTTAGTATTGTTTTTAATTAAAATTTAAAAACTTACTGTCACAAGTATTCGATCATCAGGTTTCAATACACTGCTATCGAAAATCTTTTTTTTTTCCGTACTATTCTCGCTAAGGAATGTGAACCTAATCAAACGCATTTATTAAAGCTTAAAGCAATTGTTATTTACAAATAATTTATAGAAATGTTTTATAAAATGCAGAGTATTGGTGGTAAAAATCGGACTTTGATGTCCGAAAGCAGAAGTAGCACATTTCAAACTTATTTATTAATAAAATCTACGGCTTTATATAACTGCCTGTGTCACATATTCGATATCATAAAAGGCAAGATATCTAAGACTCTTGTAGAGAGATTGCTTCTTATGAAAAAATTCCACTTTTTTTAGTTTGTAAGACGTCAATAATATTGAGATGGGTTGAACCTTTCCTGTGTAAATTGTGTAGTTTTTTGATGTTCAGAATCAAAAACTTGCTTTCTTACTCCTTTTCTTAACAATTATAAGCGAAATTTTGCTGGTTCATTTTTTTGAATGGATCTGTTCATATCAGTCTCCAAGCAATCGATTGAAATTGTGTCTAACGTTCACTGGAAAAAGCAAACGCAGCAAATTTTCTTCATAGCGAACTTTTCAATGAATCGATTCGCTTAAAGTGGACGTCCTTGTACTTAACTTTGTTCCACTTGCCCTTGATAAAAAATAAAACACGTCTATGAGAAGTAATAAAAAACACGAAGCAAGTTTATTTTGCTTGAAGGTTCGCTGTAAAGAATATTGACTCATGCAGTTAGTATTTTGAGTAAGGAAGCGTCAGAAACATATTCGCCTTACACAAAAGAATGAAAATTGCGTGTGCACAACAGTGTTTTATTTTCCCTACCACATACTACAGAGCAGCAAAATAAGATGACGCTGTAAGCCACGTCACTCAAACTTTAATATGAGGTTTATTTGCCAACATTTCCAATATTTATTTTAATCAGTTCATCTCGTTTGCAATTTTGCCATTATCAACAAACCACTTAAGAAAACTTGAATACACGACTTAACAACAAATAATAACCCTCGTATCTTTTGCGAAAACTTGTCTTCTATACAAAATGTAAATGAAAATCAAAAAGCAAAATACATTGTGATAAATGGTCAAAATAGTAAATACAAAATTCGCAACAAATAAGACTTGGCAGATATTTTGTTTTAAATGAACAACTCAACAAATGTTTCACCGAAGAAGAACTTACGTCACAGATAGTTTTACTTCATTTTCCTTAAATTTTATCTTAATAACCAGGCTGGTTCCGATGCAAATAGCAGCTGAAAGTCAATTCAATGCCAATGTGTTAACATGGTAAAAGAGTACCTTCGCAATGAAATAGGATCTCGCGAACTCAATTCATAAGACATTTGCATATGTTCTTTACCAACTATTCACCAGACATAACTAGAGGTCATCGCTAAAACTTGTTAAGACTAAACCCCTGTGTACGCCTCAATCTCATCAAAGTCATTGCCAAGAGTCAGATCCAAATGTCACCCCTCAGCCATTAAGATCACCAGATTTGAAGCCATAGTTAGAGAAATTCAAGATCGTTCTCGCTGTCAAATCATTTGTGTTTCATTTCATGTGTTTTTTTTTTTTCTTTTCAGTGAGTTATTTTTTGTCGCTTCAGTATTCTATATCTAATTCAATCTAATAAGTAAGAACAAAATCAAGAATAAAACAATTTCGTTTATGTAATCTTTGCTCAAATATTGCACATTTCCCGAGACATTTAGAATCTTAATCGTAAGCTATACAAGATGTAAGAGATTAGAATTAACATGTTACACTCGAAAGCGTAAGAGCAGAAAGAAACCAAATTAGAAATTCTTTGAAATAAACGACTTTAAAAGTATGCAAAGGTCCTTTTTGTTGTTGTTGTTGTTGTCGTTGTTACAGCTCAAGACATACATTTCTCCTTGCAAAGTGCTTCTGTTGAGAAGCGGTTGGCGTTTCCTTGACAACCGCCATAGATGAACTCGACGCACTTATCCGCTTCGGCATCATAAGTCCACATCGGCATGTATCCCATGCACTGGATAACTCCGTTTCCGTTCTTGGCACTCGGGAGGAGACAGTCATCTGCAAGTTTTTTTTTTTGAAAGGAATTTCACTTGAAATTCGATTTTGTGAAAACTTTAAAGGCCTTACCTGATTTTGCTGCGCTGGCAAGTGCAAAACAGCTGAGAACAGCGAACAGAAGAGCGAGTAAAAGTTTCATTTTGCTTCGTGTGAAGTTTGTTTGAAGAATAATTCGATTTGAATCGCATTCAAAGCATCTAAGTGGAGACTCGGGCAGTTTTTCGAGCGAATCTCTGATCCATATCAGCTGGGGTCAGAGCAACCCTGGCGACTGCCCACAGCTGATAAGCGGATTAAGAAATCTGGAAACTAAATAATAGTTTCGTTCTCAATGCAAAACGACTCAGATGTATATGAGCGAGGAGCGAGATGTGAGAGCAGAAGATAAGCCTTATCTGCTGCAAAGCGATAATTGTCTCTCGCTCGCGAGCTCGGCCGATGCACGCCACCAGCGAAAGGGGCGCATGGAGAACAACCAGTAAAACATTTTCCATCGGCCTATATCTGTCTAAGAAGACGACAACGCTCTGCGACAATGTTTGGATTTACGAGGCGTGCTTTCGTCATGCTCATAGTGGTGGTGTTCATGCACCAGATGGCGGCCCCCGCTACTGCTGCCGTGGCCTACGCACGGATGCCCGGTAATCAATTTGCTTGCTTTGTGTGAACTTGTGAGTAAGACGATGTGATCATTTCTCAGGTTACTGCATGAAGCCACCGCCGACATCATCCGGGCGTTGCACGATCGACATCGAAGGCTTCTACTACAATCCGCGCACGAACGACTGCGAACGCTACCAAGTGGGACTGTGCCGCTCGACTCCTGGACAGAGCTTCGGATCGCGCTCCGACTGTATGGCCACATGTGTGTACACGACGCGTCTAATAAAGGATCAGTACTCTGTGGAATGAATGGAGGCCACGAGGGGCGTGTAAAGCATATTTTTGTTTCTTTTATGTATTACGAATAAAGACTACGAGGAGCGATTGGGCGGGTGGGAAGTGGCCGACTTGTCTAATCTCTCTCTCGGTTGATAAGTGCGAAGTTTGATTTATGTTCTTCTGGGCCAGGATCGAAGTGAACCGAGAGCAGATTGGACGGTGCGCAGCATTTCTGGTATCAGGTCGAGTCACCACCAGTTGGAGCTGGTGCGATTGAATTATATTCGGCCTACACACTCAATGCCGGTCGAATGCGAGCAACTTTGCTTTTGCTGTTCATTTCTGATCAGTTACTTACCGACAACTGTGGACATTTGTTGTGATTTGTGCGCCTCTAAAGTCTGACTATCTCTCGATCGATGCACATACATTGCTTTTGGAATCATTTGGTGTATCTCGCGACTTAGCTTCACTCAGTTCAGCGTTTGTGTGCGGCTATTAGTGACTTTATTGTTGTTTGTACACTTCGATTTGGTTTATCAAACGAGTTGGTTTGAATGGATGCAGTGATAAGCCACGGTCTTCCACATAGAAATAATTTAATCGTGCATGAGAGGAAAGTGAAAGTTATTGAAAGAGCTACGATCGCATCCCTACTATCGATACTGTTTTGAAATCGCTTCAATAATGAAGTTGGTGATCTTCTTTGTGTGCGCCTTGTTATGTGTCGCAACCGCGTGGTCAAGGACAAGTAAGAGTGTAGTGCTGGCCGCTTATTCGAACTGAAATTGAATGACTTGTGTTTTTGTAGAGATTTGCGACAGGAGACCAACAATAAATGGGCTCTGTGTCACATCGACTCTGGGCATTTATTATGACGCCGAGACTGAACGCTGCAAATATCTGGGATGCAGCACAGACAAGAGGATATTCTCAACCCTGCAGGACTGCGAAAGAATTTGCAACAGCGCCCGGCGGAGACGACTCAGGCGAGTGAATGGAAAAAATACGAGTCAGCTAAAGGATTAGTCGGTAGCTTAGTGTGTAGGAACATTATATAAGGAGTCTGAATAGGAGTATGTACGGCATTTACACCCGTAACCAAAAATATATTTTATAAATTATTTTTGAATATTTTATTGAACCGTTTGTTTTTGTTTTCGAGTGAAAAAGATTCAGTTCGCGACCTAAATGTTGTTGACTTCGACTTTGGTTTCTCTGCGTTCCGCGCGTATCGTATTGTCCAGAACAATGTCTACATCGCACTTCAATGCAGACTCATTGACGGCAACAATTGCAAAATGTTTTCTTTCCCTACTATTTCTTGTACGTCGCCCGATCAATCCATCATGCGGACAGACCGTGATTTTCGATGAAGAAACAGAGGTTATCAGTCGAATTGATTAATGGATCAAGATCTTGAGGTGAAAACCATCGACTCCCCACGCGACAATTTCACATAACGTACGTTTGTCAAAATTGCCAGAAAAATTATTTATGAAAATAGTGTCCTCGGGAGTAGAGTAACACATACTCTTTTTAATAAGATATAAATGAAATGGGGATGCCATCTTTTTTGTATCTCGAAGCACACTGCTAGAACTTTGAGAAGAGGAAATGTAGACCCATTTCTCGCGGGCATATACTTAAAAGTAAACACACATATATAAATATTTGTTAAGATTGAAAGGATAAATATATAAATAATATCAATCTTGCCTAGACGGATAACTTCTACAAAAAATACATTACTACGTCAATTAAGCCGTTTATACAGAAATGTGCCTATACAGTCTATTCGCGAATTTTCGAATTGTCGGTAGGTATTAGATAAACAGTTGGGAAGACTCTAAATGCCAAACAAAAATGCAAACATATTAATTATGCAACATGAAGTTTAAGGGCATACGATTTAATAAGAAAAAAATTCAGCACTGCAGTGACGGCAGATGAGGATGTGTTCTCGCAAATAATTGTCGTAAATTTTTACTGCCAACATCATATTTAGCAAGCTCTACGATTCAATTTTAAGAATTTTCAAAAAGCAAACAGATAAAAGGCTCTTAATCACAGCAAAATACAAAAAAAAACAGGACGAGTGCGATTTACACTTACACGCAGTTGGTTTCGTTTTTGCAATTGAGAAAACAAACCAATCCGATCATTAAATGGTTCACTATGAATATGCGAATGCACGCTTAGCTACAAATGTATGTATTAAATAGCTATGCACATATATCAAAATTGTTACCAACGAAACCTTCATACATGCATTTGTAACATACATAACACATCGCCACAAAAAAAGTATTATATGGATAAATTTTGTTAGTGGCGCCCTCTATATTTCCCGGGACTTATTGAGTGATTTGTTATAGTGCTGAGCAATTTTCTTTCTTTTGATGTTTATCCTTTTAAGTATCTGTGAAGAGAAGAATAGGTTACTCTTAAGTCTCAGCAAGAAAAACAGGAAAATACTGCAGTTTACTTAGGAGAAATGTCAAATATGCGCTTGTGGCAAACATATCCACACACACAATTCAGGTTATTCAGGTATTAAATAATTTATGCTCATAGCCAGTACTTTTAGTCGGTTTGAAAAAACTGCATTCAAAAATATCCCTAAAGCTTTTAAAAACGGGTGGAAGCAAAGGGAATTCGCTGAACGATTCTAAATTCACGAATTCATCGTTTCCCGCATAGTTCAAAAGTCCTGACACAACGTTTACTACGCTTCACTCTGGAAGCGTTTTAATATATTTCTGGAGAAATATACAAGTTGACGACACACTGGTAATATACTACACAGCCATCAAGTAAAATCACTACTTATTTCAACTGTGGACCCAAATTTATATCAGAATGGTTACCATTTCTTAGGGTTTTTATTGAGCTCTTTAAAACTGTTTTTTTAGGTTTTAAAAATTACCTTGGTAATGGGTTCCCGTCTTAATTAGATAACACCACAACTTTTTGGGCTTGACTGGTCAAATAAATTTTCGTTGAAAGTTCCTATTGAATGCAAAATTTTTTTATTTTTTTTAAGTTTTTTATGTTGAATTGCGCAACTATAAGAGTCACAGGTTTAGCATTGAAATCCACATCTGTCGACTTAACTCATACAGAACTCATCCCAAATGTCCAGTAGTCGTAAATTTTCGTACTTAAACATTTGGAAACAATGTGCGATGCAGCTTATTATGCAAATTCATGCAAATCGTTTCATAAATGACGAACAGAAGAACTTTGTGCTCATTTGAAAAAAAAACAGCAGAGGTCGTGCTCTGCTGCTTGTGAGGTACAAAATCTCACGTAAGACAAAATGACTAAGAACATTCTTTGAAATTTGTGCCTTAAAATGGACTGTTCCTTATTCTTACATCATGTGTGTAGGCTTACATAAGTTACCATCGGTTGATGCAATCCAAAGGGTTGTTAGGGTTAGGGATACTCTAGCAAGTAGCTGTGACAGGAAAACTATCGCAGCATCATTAATTCATTTAGTTAACTAGGAAGGCAGACTATACGGGTAAGTATTTACTTTTTGTGCGTAGCCCATAAGGAATTCAGATCCAGCCCGAATTGGAGCACCAATTTAAGGCCGAAGTGCGGCTACATTGTCATTCTGTAAATCTGAACGTGAACATTTTTTTCAGTGTCTATAAACCATGTAAGAAATTGCTGCTTCGCATGAAGAATACTTTTTATTCCCGTAAAAATGTCCGAAAACAAAACGAAACCTTACGAAGGTGATCAATTTGATTAGTGCATATATAAAGAACAATCAGAATGGACATACGGAAATTCAGGTAGTTTTTTGCAACTGAAACAATGAACAAAAATGATATACTTGTTTAATTAATTACATATTCTCGAAAGGGACAACACTTTCCATAGGGAACAGGCATTCAGTTGAAAAACTGTGTTGCTACGCAGGATGCCTTTTTCATTACATTTCGTTGGATAAAAACAATTCCTTACTGTCGTTATGATTGAGTAAATTCGACCCGTTGTTTGAGTCAACCCTTTTAGCCGCGTATTAATTATGCTAGGTTTTTAGTTTTGACTTAACCATCCTTACGTCTGAGAGCTTTGTTCTTGCCACTTTATATTAAAGTTTTAGCCCTATATTCTTCTTGAAAGGTTAACTTGCAATTTCAAAGAGTTCGTTCGGCCAGCGAACTTAAACGTCCTGCCCAATTGAGACATTCTATCGTTAACAAGCGTTGCCGCTCTAGCGTAGTGCGTAAGTGCGTCCAATCCATATGCCAAAGGTTCCGGTGAGATTCCTGGACGAAACACCTTGCATACTATCAAGGCACCACTTCTTCCGAGTTGTTCACAACATTCAAGGGGTATTCTGTTTTTATGAAAACTTTCACAAATCTCGCTTTTCGGAATGGACAAAGAAGTGTAAGTCCCTTCTTCTCAAGAGAGAATAGTAGAACGCACAACACGAGAAGTTGAAGTGAAGCTAGGCCCTGGTCCCTTGTGGGCTGCAATGCCACTCAATTCGTCGCTTCTCACTTACACGATTTATTAACGGGAACGTACTTGTCATAGCCCCCTTAATTGCATGTTTTTCTTTACAAGAGGTTCCCCTCCATCTTAAACTAGAAACTCGGTTCCGAAAACTCCTCCGCTGGGCCAATGTTGCCAATGTAGCAGAATCTGTATACTCTGCGGATTTTGACTTCTCAACTACATCCATACATTTATACAGCTGAGAGAGTTCGCAGTTGTGTCTTCTTCTCCATTTACGTCCTCCTCAGATAGAGCCATAGATTCGAAGTAAATATTTTCTTTCGAAACTTAGAAGAAATGTTTTGCCTTCTTTCTTGCAGAGTTGAGTTTGTTCAAACACATTCCAGCATTCAGGGAATGGATATAAAATGATTCGTAAATTCTGGTGGAAGGCCTTCAAGTGAATAAAGTGCAAGACAACCGGTTGAGACAATATCAAACTTCCGGTACTATGGGCACAAGTAACACTTGTCTCTCACTCAAGTACGCTGCACTACTACGTCATGGAAAAAACCTGATAGTTCCTTAAGTCTGCATTGAGGTCAGCTATGGGCCCATTTAACTGCTTCAACCAATTCATCGACCCATGTTCAGAACACCATTTGTCTGCACAAAAACTAACCTAATTTGCCTTATACTCGGTGAGCATATGAATAGTTTTACTGCTACCTGCGCTAAATACGATTTAAACCGTGACGCAGTTGTCCAAGCAATCCACACTGCTATTCACTGAACTGAAGAGAGACGATCAAAACACACATCAGGGCGATCGATTACAATTTTAAAAGCGAAAGTTCCCCACCACCGCCCAGCCAAGCCATTCATTAGGCATTCAGTGCCATCACCTGTCTTGTGGTCGCATAAAGCTTAACACCGCTACCCTCACCTGTATGTTAACTTTGTGGGCCGACGAAAGCCCCGATCTAAGAGATCACCTTAAGCTTAAATTGAGACACTCCAGGTGTCAGCACTCAGTTTATTATGGCTAATTCGTGCGCTTGATCGCTTCTTTCAGTTTTTTTTTTTCTTTCAGCCGCTGATTTGTGTTCGTGGTGCCTTGTGATATATTGAAGTCGACAAATTTTCCCAAATTAAGCAGCATGAAGACCACTGTTGCCCTTATCGTGGTATCAGTTATGCTAGCCGCAGTGAGCCCAGAGACACAAGCAGTCCTGAACCGAGGTAGATGGCTTGTTTTTTTCCTTTTATGACGGCAGTGTCGCTCACTTGAAGCTCCCATCAGCAGACAGGTGTCGCCAACCCATGACGTCTGGTAGGTGCTTTGGGTATGTGCCTAGTTTCGCGTACGATCCCATCTCCGGCAAGTGTGAACAGTTCATCTATGGCGGATGCGGAGGCAACGAAAACCGATTCGACTCGCTGAAGGCGTGCGAGAGAGCTTGCAGGGGTGTTTGAAGGTCGTTCTGTGTGTTGAGTTTGTAAATTAATTAACAAATAAAGATTGCCAAGTGTGTATCGATAAGTACTGTGGATTATTGAATTGCGAGTTTGCATTAAGGTTCGTTGATCTGTGGTGATTGCGCTTCTGAAACGATTCCGTCAAGCGATGACTCTCCCTGACCCATGCAGTGTGCATAAACCTGATAAAGTGATATCGTTGAGCTGTGCATGCGTTGTGGTCTTCGAAACTTCCCTCTTGGGGCACAGGCATGCACCACGCATTCCTTAGTGGTAATCAGTGGGCTTTGGACATCGTTATTGCGGACATGTGTCGTCTTGTGATCATCTTTTCTATCATCGTACTCCTGGGATGGGTGTCCGCTTTCGAGATTCCAAGTAATTGTGAAAATACTTCAAAGCGCGGAATTAATTATTTTTCTTTTCAGAGGAGTGCGTTGGGGAGGAGCCTTACGCGCTAGGAGTGTGTCGGAAGACCTTCACGGGCTACTACTTCCACATAGTCTCAAAGAAATGTATAAAGTACGAGACTTATGGATGCTATCTGAAACCAGGAAATGCACACAGTTTTTCAAAAAAAATTGACTGTATCAGGAAGTGTAAGGAACCGCTAGAAGCTGCCGGCCGATTGCAGAATTAATCGATAACAATGTTCAGGAAGCATCTAGATTTTAGCAGTTCAAAGTGAATAAATATAGTGGACTTTGCAATCTTTATGCTTGGCTAGCTGTATTTCACTGTTAACGACGCCAATAAAGGGGCGTCTGTATGGGTGTGTTTTGTTGACGATCGGTGAGACTGACGGACTTTTCAGAAAGCAGCAGAGATAATGGCGTGGTGCATGAATCTTAACTCAGTTTCAAACATGACCTAAATCATTGAGTGAACTTGATGAACCGATTAATTTGAAATGTGCATTGCATCTGGCTGATGTGCAGCGACACATCATTCGAGCCGTTATTGCTGTGCGACAATGATAGACATACGAGATTAAGTTTCAAATATAAATCTCTATGAAGACGCCGCGTTTTGATTTCTTTGTTATTTATTTGAAGCTCTACTTATTCATTTGTACGTCTCAGTTCGTTTGCCTTCAGGAACATTTTCGTACAGTATTTTATCCCGCATGACTTTCAATTCATTTTCGAAGAAGTGGACACGCAACTCAATTGCAGTTCAGCACTTTTGGGCAAAGAACAAAATTCATTTCTCCTTAAGTTTATTTACTTTAATAACAGTGCTAAAAGAATGAACTGAGAACAATTGGTCCGTTACCGTACTTGACACAAAGAATACAAAACTGCGAAAATCTGCATAACAGCTGGAAAGTCTGACGCTGGACGTATATAGATAGGTATAGATTTTCTTCCTTGAGGAGCTAACATTTAAATATGCAGTTTTCGACAGTATAGTTATTTCTAACAAACTTCTTTGTGTATATTCCACAATTACAGATCATAATTAAAGTTCTGATAGCGGCGTACTTAACAGAAATCAATTTTTTGCAATGAAGCGAAATCAACACTTAAGGCTAAATGTTGTTTACCGCTATGAAGCACATTTTTCCCTTCAAAATCAAATATGCGCTCAAAATTAAACCGTAAGCAGTTCTTCCAATGGCACCCCGGTCGTATTTACTCTTCATGCCCAATTATTTCAAATAATTCATCCAAATTTAATTGAAAATCCCATTAGGGGGAAAATGGTTTAGTTTTCATCGCTCCATAGAACGTGTCACAAGTCAAAATGCGTTCACATTTCTTAAGAATTTTTATTTCATTCGCGCTTTTTCTCGTGCTGGAACTTCAGTCAAACGAAGGCATTTCCGTGGGCTCAGGTACGCAATCCACAGGGAAGTCTGTTCGCGTATAACCAAAACCAATCAGTTTTTGTTCAAACCTCATTCATGTGACGATGTAAAATGAGGGAATTCGTTGGAAATTTTTTAAAACTGAATGGATGTGGTGGTGACGCGAAGAGACGGAAAACTTTATTTAACAAGAAGAGATCAATTTCTTATTCTTTAAAAGATTCCTTCTGCCAATGGCCTCCGGAGACCGGTAAATGCCGCATGCAGCAGACGAAATTCTATTATAACCCGTTGGCGAACTCCTGTGAAACATTCATTTATGGCGGATGTGGTGGTAACGAGAATCGCTTTAACAGTCAGCATGAATGCGAAATGACTTGTAAAGGCACGAGATATTAAACAAATACTTAATGTGTTGTGTTTTGTAGTTAGTTTTAATAAATATGTTTGGTTTAAGTTGGACACGATCGTTTCGCTTCGTTGACGTGTCTTTGTTCCGGGTTTTTGTTAACGTCACTCATCCCTTAATTAAATTTTTAAACAAATAAGTTTAGCTGTATGCAATATTCCAAGACAAATAAAATTCCTGTTTAAGGAACATACATATGTATATAAGAATACTCAACATTATCCTTTTAACAAATGCCAATAAGGGCGGGCTTTCAAAAGTCTACTATAGACCGAGTTGAGACCTATTTCCTACGTTTTACTTAATTTATCCTGCTAAGTAAAAATTGGAAAAAAATTGTATACGATATATGATATTATAAAATGGAGAAATGGCCCAGAAGTGGCCAGTCTTGCAAATTAACAACGGCATATAAAGGACAAATAATGTCCATTGTGAAGACAAAACCCGAAACATCATTCCCCAAAATAGCTTCTGAAGTTGAAGAGACCTCTGGAAATGAAGTGCACTCTCGTACAATGTGAATGGTCCTTAGAAGTGAGGTGTACAGGGCTAGAGTTTGCCGAAGAAAACCTAAGGAGCATTTAAACAATCAACAATCGTTTTGGAAGAAGGTTTTCTTCTTCGATGAGAGAAAATTTTGTGTTTTCCGCTTAGATAGACGCATTCTGACGTGGAAAAAAGCGCGCACTGAGTTACATACGGAAAATATTCAACCAAAAGTTAAGCACGGTGGTGTTGGGGTCATGGTATGGACGGCAGTGGTCGCCGTGGCGTAACGTTAAGTGCGTCGACCGCCACGCAGAAAGTCTAGGTTTGATTCCCGGACGGGACATTTCGCATTTTTTCACGGCACAACCTCTTTCAAGTTGCTGACGACGCTCAAAGAGTATCAGTTGTCTATGAAAAAGTTTCTTAAATCTCGCCGTTCGGAGTCGGCATAAACCTGTAGGTCCCTTCTTCTCGTGGGAGAACAGTAGAGCGCACAACACAAGTATTTGTTGTAGAAGTTTTTCCCTGGTCCCTTGTCTGCTGAAGTGCCTCAATTATTATTATTATTATATTGGTACACCCGTAGAATATTTATTTTGTTCGTGAGATGCATAAAAGTTACACGTGGCACAAGGTAAGATGTAGATTTCCTGCTGCAGAATAAGAAGGATCAACGAATTTGCATTCCATTTCGTGCGAAAAATAAAACTAGGCGCTCCAAAACACAGTGGGAATTCGGTGAGTGTACTCCGAGACAAAAAAAAAGTTCACAAGTAGCACAAGCTTTTCAAAGAAGGTCGAGAAGATGTGAAAGACGAAGCTCGCTCTGGATGCCCCAGCACATCAACAACCGATGAAAATGTTAAGAAAGTGAAGAGAATTGTTATGTAGAATCGTCGAAGCAGTATTAGAGAAGGTGCTGAAGATGACAACATATCGGTTGGCTCATGCCATGCAAGCGGCAGCAAAGTTCGTTCCAAAATTGCGTAATTTTGACCAAAACAAACATCGCACAGGAATTTTTTGGATGACTGAAATTATAAATGTATTAATATTTTGAATATACTTAGCTGTGTAAATTATTTCATTCACATCTTATCTTAATCTTAAATCACTTAAATTTCCAAAATTTCAATCTTGGCGAAGTCAAATGGCCAATTCAATCCGTAAAAAAGATCTCAAAAATAGAGTTAAAAGAACGCGCTAATGCGAAACCAGTGGAGTCAACCAGTGGAACTACGTTGTATTTTACAATTATGGGAGTTTTTGTCCTTACAAGAAATTTTGATTGTTTTTAAAGAAATATATGAATTTAATGAGTGGCAAAAATTCAACGAAAGTCGTCGTGGGGAAAACTTAAGGACAGGACGGTATATAATGACCCCAACAAGTGATCTACAAAGATGCTGATCGCCTTTTCTGATTTAGCTTATTGAACCCAAACATTTTTTAGACTCATATCAGCCTAGCGATGTGGCCATTTGCGTTTTTGGACAATCTACTAATCCCATCCTCGTCGCTAATGTAATGAACTAAAAGAATACAGAAGAAACTCAGGATTCGTGTTTCACAGAACGAGGTCAGAGTCAAAGGAAACCAAATAAAACAAAGTCAAATTGCTGCAGGGAAATGGTAAATATTCCCTATTCCTCCCACATTTGCCAGAATGCCTAAAATTCAAATACTTTTGTATTGTTACAATATATTTTATCACATCACATTATCATACAAAAAACACACAATTTTATCTATAATAACTCCTTTATTGTTACATCCTTGCGAACTGCATTGGTAAAGCCCAGCTTATACTTGAACCAAATGGGACTCTTAACAACGGGATCAACTTCATCTGTAAGAAAAGCAATCAGAATCAATTTTAAGAACCACATTTACAACCCCTAACACTTACTCTCTTTCGCTATATCTGCGGCTGTCTTTTCTATTATCCTGCCAAAGAAGTCTCTGGTAACCTGTAAAAACACCAAAACACATGGATATCCATCGGTTCTCCACTTTGAAAAGTAAAATACACGGAAGTGTGGAATAGGAATTCGAGGATATCTTGTATACATACTATCCTCTCACTGAAGACATTTCGAAAATTGAACTATATTGCTTTGGACGGTATAGCCTTGAGCATCGAATATCCTTTGCTTCGAAACAAAAGGATTTATTTTCAATTTAACTTTATAATTATGTTTGTGGAAGCCGAATACTCAAGTTTCATGCTCCACGAGTTCCACTCCCCTCAACGTACATGAACTGGCACTGCAGAGGTGCACAGGGAACACAATAAGAACACGATGACAATTCGACATCACGAAGTCGTTTTCATCCAGACAACCATTGACATAACTGTTTAAATAGGAATGCCAGAACATTATTAAATGAAGCCTCAAAACATTGTTTCTAATGTACTGTTGTCAGAGGGAAAACACAATTACAATTTGCCCGATTGGGATGATAAGTAACTGCAATGGGGAGCGGAAAGGATCAACTCCTTAAACGAAATAAATGCTTTCATAGATCTTTTATACTCTCTTATTTATTTGGTAATCCTCCATTACGGCCGAGTAATTTTTCAAAATCCCAGCTGGGATTTCGGTGGTGCTAAAAGGTGGCACATTCGGATAAAGGTGAATGGTGGCAGAACGACCGTCGGATCGTCGCATCGGCGGAGTGTAATTGATTTATTGGCATTAAACATCGCCGCCGCTGCCATGGAGGTAAATAACTTCTTGTTGTTCGCCGTTATCCACTTACGGAAGGAAATTAAATCCATTCTGATGGAATTTATACAAGCACGGCAGCAGAACGGAATGACTAGGAATTCCATCGCAGATAACCCATTTCCCAAGGGACTCCAAGGATTTCAGTTCACAAAATCAAAGTCTTGCGCTTACGTTGGCATCGATAAATCGATATATTAAGAATACGAAAGTATTCTGTCGCCCCTCTGAGAGGATGTACATAGTAGCTGGAATTAACTTCCGAAAGTTTTTTTTTTCTCTTCATAGGGCTCATACATACAGACGGTGACTAAGTTACGGATATCCGCATTGTTCTCTATCATCCTGCAATTGAATATTAATTTAAGGGGCGGTTGGATATAAATATCAAAGGGGTTGGAAACTATGCATCAGACGATAAGGGTGGAAAACTGCGTGAGCCAATGTGTTGCAATTCTCTTTTCCACCACCGCCATTGTGGTTTTTGATACAACATGTGAAGCACAGTGTGTGTGCTTTGGGAGAGGAGGGAAGGGCCTGAATTCTATTGCCAAGTAAATTTGAATTTCTTCCTTTTCCATGCAAAAACCTTGTTGGCTTTGACTCAAGTGCGGTATGCGAAAGTTTAAATGTACTTTCAATTTTGTTAAAATTGACCTCACCATATTGGTGAACGCATTGAATAAGGCACTGAACTGTTTAATATGTTCATCTAACAAATTTTAAAGTGAAATGAATTTTTTTCCGATGGGGAATTTGATGAGTTTTCTCAAAATATCCGCCAAATACGGGTGCTTACATTTGCATACATTGAATAGTATTGAAAGCAGTTATGAATGATGGTGAAATGTGGCAGGTTATACGATGCTGTGCAACTGCTATGCAAGACATTGGATTAATGTGAACCTTCAAAACCGCCCAAAAACATTTGCTCCTATTCATCGTGGATCATTCGAAAAAGCTCCTGTCTAGCATCAAAGTACGGGTTAGAAATTTCACACTGCGTTTACGGCATAGACAAGACCTTTGTGAACAAATTGAAGTGTCCTTTTACTGTGGCCTTACTCCTGATAAGTGATCAAGAGCCGAATCCTGGAAGACTTAAGACAAGAAAATGCAGATCGTCATTCACCCCAGTTTCATAGTATGTCTGATTTTAATATTTCTACCAAACTCGCCAAATTATATCAGATGACTATGGAAAACTCTCGACTTCACCAAGGTCGATAACGAATTCCCTGAAAACTCGATTGACTTGATTCGATGGCAACGAAGAAAATGAAGGCATCAAAGCGGTTGCAAAAATAATGGGTCTGGCGATTAACGAGCGGGAAAGGATATATGTGTTCTGTCAACAACGTACGACGCACAACACCGAGCTTTGAAATATACATCAACCTACTTGGTGTACGCAATTGGAAACACTTGCGTTAATGTTTTTTTCTTTCAAGGACAGTCTTACATTTTCTGGATCAATTTTGAAGCAACTTGGTAGATCAGTAATAAGGAAAGCCGAACTTGGTGTAAAAGCCAAAGCTATCGGTTGTTTACTCAGTGTTTGTTCCAACATATGGTCATGTAATTGGGGTAAGGACCGTAAGAATAAGGTTGTGAATACAAGCTGCTGAGGCGGATTTCTCCGAGCAGTTGCGGGAGTTATGTGAAAGGTAAAGAAACTCGACGCAGCGAGGAGAATTCTATGTTGAGCAGCTACTTCTTCGGACGGAAAGGACTTTATTTCGTTGGTTTGGCCACGTGGTACGGATGTCCCCTTCATCACGACTTTCGAGGCGTGCTTAGATGCAATTCCATCAGGTAGGCGACCTCTCGGCAGGCCAGGTTGAGTTCATAAACCCGACTGGTTGCGTTTGGGGATACCTTCTGATGAGTTGATGCCGGAGGTTTGAGGACTCCCGTGCGTGTATTACCTCCGCGACCCCTCCAGTGGAACATGCGGGTTAAAGAAGTTGAAGATGCACTCGTTCACGAATCGTCACAATTTTTACTTTGAACAAGCTCTAGTTACTGGGAAGAATGGCGGGGCACGTTCAGATAGACTCTTCAAGTGGATAAATCACTCATAACGAACTTCTTGCCTGATTTTGGAGATCATACAGTCTATTGAGATGTTCAGCATATGGAGAGAAATACGATTAAAGCGTTTTTTCAGTACAATTGCAAGTCAACCTGAGCTGAACCGTGCATTACGGCACTTACAGTCTTCTTACTTGATGAGGTTCAATTGCATTTTGAACCTAGTTCTATGTTATAAACCTTTAACAAAAAAGGTAGCAAAATTATATTTCCAACTACCATTCGCACCTAGGAGTTCACAACAGAGTCGAGCTACATAAGAAATACAAACCTTATTCTTCTTGGATTTATTTAAAGTGAAGACTCGTGAGACAGGCGCAGCCTTATTCTTATCTTTTTCATTCGCTGTGTTCGTCTCGGAATTTTTGGGGGTTCTTAATGGACCAGCAGCTTTTGGTGTAGATCTTCGCATTCGTTCGAGGTCTACTTCCCGGCCAAGTAATTGCTTCTCGAGGTAATTTAATGTTATCCCCGTATAGCCTGCAATGTATCCATTTAGTAACATTCTAAAAAGGAACTTACACTCCAGCGTTTACCAGGAAATTGAGCCAATAAATCCAAATCGGGTTCCAAGTGAAAAGTAAACATTCCATCTGGCATTTTGACTTGGGAAAAGCTGATCCCCAGGTCAACCATGATATTGACCGTGTGCCTGAATTCATTCTTCTCCCTAAAATGAATAATGCAAATACAAGGAGTGTCCCAGTTCAAATCATCAAATACTCACTTTTCTGTCAGCAATTGTTCAGCAACGGTTCGTATTTTAGGTGATAGAATCTTCTTTAGCAACGGCACGGTCTCAACCAACACAACTTTTCCCTGTCCAATGCCAATAGCGCCACAGGTGATGCCTTTCCTCAGTGACTGAAATATCTGCGCCTGTGTTGTTGACTTTTGATTGAACTGAAAGGGAGAGCAGAAGCAAACCGTGATTTCCTGCTTTTCAATAATTGCATCTGTGAACTGAATACATCCCTAATTGCTAGATGCATTTTTAATTCACCACTTAACTGCATCAGAATCGAAAATGCTCACAGCCCACAGTTTAATTGTGAAATTTCTCTCTCAATTTCAGCAAATTGCACAAACATCCACGCTCATCACTTATTCATTCAAAGAAATTCTTTGTTAGGGAATTTTTATGGAAAATCTTTTCAAAATAATATGATGACATGTGCTGTGTACACACACGGGTCCTCGATTCGAGGCTGCTTACGGACGAGTACACCTTATAAGCTCTTGTGCTCCACTCTCTCTATTGCCATTGAGCCACCCGGCCATCGAGCCACCGAGCCACCGAGCCACCGATGTGCACTAGAGGGGTAAGATTAAGTGGTAGGGGATGGAAAAATGTTCATTAAAAGGATAAAGACATAAAAGGATAGATTTTATTTTCGTCATTTTTATCTCACTAAAGGGTAATGAAGATTGCATAATTTATGTCCCCATCAGCATTTGATCCTCACCATGTAGGCATACCAAATGTGTGCTCTGTTCTTGGCAATTGGAAAGAAAAGCGAACAAGCATTGAGGCAAGAAGGCGTGTGTGTTTATGAATGAATGGTGGTGGCTCAATGTATAATTTCTGGTCTCCTTACTGTCGAGGTCTTCGGGAGTACACGCGCATCCGTTGACGAGCAAACATGAACAGATTCATCACACCGTTTCGTGTCTTTTAGTCCAGCTCAGGCGAGGCAAAGTGAAAGGGGCTTGTCTGTTGAACTTATTCAATTGAAGATTGCTGCTTATAACTAATTTTTGTTTTCATTGGGTGTAGAGGAATTTTTGATTTCCTCTGTAAATAAATGCAGGCAGGGGATATGCTTTGGAAAAGTGGTGTATTCAGGAATGTATAATAAAGACATTTTTCAATGAGAGTGCAAGACTAGCGATCGTGTGTCAGCTTATTAAATTCAGGTTTTATCTTTTGGAGGTCGTATGTATACTTTTTAAAGGTTTTTTTTCAATAAGTGAAAATATGCCCCCAAGGACGCCACTTTGTGTTGGACGTTTGAACGAAATTCGGGACAAAATTCCTTTTGCATCCAACCACGTGCCCTAATCTTCTCCTGCTGCAGACTCAAGACATGAGCATTGTTTTGCGCTACAAGAAGTTCAGAATTGCAGTAGCCATCACACATGGAAACATCAAATTCTCCTTTTTAGTGCCGCCTTTCAAGATGTGATTCCAATCATGGTCGATGTACTTTGGTCTTAACTTGACCAGTATCTACACACCCGTAATTTTTTGGAATCGATAATGCGACATCGACTATATGATACGTCCTGAGTACCGTCAACTAAAGACGAAATCTAGCTGCTCAAGATTCGATTGTGCAAAATTTCGCGGGTATTAGACTACCTTACATCGCATTTTATAACCTCTCTGCCGGATCGCGTAAACTTGAACAGTATGAAAGGTTCTTTTTCATTTCGTAACGGAGCAGGGATGTCTACAATGGAGCAGTTCTTGTAAAAGATCTAATATTTTGAATATAAAAGCACATAATACAACGTGCATATAAGGTTTAGTTTTGACATTATTACCAAACTTGGCACATGGTGCCAGAGGATGTTGAAGACCAGCACGTTTGGTAACACAGTCACCGACACTCTGAAAGTCAAGGAAGTGTTTTAACGTGACTCCTATAATACTAAACTCGCGTGAAAATCGTGGGATAACACTAGATCCAAGAATTTTCAAGTCTTTTAAGCTACTAGCTTACGCGGATTATATTGGCGAATTTTACGGATGTAGTGAGCCATAAATCACTCTTGTCAATCGCTACTTCTTTGGGCTACTTCTAGTCTCTCTTTCGAAGGACTAAACTAGTTTTGTACAACAGCTAGATCATCCCAGTCCTCCTTATCGTCGAGAAAATTTGAACCAAATTAAAAGTGTATGATGAAGCCATTAGTCTTTTTGAGAGAAAATTTCTGCCTGCGATTTTTGGTCTTGTTTGCGTCGATAGCGATTGAAGGAGAAGATTCAACGAAGAACTTTAAAGGCTACACGGCATGCGCCTGGTCGAACTTCTTCGGTTTTTATATAATTGGCGCGCCCTAAAGGGATTATTTAGTATCCTTAAGTGACCGGAATTAAGTCACTGCACGGGCCGAAGGTATAGAGGAAGAGATGGAAAGGAGGTACCGGTGCACATTGGTTTTAAATGTCTGTGGATTGTAATGAGGTGGAAATGTTGAGCTGGGAATGTTCCTCCTTCTTCTTCGGATATTAAGTTTAATATGGCCAGGTTATGTAGAGCGCATGGGCACCACTGCTCCGGCCCGAAAAGTCTTCGAATCCGAGCCATTGGGGCAATGTAACAGAGAACGGCCTAAGTTGAGATGGCGCACACAAGTGGAAAGAGACCTCAACCAACATAGAGTGCACAACTGGAGGAAGCTGACGAAAGATCGTGCTAGCTGGACAGGCTTTTGGTTGAGGGCCAGGTGAATCCTTGGCTGTAGCGCCAGTAAAAGAAAAAGTGAGTGCCATCATTAAGCCATTTGTTGGTCCTAAATCTAATGCGGATAAAATCGTATTTTTTTCTGGGCTCAATTCAGCAATATTCAAGCCGGACACTGAACACCACTGATCTTTCATGGTTTTGACTTTTCTATACTTAAAACGAATAACCCCTTTTTAGAAAGAAAAAGAAAAGGTATCGCTGTGGTATATGGGTATCTCACACTTGTCGACTCAAGGACCATACTCACTTTCTCTTCTGTTCAAATTAATTGAAAACTATTCATTAAATTGAATTTGACGTTAAGTTCAAATCGAAAAAGAAAAATTCTTAAACTCACCTCATTCCCCTGCAGCGGAAAATGTACATTTGGCCAAGCCAGCGTGGCAAAGAGCAAGTGCCAGGCAACAAACCCAAATTGCAAATAAGGATAAACTGTATAGTTCTGAAGATGCTTTATCTGCTCTTGAAGGATATCCGAAAAACAAAACCACCTAGTGGCCTCTGCAACGCCGTTCAGATCCGGATCAGGCATCTTTTGCTGAAGATAGTTTTCATAAACACCCGAAATCAAGCTACAACGAGAAAGTTCACATCAAAATGACTGCTGAATGGAAGTAAACGTTTTTGCTCACATATTGTAATCTCCTCCAGAATGAACGACATTGAGGACATGTCGCGCCCGCGTTTCAATGCTCATGTCTGTCATTGTTACCAATGGACCTCCGTCTAGGGCAGCACCTGCTTCCAACTTCTTTTGTGGTCTTTGTATCTGAAATTTATGTGTGTCTAGTAGTTTGAAATGGGACGTATGGAAAACAAATTACTCTAAAAATAGATGTCCACACATCAAAGAGCCCTCTGTGTCTGTCCTTAAGACCGAAGTTACTGTTCAGCACGTCAGATAACGAAATACCTTTTTTCGTCGCACTAAGGAACATGTTTTGCATTTAGTTTAGGCAAAGAATTACTCGAAGAACGACATACTTAAAGAACTGCATGGTTGATATACACGATCTAACATCGTTTCCAGACTTTTCCGCCAGTGCGATCAGCGTCCCAAAGTCAGTCTTAATTCGCTCCTTTTTAGCTATCTCTCCTAACCTTTGGGGAGATCAAGTTGAGCAGGGGAATACAGTAGGCATTGGGCTTACCTCTCAGCAAGGCGGGACGAATTGATGGGGGGAAACGTTAGCACGAATGCCACTTGTCGCAGGGGCCGCAGCGATGGTTCGTACAGATCATTACAAATGCAAATTATTGGACGCCGTAAAACATTCTTTTGTGCTTTGGCCCCTTTTTTGTGGGCCTTCGCCACAACACTATCGCTAACGAAACGTATGAGAAATTCTATCGACTGCTTTGGGGCGCCATCAATCTCATCTAGAGTAGAAAATATTATTTATTGTATTCCAGTACGGTCAGTTCAGTTCAGTTCACCTAAGATTATACAGTTCGGTCGGTTGTCTGTGTTCAACACAGACGTCATCTGAGTTCCGCTCTCGAGGGCATTTTGAAAAGCTTCAGGACTCCGGTCATCGGATGCATTTAGTTCCCTCACTTGGTAGCCAGCATGCTTGGCAATTGTATGGGCTAAAGTTGTTTTTCCTAAGCCAGGAGGGCCGCATAAGAGGGCAATCTTCTGCATCGGACGACCCAGGTCATCGCGATTGGTGTTCAAATTTTGTTTCTTATTTCGCTTCCAACCGCCATTTAATTCAAATTTCCCTGTTGTCTTGTTGAAGTTGCTGTAACCTTTAGTTGGTTGTTTTTCTTCTCGTGATATGAAGTCTCTGCAAGTATACGGTCTCTAAAAGCTGGTTTTGCAAAGAAATTCGACCTTCTTACTTTCCAAAGACGACCTTATCCCACATTTTCAACCAAAGCAAAAGGCTTCTATTGGTCCCTTCGTCTGATAGCAAATCAACGTATCTTCTGGGCTTATATTTTTCAACCCACAGATCGCTGCCTCCCACTAGACCCTGCTCAGGCACATCTATATGCGTTGAGGATGGGCGAGCCACTGTATTAGTTGATGTCATTCTTCGCAGAACCTACGAATACAAAATGTTAGTAAAAGAAATTTCTCTCTGCAATTCATGGACATACAATTTCCCTTGCGTCGTTCCAAATATCTTGCTTGGACTCACCCAGCAGCCCACAGTATCCTTTGCTGAACACATTGATGTCATTTATCTGTTTTGTTTCATATTCCGCTGAGTGATAGCGACAGTAAACCCTTTCGTGATCGCTTCGCTGCAAAGGAATAAATGGCCACCTGTGCGAAAAAGAGCCTTTCCAACAACATTCAGAGAAATAGAAAGCGCGATATAACTTACTGTGGAACAGTATAGGAAAGATTCCTCATCTTAAAGGCATGGATAACGTCAAGTTGACTTAGTTTCGGTTTCTTTAACGCGCTCGAGGCGGCATTGTGCAATCGTCTAGCCTCTCGAACTCTTGCAATCATATCTAGATCACGTTCTTCCTCAAATTTTCTCTTCTTGGCTTCTGGATCAACGTAAGTTACTCCACCATCCAAATCATCAATATCTCCAAAGAGATCCCTTTCTAGACGACGCCTCTTGCTGACACCAATATTTTGCAGTTCCTCTTCAGCCGTGTTGGGCATAACAACCTCCTGAATCGGTGGCATTCGCCGGACTATGGGTGTGGAAACTGCTCTCTTCGCGCCAGTTGGAGTCCCAAACAATTGCCGGTTCACCGCATTTGGAATCTGTGAAAGTTGAGGTGAACCAAAGAAGCTGTTGTTTCCCGACAATGATTGTACATCCTTTGACGAGCAAGGTTGTATTTGGGTACTCAAAGGTTCTGAATCTGGAACTGCATAAGATTGGTGATTAGCGAAACTACTGCACAGCTCGTGACTACACTTACTATCATCGAGCATCTCCAATTCCTCTTGGTACCGGAATTCGTATTCCTCTTCTTCAGTGGGAAATTGATCCATTTTATTTATTTATGCGAATCTACTGACTATGAAATATTTGTTTACTTCAAATTCTGTTGCAGATATCAACAGAGAACCACTGACAAAATTGAATTCCCGCGCAGTTCTCCGCTAATAAATGTCATTATTATTGTCCAAGACCAGCATTCAAGTCACGAACCTGCTTTCGGAGCCATCTGTGGGAGCATAGATGTTGATGAGTACTTTGAAACAGGGTGCACTGAATATGGTTTAGCAGTTGAAGGTTGTCTGCGTTCATTTGTTATAACAACTTGAATTTAATATCTAAGATGGTTCTACAAGGGGTCATTTTAGTTTTCTGTTTAAAATTTCAAGGTTAACAATTTTGAACTAAAAATGGCAAATGGGAAGCGTAACTCATTAGTTTTTTCACCAAGGCTCTTTAAAAATGCAGGTAACTGGTGAGCGCTCTGGCAGCTCGCTTGTGATCGGTAGACTTCTGTATTTTAATTTGCCAGACCCTTTAAAGATGTTAAATATCTGAACCTTAGTAGTAAAGGGGACAATTTATATTTGCCAGCAAATCACTCATTTAACGTCAAAAGCATGCGTAGTCCTGTTTGAATTTTCGTTTCGATATTAATCATTTGTTGTCTATAATATTTGAACAGAAAACTTTGAAAAATCTACGGATAATTTTGAAATGGAGACTGTTTTTTTGAAATTTTCGGTTCACCCGTAATTCTATGTTTATGTCTCAAAGTTTGGGTTTTGAATTTAAATTTAAATTTTGCAGCAAATTGTAAGAAAATTATAACAAGTTAATTGTTTGCTTACGTCCAAGTTAAGAAAAGCTCTCCGTCTATTTAATTCTAACACTTCAACGTATGGGAAGAATGTTGAAGACAAATTAGGAACTTAGTGCAAAATGCAACTAATAGGAATGCATGTGAAAGTGTTTAGTATAAAGGAAAAATATTTCTTATTGACTGATGTCAGTTGTATGTGAATTGGCAAATCACACATACACACACTCACAAAAGTATACATACGGCATGAATTTTCAATATTTTTCTTAAAAGAAAAGCAAAACTTGAAATATTTTCCACTTGTATTATTTATTCACATTCAAAAATAATAATAA
This sequence comes from Eristalinus sepulchralis, assembly GCA_944738645.1. Taxonomy (NCBI): domain Eukaryota; kingdom Metazoa; phylum Arthropoda; class Insecta; order Diptera; family Syrphidae; genus Eristalinus; species Eristalinus sepulchralis. The sequence continues at coordinate 1,712,674 of OX122883.1, forward strand.
AACAAAGTAAAACATAATTCATAACAAAACATAAGAATAATACATTGTTTTTCATTTTTTAACACTTTGGAGCTCTCATAACGTATACATACGTTTTGATAAAAACTAAAAATATAAGAATAGTTAGAGTATTAATAAGATGTATGGCCTCCTTTGGCTTTAAGAACTGCAGATAAACGGAAAGGCATGGAAAACGCTAACTTATGAGTAATATCTGGGCTTATATTATACCATTCCTCAGTCAGAACTGATTTTAGCATCGAAATTGATGTTACTCGCCTATTCCGAACTTGTTGTTTTAAATGATCCCATAAGTGTTTTATGGCATTTAGGTCAGCAGATTGTGGTGGATGTTCCAGTTTATTTTTGATATTATAGAGCAGCCATTCCCTTACTAAATCTAAAAATTTGCCTCTGCATTCTTTTATCCAGTTTCCGGGGACGTCCTGAGCATGACTTACTTTCAAAAGTACCGGTGTTGTTGAAATTTGTTATTATTGTCTGGACCGTTGACTTCGGTAAATTTAAAGATTCCCCAAATTCCACATATGATTTTCCATCATTTTTATATTTTAAAACGATCTTGCGAATTTTCAATGTTATTTCCTTTGACTTAGGCATTATTTTGTGAACTTTAAAAAATACTGTCTTCTCTGGTACAGAAATGCATATTGAATGCAGGGCACAAAAAAATTTAAACAGCTCATCACAAAAACAATGGAAAAACTAATATATTTTGGGAGTATGTATACTTTTGTGAGAGCTCCAAAGTGTTAAAAAAATGAAAAACAATGTATTATTCTTAAGTTTTGTTATGAATTATGTTTTACTTTGTTTTATTATTATTTTTGAATGTGAATAAATAATACAAGTGGAAAATATTTCAAGTTTTGCTTTTCTTTTAAGAAAAATATTGAAAATTCATGCCGTATGTATACTTTTGTGAGTGTGTGTAACTGTGATTCGAATAATGGATGAAAATCAAATGTGAATCAAAAATTATTTAAAGATTATGTTATTTCACAAATGTCACGTTTTGTCTTAAACCAGAGAAATACGGTAAAGTTTTTGGCAAAACAATCTTTCATTCTTTCATATGACTCTTATATTTTTTCAAAATACCATTTTGTATTTTAACGCATGAGAGCCACAATCATTCTGCTCAGTGTTCCAGTAAGCAGCTACAACAAAATTCAGCTGTCATTGTCAAATTAATATAAGATTTAAAAATAACACCCTGTATATTTTGCATGTTTATCGGATAAAATGAATTGCAGATCAGAAAACTTATTGGTTTCTGTCGCAGATACCTTTAAACGATTTTCTTAATAGGGACTTGACAAGTTTGAATTTGCATAATTGCGGACTGTTTCACTAATCATCAAACTGTCACTATCAATTAATTTTCGATTCCCGGAAGGAACACCATACCGAACTTACGCTTAATTTTTTAATATCTCTTGAGGACTTAGACAGCGAGGTTCTGATAAAGATAGTTTCTCAATTCTGGTAGTTGATCTTCAACTCCCAGTTATCACAAAATCGTTGAATTTTGTCAAAATCATATTACAATAATCGGTTTATTACTTTGACCTTCGGACCTGATCTGTACGCCATCAAATTATTGGAGTAGGCAAATAAGTGCGGCGAGGAACGTATAACATAATAATAATAATTGAGTGGCACTGCAGACCACATGGGACCAGGGCCTAGCTTCTACAACAACCATTCGTGTTGTGCTATTTTTCTGCCGACTCCGAACGGCGAGATTTGAGAAGTTTTTCATAGACAATTAGTAATCTTTGAGTGTTGTCAGCAACTCGAAAGAGGTAGTGCCGTGGAAAAAATACGAGGTGCCCCGTCCGGGAATTGAACATAGACTTTCTGCGTAGCCGTCGTCGCACTTACCACACGGCGACCACCGGGGAACCTATAACATCGCTATTATTTGAAAGAAGAGAAATTACAGTGCCATTCTTCAAAACGAACTTCCTACCTGTAATCATGTCATGGATCATATACAGCAATGGTTTGCTGATGCCGAAATAGACCAACTTAAGAGAGACTCCTTCTAACCAGACGGTGTGGTAGGCTTTTTCCCTTTTAATCAAGCAGGCACCTGGTATTCTTATTCCATTGAAAGTCGGAGACCAATTTGAACGTGGCATGTAGGTATCATGTCCCGCCCTGAAGCCGAAGTGGTTTTCCGGAATAGTTTTCCTCAACCCAGTTTTTCAGAGCTCAAGTTGTCAACTCCTTATTGAAAACACATTTGCTTATGAGACTGCACTCTGGTGGAGGCCATTCGAAACTGATTCTGATTAGCAGCTGGATCCTGTGTTGTTATTGCACACAAATTATTGATAAAACCCAGATCATTGGGTATAATAAAAAACAAACAATGATCAAAGCCAACTTTCAATGAATTTTACCTAGCTTCGTGCACAAATATGACTATTTCCGTACGGATTCGGCAATTTGTTGAATGAAGATGATGACAATTAACGGCATGTAAAATCCTACCAATTCTAACCAATTTCACATACATTGAAATATGGAAATGATATAGGCTGTTTCCCGTTAAATTTTTTTTACAATATAATTTGGTTTTAAAGAAAAAAATTATTTTTGGCAGTTTTTAAGAACCGAAACCTTTTCAATTTGTGAATTCATTTCGTGACCGTTTTATTTTTTAAGCTCCATTTAAATTACTGCACTAAAGAGTAGATATCAAAAATATGACCAGAATACAGCATTTTATTTCGAAATTATACAAAGTGCAAAGTGTCAAGCTACAAAATGTACAAATGTTAAAAACACTTTTTGTTCTGTGCACTTGAGTTTGATTATCATTTAAGCCCCTTCGAAAGTAATCGCTTGGTGGATTATTAATCATAAACTCCCCTTTAGTTTTCGATTAGCTAGCTAATTAAAGTGAAATTATACGATTGCCTGATATATTTGTGAGTACTTGTGAGTAATCTTAATATTACAATCGACTAGAATGTAACCAGAATCATAATCAAACTTCAAAGTATTAACACATACACACATATTGGTAAAAAAAAAACGGAGATAGCAGTTATAAATCTACCAGGATAAGGAACTGAGTGTTGTTGACATGAAATAAATGTTTTACCATGAAAATGAAATAACGACAAATTGGACCCATTCCAGTCCCAAATAAGGTTATGGTAATAATTATGGTCGCCGTGGCGAAGTGGTCTAGGTTCGCAGAAGATCTAGGTTCGATTCCCGGACGGGACAAGTCGCATTTTTTCACGGCAACACCTCTTTCGAGTTGCTGACAACACTCAAAGACTACTAATTGTCTGTGAAAAGCTTCTTAAATCTTGTCATTCGGAGTCGGCAAGAAACTGTAGATCCTTTCTACTCGTGAGACACACAACACAAGTAGTTATTGTTGAAGCAAGGCCCTGATCCCTTACGGGCTTTAGTGCCACTCGATTATTATTATTAATAAGACCATAACCACATTAGGGATTGTATTACAAAAGTGTGGTAAGAGCAAATTTCGGATATTCGTATACTGTAGGAATTGGATGTGTTCAGGTTCTTGGGCATACGTTTAAAACATAAGGTGTTCATTAAACAAAAATTAAAAGCAGTGACTGTGGGTATAGGCGTTCAAGGAGTAGAACGAAAGGAGCGTGTTTCCTCACTACATCCCTAGTGCTGGGGATCACTGTAGAATTTGAAAGAGATATGTAGCAATTTAGAAATACACAAAGGTTCACTACGCCTTCAATTCTGAAAGTATGCGAGACGTGGAAATAAAGACAGCCGAATCCTTGCAGGTGGCAGTGTGCTCTGCATATATTCTCCCTGGTATCCTACCTAAACTCAGTATGAAGTTGTACAACTTGGCATTGTTACTTTTTTGTAGTGAAAATAAAGCCGATCAGTCAATAAATTATTATTGTGTTCATTAGGCACATAAACCTAAAAAGGAATTACTTGATTTTTGAAAACGAAATAAGACTAAAATTTAAGTTTCGAAAATCAAATAAAACTGAACATTTTGATTTTGTTTTCTTTTTTTTGCCTCTGGGATTATTTCGCGTCGCATTTACATATGTCTGGGAAGTTATCATAATCGTTCGTCGCTAACACATTAGTGGTGGACAAGTTCTCGTAGCAGTTCCAAATAATGACAGTTCCAATGAATGACACGAAATGCAAAATCGTACGGCTTGTATTGTCCTTGCGTGTTTTACGTACTTTGCTTTCCCGTACGGGAAGAGACCAATAATACAGGTTTCATTATTTCTTACAAATGTCTAACCAGAAGTGGCCAAAGCTGTCCTTTTTTCCAAACTACCCATAATCTTCTATTGTCTTGAATATCATTCAGCTTCCTTGAATAAAACTAAATAGAACTTTACACCATTGATTGAATTCGCTTTTATGCTGTTAACCCGATTTGGTGCATTGGAAAGGTTCTTCTTCTTTCCATGACACTACAGACCGGGCTGGACCTGGATCTTGTATAGGTTGCATCAGTTATACTTAGCCTCCATACATTCCAACAAGTTCAATTCCTTGCTTGCTTAGTACTGAGAGATCTATGTGTCAGACTTAATAGTAGGGCCCAGGATTTTTCTTTGAACTTGACTTACTATTTAATTCACTTTAGGCAACGAGTGCTCAACGGTAGGCTCTCTAAACATTCGACCTAAGCCTAAACAAATTATAAAACGCACCACATAAGTGTATATCATATATTTTATTTTTTATTGAAGCACTTACAAGTCTAGCAGTTATATTGTTTTGATATTAATGTAATATCAATCGAATACGAAAATATACGCTTACCTCAAAAAACAGTTTAGGGTGTCATTTGTATCTAAAATTTACATTTTAATGGCACATGATTTAAATAAAATCGCTTACTCCTACTTAGCATAGACATACAGTATAAATAAGAATTACAATAGGTTTGTTTCGTTATCAGTTATGTTTTAAATTAGTACGACGTAGGGAAATAATTTAAAGAACTAATAGTCAATTGGTAGACCTTCCAGCAGTCACCTTGCAGGCGAATATCGATCCCCATTAGGAGCCCTTATTAAGGAACATATCACATATGCAGAAACCAAGCGGACGCCGACTGACTGCTCGGGGAAACTTGGGCGGGTGCAAACTTTTAGAGAACAGTTTCGTTACCGTAGCGTCCGAAGGTTTGCGGCGGCGGCAGCACATATCCACTCCGTGACGAGCTGTGTCGGGGCATGTGACTTGATGAGTGATACTTCCGGGAAGAGGAATACCTGGAGATTTTGTCCATTGAAATAGCTGTGCTGGGTACTTGGCGAACGGTTTGATAGGAGGCGGTGCTGTAGGCCGTGGCTGGTGGGTATTTTGCCACTGGTGGATGCTTGCACTTGGGGGTCATCTGGTTCTTGTACATAGTTGCTATTCGTGGGCCAAGGACCCATGCCGATGACACTACGCCGAGCATCAATTCCATAAAAGCTCTAGTCATGAAGGGCCACATGGGGGCTTTAACGGCGGACGATGGCTCGAATGACGGCGCTGGAAGGTTGAGCCAGACATCACTGTTGGCGAACTCGTAGAAGACGGAAATCAGGAGAAGCGCACTTGGAATGCAATAGATGAACAGGAACGTTCCGACACCTTTCATGTGAACGGCCTTCTGGTGCTTGGTGTTCATTGGCACAGCAGGTTGTCCGTACGGCATGCTCAAGGGACCGCTACGGCGATGCACCAGGTATCCTGCAAACAAATTTACCGAACCGAAAATCCAGTAGCAGAATAAAGGCGTCGCCACCAGTATCCTCAGACCCCTGTCCGACTGATTGCCGACGAAGCAGGCACCTGAAAAGGACAAGAAAACGTGCAAATTATTCAGAAACGGATACCTGATACTTTTGCGGGACATGCAAACGCCGCGCCGCAAACACAGTCACAATCATTCATAGAACATTAAGCAGCCAACAACTACTCTCGCACTCATTTGGCGGCGCAAAGAATTAATTCAATCGAAAAACCAGCCGAAACTCCGCCATGGATTTCCTGCGGAGCTGATGGTGGTGGTGAATGGTGTCGAGTTACCACGCTGCGCATTACAAAACAAAGGATTCTCTTCACAAGACTTTCCACTCATTATCCCACCCGAAGCACTGTGAACTGTTTCGACGCAACTTAAGCAACCACCAGCAACCATATGCGCAATGGAGCAGTGCCATGTGGATTTTCACCTGCGAAGCCGTTCAATATCGGATTATCAAATTGCCATGGAGCAGAACACAGTCACCTACACTGCCTGAGCAAGGGGATTTCCGAGAATTCGACGCCATCAACACATATGCGAGGAGCATGTCCAGTTCTGAGCACAATAAGACGAACAACGACTCCACAGATTAAATGGCACATGCAAGCAAACATCTGCAGTCCATTAGCCGTGAAAACGAAACGGATATCATCAGATCGCAGCGGCCTTGAAAGACATCTAATCTTTCGCTTCGTAACAGTAATTAGATTTCCAGCAATCCGCGCAAAATGCTCCGCGTTCCAGATGTGATGTGTGCATTTGAGCAGGCCACCGGTTTTGCGCCGCTCGTACAAGCGCTTTGACACACTTCCGCTGACTTTTAGTGGATTAGCGTCTAAAAATACAGCCGGGGCGACGAGCCCGCGATTTATATGGCCTATAGTTTATGTGCCAGCATAATGATTGACTTCTCAACACATTTAGTAGGTGTTGCGCGAGGAGACCTGCTGCCAAATAAATTTTATTGCTCTTTCGCTGAACACGGTGATTTTAGATTTTGAAAAATTACCCTTGATTTTCAAACTGAAATTGGCTTTGAAAATGTGAACACGAATGTGTGGCGACGACCTTGGGACGGTCGTTATTTCGACGAAACGTACGTGTCGGGATTTTCTTGGACTTGCTGAACGCTTGATAATATTTTCTATTTGGAAAATGCAATGAATTGGATAACCAAATGCGTCATTCGATGAATTGAAAGAGGAAAACAATTTCTTTACATAAACAGGATCCATTACAATTAGAAATTAATTTAATGTTCAGCGATTTGCAAGCAGCTTTGACACAAAACGCATCGAAAAAGAAGGCAGATCAGCCAGGGGAATAATTCGGATCTGTGCTCAAGAGAAATCTTCTCTGTAACTGGAAAAGGGGGACGTGCAAGTTTAATTGAAGACTGAGACTAGTAGGAGTCACAAGTAGTCCTGTATGGGATCAAGACCACATCAACTTGATTATAAGGCAAACTGTGTTTGCGATTCCAGAAGCTAAACCACAGACATCAGCCTAGCAGTTGGGTTTATCAACAATTCTAAATGGTTCCTGATTTTAATTTTAACCCTTTTGATTTTGATGTTCTATCTGCCAAAACCCCGAAAACCAGAACTCACAAGAGTCCAAATCCTAAGATCTAAATCCAATTTGTAAAAAAAATCAGAAGACTACTAGGACATTCCAATTTAACTATTAAGTTTTTTTGGCTTGTAAAGTTTCGTGATTTCGGGATATTAATTTTTCTGGACTTTGAAAATTTCGAAATTTTTAATTTTACAACTCTGTGCGTGATTTTAAATTTCCGGGATGCGGAATGCAAAGCAAAACTCTAAAATGTGACATTCCGGAATTTTTTCTTTGATCGAGAAATAAATAGCTTTGGCTTTTCAAAATTTATAATTTTTAAGACATTGGTCCACCCCATTTCAGGATTCCGTTCGTTTCCCAGAAAAATACCCAAACTGCAGTGTAAGATGCTCGTTTGGTGTTTCAAAATACTGCTTGTTGCAGTTAACTGTCGCACATACAAAGGGTCTCCCAACAAGAACGCAAGATTTAAATTTCAAATAAAACACAGATATTTAAAAAAAATCGTGAATTCTTTATTTTATCGTAAAGTAGACAGGATGAGGTTATGTTTGGAATAACACATCGGCCAGATGGCCACCGCGGCTTTGCTGGCACATACGCGATCTTTTAATGAAATTTTCAATGACCGTTTCATAAAGCAGCGTCCAATTTCCTCTTTTAAGGCTTGAGTCATCGTCGGCTTATTTGCATAAACCGTCGACTGCAAAAAATCCCAAAGAGAAAAGTCCAATGGTGTTAAATCGCACGATTTAGGCGGCCAATTCTGGTCTCCAAAATAGCACGACCGGGATATGACTGACGGAGCAATTGAATTGTTTCTCTGGGTGTATGTGATGTGGCGCCGTCTTGTTGAAACCACATCCCCTCCGCATTCATTTCTTCAATTCTAGGCACGAAAAAAATGGTTATCATTTCACGGTACCGACACCATTGACTGTTTGCGCTTGACCTGACTCATTTTCATAAAAAAAGGTCCAATGATCCCTCCAGCCCAAAATCCACACCACACAGTGTCACGTTGAGGATGCATTTGCTTCTCGTGAATCACTCGAGGATTTTCCTCGCCCCAAATGCTACAATTCTCCCTATTGACGAAGCCATCAAGATGGAAATGGGCCTTGTCACTAAAGATGATTTTATCGGCAAAATCAGCATTTTCATGTTGTCTCTCCAATACCCTATTAACGAACTCCCTTCGCTGTGCATGGTCAGCTGGCTTCAGTTCCTGAGCCAGTTGAACTTTGTATGCATGAAGATGCAAATCTTTCGTCAAAATTTGCTGCCTAGTGAATTTGGAAACACCAATTTGCTGAGCTCGGTGTTGAATTGAGGTGGTTGGAGTTTGAGCGACATCATCACGTACTGCTGCGATATTTTCGGTCGGTCGACTTGGTCGAAGGCGCGTTGTTGTCTTTCATCAATTACAGACCCAGTTTCAGCAATTTTTTCCATTAATCGCTTTACAGTTGACTCTTTTGAAGCATTATTGTAACCCCAAATTGATTACAATTTACGAACTGTAGCCGCAAAACTTTTACCATTTTTGTAAAACAATTTCACAATGAGAATGCGTTGTTCATTCGTGTAGCGCTCCATTTTTATTAACCTTATACCTTCTACTAACAAACAATAATAATTGTTCAAATGTCAAACAATTACAATTCGAATGGCGCCAAATTTAAATCTTGCGTTCTTGTTGGGACCCCCTCAACTATTCTCACGATTCTCACTGAAAGCCTGGACATTGGATTTACCGAAAAGTCAAATCAAGAAGTAAAATCTCGGGGAGTGAATTCGAAATGTTCGTTGAACATCACGTTGTAAAATTATTTCAGTTCAAAGTCAATGATGTAAGTATATTTTTATGTGCTGGCGATTTCTTCTGCTTTCTTTTCGCTTGCCTGGTTTGGATACATCATCGGATAAAGCTTCTTATTTTATATGCATATATATTTGAAGTCAACTGAACATCTTGAATGTTACGCAGTTGAAGGTTGCAGTATTTTCGAATCTTTTTAAATGTTTCTCGGATCAAAATAGATATATAAATTATTGGCAGCCGATACTGACTGCCAATAAGTTCTTTAAATTTGAGAGAAAAAAAAAAACATACATTATATTCATAAACGAGTATTAAGACTGCTCTTCTTCAATTTGGTTTCTACAAAATATACTAAACTAGGCATTACCTATATTGCAGTAAAAATGTGACCAGATCAGAGACGCAAAAGCGAAAAAAGTTTGTAATTTCCATTTGCATCTTATTGTTCTCTTACTACAACGATGACAGTGCAACTTTGACTTGCTTTTGTATCTTAGATTTCTCGATTACGATAAGTCTTGACGAACTTCCAAAACTTTCGAAAGCAAATTTTTTTGCGGAAGGCTTATGAAAATAAAAAAAAGTCAGAACTTTGCCGCCAGGTTTTTGTTTGGACTCCGAAAGGAGTTCTAAATTTCTAAAAGTTGTGCTACAACTCCGAAATAATTCGCTTCATGCTCTTGTTCATACAATTTATTTAATTATGTCATTTTGAATTATGTATGTAGCAGATATGATGCAGATATGATTTGTGGACACCGTGGGAACTACAGTTAGATACTAACAACAATATTTCAAGGAACTCACAGTCAAATCTTTTTGCTGAACGTTTTAGTCTTATTAAGATTGAATGCATTTTCAATGCCTAGAAACGCTTCAAGTACAAATTTCTTACATTCGCGAGGTTTTCCAATTGTTCATTAAAATGAATATCCAAACTATTGTAAATCTGAGCTGGCATAGAATGTTGTCGGCAAATGTTCTACTACCAAAATGTCGATAAGAATCAAAATAACTTACCTAAAAGTTCGTCAGCATCAACCAGACGTGTTACCAATACTGCAACAGTCTGAAGTGCAGGAAGTCCCCAAGCAGCAACTTGCGCCAAATTACTATAAGCATCCTGATCTTTTCTCATTGACAGGCTGGTGCCCTTCGTCGTTGTTCGTTGGCAATTCACTCCACCACCACCGATCAGAGCCAGTGCATTGGCCGGCTCACAGAACTCGCTTCTTGTCTGTCGAACACCACGATGCCATTCCAGACACAGAATGGACCACCTAAACGAAAAAAAAACCGAAAAAAAATTAATGAATAACACATTAATGGGCAAAGAACGCAAACAAATAAATAAATAAACTATCTGAGATGAGGGACAATCTTAGCGCAACACAGCAGCAGTACATCACTACGGGCAGCACTGTCAGGTTTGTCTCTCAAATTTGTCTGCTGTCGATCATTGATGCGGGGCGGGCACCCTTAGGCGATACTTGAACAGCGCTATGCGCTCCAGACAGCCGCAGCAACATATGTGTTGTTTGGTAAATATTTACCCTCCAAGGAAACAATCTCAGCGGCAAGCAGTATTGAGGTTCCAGCCAAAAGTAAACAAATTGCCTCCGAAAGGTAACCTAAACACCAGAATAGAATGCGTCGCCGCCACCGAAGACTACCTTCGACAAACTGGGAGGCGTACAATGCTAGAGTGGGACCCAAAAAACAATGCTCGTGTGCAACAAAAATGGACGGAGTTTCCGACTTAATGAGCTGAGCCTAATCGGAATGCCCATGTATCTTGCGTTCGTGCTAAAGATTGCCATCACACCGAGAACCACGAACAAGATGAAGACCCGAGAATGCATACGCACACAATACACGGCACAGAGCACACGGGACACATGGCGCAGAGAGCGAAAGACATCGAGAGTAAGAGAGAATCGGAATCTCCAGGCATTATCGCCAAGAAAGCACACCATCAGAACCTGCTATAGCATCATCACCTCATCAAGGCACCCATTTAACATGCAGGGAGGGCCGGGCAGTTTGGAGAAATCTCCGTTTTGCCTCGCACACCGCCACAAGAACCATCTCACGCAGCACCGTATCGCCGTGGCCGTCGCCATCACCATCTCCATGGGCAGCAGCAGCAGCAGCAGTGACGCGATGCACAAGTCTGTGTATATTGCTGCGTTGCTGTTTGTTTCCCCCAGCCAAATGTGGTCATAACAATCAACCGATGTAAACCGCGATCCATGCACGAGATAAGTGAAGTAGACGAATGAAATTTAAACGAGCTCAACCGCTCCCTTCCCCATCAGAGCACCAGCGCGAGCAGTACCGCGGGCTCCGCTGCCAGGCCCACATGCATGCCACGAAGGAATATGCCCAGGAAAATGCAAGAAATGCTTACCTTATCTTAATTACAAGCAGTTTTATTGCATTTCTCGACAGCTGAACAGGAGGATCGCAGCCTTGGTAATCGTAGAACTGTCACAAGTGACAACACATGTAATAATTAGGTTCCGACGCATACACACACGAATTTAGTAAACTGATTGTGCGCCCGATTGCAGGTGATTTATAAGGAAGTGCTCGTTTCGAGCGCGAGTGCGATCGTGTGTCGTAGCTCTCCTCTTGCCATTGTATAACAAATAACAATAAATAAATATTCAAGAACGACTACGTCCAGAGGCATGTTGTTTATGTGTGTGCGCGCGCCCATTCGAGCTCTACGTAAACAGATCTTGTGACTCAGCAAGGCGGCAGCGGCAGCGGCAGCACCAGCAGCAATAATTTATCTATTGACAGCTTAGTTACTGTATCTGCATGTGGGGTACACAGTACACCAGGTCCCCATAATTGTACGCCTCGTGTCTTATCTTTCCGCAGCAGCTCACTATACGTAAATATACATTTGGATTGCCAACCGACAACGGCGACGGCAACGGGAACGGCAGCGACGATGGCAATGGTGATGGCGGCTGCAGGTTGATGATCGCTGATTACTGATCGTCGATCACGCTGATCTTCCGTATTCGTTTTCAATTTGCCCAGCTCTTAGAGACGAGATCACCCCCGCAGCTTCGAGTTGCGCACAACTGGAGCTATGCAGGACCAGAGATCAAGTGCACCTATGCATGTACCAACGACGACGACGGGCTGTTGTCAATTTGCCATCGATCTTGCTGCGGCGATCATCCGCCTCCTCCTCCTCCTCCGGTGCAAATGAGTACGAACCACTCGCGTACGTATACGTGTGGATCATGCGGTAAAAATAGTTGGAAATAAACAAATATTGGAAATAGAATTGATGGACATACAAATCAAAGAATTTCAAATCGATTTCTTCACGTTATTCACATTCCGATCCCGATGCGATGCGATGACTACGATCGATACGATGGATTCTCGATGGATACGCGATGGAGAGCGTATTTTTAAAGATCTCGAGATCTAGAAAAACTGGGCTTACATTTTTGTGTTTTTTTTTTGGTTCAAACAGTTTTTGAGTGATGACAGTTTGTTTGTTGATCTTTTGAGAGGACTTGAGGAAAGCACTGGGGCAAGACCAAGGTAATCGCATCTCGTTAGTAATTTATTATACAATCGGTTGTGTTTGTTTGGGTTAGCATATCCCGGCGGATAAGTTATACACCCAGGCGTAATTAATTGCTGTACGGAGAGATCTGATAAAACATTTGCCATCCGATGATTTTTCGATGTACATATTTCTAGGCAGGGTTTTTTATTTTTCGAATACGGTAAAGATGGCGTCGTATAATCGGTTTAACACATGTTTTAGAAGATTCTGTTTGTATTTCGATAAGGGATTCGAAAGATGAATCTCAAGATATATTATTTAAGGACGCGACGTGGGGAAAGTTCGGGGTGCTAGAGCTCTATATCTGTAACAAATTGAAGTCAAGGGAGTAAAGAGGTGTAGGAGACTAGGAGAGAAGAAAGACTACTTTACTCTGTGCGTAATATATATTTATTTAGAAACCAATGTGTGTTACACGCTGTTATATATAGTGGGGTAACCGGGAAAGTTAAACAAGCAGGATTGAGAACCTTAGTAGCCGAGTCAACGACTACTATAAAAATTACAGTAGGTGCATGAATTATAAGTAAGCGTAAAGCAAGTAGCACATTTTTGTAAATCGCCTACAGACGGCAAATATTTCATATTTAAAAATCAAGTGAGGAATATACAGCTTTCTATGTATTGCGTCTATAACTTATTTCGTGCAGTTTTGCTAAAAGATGGCGTAGCTTGTATAATTCCATTGTTATAATTACATTGGAACATGCGTTGGATAGCTACTGTCATTGTACGTCATTCATTTGAAGGGTAAACAACATACTTTTTTTTCACTCAAATATGTCGAACTTTTTGCCTGAAAAAGTATTTTTGCTGGGAGTTTTTCCTTATTATTTTAATATGAAGAAAACTGCTGCCGAAAGTCATCGTATTCTGGTGGAGGTTCATGGTCAACATGCGATAGCTGAGCGAACGAGCCAAAAGTGATTTGAACGATTAAAAGTGGAAATTTTGGCTTGGATAACGATGGACGTCTTGGGCAGTCAAAAAAGTTTTAGGATGAAGAACTGGAAGCATTACTCCATGAAGGTTGTTGCCTAACACAAGAAGAGCTCGGGGAATCTTTGGTTGTCACTCAAATTATAGCTTCAGATGGGTAATACGTTGAATAATACTATTGTGTTACATGCACATGTTTTTCTTAAATTAGCGATAAAATTTTGGAAAACAAAACACGAAATAAGTTATAGACCCAATACATAATGAAACTTGAATGCAAAATATATTCTTTGCAATTTTACGAGTACCTATTTGTAGTTTTTTTTAACTTTTCGAACACCAAGATTTAAGGGATGTTAGAGAGTTACATATTGTACTTTTGTACAGTACTGTATGAATACGGTTAATTTCAAATAATTCCAATAAGAAACATTATTTATACATGTCGCACGATGAGGTGATTGTACAGAAAGCTCTCCAATTATATTATTTAATTAGTAAAAAACAAAATTCGACAAAATATACCCGTTGTCTGTGACTTTCTGTCATCGTGTGTTTTTATTAAAGATATTAAATTATCAGAAACTGTAAACAGTCATTTTTTGCTGTTTTGAAATTTTTTTAAGTTTGATCCGTTGCATCTACATATATGCCAAACATGCTTAAGTAGCATATCAATGTCAAGATTTGCTTACATTTTAACACCTTGTATTGGAAAGTGTTATTAGTCATTGAATTTACGTATATACCAGCATTATTTTTATGCCTTCTTATAACATCGATGGTGAATAAATGTTCATCCGTCAGAGTCGACCAGGATTTCCTAGAAAACTTCATTATTAAAACAGATGTACAAAGCAATGTACCGTAGTACGTATTTCTTAACAGTTTCGAGAAAATAACATTAACAATAAAAATACGATCATCCAAAGCTCGCTTCAGATACTAGTTTGATGCCAATATTATTGACAGAGTTAACATTTAGACAGTTATGAATATTGGAAACTAACTAAAAAGGCTGTCTTAAAAATTTTAAAATCTGCATCGAACTCTTACAAAAAATGTTTTCAAAAATAGGTATAGCGTTGAAGAACTGAAGGACATGGACACAGAAAATTACGCACGTAAGGAGATAATTGAAAACTGTTTGGAAAAAGTGTATCCGGGGCCGTTTAGGTTGTAAGTCAGATATGCCTCAGGCCTAGGTGCATAAGTAAGTAATAAAGGCTTTCGGAAAAGTCCAATTAGAAGACAATTACATTCCCTCAAACTATATTCGATCCCTTTTGGGCAGACGAGATTTCAGGGAAATCCCGACATGCATAAATACATTGATCTGGATAAACGAATCCGAAATTCTCTATTTATTCATTGTCGCTTCGCTTCCGGAGGTGCTGCCAGCTCAAAGGAGGCAATTTTAAACTGACTGTTGAAAATTGAAGCATATAGCCTAATACTATGTAAGTGAGTGATGCCTCTTAACATAAGTCTACCTACCTATTTCGGCCGCTTAGCACGATCAGTTTTTAAAACAGCAATCATGTAGGTGCGTAGTCAAAAATTGCTGTTTTCGAACAGACTATCTACCAAATCTAAATTCAGCGTTCAATTTGAGAAACGATCTCAATGTTTTCACAGGTGCATTTTGAATAGCTAAGCAATTTTTCGTTTGAACAAACAGGCTATACAAGTGCAGGTAACAATTTTAAAGTTGAATCCTGCGATTATTTCGAACTGGAAGTGCGGTGTTTGCCTAGATTTCAATTGATAGCTTTTAATCGAAACTCATAATTTTCATTCACTGTTTGGAGCAAATGAACTGGTGACGGGAAGATGATTGAATATCATGGACGTTTGATGTACTAAACAGTGGCGTGGATACAGGTTGTGGCGGAGCTATATAAATCTTGCGTCTATGACAGCTAGCGCTAGCAATAAATTATAGGTCTACAGTAAACTAATCACTGATGTTTATGTATTGCAATAGTCTATACTTTGTTTTCATCCATCTACGATTTAGTCCTTCAACGGGTGCAGACCACCCAATCTCAGTTGTAGGAAGATTTAATTAACTAGTCACATCTATCATTCGATTTATATGCAAACGCACACGCCTAAACAAAATTAATTACAGTACAAGAGATGTTCCATAAAATATTGCCTACGAGTATCTAACGGTGTGTATTCTTTGTCGTCCCCTTTCAAAACCCTAACAAGGTATCCCGCAGACGTTGAATTTTAAGTTTAAATGAAGACAAGCACTCCGAATACCTGCTCCGAAATACGTATACAATTTATGCGCGTTCCTCTGCCTAACAAGAGGTGCAGCAGCAGCAGCGACTAAAGGTCCAATTATTTATGCAAACGAAAAACCTGAATTCCAAATTCAAATTCGTTTGGACCACAGCCTGCCGACAAGCCAACTTGCAAAGAAAACACAAAAACGGAGAAAAAAACAATAAAAAATTGAAGAGCTATAATTTAAAACCAATAAACACAAGCAAGAGTCCTTTGTGCCGCTCGTCGTTGTCGTCGTCGTTGCCGTGGAGGGGAAGGGAGCGCACGGAGAGGAGATTCTCAAATCTCAAATATCGAATCAAAAAATCTAAAGTGTACAACACAAAAGTAAATAAAGGAAAGAGGTCCAGAACCAAAATCGAAATCTGTCCCAATCGCGACGTTGTACAATCTGGCTAGCATTTAACAAGCACTCATTAGCTGGGCGAGATTGTGTGATGCTGCGTTGATTTAGTCTGTGCGCAACTTATGATAATTTTTTTTTTTTCTTCTTCATCTCCAAAACCAGTCAGGTCCACATATCTGAACGACGAGTACGCACGCTGGGAAGTGGTACCGTAGCTCGCCTGGCAATTAATTGCTAACACGAGGGGAGCTACAAGTCATATCCTAGAGCGAATGAGTTATGACGTCCCACCGAGCATACAGCATCCTTTGCATAGGCTCGAATAATGACACCCTGCCCGCCTGGCGGTTAGCTACGCTACAAATCAGTTTCGAAGGCGTTTTGCCACTCTTTTTGTTCTGCACCTACTCCAACGCCATGCCGCGTCGACTGTGCTGCGCATGCGCCCTATAAATTTCCATCCAGCAAATTCGATTTATCACTGGCTCGTTGAAGGAGAGCTGCTGCAGTCGAGTTGCGAGTTAAACACACCTAGTCAGGGAGGTGGTGCTCGTCGGTTTGTGTGTACATGCGAGCACGATCTTCTTGGTGCCTGCCTCAGAAATGAGGAGGCGATGTCTGTACGTATGCAGCCTAGCCTGTTTGTGCTCATGCATACACACAGGTACATATCAACTCCAACGAGTTGGCCGCGCTGCCGCTGCCGGGACAAGATCGAGCGATCGCCCGTGCAGCACAGACTCAGCTGGAGCTTAACGCAAATTTATTTATTCTGATTTCTGTATGCACCTACTTGGTTTCCTTTTTAGAGATGAACATGAACACGGATATCGTTAGGAGCTCGGCTGCACGTCTCCTCGACACCAAAATAAAACCAAACAAAAAACATGAAGTAAAGAGAACGAGGAGAAAAATCCAAGGAACCTGGCATTCCCTGTTAAATGCTGATATGTATCTTTACCACGGGTACTAGTACCTTCATTTCATCGACTTCGCCGGCACTGTTGTTGTAATTCTTTTCCATTGTGTGTTGGACCAAACGGACATGGGATACATCGACAAGATGCTGACGATGAATATGGTCGTTTTGAACGAGCTGCTTGCTGTGCATGGACGATCGCACGGGTACGGGTAGGTACCTAGGGGATTTGTACCTCTTGGGCATTTCTCGTTATTATGATTTTTTTCTTTTCGTTTTTTCCTCCTTTTTGCTCTGTTCTCCTCCCTGTTGTTTGCCTCGCCGTGCCTCTCGACGTGAGTTCCTTTCTTGTTCTCATTTTGTTTATTTTCCCTTTTGGCTTTTCTTTCTTCAAATTGTTCAATAGGAATGGGAAAACATCTTGTGCAGCGGCCACATCTCGTTTGAATACATTCTTCGAGAGAGTTGGGACCCTTTTTTCTTCATACGTGTAATAAATTCTAGAAGAACTACCATGGTCAGATCACGGACCAGTTTTTTACGTGAGAGTTTTACTGAGATTTTGTCATAAAACTTTACATTTTATTGGAGCTGTTTTCATTATTTTTTGGGTCTTCGCTTCTTCTCCGGAGTGCACACCTATTGTAATTCTATTGGGAAATGTCCCGTGTGTTTGAAGAGTGGTCACTTAATCAAAGCAGACCCAAGCTGCATGTAGAAATCGTTTAGTGCTTTACAGTGATCGTAAATAAAAAATTGTCCATCGGTAGAGTTTTAATTTTGTGTACAGACAATTAGAAAATAAGTTGAATGTAAGTAGGTGGGTCCGCAGGTGCTTGAAGAAAGCCAAGTGGTTTCCGTGGTAAATGAAGGGGATGTCGCATCAAGCTGGAATGTAGAATCGACGAACTTAACATCAATGCTGAAAAGGATCTTTGAGTCAGGATGTCAAAATACTCCGAAATGAAAAGCGCAATAATCAAGATCAAGAACTTGGAGATTAGGATGCAGCAAGATAGTAAATATGCAAAAAGAGATATTCAGATACATCGTTCACCAACCAGAGCCCCCAGTATTCTTTGGACCGATACCCAGTTACCTACACGATGTTTGATGTACACATCGTACTCCCTTATTCACCATTTATTTAAATAATATTGCTTAAATTTTGACATCAAGTCTATTCTAAATTGCCTGTGACAATTTTTGAACGAATTCAATGCTCCAAATTATTGCATTCAGATTAAAAATGGAGGCTGATTTGTAACGCGAAACGGGCGAATATTAAAAGCCATCAGGCGAATGGGGAGGGTTCAACATCACTTCTGACCAGTACAAAATAAATAGTGGGAAACTCAAATTTGCGCCTAGCCTAAATCCCGAACATAACGCCTACATTTACTCCACTTTACGTGGAAAGAGCATCCTACACATTTTTGTGCCAAAATTTGGGGTTTGGAAAGCAAAATTGTAGAAACTTAAAGAATTTATAGAAACCCTTCACAACACTAGCACAGTAGTAGGGTTTCTAAATACGTGTCACGTCACTCACTTTCTTTTGTTTTTTAAATAAGTAAGCAAGTAATGTGATGAGAACTAATGGATAAGCATGTGTACTGTTCTCGATTGTGCCAGATGATCCTACTGATTCGAATCACATGTGTGGCACATATTCTCTAGGCCGCGTTGTGAAAGTGGTGATCGTGGTTTACGCCCAAATCGGGGGATAAGCTGCAATTAACTTATTTTCTGCCTTAACACAGAATTGGCCACTCTAAAGCCCCGCATCATATGGTTCTGGAAACTTTAGTCCTATTGTAACAGGGAGTCGTACTGTAACCGGGTGTTGTAACCCAGAAAAGAACATTGGAATTTCCTTAAATTAAAAGAAAATTTTTGGTATTTTGGATATCCAAATTTGTCTAGTTAATTTGAGTCTTGAGGAAATGGGCGCCAAGAATTTGTACTAGTAATGGTGACCTCGTAAATGTAAATTCAGGAGGAGCATGCAACCACCTATATACATGCATATGTACATATATGCATTGACTGAGAATCGACCAATATTCCGTATATCAGACCACATAGTTAACTGGAGCTGTAAAATAGTAATTAAATTCTTTCAAACGTGAACACATTAAAAGCATGAAATTACATGATACAGGGTTTACTTACACGGTAGTTTTCTCAGAGGAGAAATCAACCATCTACCTTTCAAACCATCTAGCTTTTAACGAAGGGAGAAAAAAGAAACGAGCAATAATCCACAAAAATTGACCATAACGCAGCGTTTGAACCAAAAGTTTTGAAAGCTAGCCATTTAACATAGCAACCAAAGTCTTTAGCACGCTAGAACAATTTAAGTGGCTCTTTATAAATTTTTAAGTTCATTCATGAACACACAGCAATCTACACATCGACTGAAAAACGTGAAAACGTGTTCATGAAAACGTATTAATATCCGAAAGCAATAGTTGTCATAATTAGCTCTTAGAAATCAATCATTTTGAAACAATTTCAAATATTTTTCAAATAACCGGGGAGAAAAACCAACAACCGAAATCAAATGCAGAATCACTCTGGGCAATCGCTGTTTCTCTGGGCTCAAGAGGCAATTGAGTAATAAAGCCATCCCCCAAAGGATAACAGCTTGATCATCCCAGTCCTTCGAGAAAATCTATCCCAGTCCTTCGCGGAAACCTATATGTTACTGAAAGCAATTGAGAAAGCCCTTAGACTTTTCGAGAGATAAGTTTCGGGTGCAATTTTTGGCACTTTTTGCGTTGAAGATTTAACGACGAACTCTATGAACTGTAGCATCGACATGCGCCTTCGGATACAACACTTAATATAGGTAGGCCGTAGGTTAAGGTGGCGCACACAAGTGGAGAAGGACATCAAACAACTTGGAATGCGCAACTGGATCAGCTAGCGAAAGATCGTGCTGGCTGGAGAGGCATATCGGTTGAGGCCAAGTCCACCCCGGACTGTAGCGCCACAAGAAGAAGAGGAGCTAACAACGAAAAATTGTGAAAAGTTATAAGAAGTAGTAGAACTTAATGAAACTTGTGTTTTTTTATCATCAAAGAACTTAATTTCTTTCAACCACACAGTCTAATTGTTTTGTCTTTTTTTTTTTAAAGTTTTTGAATGTCAGTCAGTTTCAATAGAAAATTATACAAATTAATTTCGAAGGATGAATGAAAAGTTACAGTTTGTCTCGTGTAAGCAAAACAAACCTGAAAACGATGACTGCAAAAATTTCTTTGCTAATCACATTAGCTTCGGGTTAAAATTTTTCAGCAGCTAAAAAATGTTAGAAATTATTATTAATTATCTTAATAATTAGTGCAGACTAGATTTCGCAGAGATGATTTAGAAAGCACGCACATGACTAAAATGCCTACTGATCTGAACCCTTGATCAGTATTAGATCTTAGAAAGCCTCAGTAAGTTCCACTTATCGACATAAATTATTAATTGAGTGGCACTAAAGCCCACAAGGGACCAGGGCCGAGCTTCTACAACAAATAACTCGTGTTGTGCGTGCTACTGTTCTCTCACGAGTAGAAGGGATCTACAGTTTTTTGCCAACTCCGAACGGCGATATTTGACAGTTGATACTCTTTGTGTGTTGTCGGCAACTCGAAGGAGGTGGTGCCGTGAATAAATGCAAGACGTTCCATTCGGAAATCAAACCTAGACCTTCGGCGTATGAGTCGACGCACTTATCCACTACGCCACGCCGACCACAATCGACATAAATTATTTCATTTAATTTAACCCTTGAGACACATCCTCTTACTCTCTGGGGAAAGGTTTTTACACGATTTGCGAAATTACGATATCTCAAAGTGGCTCTAAGATCGTGTACCAATTCCTTTTTTTAAGTTTATTTTTCAATTCAATTATTTACGTTTACAAATAAATACATTTATGATACAAAACACACACCACCCACTCAAGAACTGAGGTTTGCATTGCATATTCACAATTCGACAGAATTTAGTATGTAAAGAATCTATATAGTGTACAAATACAAATTGTACAAATTGACCCAAGGATAACTTATCCCTGTTTGCTTTGTCCTAAAAACAGTGCAAAGTTAGTTCAAAAAAAAAAGCGAGGACTAAATGTTCATATTGCGATTCATTGATTCACTGCAAAGTGCAGATCACACTTGCAGTTCTCAGTCAGTGCCCATTTGGATCAGGGCTGTGGTCTGTGTATGCCTCTTGTACGATCATAGATTACAATCAGACCTGCATATCATTCTACTAAATGAAAGGAGAGTATTTGTCTGATCGTCGTGGGCAGAGACCAAGGCCTGCCTCTCTACCTACTCCGCGTGACTCCAATGGGATTTAGGTTACCCACAGTGCAACTACCATGGAATTCTGTATTTCCACATTCAGAGGCCGATTGAATTTTCTTCTCTTTTTCTTTGATTGTTTTGTTCTTAAGGGATATGCGGTACAATGTCGAAAAGCCATTTGGCACACAATAGAATTCAACTTCTCATCTTCGGATTTGGGTATTGGAATCCATTTGCTGTCACCAGTATCACAAGGTGACTTTTTTAGGAGCTTGAATAAATATTTGCAGACGTTCGACTCGACTCCCTCGACCAGACTCTGTACGTTACCAATAATTTATCCTTATCTCTAGGTGCTGGAATCAATACCGAGGAAGGGGAATGTTTGTATCTAGTTGACGTATAGGTTGCTTTATCTGCGTCTATTTCAACAATTTTTCGTTATCGTTATCGCTGAGCAAACTCTCGAATGGTTTTCACTGAACGGTTTTTTTTCTTCTATTTGTATACGATTTTCGACAGTGCTATCAAGTTTTGACTTTATTGCGATACCTGAATGAAATCGATGAAAAACAAATATATTCGGGCGTGTGTTGACGTCGTCTGCAGGAATACAGTCGCAGTTGCGTGTTCGTGTACATCTGTACTAGAACCTTCATATTTGTGGAAGGTTCTATTCTCTAAAGCAATGTGTCTGTATCTGAGAAGAAAACCGTGTTTCGATTATATCTAATCTTGGACTATATTACTTATTGCCTTTTGGCGGTAGTCAACGGTTGCTATTACTCCCATATACCTATTCTGAATCAAAAATTGGACTGATTTGAGAAGTACTTACCAGACGCTTGCGGACATGCCGAAGTAGTACCGCAGGAGGAATGTCGCTGCACAGGATGCGTTTGAGAGGCCGTCGATGAGGAGAAGGGAGACATTTGGCATCTGAGGGTCGTAGCCACAGGCGGTTGTATTTCGGCCCGAAACGAACCTGACGGTCCATCCCACTGCCACAAGACTGTGGCAAGTGACGAGGGGTGTCAGTATACGATCCCATTTTGTGTCCGAGAGGATTAACCACAAGGTAGCTATAATGGCAATGCCCAGTGCTGCATAGCTCCATGTGGTCACCCACATCTCCGCCAGGTGTTTCTCCCTCTGATCGAAGAGAATATCCGCCTCGCAAAGTGGAGCACACCGACCAGAGCGATTTAGCCGTATGTAAAGGTGTGATTTGACAAGGCCCTGACAGCCAGGTTGGTGAATTGACGTAACCTTAGAGATGGGAGGTGCGATGCCTTCTCCGATCTCTCCAGGGCCCTCCATGCACATGTGCTCGTGATTGTTTTCCTTCGGGAAACGATTGCAGTCCAACGCCGGTGGCCATGGAAACCCGAAACCTGCCAACACCGGATGGCAGCGACTGCGCACCGACTCGCACAAACTCCTGCAAGGGCCAATTGGCACTGGCACCTTTGAAGTGCACATAGGCACGTAGGCCGCGCACAAAAACAGCTTCAGCTGCGTGCTGCAAATGTACTCGATCAGCGGCGCGAATGTCTGCAAAGTTAAGTCGACATCAGTTTGTAGTTCATGTCCCACCATATTTGGCATCGAGGTCTCGTTGTATCCAATACCGCGGCAGAGCTCGATTCGAATTGGCTCACATACTCTTGGAACCAAATCCGCCTCAACCCCGGTTACAATTACAAGCACCATAATCCAAAGACCTGCAACCAGCGCTGCCATATCTCGTTTCGTTTCACCGTACCGATATTTCCACAAAGCACAATCAAAACTCGAAATTCCACACCCGAACTGATCGATTTTTACCACCTTCAGCAAGTCCCAGTATGTTCAGTTTTCGTACACTCTGACAGTGGTTTCGTTTGTTACACGTCGAACTGCCGCAAAGCAAAGAGTCAATGAAGTCAACGCACTACGCACATTCAGGCGAACAACCAGCACAAGAACATCACTCTTAAATTCTATAAATTTCTCCGTGCTCGAAGATCTTTTAACATCATAAAGAATTCTATCTCATAACAAATCCATGATGCTGATGAGGTGCATATTGCGAACAAGCAACCTCTCTCTCAATGATTTTCTGATCAGATCGGGCGCCGAAGCCCCCGCTATAGCCGCTGCCGCCAACGACGCCACGCAAAACGATCGGTGTGCGAAAAACAATTTACAACCACTCCAGGAAAATTATCTCGTAATGATACAAAAAGATACAGTGAGTGAAACTTCACGATTAAATTGAACAGGCGACTTCAGCACCAAGGCAAAAGGTGAGAATGAACGAGCACTGAGAAGCGAACGGACGAGCGAGCGAACGGACGTCACCAACACGCAACAGCTCACTTTGGACTGAGTGGGATTTGCTGTCGAAGTTTACGTAGTGAAGAAGCCAAGTGGTTCTCCGCTGTGCGATTGCGCCTACAGCAAATGTTCCCGATGAAGGAGGTAGAAAACAAGATAAATAACACAGTCAGGTGCAAAAGTATTGTGCCAGTGTGGAGGGTAGCAAATAGTTTTCTTAAACATTGTAAGGTATCTTAAAGTCCCTATTGGGTGCATATTTAGCACTTTGGAAGTTGTACATACAACACGACTACAAAATTTACAAAAGATTGAAAAGTCACAATACGATGTGTTCGAAATTTAAAAAATCTAAAATCTCAACATTAAGGCATAAAATATGAATCAATAAAGAAGTTAATACATTTTATGCAAGTTTTCCTTTTGCGAAATCCAATGCATTGAAGTTTCACGGTTAGTTTTGTAAAGCAAAGGAACCATGTAAACATGAGTTTCTCCCAGAATCAGTCGCACTGACTGAAACAACATGTACGGAAACAGAGTTTGGTCACAAAAACTGAAGCTGGAAACCTTACTTTCTTAAAGACAAATAACTCGAATAATTTTGAATGCATTTTCCTCAACAGTCACACAACTTTCCACCGCTACTGTTCAAAAATGTATCCAATTGCATTTTGTATCTTTAAATTTATAAGCACGGAACTGAACTGAGCTGAACTGAACGAGTGGAAGTGATGGCAATGGGAGCCAAAGCGGCATGAATTGAGTTTGGTGTCTAACAAGTTTGCTAATCACCTTGTTCTACTATTTTGTATGTGTGTTTGTGTGTTTGTGTGTAAACATACGGGGAATATCAAATATGCTTACTGGCATCGTGCCTATGTGTTCGATACTTACCTGAGGTTTGTAGGGAACCCCGCTCCAGCCAGACACTGTCAGTAGTGAATGATCGTATTTATTTTTGTTGTCTCTTCCTCCTCCTCATTTTCTTCATCTTCTCACTTACCGTCGTCCCCACATTATAGCTAGTTAGTGTAACCAGTTCATTTAAAGCTTTAACGAGACGACAAGCAGATTCAGGCTTTGATTTGGAGCCACTACTTATGCATATGTGTATCCGTGCGTTCGTAGTCGCTTAGAAGAAGCAGAACCTTTGGCCTTTTTTCGTTTTGACATTTTTTCCCTGTCGGGCTTGAACCTTAATCACCTACCAACGGGGGGCCGTAAATAAGACTTGATGTTGTTTTTGCTTTTTCTGGAGAGAGATGGAGAGAGCGGTGTGTGGGTGTTACTGCGTGGACCTGTTAGGAAGATGTGATGTTGTTTTGTTGGTTTTATTTTGTAATCAACGGTAAAGAATAACAAACATTTTTAATTAAAAATTATTAAGAAAAAAATAATTAACGGTCTTACATACATCCTTTGAACGGATGAACGAATACAACGCCTGTGAATCAAGTACCAAATAATGTTAAGAGACTACTGAACAAAATACTTTGGAGAAAAATAATTAAAAAATACTAACGTTTGATGTTCTCTGAAAAAAAAATAAAATTTAAACAAGTGAACATGTTTTTTTTAATTATTACTTCATCTATGCTGTGCTGAGAATTTGACTCTCGAGTAGTATCTTATCCTGTTCATTTTGCATCAAACTTCACACGTTTACAATTCGAGCAAAAAAAAAAAACAAAGAAAATAACAACCATGACTTTAAGCATAAATATCTGTCTTGCCTTTACTGGCCAACTGCGGTGTTATTCCAGCAATAATGTCAAGTATGTTGCTTTTGAATTTCGTTGAGATCGCTGGCTTGCAGATTAAGTACTTCAAGCAGATAAAGACAATACTTTCAATCATTGTCAACTTGTGTAACCATTCAAGGAGTGCTACTTAGCACCTTGTTTCTCCTTCACAAATCTATGTATTTCGTGCATCGAGCGCATGTCGTGCATCTAGCGCATGTTCAGCATCTAGCGCCCTTAAGTGGAACAACAATTCAGATGTAACATGTTATAGAACGCCAATAAGTAACACCGTTGGCTTGACACTGGAACCCATGCAAACACAATCGTCAGGAACTTAAAGAGCTCAGTTCCTGGACAACGATTTCTTAACGCGCACAACAAGCTACACGAAGAGATTTTCCCCCCGACATCAACTGAATACGAGCCGTATCACTTCTACTCCAGTAGTGATACAACCTACCATCGAGGCTGAACTGGCGAATACAAACTCAACCCATACAAAGGAACACCATCGACACACGGATCTGAACACCCCGATGTTAAGACAGGACATCGCTAAATTGTAAATAATTCAAATGTACACATTCAAAACTATGTAAGACAATTGCTCATCCGTCGGGCCCCTGTTGTTGAGCCGACACTTGTATATATTCATTATAGTTTCAAGCTTTAAAAATTATTTTAAAATTGTAAATATTTGTTTAATAAAGAAAATTGAAATTGAATTGAATTGACCGTTGGCTTGATAAGTTTGACAATTATCATTGGCGTCTGGTTACCCCTTAAAAACCAAACGTAAGACACGATGAGACTTTCCATATCTGCCATAGTTAACACATGGCAACATATAAGATGGGTGGGAGCCTTATGTGGTTTTGCAACGGTCACAGTAACAGATCTATTGTCTTATAGCCAAAACTAAAACAATTTCGGGATAGTAATAATGAAAAAGACTTTTAGTATATTTAAATTTGAAAATAAGATAAAATAATTCTACAGTTAGCATCAAGATGTACAAACATTGCACTTGCAATATGATCAATGCGTTAAGGATCTGCACTTTAGATAAACAAGGTAGAGCCGATAAGGTTATATTCGTAAGCTCGTTTTTACTGACGGCTATGGAAAACAAATTTGTTCTAAACGAACAAACAGAATAACTAAAGAGTTGCGACCTAGCTTTTACACCCAGTCCGAATGTTATGTTTCATAAGTGTTTGATAATCTCTGTCAGGAGCTTGTGACAGAGGAAAAGATGACTGAAAGTTGTCATGACAGGCATGACAGCCTCTTATGCAAAAAGGGAAAAACAATAAAAAATTTACCTTACTGTTTGCTACCACTTGTGTAAATAAACCTATGCTATGTTTTCAGTTGCGTATTAGAATTTATAAAAAATCCGCTTAAACGCACTCAGTTGTCTATTTAAAATATGCAAATTTATTTTACGAAAAGCAAAATGCGGCAATTTCAATGGCAATGCGAATTTAAAAAATATCATTTGTAAATTGATAATGGTTCAAGGGAAAGGAGTCTGTGTGTCTTCTCCCAAAGAAACTAGCATCGTCAAACTATTGTAATGTCGTAACAGTCATAAGA
This sequence comes from Eristalinus sepulchralis, assembly GCA_944738645.1. Taxonomy (NCBI): domain Eukaryota; kingdom Metazoa; phylum Arthropoda; class Insecta; order Diptera; family Syrphidae; genus Eristalinus; species Eristalinus sepulchralis. The sequence continues at coordinate 1,739,979 of OX122883.1, forward strand.
ATATCTACAATAGTTAAGTCGATCGTAAAGGTATTTATAAAACATTACCTTGTGAGGACTTATCTCTAGGAACTAAATTTTTTTTCCGCCGATGTACTATATGCGCGAGAACAAACTTTTATTCAGATTCAACTTATCCATTATGTAGCAGATTTGCAGAACGAAATTTTACAGAAATGCTGATCAATACATCCTTACTGCATTACACATTTTTTAGGAGGCACATTATTCAGACAAATTTACATTTTATTTCATTTAATAATAATAATAACTGAGTGACACTACAGCCCACAAGGGACCAGAAGATACCTCCAGTTTTCTGCCTACTCCGAACGGCCAGATTTGAGAAGCTTTTCATAGACAATTAGTACTCTTTGAGTGTTGTCAGCAACTCGAAAGAGGTGGTACCGTGAAAAAAATGCAAGGTGTCCCGTCCGCAGAAACCTAGACCAACTACCCCATGGCGACCACTTTTTACCAATAATATACTACAGCCTTTTTCCAAGGACTTGTAGAGTACCCCAAAAGAATTGTCGATATTTAATTCCCAGATCTTAAAACTTAAAGTCAACGCACTTTGCAGTTAGGCATCCATTACTAATCTCAATTAAATTTCTAAAATCTTAAATGGTATTTAAGCGAAGCAGCAAATTACAACCTGACCTTACCTAACTATTACCCTAGTAATAAGTTTTTTATTTTGACGCAACTCATTAACAACAAATGAACTACTACGTGTATCTTCACATACGCATTCGTATGAATGCTACATACACGAATATGGACGCTATATACGCTCTGAACTTGTTTGGAATTCATGGCTGAAAATCGATCGGCGGATTAAGAACCATAAACTTGAAAAAAATATCGCCGAAAATGCTGCCCATTACTGTTTAATGTGTTTTCTGTCGGTCTGTCGGAAAGGTTCATATTCTTATGCAAAATACGTCAGCACGTACATGGATTAACTGCAAAGTAGCCGGGGGACCTACTGCCGAGGAGATCTAGTAGGACATCGATCAAACCTGATGCCAACAAATGTGTGAAAAAATAGTTGGGTGTCGAAGAACGAAATGCGTGCGCCGCGACTGGAATAACAATGAATCGATCTATTTTTTTGTATTGTCTTTCGTTTTTTCTTTTCAAATGATATTGCACTGATCGTATGGGATACGGCAAGATAATATTAATTAGCTAAACGAAAGTGATTTTCATTCAATAAAAAAAAACAAACTTGTTGGTTGTATGTGACTAGGGTTTTTTTTTCGTTTTCTCATTTGACTTTAAATTTTTCGTAGGTAATTTTCGTTGTTTTTTATGAGCTCTTTTAACAGTTTACGACAGGATCTCTTTATAACAGAACCATTCCTATTTGAGATTGGTTTCGTCTTAACGTAGTGCAGGGACTTAATGTTTTCCCGATATTCAAAGCTGAGCATTATGAGCGCTAGGGCTGCATCAACCTCATCACTTGTTAGACCTCGTTCGTGAACTGAAAAGAATTAACCATAAGAATTGTATTTTATTTCTAGCAGTGGGGCTTCGATTATATAACTTACTTGGAGTTATCTCCATCTGTACATCAGACGATCCCATGTTCACACTTCGATAATTTTGCACTGAATAGTTATCATTACGAAATATTTGGTCCTTATATATGACGTATTGGGATACCTGCCTGTTCAGTCGGCAAAGTGGTTGGTAATTTGTCCTGTTCCTTTAATTACATTTGCTTGTCTGGAATCCTAATGAAGGTGTTTATGAATTATCATAACCAGAAAAAAAGGAAAATCGAAGAGGTTATGAATTGAATAAGAAATTAAATTTCAAATACATGAAAATGTATGAGCATCAGTTTTCCCCAAACATTTGACCATATATTGCTTGAAATACCCAAACAATGTACCAATTTTGTTATTACCATATTATATAGGTAAGCGAACATTTACAGTAAGTTTTTACTTGCCACAAACAACACAAAATTTCGCAGATTTTCGATTGTATGGAATGTCAGTGTTAATGCTAAATCTGTGGCAGACACCAGGTTATATTCAATATAAAGGCCTTGAAGTAAACATTCACAAGAAAATATTAAAATTAAACAAGGGTGTTAAAATATCCACAGATGAAACTATTTCAGATTTTCTTACACACATTTATTTTGGTATATATATGTTAAAGGCATATGAGTGCTGTCGTCCTTCCATTTGAAAAAATGATACGATTATCCCCCAAATCGACCGGCCTTCTAAAGTGAACGATTCCTTTAAATTTTCATTTTGAGCTGCAATGTTCGACGGGCTGGACTGTGCTTGTGAATCTTATTCCCTTATATCGAAAATTCTACAGCATTAAGCGGATTTAAACATCAATTGTAAATTTATGTTTTTACATGCTCTTCTTGATATAACACATTATTTTTTTTTTTTAAAGATTTTTTTCATTCGATAGAGCATCAATAAAATACCTATTTAAATGGGAGCAATGAAAGTACAATAAAAAATGATGTCCGAAAAATTTAGTTTACTACAGATGTGTTTTTTTCACGTATTTATACACGTTTAACACGTTTAGAAACAGTATTAATCGCAATTTTGTCTTCGCAACGGAAAATGAAATATTTAAGTATGTTTCTACACTTGTGTTGCAACAAGGTTTTGTACCAATGATAGAACCATACATTTTCAATGCAAATCATTGTTGTATTTCGTCCGCTTTCGCTTAAATTCATTTGGCAAGTTTTCGATATTTATCCTCGAATATTTGAGAAATTGAAATCAAAATTTCTTAAAGAACTGGTAACGGAGAGCTGCTTTTATGTGTACACCAATCTCAAAATTCAGTGCTAATCAAAGATTATGTCCTCAACCATGGTAAAGGTGTAATTGATTTAGTTAGGCACTTAGCGTTAGAACCGTAGTACGACCACTTCGAGCCCAAACTTAGAAGCTCCGTCTCTTAAAATTTGTTTTTGTGAGCTTCACCTCAGTTTTCGAACAATGCAGCATGGTGCTTCTGTCACATACAAGGTGCAGAAAGAGGTTTCCAGTTCTTTCACATATGTATATGCCGGTTTTCCCACATTTCCTATTAGGGACGTCCCATTGTCCACGTTCAGTCTCTAATGTAAAGGGATGGACAAGGAATCCAAATTTTTGTAATTTTCTTTGAAAAGAACAAGTAGATGTACATATACAGGTTTAGGCACGAATTAAATGATAAAAGAGGCAGAAAGGCATAAGCAAAAACAAAAATCCTAGATTAGCTAAGAGTACTCGCGATGAGGCAGTAAGTTAGAATTAAGATCAGTAGATCGCATTGGTAAGCTAAGAATTTTAAGAATTTTTGTCTAGCATGTAAGAAAAATTAATTAGATAAATAATTTTGCATTGAAATCGAATGTAAAGGGGATGGTCTCAACGACAAGGCACGTACATACATTCATATATAACCCTGTATGTAATGAGAATCTAAGATTACAACATTGGCTAATTTTTGTAATAGTATCGCAGTTGCAGGATATTGGAAACTGTGAGTGCATTTAACCAATGTATGAAATTCTGTAAATATTTAAGAAAGAATGCCTTGTACATGTAGACTGCATACGTCGCCATTTAGGAAATAGAATAATGAAGGAACACGGTTATAATTATAAGAACTGATGTAAGTACTTAGGACATTCTTGATTTTTGTACACTATTTTTGTAAACTACAGTTTAAAGCTTCAAATAACGCCTTAAAACATGTTTGACTTCCGTTCTATGTATATGCACAAGTTCATCTTTTGCTTAGTATATCCATCTTGCACTTTTATAAATAACTGACGTAGGAATTTATAAATTGGTTGGCACTATAGGCCACAGGGGACCAAGGCTTGCTTCTTTAGTAACTATTCTTTATGTACGTGATATTGTTCTTCAAGAATTTATTGCTAACTCCGAATGGGGAAATTTAAGAAGCTTTTATTAGACAATTGTACTCTTTAAGTGTTTTAAACAACTCGCAAATAGTGGCGTCGCAAAAAACTGCAGGATGTTCAGTCCTTTATCGAACATGGAATATAGTGGTTTAATGCACATACTCACTACGCCATGGCGGTCACAATTTATATTTGTTAGTCTTATAAACTAATAAATTATAATGACGCTACTCGCACGGATGGACTTTTTTGTAGGAAAGCAGACCAGGAGCAGGTGAATAATCTTAATGCTTCTGAAGCATCCACAGGTCCTGTGAAAATTAGTTTGAATAGATCAAGATCAATTAAGTAAAGGTTGAAGTGAGACAAGGAGTACTGTGCATTTGTATATTTTGTGAATGAAACAAAGATTCATCATTAAATACTCAAGAATATGTTCACAGTAACCGATTGGGACAAAATATTCGAAACGGTCTGTGTGTAACATCCAGAATCATGAGAGTGATTACAACGGAGTTAGCAATAATGTGCTAATTTATTTAATTGATTTTGGCTATGTTAGTAGTTATACTCCGACGTTCACATCTCACATGAATGTAGACAGACTTAGAACATGGCACGAACCTGTCTAATGCTGAATGCAACTCTACAAATAATGCAATTAGTCTGCAGGTACTGAGGGCATTTTCCACTCCTACAGAATCATTTTGTGTTCACTGTTATATAATTACATTCTCTGAATTGTCTGCCCCAGCGTGTGTGAATTCAAATTAAAGAGTAATGATGCAGTAATTACCACGTCCAGAGTAGATTGTCTGACGTCAGGCATTTCTCATTGGAACATCATCATATAATCATTTGAAAAGAATCAGTCTAATATTAGACGGTATCTTAAAAGCAATTAGTAATATGCAAAATATTTTATAATCTGATTTCTTGGTGACGCTTGGTACAGTGAATTCTCAGTTTATCAAAGCTTATTCAACATTACAGTGAGTGGCAGATTTGTTTATAGATGATGATCCTCTCTCCTTTACCAGGTTTAAATTACACAGATTTTTTTCTCAACCAGGGTCTAGCTTCTTTTATAGAAGAAGGAAATTGGCAACGCAAGTGGAACATTTATTTTATTGTTAATTGATGCACTACGCAGTGTTCCGGGGCAAAGTCCATGGGAATAAAGTCTCTACCAGAGGAATATGAAAAGTGCTAAGTACTCTTTAACCTTTCTTTGAAAAAGTAAACTGTGGTTTAATAAAATAAAAAATTAAACTGTGGTTTAAGGACAAAAATAGAACCAGGCAAATATCTAAAAACTTTGAAAATATACGCAATAGAAGTACCAAAGCAGGAAAAAGTTGATGCAAAGCTTTTTTAAAGAAATATTTAATAGGGTCCACTGCGTGTACTGGCGAGTATAGTACATCAAAATTGGGAGAAAGGTATTAGTGAAAGAGACAACTTCAATGAAGTCAAAATAAACATCAAAGCATGCGTTGTCCAAAAAAATACGTCGTGTGTCGTTACGTCGTTTTCATAGTTTTTCTCACTTTGTGGAAGACATGGATCTGAAAAAAGAAGCATATTGAGTTAATTAAGAAACTTCTCGTTGTTCGGAGTCAGAAATAAAATGTGCGTCCCCTCTCGTTAAAGGACAATAGTGCGCACAATCCCAGTGGCTGGTTGGTTCATGAAGAAAATAGGCCCTTGTGGCCATAGCTGTCCTCAATTTCACACCCCAAACAGATCGTTTCCAAGCGTCTATGGTTTTGGAATTAAATTCTGCCTTGACGTTCATGTGCCAAGTCAATGTAATCAAAAAAGTTTAGACTTCCATCTTGGTACAGACTGCTGAAACTTTTGTAAACTGATTTGTACTTGCATACGCCCATGAGCATATCCAATCCCATCAAAAACCTGCGTTTCAATACAGCAACAACGAACATATTTCAGAATTTAAGGAAACAACAAAAATTTTATTTTTTATCTCTAATCGAACAATTTATCATTTATTTACAAAAAAGCTTTCGCAGGTATGAATGTCAATTAAAATTCCGTGCTGCCGGCAAACAACACATTCCCACAAATTTCACATTTTTCCGCAAAAGGTGTCGTCGGAAATGCAAAGTGACTTAAATATACATACTTAAGAATTATACTAAAAATTAACGATACCTTCTTCACATTAAGCACAAGGACGAGAGTGTGAACTTTCACGAATGAATGTCAAATAGTTTTGCAACCTCGTTTAGGTCTTTGTACGCAGTGTTTTGATTTATGACTGTGCGCGCTAGTCCGATACGATTGAATAAGTTCCATAAAAGAATTCCTACGACTTTATCATCCTGTAGATAGAATATCACGCCCTTGCCATAATCATCCTCTTCTGAGGCGGCATTCTTCCCTATGCTTTCTTTTGGCTTGTCCTCTTGCTTTGCAGATTCGGCGCCAACTGTTTTGACTGTTTCTTGTTTTCTTTCTTGTTCCGTATCTTTTTCCGTTGCATAAGCAAAAACTCCTACTGTAGGAAGGCTGGCTTCTGTCCTTCCAATACCCTCGTAACCCAATCCTGATCCCAAATCTGACCAAAACATGCTTTGGTGTTCATAAGGTTTTTCTACAATAAAAATGCAAATAGACCAATAAACTTTGGATATGCTGTAGACACATACTTAAATTATCTTTAGCCACCATATTTTCTCCAGCTAATCGTCCGGAGACAACAGAATGATCGTGATGCTCGACACGTCTTCTTCCAAGAAGGGGATCGTAGAAGCAGGACGCATCACCAGCCTATAATTCAACTTTTTTGTTTACGCCAATAAAACAGCAAACAACAAAAAAACTTACAACAAAGAGGTTCTGCCTGGCCTCCAGCTCTGCATTTACAACAAATCCGCCGATGTCGCTGTCAACTTCGAGACCAGATAAAGTAGCAATGTCTGTGTTTGCTTCACAACCAACGCAAATCACTGCAATGTCGGTAGAGAGTTCTTGGCCGTTGCTGAGAGACAACTTCATGCCAGACCTATCTCGCGACACCTCCTTGACTTGGACACTTGGCAAGACACAAACACCCAACTCCTCAATCTTCCTCGTTGTCCATTTACTAAGATATTCGGGTAAAACCCGCCCCATATTTCCTGACTCTTGGTAGATTTGATTGATTCTAATTGGACTATTCCTTGAGTATACAGCTAGAGCGCAAGCTAATTCGCTTCCCAAGAATCCACTGCCGACTATCGTTATTGATTTCTTTTCATCCGCATATCGCTTGAGTCGCTCGAAATCCTCTGGCGTTCGGAAAATCATTATTTTGGATTTTAAGTCCTTCGGCGCATTTTCAAACACTGGCAACGTCTTCGGTGAACAGCCGGTGGCGAGGAGACAATTGTCATACTTAATTTCGTAACCATCGGTAAGGGTTGCAATTCTTCTCTTCGGATCAATTTTTTTTACTCTATAACCTTGAGCTACTGCAATGCCTCCGTTTTCGGACGAATCGAGTTTTGTGGGGTCGACGAAAAACTCATCTGGCTCAAAGAACAGACTAAGAGAGGAAGTGTGCTTTTAGATTCTGTAAATTTGCATGTGTTCTAAAAAGTTTTACCTTCTTTCGGCGCCCGTCCACTGCTTGAAACGATAATCTGTGGGTATTTCTCCTGGCGCCGAACTATACCATAGTTCTTTGGACAGCGGTGGCCGCATGTAGGGTTTGACAAGTTCGTCACTGATAACAAGTACCTTCGCTTTTGGATCATTTGATTTAATCGCTCGGAATGCCGAAAAACTAGCAGTTCCACCTCCCACGAGTAGATACGGTACCTTATTGGGTAACTCACTTGAACTTGCAGGACCTGAAATGAAATGAAAATGGAAAGTGTTGATGCAAAAGTAAAAAGTATGGCTCTACATTCTAAAGATTATCATGAGGATCTTCCTTCAACAATTATGCGTGTTGTACGTGCGTTCACAACGAAAAATCCCAAGAGGATCTGCTTGTTCTTCCCTGCTTCAACTAAAATCGGGTTTTGAAATACCTAGCCGTAGCCCCTGGTTTAGACTGAAAAACGATCGGGTGTTTATCGCGCCGGCATTTAAGCAGCTTTCATAAAATGAATACTACATCTATATCCTTTTTATTGATTTTCCATGATCTCGTTTGTTTCCATAAAATCTCAGAGATGTGCGTGCATTTATTATGTCCACGGAATTCTTCATTTCAAAACCTTGTCTAGCAAGTGAACCCCTTTCTTCTTCTCTAGGATACCACTATGAGAATAAGACCAAGCAGACAGTTGCTATGTTTACCAACGAGGTGTTGTCTATATTAATGGTTTCATCATATCATGAAATACACCTCGAATAATTGGGAGCTCTACGAACTTAATTGGTGTTAACAACTTCTCATTTCTACTTCTTATATAATCAAAGAATTGAGGGTGTGTAAATGATTTGCTCGTTTTCCTTCATCATCAACAGCAATCAAAGTTAACAAAACACGTATTTTTTTTGACTCCAAATCCTTGTGCACACATTTTTACTTAGACTAACTTCTTCTTAAATACTCACATTTTTTATAAATTTTTTTAGGAGGAGGAGGAGTTTCTTTAGGTTCTTCTTTTGATTTTGTCATAAGCAAACCAATTACTCCAAGTCCCGCTACAGCAGCCACTGCTATAAGCAACTTCGCATTAAGACCCTTCGATTCTGGCTCGCTTGGTGGAGGGGCCGTGCCACCCTTTTTGCAGCTTTGATTGTTTCTCTTTGTCTGTAGATGAAAGAAATTTGAAAAAAAGAATTAATTTAACTGTATGTGGAAGAACACTTTTTTATTGGGTTCTTCATTGGATTCACAAGTTGATTCGGGACAGGGACGACTACCGGGATATTCAGATTTCTTTAGTTTTGAACGAGCTTCGAGTGCTCTTTTCTTTACCGTTTGATATAGATTGCGATTTAAGACAACTGATGTAAGAACACCGCTTTCATCTGAAATGATTTAGGAAGAAAAAAAATATTTCAAATTGAATCATCCTCTAACCTCACATATCCGTACTCACAATTCGGTGGAGAAAATCTGCTTTTGCCGACAAATACCATAGCCTGGCGACAAGCCAATACATTTTTGCTGAGAAGCCGCGTACAAAGCATAGTGATTTGGAAATTTTATTTTTTGGTTTAATTCACGAAATTAATAGAAAATTGCAAAAAATATAATGAGGAAAATTGTGCTCCGGTTGTATCGTCGATTACTCTAATTCCTGCATGTCAAAATTCTCACATGAAAATAAAACCGAACTTCAAACCGATGACAGACAGACGACACAAGAGGTAAGAAAAGAACTGATAAGAAATGTCAAAGTACTCACCTCGAGATGACCGAATGTGGTAAGTAATTTCGTAAGATCGTAAAATAGAATTCTCGTTGTGAAGTTAACGAGAACCGGTTGGTTGTGGCATTGAATAAGTCCAATTTCGTTTGGTTTGGGGAAAGGATAAAATACTTCCGACACATGATTGACATGATTTTCTGTGCGCGTACTTATATTGGTTCGTTGGAAACAAGTTACTCTTGTTCGACAAATCTTCTACTGAATAGTAATATCTGGAGACAGTGTAATGGTTGGTAGCACGTACCCCATCATCTGTAAAATTCAAGGAGATGAAAACATATAAGACGACTGAAATTTAGCTCAATGTGTCCCGCTTAAAAGGAACAAATCGCAATGTAAAGTGCAGTTTGGTTCATGGACCACAGTGCCATTTGAACACGGATTTCAGCAAGGAAATGTGTCATGTGTTATTTCTTCAATTGTTCCTGGATATTATAATATAGGACTGCAGGAATTACATTTGGTGCTCATACCTGCCTTCTGTCTGCTATTCAGCAGAACGAATTTCGGGCTTTACAGATGATATCAACGGGACACCTCGCATTCTATCACAGCAACACCTCTTTCCAGTTGCTGGCAACACTCAAAGAGTACTGATTGTCTATGAAAAGCTTCTAAAATTACGCCGTTCGGAGTTGGCAAAAAACTGTAGGATCCTTACCGGTGAGAGAACCGTAGCACGCACAACGCGAGTAGTTATTATAGAAGCTAGGCCCTGGTCCCTTGTGGGCTGTAGTGCAACTCAATTATTATTAGATGATACCAACGTCATTAGGAGCTTCCAAAAGACTGTCACAAAAGCGAATTTGTGTAATATTAAATACAAGCTATCGAGAGGAGAAGGCAAAAATATGAAGTTTCGAACTATACAAAGATATTTGTGTAGCTGAAAGGACCTTCGACTAAAATAATTCGATCACACCGAACTCAAAGCAACAACCCTACGGATAAAGATTCGAATCGCAGCTTTAAAATGTCTGAGAAAATCAAAGTTACCGTACAAACAGCAATTGTTCACGGATTCTACACAACTGAAGACTAAGAGATAGAGGGAAGAATTAGCTCAGGTACTGATCCTTTATGGGACGTAAGCCTGATACAAACTAAGTAAAACAAGCTATGTATATTTTGTTTTAAAAATACTTTTCCAGCATTGATTGTTTATTTAGTTTTGTTTCCTACTGTGGTAGGCAACATCAGTCGTGTGAAAAATATTCGCAAATCCCTTAAGGATGGTCCTTTTTTGACTAACCCTGTGGAAAATGTTCTGCAGACATGTTACCACCACCATCCACACCACGTGTTTAAGAAAACAAGTACAACTACCAATTTTGTTGACTATGACTCTATGGAGTACACAACCATCTTTCAGTCAGTTTACAAGTTGTATGGCTTTCTTTTCATCCACGTTAACTACCATCACGCCACAACAATGAGTCATCAGAACTAGTGTCAACTGATTTGCGCTTTTTACGATTCCCTCCGCTAATCGTGAATAAACAAACATTGTAGGACTGTCTTAATTGTTTTATTTACAAATAAATTAAAGTCGTGTACAAGGCATTGTAGGAAAATATGAAAAATATGACAGAAATAATAAAAAATTATCTATGGGTGCGGTGCGTCACAGTATAGTATTTTATTTTTCAATCAAGTTCAAACCATTATTTCAGAATTACTCTAGTCCCAGCGCCCAGTTAATACCTTGAACGATAAAGAAAATTAACGGCTGCCATGCCACCAACCACCGGATCCAGTCTAAAAGCCGTCCATATAGCACATGTGGTCGTTCCCACCTACAGCAAAAAAAATTAAGAGTTCCAAACTAAGACTTTCTTCCTCTTTGATTACTTACGGATTACAGAACATTTTCTTTAAATCGACTTTTTCTTTGCAATATGGACACGTTTGCTTCTTCCCCACAATGCACCAACCACGAATGCAGAACTCATGGAACACATGATTACAAGATAGCTTGTAGGTGTTCTCAATGATGCCCTCTTCCTTTTCACTTACGAACAACTGATTCCCACACACTGCACAAACATTCTCCTCAAGATGTCTTGTTGGCATCCCCTGTGGGGTGTAGTACTGCAGGGAGATATGAATCAATTAATTTACACCACACTCAGACTAGTTGAAGGATCATACACCAATATGAGAAGCCATTTTGTCAGAGCATATCTCTGATATATCTCGACCGAGTACACCGATGTAGAGTCCGTAGAAGACGCACAACAGCCCCACATCCATCCAAACGTTTGGCGGCTGACTGAATATGAAATTGAAACCTAAGAAGGTCGCCATCATAATTAGATAGCCTATGATTCCAAGACCGTAGCTTAGTTTGTAAATAAAGTAGAACCATTTGTACACGAGCCTTTGATTATACAATACGGAGTGTTAGTAGTGAGTGGTTTGTGATGGAAAACGCGAGCACTCACCTTGGGGTCGTTCCATCAATAGGTTTACTAAGAGCTTTCCTCATTACTACTGCTGTAATCAATGAGAATATCAGCCAAATAGTTATGAATCTAGTGTAGGCATAGAAAAATGATATGACTAGAGGTATGATCCACATCGCCAGCAGAGTAATGACCTAAATAAGGAGTCTTACAGTCACCAGATAAATCAGTCTGAAGACGACAACATACCGAATACGATTTGTAGTGTCGCTTTTTCCACTCGACTAGAATTATCTGTGTTATTATGAGAGTCACAAGCAATATTAGGACCATCTCTGAATGCATCGACTCGTGTCCCTTGTGCTTCTCATGCATCAACTGATGTTCAGCCCTGTCAAATTGAGAGGTAATCATTGAAAACCATTTTTCTAGACGAATTTAGCACTTGAAGACCTACCTCATTCTCTCTTCCGGCGTCATATCGTCCAAGGACTGTGATACAATAAAAATATAGGCCAATTAGAGCAGTCAACACTTATTGAGCTTATCTATGAGTACCTTGTTAAAATCCACCGGCGCGTGCAGTTCTGGAATCTCCATATTTTTCGATGTATATTTGGTAACTAAATGAAAGTCTATATTTGCTTAAATTATCAATTTTAATCCAATTCTATCTTATTGCAAAAACCATGAGAAATTCGATTAAAAGAACACTACATTTCGAAGCGAAAAATACGCTGCCGCATTATTGGAAAAAAAAAGTAAATATATCTCCCAGGCTATAAATGTCACGTCACAATGACAGTGTACTCTAGTTCCAGTTGTCATGTCACACGACACTAATAAAAAAAAAACTGAATCGTGTACTTAAGTACACTAAGCACTGAAATTTCGGCAACTTATCATACGACTTAAGACTCGCTTGGTATTTCCCGCATTTCATACCGCGTTATCAACAAAAAATAAATTCCTACAACGCTTATTTTAACTACGATGCAATGGATAATTAGGTTTATGGAAAATTTATCTGTGATGGAGGGCGAATTTTTCAAATTTGAATTTTTCACCGGTAATGCAGTGCAAAGTATACAATCTACACCCTCACTTAGTGGGAACAGTATTGTCGTGTCAAACTGATTTACAAAAAAGTGAATCTACCTACACATCTCGCCCAACGAGAGAGATAAGCCCAGTGAAATAAACAAAAATAAACAAGAAATAAATTAAATTAACGCTACTTTCCTGTTAGCATGGTGTTGTTAATAGATTTCGCGAGTTTTTGATACTGAATGCCAAACGGTTCTGCAGGGTTTTTAGTTTTCTATCGCCATCAACAGAGGAGAACAGCAGTAGTACGAGAAACTAAAAGCAACAAAATGTGCATATATTAACATAACTCAGGTTTTGGAGTCAATTTTAATTGCAACAGTGATGTGGATGTGCGGATATCTTCCAAAAATCAAATTCAGTTTCGTTTTACCTTGGGTGATTCATATTTGCTTCTATTCACAACTTCTAAGTGAATACCTTGCCCAAGGGGAGCGAATAGCCTTACTGCCGTCCCCCACCCACTTCCAGCCATGCGATCGAAGCAGAAAAGTATTCACAGAACCCTTCGGTGAGATCTCCGATGGACCTGCCGGATTTAATTATACTCAAGATTCACACTGTGAATGGCTAATCAAGGCGAGAAATGAGAGTCAATTTATAACGCTTACGTTTCATAGCATGGGAACAGAATGCTCCTACGATTACATCTATGTGTACGATGGTGATTCTTTTAATTCCACCCTGCTGGGGAGTTTTAGTGGGAAGACGGAGCCTCAACGCTTAGTGGCAAGCTCGGGAAGTGTGAGTTCTCACTGATCCTTAACCTAATAAATAAACAATTTTACGAGCCTCTCCCATATTTGCAGATGCTTATACTGCTGTATAGCGACACGAATTATGTCCTAGATGGGTTTAGAGCATCATACTACATTTCGAACTGCTTAAACAACTGTCATAACCATGGAAAGTGTGTTGGCCATCAGTGCGTGTGTCACGGCGAATGGGTTGGTCCCGATTGCAAGGATGAGGCATGTCCTGATAAATGTGGAGAACTGTTTGGGCGCGGAAAGTGTATCGCCGGAATGTGTAAATGCGAAGAGGTGTGTTCTCAAAGTCAACAATATAGTCAATTCGTCGAAATATGCAAATATGTAATTTGCATCATAACTGACTGAATGTGGAAGTGTTTGGCGCTGTGAAGAATTTGTTTCCCGTTTTTTTGTTTGTGATACCTAATTAACAAACAAAATATTACTCACTCACTGAACAATTTAAATAATATTCACATTTGTGAATGCTGTCATGGTGTGAATGGATGGACTGAAGGAGTGAGAATCATTAGTGTTCACAAATTGAGCTGACAATGCCAAAATAATTATGCGATTGGTGATGTTGACAATAAGTGACCTTCACCCAAACACAGTTTAATAGATTCACTGGTGAATGTGATTTGATAGCATAGGTGGAGGAGGGCGGGTGAATAAACTGAACGCTAGCGAAAAGAATATGTTCATCAACCAAATGATTTTCTTTTCATCTAAGTGTGTGCTATTCGGAACATTAAGCCCCTGTGGCTGGTGTTCCTAAATGAAGATAAACGCTAATGTTGGTGCAAATAGAAACCTGTTCACAATAACATGCCGTGAACATGAAAGAGTTTATATATGGGTTACTCATTAAACAATCTAGATCAGTCGCGGAAACTTTTTGGGTCTACGATGTAATTTATATTCCCTAATGCACTGTAAATTGAATCTGCGTGTTAGAGTCAGTCTTCTTTCAGTTCTCCCCGCAAAGTGAGACTTGTTTGAGCGCAACTGGTTCTCTTTGTTTTTTGTTTACAAAAACAGCGAACAAACTTCGAGACCGATTATTCACTCACTTCTCCACCTTACAATCTAACTTCATTTTGTTTGTACTGGTATCGTCTTGGGCCAAGTTCGTTTGCACTTACGTGGAAGGTGTGAGTTGTTCGTCTCAAATGTGTAGACTCCACACCACTATCAATACGTAGAGAGTACTAATTGTGTAGGAAAAACTTCTAAAACCTATTGGCTCCCTTCCCTTAAGTCCTGCAGAGTAACCAATTTAATTTAAATTCCTGTTTATCCTTTCATATTGCTTTCTTGTCTTTACCAGGGATATTCAGGAAAACTCTGCGACTTGTATGTGAATCCCAATGGCAGTAACTGGCGTTGGCTAGCGGCAGATGCGGAAGGTCTCACACCTAGAGCAGCTCATACATCCGTATACGTGGAAGAGCAAGATTCACTCTACGTTTTCGGTGGATATGATTTAAATCACGTATTGGACTCCTTACAAGTAACACATAATCCCCAAAGCCAATTCAGAACCTATATCGTTGTTTTTGTTTTCGCTTCCTCAAGATTTATCGCTTCAATACAAGCCAATGGGAAGATGAATGGGGAATACCGCTACACAACAGAAATCACTTCTATCAACCTCAGAAAATCGACCGAACCCTGCTGCAGGCAGTGCTATCGAATCGCAATGAGGACGAAGCAAAGCTTTGGGGTCTCAGTAGTAACGTGTCATTCTTCACAAATGTCCTCCACACCCTGGCGAAAAGTAACTTAAATCAGCGCCGAATACGATCGTACAGCAATGAGAGTGCAGAGCACTTGTCGAGTTTCTTTGAGGATATTCTGGAGAATGTCACCGACAATAAACCTCTGGCTCGTTATGGTCATGCTGCCGACAATGTCCCAGGTGCGCAGAGTATCTCTTACAGGAGGAGGATTGTTACTAATTACCTCCTTTTCAGATGGATTTGTGATCTTCGGCGGCAAACTGGAAAATGGAAGCTTCTGCAATGATTTGTGGTTCTATAACACAACGGAGAGCGGTGGGAAATGGCGTCTGATGGCAAAGAACTCAGTGTTCAAACCGCCAGCTGTGGCTAGGCACACACTTAATCGTGCAGGGGACTACCTCTATGTCTTTGGAGGAACTTTGGAAACAGGAGATTTTTCCTCGAGGTAAGACATTCCTTCCGCCTGTTAATGACATAAACAACACAAAACAACAGTCGATTATGAAAGTACATGCCCATACGTACTGCGTTAGACTTGTGTAGGTTCGGGTTGCTTTGTGTTGTTGTGTCAGATTTGTGTCAGATTTATGGTGTCTTTCAGAATATATTCCCGCACAAATAATTAAATCTAATTCCTTTTCAGAATCTTCCGAATAAAAGTCCCCACCAGTGAAGATGACACCGACGAGCAGTGGATAGAGGTGCACCCTCGGGGTGGAAAATCTCTAGACGTTCGCTTGGCCGCCCACTCAACAGTATACTATCAGCATTCAAACTCCCTAATTGTCTTCGGTGGGATCATGACCAGTTTGGCAAGGTTTTCAAAACTCTCCGATCGCATATACTCATTTCAACTAGACAAATTTCACTGGACCGAAATTCTGTACCCAAAGACAGCGCTGCGCGACACGAATATACCTCGCGAGAGAGCATTTCACACGGCGACGATTTCGGGGAATCACATGATCGTGTTCGGCGGTTACACACACCGCCACAATAAGGAGGAGATCTGCTACGATAATCAAATGTACTGGTACCACCTGAGCTGTCACATTTGGATAAACCAAGAAGTTTCAAATGACAAACGGCCCTATCCCAAGAAACAGGGCGTATTCGCGCATGCGGCGTCGCTGCGTTTAAACAACTCACTGCTCATTGTCGGGGGATATCACGGGAATGTGAACGCTGACCTCTTCGCATATGAATTGCCGCAGGTCCTGCGGGTGCAGAATGACATTTATAATCCAGAGAAATCCTGCCGACTGCACATCTCTCATACAGCCTGCCTTTCTGATCCCGAATGCGGCTGGTGTTCTGCGGACAGCAGTTGTTACGGACGAACAATTGGAGCCAACTGTACGACGAATTTGCAAATAACGCGATGTCCTGGAATCTGTCCATCCCTTGGTGACTGCCATTCCTGCCTGGTGCACGGAACTCAATGGTCGTCCTCAACAACGTACTTCAGTGTTGCCAACAAACTGGGCTTAAATGAGTGCACTTGGTGTGTTCAGAATGCCAGGTGCCATCATAGAGATGACAACTATGGAGTATGTGGAGAGGACACTCCATCCCACACGCCCGGATGGTGGGGAGATAAAGGAACCGAAGTTCTAAGCCCTGAGCAGTGCACATATCAAGACCGTCGTCCCGGGTTGACGTACATTAAGTACCACTATCCAGTTAACCTCACCATGCCGGACTTTGTGTCGATTGTGAATGCGACCATGGTTGATTTCGCATCACCAACACCTACCACCCAAATGGAACATCAATTCAGTGGGGAAATGCTGGCTCGCTTAATGGGATTTGTGCGACCACCAAAAAACTGGGAGCCGACCGAATTTCAAATTTGCACTAGTTACTCATCGTCTGTCCTGAAGGCAGGACTTGGTATGACTCTGGAGTCACTGGAAGATATATCCAACCAAACCACGACGCAGTCATCTTGTAAAAGCATCAAGACTCCCAGCATGGAGATGCCGTTCTTAATTGACTTCCAGGCGAGGAGAAAAATCGGCGCGGGAAGTCTGTACAACACATATCAGAAGAGCCAGATGGAACTGCAGCACTCAACACACGGCAATCTAAAAGCATTCACATTTGAGTACTTGGAGCCGTATTTCTTTGGTAATTGTGAGCAGTACACAAACTGTCTTCAGTGTCTCACAGATGCGGCTTGTGGTTGGTGTGACTTGAATAGTAAATGCTTTTCCCGCACCGTGAACGAGACAAAGGAGTGCTCGATGATAGATCAGGAGACATCTTCGTGGCGATACCTAATCACCCAGCCAGGGCAATGTCAAAACTGCTCCAATTACATCTCGTGTGAGGAATGCATTGACACTGGTCTTTGTGAATGGTGGGCTGAGGATGCAAGATGCGCCCGTTTGGGGAAGTCACCGTCAGCTATTCAAGACATCGGTCAATGCCCAACGCCCTGCAGGCTGCGAAACTCCTGTTCCGAATGCCTTAACGATCGCGGGCGGTGCGTGTGGTGTGAAGCAAACTCGCAATGTTTTAGTTTCGCCGTCTACACAAGTGAATATCAGTTCGGCATGTGCCGGGAGTGGATGGACCAGGCGATTGCTCCAGTGTCTACGGTTTACGAAACACCTTCACCACTTGTTCCGAATGCCATTGGAAAACCCAAACCACAGCAGTGCAAGTCTTGCGCCCAGCACTCAAATTGCTCCTCTTGCCTGAAGACCCTAAACTGTGGATGGTGCTTTGACAGGGATAACCCCATAGAGGGCCTTTGCATGCAAGGAGACTTCAGCAGGCCGTTCGGAAATTGCTCCCTAATGTTGAACACTTCGAGTTACGAAGAAGCGGAGTGGGCCTACTCACAGTGTCCGGATGTAGACGAATGCGGGCTTGGGCTGCACGACTGTCATAAGGAGGCTAAGTGCACGAATACCCACGGATCATTCAGCTGCCATTGTCGTCGGGGTTATGTCGGCGATGGACGAATCTCCTGTATCCGCACTTGTTACGAATCTTGTTCACACGGCCACTGCTCTGGCTCACCTGACTACGTCTGCAAGTGCGACCTTGGATGGACTGGTGACGACTGCTCAGTGAATTGCGGCTGTAATAACCACTCCACGTGCAATGAACGAGTGGGCAAATGTGATCAATGCCAGGCGTGGACTGAAGGTGAACGGTGTGAACGGTGCCGCCCAGGAAGCTACGGCAACGCCACCTCACTCGAAGGTTGTCATCCTTGTGAGTGCAACGGGCATGGAAATCAGGATCTTGGCATTTGTGACTCCGGCAATGGCGAGTGCTTCTGTAAGGACAACACAGACGGATTCAAGTGCGACGTCTGTACACAGGACTACTACGGGGATCCACGAGATGGTGGTCAGTGCTATTTCCAATGCGAAAGCCGAGGTAAGTTGACCTCTGTCGGGAAGCATGGCATAGGCTCCTATCAATCATACAAAAGCCCCTGGGGTGGTGCTGAGGTGCGGGAGTGTCTGTGGTTAGTGTCACCCGAGCCTGCAGTAGCCGACACCGATACAATCATTCAAATGGAAATGGAGTGGTCCAGTCTCGTGATGAACTGCGACGAGAATGCCGTGTACATTTACGACAGTCTACCAGACCTGACTGGCACTACACAGCAAAGGCAACTCGTGGGCATCGTCTGCAGTCCATACACATCGCAGCGAATAATTGAAGCCCACTCTGGACATTTGACCGTGCATTACAAACAAGGAGGTGAAAACTTCGGCTTCAACGCACTGTACAATGTGAAGAACTGTGCAGCAAGGACCTGCCTTCACCCGCACGTATGCAATGAAATGGGAAAGTGCATCTGCCCTCCTGGTTACGTGGGCTCGAAATGTGAGTTGCGCATATGTCCAAAGAACTGTCATTCAGAACTTGGGCGTGGATATTGCGATGCGCAATATGGGCGGTGTCTGTGTAGCTCAAACTATGGCGGCCCTGATTGCGGAACAGTCATAAGAAGCAATCTGCTACAAGTAACAGAACTTTTTAACACCCTGTACCTCAGTGATTCCTTGGAACATTTGAAGAAGACTATTCCCCGTTTTGGCCACTCACTGAGTGCCGATAAGCGGGGATCCCTGTGGATGTTCGGCGGTTATTCTCTCTCCAATGGACCACTTAACGACATCCGGCAATTTGACACAAAGAACAACACTTGGGTCCAGGTGGCCGTTGAGTCCACGCCTGACGCAAAAATGCCACTGGGACGGTACTTCCACGCGGCGGAAATTTACTTAGCCAAGCAGACCATCTACATCTACGGCGGACTATCGCGCATTGATAAGAACAAGTCTTCGAGAACTCAAGTTCTGGACGATTGCTGGCAATTTTCAATCCAAAATCAGCGCTGGGATGAAATAGAGTTTTACACCAACGAACGGCCGCCACCATTGGCTGGACACACACTCACGTTCATCAAGAAACACGACAGGGAGTCGTTGTTGCTAATCGGAGGTATATCTTCCGACAAGGTAGTCAACCAGCTAGAGTTGTGGGAGTTTAATTTGGATGCCGGTCGTTGGGAGCGGCTGCTGGCACTCGGAGTTCAGATGCCGGTTCTGTTTGGTCACAGTGCTGTCTATCACGCAACGTCTAATATTGTATACGTGTTTGGAGGCTACGCGTCTGGTGAAATTCAGAATAAACTTTACGCACTTAACCTGCAAAAGATCACGTGGACCGAGTTGCCTGTGTTTAAGGAGCTTAACAGACCGGAGACAAATCTACCCCGTGCACGATACTTCCACTCAGCTGTCACGACAGAGAATTACATGATTGTATATGGAGGTCGAACAATGCCGTACAATGCCAGTGATGTGCTCACAGCCTACATCTACGAATGCAACCAGTGGGTGCGCTTAACAGAGGACATTGAGATCTTAGGCAAGTTGCCTCAGTACACATTCGCAGAAGGTGTGACCATAGATCAGGATAATAAGGCCATATATGTAGTGGGTGGATGGGACGGCAGCACCCAAAGTCAGGTGGTAAAAGTTGGACTGCCCGATGACATCTGTCAGTTCTGGAGCGCAGGAAAGTATTTGTGTCGGCACTATATGGGCTGTAGTTTCTGCAGTGTCATGATGGAAGACGTAGTGAGCACACATTGCTTTTCAGAAGGAAATGCAGATGTTTGCGAAGCTGGCAACGGTACCCTGGGCTATAACAAGGGTGCTCTCTGTGACGACGCCTGGATGTCAAGACGAAATTGCTCAACATTCACTACATGCACTTCGTGCTTAGCATCATGGCCGACTCACTCGGAAGTGACCCCGATTTGCCAATGGTGCGACGATTGTGGGATCAAAGGACGTTGCGTACCAGCAGGAGCTGACTGTGAGCGTCAGAGCACTTGGTGCAGCAAACACACCAGTGTTGGCTTACTCAGCCTCTGCCCTCAACCGCAGTGCCACACTTTGGACTGCGAAAACTGTTTATCCAACGATAACTGCGAGTGGGCACTAAACGACGTCGGCATCACGGAGTGTATAACTAAGGAGCTGGTGGAGAAGAATCAATACAAGGTGATAGGCAGCTGTCCACCAGCGTGCAGTAACTTCCAAAATTGCACCAGTTGTCTGACAACCGAAAGGGAAAACCCAAAGAATTGCAGATGGTCTGCCATGCTCAATGCATGCATATCGCCAAGAACACAGCCACTGTTTTGCGCTGGAGGGGTTTGTGGATTAGTTCTTGACTCCAGTGATATAGAGTACTGTCCTGAACCTTGCGACGTGTACACTCAGTGCGCAACATGCTTGAAGCACGCACATTGTGGTTGGTGCTCGAAGGACGGAGAAAATGGAGAAGGCGTTTGTACCGAGGGCTCTTTGGAAACATCTCTAGACGATCAATCTAGGTCCACTTGTGAATTCGTCTACCCGACAACAACAAACACTTCCTTAATGAGTTTAACAAGTTCTCTTACTTGGAACTACGTTCAGTGTCCAGCCGAGAATGAGTGTATTAATGGACATCACAACTGCGATCCCGTGTCAGAGAAATGTGAAGACTCACACTATGGTTACCAGTGCATATGCGCGCAGGGTTACAAAGCGGAGAATGGGTCGTGTGTGCCTGTATGCTCGCAGGGGTGTGTTCGTGGAAAATGTGTCAAACCGAACAAATGTGACTGTTTCTTTGGATATGTGGGTGCTAACTGCAGCATCCAGTGTCAGTGCAATGGTCATTCCAACTGCGAAGGCCCGGACAAATTGGACTCTTGCATTAAGTGCCACAACAATACCATGGGAGCACAATGCGAAAACTGTCAACCGTTGTTTGTGGGCAATCCCAAAGAGAACAAAAACTGTGTGCCCTGCTTGGACTATTGCAATGGTCATACAGACGTATGCGTGAATGCCGACCTCAATAATGTCGTATTTAATATGACTAGAGATACGCTGGAAAAAATGCTTCTGAAAGGACCAGAAGCGAACGCGACTTGCCTGCGATGCAGTAATTTTACCGACGGCAGTCGTTGCGAAACTTGTCTCACTGGCTACTTCCGTGGAAGTGATGACTTACACAAGGAATGTAGGCCCTGCCAATGTCATGGGCATGGCAATATATGCGATCCAGTCACCGGAGAGAAATGCAACTGCGGAAACAATACAGAAAGCGACGCCACGTGCACAGCTGGTGGTGGCAAAAATTCAGCCCAGCTCTGCTGGATGGTTCAGTGTTCGAAATGTCGCGACTCTTACGCTGGCAATCCGATTGACGGTCACCAGTGTTACAAACAGATTACCGTAGAGTCTAGAATGTGCTTCGACGCCAAACCCATCGGTAAGGAAACCGTTATTTATATTTAATAAGTCTGTCACTTGACATCTCTTCATGTTTTCTTTACAGAGGAATGCAAAGCAAAGCCAGCTCCCCTTCGTCCAGGCCAGACGGTTTTCTTTGTCATTCAACCACGTTTCATGAACGTCGACATAAGGATTCTCATAGACGTAACTCAAGGAGAACTTGACGTGTTTATGTCACCACAGGACGATTCCTTCATTGTGGAGAACAATGAAACAACAGGACATCACTCGATCTTCTTGGATAATCGATACCGATGGGTATCAGCATCCCAACTAACCTACCCAAACATCCCGCTGAACGTTGCTCAGCCAAAACACGAAAACATTTCCATTAAAACGATGATAACTGAACAGAAGCTTTTCTGGACTCCTCACATCCACGAGTGCAAGTCACTCGGTGGAACAGGATTCTATGTAAAAGACAAACATGCACGCGAATTGAGCACCCACGTAACATTAAACCAGTGCAACACCCTCCTTAGATTATTTGGTTTAAAAAATAGACTAGTTTTAACATTGCCGCAGAGTGCGCACAATTTAAGCGCCACGCGATTTTTCATAGCCCTGAGAGCCAGTGCTGGATCGGACCACAGCTACGGGTCCATAGTGTTTAGACAGGATCAACTACATATCGATCTATTTGTATTTTTTTCCGTTTTCTTCTCCTGCTTCTTCCTCTTCCTGGCGATATGCGTGGTAGCGTGGAAAGCTAAACAGGCCGCAGATCTGCGGCGGGCGCGACGTCGCCACATTGTTGAAATGCTTCACATGGCCAAACGGCCGTTTGCCTGTGTCTTCTTAACTACGTGTCACGATACCGAAAGCCCAATGCCATTTCCCCGAAGGGGGCGAATAAAAGTTCTGTCATCCTCTTCAAATCAACCAGCGAACCCCGCAATTCGACTAGTTGCCATCGAACCGACTTTCGATAACTACGCTGCTGTCGGAACGGTATTCGTCAGCCTGCCAGGCAGTCAAAAGGCTCCAAACACACTGGCTCTTGGATCATCTATGATACTATATCCTCGGCAATATCCACTGAATGCGCGAAACGCGCAAAGAAACCGACGTTCCAGCTCTCAGCAGCAACTGCCCGTTAACTGAGCGGCCTAATCGACTGATACTACGGTTTACGGCTACATATAGTTGTAAATCGGCTCCTCCAGACCGTGGTAGTTTTATTTTATACTTTCATAAGAGGAGATGGGAATCTGGTGAGGAATATTTTCTACCATCCTGAAACCATCAGATAACATAATTAATAATAACAAAAGAAAAATGAATGTGTACGCACTCGCGAGTGCGGATTTACTGTTGAGTGTTATACAACCCCTAAATGTGATGAAACCATTTTAACCTGTAGATGTTTATAGTCAATGTATAGGTAAATTGTATTTAACTGGTAGGAGAACTTGGTAAGAACTAGTATTTCCTGTTTTTGTCTCGTCCTTTTCCAAAGCCCCTAGTATTCGATTAGTTCCTGTACCTGTTAACAAATTCAAATTGAAATATGTTTTGTATCTCAGTTCGTCTATTTCCGTAATGGTGATCAAAAAACGGGACGATTCATTCCCTTTCCGGTATCTGTATGTAAGTTTGTGCTCGAATATTTTTTTATTATAGTATTATCATTTATTTTTTTTTTACAAAAGCGTAACAAAAAACTGTCGTTTATTTGTGGTGAAGTGGTGAATTATTTTGTATATTTTTTGTATTATATTTTCATTTAGTCAATTTACAAGTGTAATGTGTTGTTTTAAGACAATTAAGTAAGTTAAAAGTGCACGAAGCCGATTAGCTACTCAAAATAGGAATGAATGTGAATCTTGTACTGTAGGCTGCTTACATAGTTTTATTATTTCTCCATGATCTATTTGAAAGCTCAATTTTAGTGAAATTTAAATTATTGGTCCTACTTGCTCACTTTTCCATAGGATTTGATCAATTTAATTGATATTGAAACGGAGAGATCTCAAAAGAATAACTTTCTTTTTTTTGATAATGTGGATTGTATTTTTTGAATTTTGTTCACTGTCCCTTCGAATGTACTTTTAAAACTTGTTTTTATTTTTTGTAAATTATATTTGTATGATAAATAAATATGCTACTATAAGTTTGAATTGAAATTAAGATATAAAGATAATGTGAATAAATGAATAAGTGTTTGGTTATTACTGTCTTTGTGTGCGAATCGCTTTTTTTTCAGTGGTATTGGAAAATGTTCACAGATTTGTGCGGCTAAAGATACTTTTACAATGGTGGAAACTATTACTTTTTTCAGCAATATCTGCTCTAGTACTGAATAGCTAAACATTTCACTGCAATGGATCCTTAGACATAACCACTGAGGAAGTATACTTTCTAACAACTATTATCGTTTCATTGGGAAGACTGGTTGCGCGTCAAGGATGTCGTTTGCTTCTTTGGATTATATATAAAATAAAAATACGTTTTCTTAACATTAACTTCTATATTGACACTATATAGAAGTCTTTATAGTTTATATCTTGGGGCTTTTTTTTTTGATTTACTATATTTTCGAATTCGCACATTCGGGTTCAGAAATGAAATTCCCTCCAAAATTCTATTCGCATGTTGTGTCAGTTTGGGTTCCAATAATTCCAAGTTTTATTCAGTATTTTGAATTGTCAAATTAAAAGATTTAAGTGATTGCAGGTAACAATTAGTTACATCAGATTACAAATAATAATAAGATTTAATTACATTATTAACTTAATAACACAAGATAAGTGAAAAGTATATGATATAGTGATTGTTTGGAATCGTTTTGTGGGATATCACTTCTATACCAAATCTGTCCTTCTGCAGTTCCTTTTCTGAAGTCTGACTCTCTGTGCCTGGTCAAATTTTCGTGCCTCAAAGGTGGTAGCTACAATGTTCTTGATTAGCCAAGTCTCCAGAGTGCTTCAGTATGAGTCGTCTGTCCATATAGAATCTTCCTTCCTGCTTCGCCTGGGTTTCACCTGTTTTAAGATCTTCACTTCGCTGGCACTCGCGCACCCAGAAAGCCTCATTTGTTAGCCTAGCCTATGTGTTGCTTTCATTATGAAGTTCAGAGCTATGAAACCAATGCGAATCAGTGAAAATTAAAAAAAATATATTTAGAGTGAGTTTATACCCTATAGAGGTGAAACTATCTTACTAGAAACTATACGCACTATAGCACAAAAGAAGAGACGAGATATAGAAAAGCTCTAACTCTTCCTTGGGTATATGACCCACGGACAGGTCAGTCAGTATAATTCTTGATAAGTATTCTCTGTAATTATGCATGTGCCTGTGTATTTCTGTATACACACTGTGACCCACTGGTAGATCGCTAACGTCAAGGAAAAGCTTTCGGTATTTCAAGTACTTGTGCAGTTCAATCCTTTCTCTAAGTCCTTGCCAAAGTTCTTGTCGAAGTCTTAGTCAAAATTTTTTCTCTCTAAAAGTCTTCCTTAACATTCCTATCCAATTACTTGTTTAAGTCATTACACAATTCCACATCAACTTCCTTCTTTAAGTCTTTGTCAGAGTTCCTAAGTTGCAGTTCACATTTTTGTCTAAGAGCATGTGCAATCCCTCGTACAAAGCCTTGTCTAAGTCCTTGTCTAAGTTGTAGTCCCATTTGTCGCCAAGGTTTTAGTCCAAGATCCTTGTTGCAGTACAGTTTCTTAATCATGTCTTGGCCCAAGTCTGCCCAAGGATGAGCTGTTGAACTAAATTACTTAGATTTGTTACACTCACTTAAATTGCTTGGAATACCACAACGCATTATGAGGCAGCCTAAACTTAATAAAATATTGGAAATGTTATAGAAACAAACATTTTTAAATAGATAATTCTAAAACATTGTTGCATTCAGGCAACTGCAAATCCTTGTTTGTCTTTAATCACCGTTATAACCAACAAGTCGTTCCAAATAAATTATGGATTATGGACTCTTCACCTGGTTCAAATTGTTTAAAGCCGTGCTTCAGATTTAAAATAGGTTAACAAAAGCCGTGGCGTAGTTGGTAAGTGCGCCGACCCACACGCCGAAAGTCCAGGTTCAATTCCCGCACCCCTTGAATATAATTATTATATTAATATTAACAAAAGCTAACGCTTCTTTACATAAGTCCGAGATACTTATGTTCTCTTCTTGGATAAACAAAAACCAATTCAACATATGTGAATGGAAGAACTTGTAATAGCTTGTAATTGCAAAATAAAACCCACCAGACAACGGAATCAACAGAATTCTCGTGCAACATTTAACCCGAAGTTGAAAATAAGTATATATTGAAGACGTCGGAAAGCTGTTACTTACTTTCTTGTTCTCATGATAAAATTGATGGTGATGACATTACACGTTTTGATCATATTTTTATTAAGTGTTTTTTTTATCATATGCATTTTCTTCATTTATTTGTTTGTATTTCGTAATTAAATACTTAAGAATACTTTTGTTACTTTCTGCCAAATCGGTATGAATTTATATTCTTCGATTCATCATTCTCGAGTGAAAGCCAGACTGTTATGATATAAAGAAAGAAGTTAAAACATTTTTTTTACTTAAATAACATGTAAAAAGTTTCAAGATTATAGAAACTACTCACACATATGTAATGTATAGTGTAAGATGAGAAGCTTTTTAAATATGTAAATATATTTTGTTTCAAAATACGTGGCATGTAGATGGAAATGTATTTTTTTAGCTTACCTTTGACTCCATTTTTCAATATCTTTAATCATATTCAGCTCCTATCGTTATACTTATTCTGCCAGGCAATACAACAGTCTGATGATACCACTTATTTGTATCTAAAACAACTGGAAAAATCATGTTCAAATTAGCCATTTTTCCGACAAACAATACTACATACTTATATCTCCTTCATCCACAACCACTTCAATTTGACTGCAGACAAAATAGCATTCTGGTGGTGGCATCAAAATCCATTTCTTGCTTCCCGACAATTGAGCTTGCCACGAAGGTAACCGCACATTATCGACCTAAATATCCAGGCAGAATTCAAGTGTTTATCAAGTCACAGAAATCACAATCACATTTACATGCATATGTGCCCCTAGACCAGGCATTCCCATGAATATCCAATCCACGGCGTTATTCTCTGACACTTCGGGAAGGAAATATGGTCTTCCATAGTGCTGTCTAAGTTCCTCTGCAATCTCTGGGTTGCAATTACTCCAGCCAAAGTACCACGCTTTTTTCTCCAGATTAAATTTCTCTGGTGGGTTTCCCAGAGCGTCATAGAGATTTCTGAATCCAGACTTGTACGGAAAGAATTGGCAATTTAAAGTCTTCTGCTTTTGCTTGGCTCGATTGTACGTCTCTTTAAAATACCAGTAGTCAATTGTCTGTGATGGAGGTGAAAGTTATATCAGTCTAGTAGATGTTTGCATGCGAGCACTCACAGTTAAGGCAGTCCAGTTCGCAGTTGCATCCCCAACAACCACTGGAACAGCTGAATAGGCAAATCTCTCCTCGAATTCCTCTCGCGAAATTCGTTTGACCTTTTGAACATTTGACACTGAACGGCAAAATTCACAATTCAAAGGTGGTCGAAATGCTTTTCGCAGGTTGTCGGGTAGTCCCACGGAGCACTTAATCCGAAATGATTGCAATTACGAAAGTTGGAAAAAAACTTTAATCACAAGTTTTATTATATGGGTACTTACTTGATTTGAATGAGGAAAAAAGAAAGAAGCCAGATAAACAATCGAACTAAGTAGAATAATCGTCAACAAAAATTTATCTTTTCGCAGGTAATCCTGCTTGTGAAGAAGCTTCGAACATGGTTTCAAATCCCATGGATTCACTTTGGATTCTTTGCATTTTACTAAGAACTCTGATATTTGCAACGAAGCTTTCTCCATCACAGGAAGTACATCTGCTTTCCTTTAGGGATGACGAAGGACTGAAGCATCTGAAACAGACGCGATACCATGTAGAGACCATTGTGGGGTGGGAGCTTTATTTTATACCCGCAAATAAGCAACAAGTAAATTCAATTTCAATAAGCGCACACTTCATTAGGTTCCCTTATCAAAGAACTGCAGATGGGTCTTTTCATTTTTTTTTCTGGGAGTGCAATCCATTTGGTTGTTTAGAATAAAAAAAAAGTTACAATCCATTTAAAAGTAAAACCTGAACGGGGCATAAGGTTTGTGTACGTTTATGGAACATGTACATGTGAACATTCATTTTTGTAGTGCGTAGAATTGCCTACATACACATCAATTTATTCATTTTATTGAGTTTTGTAGGTATATATAGGAATGTTAGATAATGTTATCCAATCCACAAAAAACAAACATGTTCTGTTGCAATTGCTTCAACAAACATCGTCCGCTTAAAGGATATACTGCTCATGTCTCCGTTCTAGGTAATCACTGTATTTTCTTCAGGCTGACGCCTAGGACTTGTTTCCGCATCATCGTTTTCCGATCAAGGAAGATAAAATTGTGCACAAAAATAGTCGTACGATCCCAAAAAACTTATCATTCTTCACATGTCAGACTTTTGTATTAAAGGTTGATCATGCATGTAACTAAATGCGACCTTTTTGAATGACTTTTTAAGATTTTTGCCGCAGATAATGACACAGAACTACATATGTCTGAATTTAAATTCATCAATACACGACGTGGAATTGGCAATATACACACCACTACCTTTCAAATTTTAAATATATGTAACTCCTGAACATACAATACATGAACAAATCACGAACGTTAATTAATGGCAAACCTTAGCTAGGTATGCGTTTTCGTCAGCCGCATTCCACAGCGGTCACTTTCGAATTAATTTACACATTGCCCAAGACGATCTTTAGAATGTGCGTCTCAGATCTAATAAGTTAGTTATTAGTATTAACATACAAATTTAATACTAATAACAATTTATATATTATTAATTTATTATTTATTTATAAATAAAGTTTTTTTGCCAAAAATGGATACGGTTAAATCCGATTTATGCGGAAAGTATTTTTATATAATTTGATCTGTTTGTCAACCTTGATCTATTTGTTTGTCAATCTGCCAATGCGTCAATTGAAGCGGGCTTGTCTGTATAGAGATGAGCTTTAACGTAGCCCCACAAAAAATAGTCTAAAGACGTTAAGTCGCACGATCTAGGCGGTCAATTGACCGGTCCCGAGCGTGAAATAAAATGTTCACGGATCTCTCCTCTCAATAAGTCCATTGTTGCGCGTGCTGTGTGGCATGTGGCACCGTCTTGTTGAAACCACATGTCATGCAAGTCAAGCTCTTGCATTTTGGGCAAAAAAAAAGTTTGATATCATCTCACGGTAGCGCTCACCATTCACAGTTACGTTACGATTCGCATCATCTTTGAAGAAGTACGGTCCAATGATTCCACCAGCCCATAAACCGTACCAAACTGTGACTTTTTTTGGGTGCATTGGTACTCGTAGCTCTTGCAATGCTTCTGGCTGATATTTACTCCAAAATCGACAATTCTGCTTATTTACGTACCCATTGAGCCAAAAATGAACTGATCATAAAATAGAAGAAGCGCGCGATGAACTTTCTTAACAGAGCATGTATTTTGATTATAAAATTCAATAATTTGCAAGCGTTGTTCGTTTGTAAGACGATTGATGGTTAAATTATAGACCAATCTGAAGATGTTTGACAGCGAAACAAAACACAAAATGTGCGTCAGCTGTTTAAACCAATGTTACCAAGAAGATAATAGCTAAAAATTCACCCTTTACATGCTTTCTTATACCCATTTCTTCATTAGGATCTGTTCATATGTTGTCGATTTTTCAAATGCAAAATATATGCGGTGATCATGTTTTAGAATTCTAAATAAAGAAAAATTGTAAATTATTTAACAAACAAAGATTTTTGTTTATTCTTTTTATTTGCTGTTCATTATTTTCTTCACTAAAAATTTTAAAAAGTATAGGTTCCAAATGCGATTTTGGTCCTGTGTGCATTGATGGCGACTGGATGTAGGGCGTATGTACACCACTGCTCCGGCCCGAAAAGTCTTCGAATCCAAGACATTGGGAGAACGCAGCAGAGGGCAGCCTAGGCTGAGTTCGCGCTCAAAAGTGGAGAAGGACCTTAATCAACTGGGAGTGCGTAATTGGAGGCAGCTGGCGAGATATCGTGCGAGCTGTAGAGCTATGTTGGTTGAGACCCAGGTTCACCCCGGACTGTAGCGCCAGTAAAAGAAGAAAAAGAAAGCAAAAAAATACAACATTAACCAACAGAAAAATAACAAAAGATATTTAAAATCAGTGTCTAGTATATATAGTTTTATATCATACAAATCTTTCCTAATTTTGTAAATAAATTTAAATATTGGATGGCGCCATACTCACAAGAACTAAGAACCCAGGTCCTTAACCAATCACTCTTACTTGTAGGTCCTATTGTTCCCTCACGAATCTTAATTCCGCTTCCGATTGGTGGAAAAAGTTGTTTTCACAAAAAACGAAGGCCATGAGCATTGTGTCTACAGCTCGAGAGCCCTCGCGAGAGTTGGTGCTGCAAAAAGATGTGAGATGAATGAAAGTCTAGGTTAGTGATCGAGGCAATTGAAAGTCTTGCTTAGTGGGAGTCAACGCAGTTTTCAACTAAGCTGTGGCCACCACACTTGTTGAAATTACAAAAAATAGTAATAACGAAATCTTTATCATCTTCTCATCGCCTAAACGAAATAAATTAGTTGAGAATCAGAAACACTTTTCATTTTAGCGCGGAATTGAAGGATGCATGCATACTTTATGCCAGATTTATGTTAATTATTGGACAGCTATATAGAAACTATTTTAGTGTGCGTTTTATTAAGCAATAAACACCGAAGACCATGTACGATGTCAATCTCATTCAAATGATGATTATACATACGTCCCTCATGACCTCGAATAAACTTCCGTTAGAGTCTGGTGCTTAATAATTTCTTTAACCTCTCACCTCAAAGATTGCAGCAACTGTTTGTAAGTAGAATGCTTGAAAAGCTTTCAATATTTATCTACACAGTTCGTTAAAATTGAGCCCTGTACACAGTTGAAACGCATAATAAGGCAACGCTGCCCTTGTCTCACATATTCATTTTCAAAAGTTTTTCTTGTGGCTCATATCGAATTAAAGGAAATCGATAAACATATTTCGCTTTCATGACAAAAATCAATTACACGGAAATATGCATATATATACCTCGGTTTGAATTTTTGGAATTTTGTTTTGCATTCCCTTTTTGTTTGAGAAAAAGCCGTGAATCCACAAGTATGTATCCACATCATGTCACTGCATATGTATGCACGTGTCGCATCGAAGTGTGGGAGTTCATTTAGTGCTAAATGGTGTCTCAGAATTGTTATCTGGGAGCAAAAATAACAATAAACAATAAAATGCATGAGTAACAGGTAAATATTTAAGAGATAGCAGAAGTCATTTCGAAGATGCTGGGCTACGACATATCTATACTTATGTACGTGGATATATGTGTAGGAGAAATGTGAAAATATCGTGTTACCCTCACAGATACCTCGCAGTATTTATCACCTGCCTAATGTGTATAATTAAAGAGAGAAAACCGGAGAGAGGCAAAAAGAGACCCTAAGCTATCTTGAAAGCACTTTCCGAGCCCCCGCTTCCTACGCACCACAACTCAAGCCCTGCTTGAAGCGGTCAATACTGCGACGACTTTTGCTGAGGGTTATCTGAGTTTCTCTTTCACAAATATCTAAGAGAGCCCACGTCCAAGTTAATTTTATTGCCTACCTTCTCCACAAATTTAACATTCATACCTGTGCAGCATAGCAATAATCGGTGTTTCTTTTTTAATCCGATTGTCACGGCTTCCAGTATTCGTACTGAGCTGGCATTTAATTGTGAATGAGAAGCTCAGAACGGAGGTATGCCCAGCGAGAGAACACCTCAGAAAGTCTAGTCGTCGCTGTATTCGTCGTCGTCGGTTGTTGGCCGTCGTCGTTTTCATCGCAGTCGTTGTTGAACTCTAGTTGTGAATTCGGTTTTGGGTGTGGTAGAGGGTAAAAACGCTGTAAATTTCCATCTATTTTTTTTTTGTTTTGCGTATCCCGTCAGAATACCAGATCGGTCGTGGACAAGTTGATAAATTGAAATAAGGAATATATGTTTGTGCAATGAGTGATCCTTTGAGTGAAAATCAAACCGATAAATCGGTTGACTATCAAAACGGCCATCAAGATATCCGGTTGACGGAAGGAAGTCCAAATTTGGGAATCATTAACCCAGTGAATAGCGCTGGCGGTACATCGGAAGGCAACAACAAAAGAACTTGGGTGAAATTCGATGATGAAACGGATGAAAAGATAAACACAACTGAAAATGTTTTATCTAACGCACCGAGCCCCACAGTACCTCCGGCAATACAGACACCGTCAGCAACAACAACTACATCACTTGGAGCAAACAAGTTATCTCCACCACCACCATCACAACGAAACTTGGCCAAGACGGCGGTAGTGCAACAGAGACAGCGTTCTCCATCGTCTACAATGGCGGCACCGATAACCACTACACGATCAAAATCTCCTGCACAGGTAGGTTGGGGACTTGGAACTGCACTTGTGTCAATTACGTTACGGCTTTCCCAAGGCGAATTTCATAAAAAAAAACAGAAAAATTATGCAAAATCGTAAACGACCCCTAAAATAGTTCATTTAACTGAAATTATTCCCCTCACTGTTTTTTTAATCCCTTAAAATTAGCACTAATCAATCTACATTTGATCGTGTTTTAATTGAGATTCGATACCAGCACAGTCTAAGTTCGAACAATGTCAACAGCACACAGTGGCGGCGCTATGTTGCCATCGTTGTTGTTTCATTTTCAATTTTCACTTGACATTTTGTCAGGTGGGGTATCGGAGATTGTGACTGATTCGGATTCGTCAACCGCTTTGTGGCACGTGAATGTGAATTATTTAGTCTCATTCTCATGTCACTTGTCACGCGCCGGGCTTTCAGATCCCGTTTTTTTTGCGTTCCAATTTACTGCAGTTACGTAATTGAAAGTGAAGCATCCTCTGTGGGGAAAGTAATGCAATAAAAATGCCGATCAGACGGAAACTGGTTCACTGAAGACGTGCACACGACGCATTGACAATTTTCTCTTACCTCTATGCACGAGGGCATGTAATTTGTGACAGGTAGTCCTCTAGATTGTAATTATATCTTAGTTGAAAGTGGATTTTGATTATCTTAAGATTTCTTAATTATTTAGCACTTAGTGTATTCTTGTTTTAAAATTGCACTTTGGATCGGACAGTAGAATGCATCTTTTTTTCTACATTCAGTAATTAAGTGATTGCTTTGCGGTTTAGACAGATGTGTAACCTGAAAGATTCTCTTAACAAAATATTTTCTTTTATCTTTAAAAATAAGGGTAAATATGACTAAAAAGTGGCAAATAGAGATTGTTTCATGATTTATGGACGATTAGTCAAACTTTTAAGCTTTTGATAAATTCCTATGATAAGTTTGATGGATAATCTTAATTTTCTTTTAATGTTAGCCAATCAAGTTTAAAAAAATGGTCCACGATACTAAAAATTATAATAACGGGACCGAGTGTTGAATACTGACGTGTTGAATACAAGACGTGCAGCAACGTGGTACGTTGCATACTGGAATGCTTACCTACGTGCACATGCAGTATTTTTGGCATTTTAATGATTTACACAAGTTCTAATTCTGATTTCAAGGCTTGAAAATTTAAGTATCTACAACTTTCCTACTTGTTGTAGGTCGTACAGTAAAGAAAGAATTCATTAATTGGCAAGATTAGATTAAAAGAAAACAAAAATTATGCGAAATATAAAAACTACTGTAAAGAACTACTGCTAATATTAAAAAAATTGATTTAATCTTAAAAATCATCAAAAATATGTATTTAGCCGTAAAAATAGGAACGATGAGCAACACGTAAAGGTGTTAGCTTGGTCGACGCATTTTTCTACTTCGTATTTATTTAACTGACCTTCCAAATTGGTCGCATTCTTACATAACATAAAGTATTCTGTGATTCCTAGCCTCTATGCATTTGTTTGGCTGTCACCTGTCCTTTATGATAGATAAATAATCAAAAATACAAATAATTTTTTTTATTAATATTACATTTTGATAATACAGATTATGAGCAAACTTAAAATGAATCCAATTTGAAAATAATGAATGGCAACAAAGCACAACATTAAAAAATATGCCGCACACTTACCCTCCCCCTCCCTACCTGTCACACAGCTTTCGCGTTAAATTCGCGTAGTTTTTGCAAAAGCTTGCACCGCAAAAAGTCGCACATACCGCCAAAACAAAGAAATGTTTACTGACGTTTTGCAGTAAACACAAGTTTTTTTCTTTATATAAAATCACTTCTTAACCTTACTGCTTCAACATTTGCTTGTTTTCAAGTAATTTTTGTTTTTTTTCCACCCGAAAATCGTAATACCATGAATGTCCGTTACATTACCAGCATCTGACACAATTTGCTCTTTGTGATATCCGCAAAAAGGAAACTTTATTAAATATGTGGTTGAAGAATTTCGCAAAACTGAAATTGATAAACATGACTTGGCAGTTGCGATAAGTAATTTGAAGTGACATATTAGTACGAACTCAATAATTCCTCGTGTTGCAGTTACAGCAAAATGAAATATGATCTAAAAATGACACGTACATATCTTTATGGAAGTCAATTTTATTTCCCTACCCCGTATTTACCGGCATTCTATCAGGTGAATGGAAAAGCGAAAAGAGAGAGAATTAGTAACGGATAAAAACTTGTAAAATACCATTGGATACTGTAATCATACCGTTGCGTAGTGGAACTACGGATCTCGAACAGGTCTTGTTCGAGGTCGTCTGTTTATCACGAATACGTACTTAGGGCTCCATGTCTCTTGCTGACAAAATACAGTGACTCCTCAAATTTCCTTAAGGAGTATTCCTTTATTTTGGTGCATTTTTTTTGGCTAAGACTTTAATATTACCGGGAAATATACAAGTCATGTTTTTTTTCATTCTCGCTTTTTTTACATTTCGTTTTGCTTAAGGACACTTTTTAAGCCACTTTCTCAAAATGTGCTACGAAAGCAAGAAGAATATTAGTGTCTTCAAATTGTCTAGCTAATATTTACTTTACTGTTGAATTTAATTCTCAAAAATATGCTACAACTGAGTGAGACTTAGATGTAAATAAGTACAGCAGAAAATATTTTTTCCTCATGACCAGTGCTTCTCGTCTACTGGTGACTGAATAGAAGTTCCTTTAAATTAAATGTCAAATCTTGTGAATATTGCAGCTGGCAATTACAGATCGCCGAAACATCCAGGAGCAGGGACCCCCAACCATTAAATTTTGAATACTATTGTATGCCATATTTATACGTGTTTGTTTTAATTTTTTGCAAACGTCAAAACAATGCTTACAGGCACATATTCACAATATTCACTGAGAAGACAAGATATTTTCTTTGTTAAGCTCATAGATAATTAACATAGATTTCATATTCTTCGAGAACTAATTGGACAGGGGTACATTTTGTGTATCACTGTGTACACGGAAGTGATAAAATATGGTGTTGATATTGATGCTAATGAGGAAAACAATAGAAACACTGGCTCCAGAAGACAGTATTTTGCGTGCAAACTTCAATGTTTGGGCTCACAAACTTATCCTAAGCTTACTTATTTAAACAATTCAGAATATCATCTAGTTATGTTAAAAAAGAAAACTTATGTTGCACCATGTCTTGTTTTCATCTTGTGGCTTCTGACACTGTTGACTTAGATTATGAACTTGAACTCTATATCACTTAAGTAGTGGATAACCGGCATAGCTATAAAAAATTCAACTCAGTAATAATTGCTTCCGAATGGGCAATGGTTTGTAGTTGTTCTCGTACTACTGAAAATGAGGTTGATAACATGTTTGCTAAAGGAAAGAAAATAAGGAAAGGGAAGCCTAAAAGAGCACAATAATTGAGTAATAAATTTTCGTTAAACCAAAATGTAATTTAAAACAAATGTTTTTTTATGTAAGGGTGTTAAAAATGCATTCAATAAGAACGAATCTAGAAGTATCCGTGATTCAAACATGTGCAGGCGTTTCCCCGACTCTGCTTAAAGTGTGCTTCCATAACGATAAATCAAAAATGCAATAGAATTAAAATAAATTATTGCTGATGTCTTGTGGGGTTTGTTTGTTTATTTCGTAATAATTATTCCAATTAATACTTAGTTTATGTGCTCAACGCAGCATTTGGATTCGTTCTCCTGATTTGCATACAAATTTCTGATTTGTTGTCTAAAATAGCAAAGAATTAAAAATGAAATTTATAGATTTGCATGCGATGTGAATCACAAACTAGGTATACAGTCTAAACATAGAAAAAGTAAAATGAATGAATGGAAGAAAAGAAGAAATCGTGTGTTTATTGGGTACTGCAATATTTTTTCTTCTTTTTTACTAACAAAGTCGTTTCAATGTTGGAAGCGAGTGTGAAGTTCAGTTTTTCTATAAATTTTAATATTTTTGAGTTGACGTAGAATTTTTAATATTTGGAAAATTATTTATTTACTCTAAAAGCCCAGGCACTAAGCGGTAAAATGGGACAAACTATCTTGAGATCGTTGTGATGGGATTTGTAAATATGATGAGCTGCAACAATTTGCATAGATCTTCCTGGAAAAACTTTTTCTTGTTATCACACAAATTTGTATACTTTATGCGTAGGTCCTAAGTACTTCATTCTTATAACTTAACCCTGTTATTTGTTATAAGTCAATCAATTTGGATATATGCTATTTCCTCAGAGGGGGTGCTTTAGTTTTGTCAAATACTGTATGTAGTATCCTGTACAGCCTCCAAAACACTATGAGTATCAAGTCTTCTCCACTGTTAAACAGTTCTCTCAAGAAATGACCTCACAGTCATTGTCCTTCTTTTGTGGCATTACGAGGTGGACGAGGACGAGGACGAAGACGAGGTAAGCTTATGGTCGGCATCAGATTTGAACAGACAAAGCAACTTTTTTGTTTTTCGGCTCAAGGATGTGGTCCTTTACACCAAATTATCGGAATAAAGATCTCTTGGAAACCGTCATGATGTCATATGCAGAGGAAGAGATGCCATTGTTGTGGAGGTTTCAACACGACAACGACCCAAAATACAACTCAAAGGTTGTAAAAGAATTTTTAGAAACTCAGGGAGTTAATGTTTTGGATTGGCCTCCACAATCACCGGACTTAAACTCCATAGAAAACTTGTGGGGAATACTAAAACGGCGCATAAAGGGACAACGATTTACCTCAAAAAAGCTCTTTATGAAGCCTTGCCGGATGAGTGGCTTCGAATTTCCCCGGAGTTAATAAACTCACTTATCGTTTCCATACCAAAAAGGTGTGGGGAATAATAAAAAACAATGGATTTTGGACAAAATATTAAAAATTAATAAAAATTGCATTTGTTTTGCACAGCTCCAAATGGAATGAGTTTATCTTTTTCTATACTATTAAAGAGTGGCCGAAAATGTCAAGAGTTTTTTTTACTTTTCTATTTTATTAAAGTTCAAACAAGATTTTTGAATAGAAGTTCCATTTAAATTCCGCAAGTAAAATAATATTCTAAGAAATTATTTTATGGGGTAAAGAACTTGTATATGTATGTATATGTTTTGCACAATACTGTATATTAAACGAGTCAAAGTAACTTTTTATCAGTGTAAGAGAATCATCGATGCCATAAACACGCATTTTCAACAAGAGAACCTGATAACAGACTCTACCAAAGGCTTGTTGCTTTCTCCTCCATCGTACACAAATTGGTTGCACTTTTCGGTGAGATATGATATACGATCCCCTGTGGACTTTTTTCTGCAGAAATCGTACTGTCAGTCATAAGAAGCTCCCGCGATTGAAGATATTTCATAAACTCATAGTTCATAAGATGAGTTGAGAATTAAATCAAAAACTTAATCCCAGAAACGGGGGCATGCTCCGCTTCAAATCCTCCTGCCTGAAGGCAATGTTAGTCTGTTGGATATTGGATTAGTTATGTTAGAATCTTTAAGCTAGGCATCAGTTTGCATGGATCGATTTTAGTACGCGCATACATATCTACATATACAAGCTGTCATACGCCGGCTTGCAATTCACGGATGAGTGATGAATGTCAATCTACAATTCTTCCGTCTTCCCGCAACTTACCTTTTGCAGCATAAAATCAAATTCATAATGTTATTTCAAAGTGAATACAATTTATTTAAGGTGTTTACACAAAATAGCAGAAAATAGAAGTAAAGGGAATACTCCATAAGTGGTATGTTTTCTTTTGGAACTGTTTTCTGGTAAATGCATTGAATGAGTGGCTGTTAAAGTGCTCAGCAGACAGTTCACTTGATTGAAATATAACTTTGGAAACACTATTTTGATAGTTTGCGGTAGTACTTGCTGACGAATCCTTGTCTAGTGTCGCCCAAATTGAAAAACTTATCTGTCTTTTACGGTAGTTTTTTCAGCACTTAACTCCTAACATTTTGTACGTACATTGCGGAAAAAAACGTACTTAATAAGATCACTTCAGCTCACACTTAAGCTCACGAAACTAACCATTTTCTTTTTCCGATAATGTAGAATCCTTCAGTTATTACATCCGACATCACACCTGCAGTATTAAACACTGAGAGTACGCATGTGAATCTGAACAACCCGTCCACTACACCAGAGAAACCCTCCTCGTCCAACAGCATCACAAATTCAACCAAAAATACCTCAAATAACGCGCTATCCACATCGGTGGCCAAAAGCGATGTGTCTATCCCAATCAGCTCAACAATGCGTACAATTGAATTGTCAACAGGCACAATTCGAGAGGGATTTGGTAAGACTACTCTGAAACTACTGAAGCTTACCGAAGTAACAAAAATTTTATTTTTTAAAGCGAATGGCGATGTCATTGTTACATTGCTGCCGTGCAACACCAAATGGCCGTGGATAACACCGGCAATTTTCCGTCCAGAACTAGTTCCAGAAGAGTTGATGGCGCAAGGACTAACGGTAATGATCACATTTGATTTATACATATCGAAGATTGATTGCAATTTGATTTTAGCTTACTGTTGAGGAATATGTTAACGCAATGGAAACTCTGGTCAACGACTACCGATTCACTATGTACAATATTTGCTACAAACGAATCCTGGTGTGCTGGATCCTGTTCGCATTTTGTGTCCTCATGACAATGCTGTTTTCGGGTCTGCAAAAAGTCGCCCTTTTCTCCCTTGGAGTTGGGTGGCTATTCTTCAATGCAGCAGCAATATTCCTTTGCATGTGGATGAAGCTACGCCTGTCGCGTGGCCTGGAAAAGTGTCTCGCTCGTGTGAATAAGCAGCTTATCAAACATAAAATTCTTCTCGTCCTGGATGACAGGGGAAAAATATCATGTCACAAAGTGAACTTGTGCTTCCTGTACTTTGACTCGACGCAATGCGTCACATTCCTGAACAGTTTCCTCGAGCAGAGTGAACAAAACGGTCACAGCATTCAGTCTGGATGGGAATCAAAGCTCGATTTGGACATCAATGACATCGTGATCCAGGGCAGCAACCCAATGAGACTCTCAAGGAAACAGGTATGTTTCATCCCCTCAACTTTGATAGAGTAGACATATGAACATGCTGATTTGTTACACCCCCACCTACGCATGCTGGCTGTTGCACCAACTTTTATGACACATTCTGTCTTTTCCCAACTCTCTGTAGGCAATAGCACAAGAGATTTACCTCAGTTACCTCCAGAGGTGGGGTAAAGATTTCCTCAGAAGACGCCTGGATTGGACAGTTCAGGAGGCAGGCGTCCACGAAACACCACGCCATCTGCAGTCGTCCATATGCCCGTGTCAATACGAAGAGGAGATCCTTCGAAATAAGATTAAGAACCAAAGCCAAAGAAATCAGTGCTGTGGTGTAAACTGCTTAGGATGTTGGCTTTAATCTCGAATCAACTTAACTTTATCACACAGGCACAGACCTTGAATATGGATGCAATCTCACTGTTTTGTTCGAAACATTTTAGTGGCGTGACAATAAAAGATCAAAAGTTTCACAATTTGCGGTTTGTGGTTTTACTTATTGGCACTCCTTCATCTGTCTATGCTTTAGATTTTCCGTTTGGTCTTGATGTGATTTTCATGTTTTGGCGTTTGCAGGAACTTGGATGGCGTCTGTTTCTGCGGTATGCTTCACGTTGGGGCTTCGATGTGCTGCGTGGCCTGGAAGATGTTTCTCCGACACAGCCGGGCCGACATTGTGCCAAATATGTATGTCCCTGCCAGTACATTGAATCACATTTGAAGTACAAACCTCAAGGCAAGTGGAAACTATTTAATATTCCGAATTGGGCTGTAGATTCATCTATTTAGAAAATTATGAAAAAAAATATTTTTTAAGTAAATACAGTTTAAATTCAAATTCATGACAGTAGTTCTAAAAATATTAACACATCTACATATATGGTGACTATATTCTAAAAGATTTGTTTAAAACGATCGAATTTACAGGATATCCTTGCAGTTGCATAGCCTACATATCGGACCCACAGTTTCAAAATCGATACTAGTATATTATTTAAAAAAAATTGTTTTTCTCGCTCTTCCATATTAAATAAAGTTCTACTCGTTTGTTGGCAATTTAGACTGTTAATGTTTTTACTTACTTAGTGTTTCGTCATATGGACATTGTGGAAAATTATAAAACTAACTTTGAAAGTTGCTCAGGTGGTAAGTGTTGTGTGTCCTCAACCTCTCTTACGAGCAAATTAGTAGAGCCTGATTCTCAGTAATGTTTCACAAAATATAAGAGGATGGAGGGCTACGTACATTCCATTATCAATTTTTTTATTTTGTTATATTGGTACGCCTCCTCTTGAACATATACTTATGTTTCAGCTATAGAGCATATTTATTTTATATTCGGACGAAAGCATGCCTGATGAGTGGAATCTCAGCGTTGCCTGTCCTTTCCACAAGAAAGAAGACCCCTTCGACTGCTCCAACTATCAAGGAGTTAGTCTCCTTAACATCGCGTACAAGATCCTCTCTACCGTATTGAGTGAACCGTTCGTCAACAACCTGATAGGTCCTTATCAGTGTGCTTTCAGGCAAAGGAAGTCCAGGATTTCGTCGACCTCGGCTCCGCGGTAAATAGGGACAAGAACACCAGTACCGAAATCAAATGCAGAATCACTCTTGCTCCTGCAATTTAGTAATAAAGCCCTCTCTTGAAGGACTAAGCTTGTTTTATATAACAACTTGTTCACTCCAGTCCTTCTCTATGGAAGGAACTTTACTAAAAGCAGATGAAAAAGCCCTATTTCGCACATTTTGCGTCCTGTTTGCGTTTTTGTTGATGGAGGAGAAGATTTAACAACGAACTCCATGGGCTGTACGACATGCGCGGAGTCAAGTGTCTTAAGATTC
Organism: Eristalinus sepulchralis; assembly: GCA_944738645.1. NCBI lineage: Eukaryota > Metazoa > Arthropoda > Insecta > Diptera > Syrphidae > Eristalinus > Eristalinus sepulchralis. Next base: position 1,781,642 of record OX122883.1, read on the forward strand.
AACGATTAAGATGGCTAAGCCATGTAGAGCGTATGGACACCACTACTTCGGCGCGCAAAGTCTTGGAATCTGAGCCATTAGGACAACGCAACAGAGGGAGGCCTAGGCTAAGGTGGCGCACACAAGTGGAGAAGGACCTCAACGTGGCGAAAGATTGTGCTGGCTGGAGAGGCATGTTGGTTGAGCCCCAGGTTCACCTTGAACTGTAGCGCCTCATAGCACATGTGATGGGGTGGTCCTTAGCTTTAGAAAAAATTGTAAATTCTATGTTTCTTGAAATAATTCAACTTTATTTTGTTATTGATAAGAAATCATTAAATATATTTATATCAGATTGTTTCGTTTGATTCTATTTCAAAGTCTAATGTCTAATTTCGACTTTTTGAATAATCAAAGGGTCATGTCGTCTGTTATACATTAAAAATTGTAAACGGAAAATATTTCGCGTTGCCACTTTATTTTATTATCCAAAATTTATACCCATCTAACTTCCTGCTTAACCTCATCAGTCGACCAATTGTGCTCGACCAGTCATGTTCGATTAACAACTGTCAGTGACGAAAGACAAATTTGTAAATATATTTGTTGACATTGTTCAAAAATTATTTAATCTCATAATAAATTCGTTTATTATAACATGTTTAAGAAAAACAAAAACACAATTCAACCACCAACAGCACCAACGATTGAAGAAATAATGGAGGACATTGCTACGTTTCATGTGGAGAAACCAATGTCTACCAAATGTCGCCGAGTGGAAGCAAGCAATAATCTGAATGAATGGTGGAAAGCATTCGAAACATTTGTCGAAGACGTGGAAGATCTAAATTCAATGCAAACCGAAATCAATGGATACAAATTGAAATTAGAATCTGCGAAATTAGATGTTCAGACGAAGTCGAAGATTTTAAGAAATGATATAAATGATAATTTGAAAGCTTCTGCAATAAGCTAAATATATAATCTTTAAAGGAGGAACATGGAGCTGAAATGTGTTGAGCCTTGTGTTTCGTTATTTGTTAAGTTTTATGAATATATTATAAATTTTGAACTAAAGAAGCCATTTTTGATGATTTTGTGTATATTGTTTGAAGTTACATCAAATTTCTAGATATTCTTCTGGCCACAAGGGACTCCGCAATAGGTCTCTAATTTATGGTGTCCAATCGTTAAGAAATCTTAAAAATGACAAGAGAACTTGCGTTTCTATTACAAACTTGTAAATTTGAAAAGAAAACAAGAAAATACGAGGAGACTTGCAAGAATTGGTTTAGTTTAGAGCGGTACCTTTCTGTAGTAATGTGAAATGCCGATAATTTCGGTTTTTACTTGATTGTTGATTGTTCTATTAAAAAATAATGCACATTAACCCCATTTTGGCCTGTGTGGCTATACCAAACATACTCAGGCGAATGACCAAAAAAACAGCTGCAACGAAGTAAACACGCTTTGCAAAATTGTTTGTTAACTATCAAAAAGCTTTTTCACCTGTTCGCATCCTACAAAATTAAGAATATTTTTATAAATACTTACTTATCTACAAACTAATGATTAACAGATTTCATCCGTTATTGAAATTTTTAAGTCTATATAAAAATACCACAAGAATTAAAATTGCTATTCTACTGCCAAGTCTCTGATCAAGTTAAGCATATCTTTGAACACAACCTCAGAATCTGACAGCTATGTCACGTGAGAAAATAAAATAGTGTGACTGTGTGTGAGCGAATACTAAGTTCTTGATGGAAAAATTAATTTTGGTATATAAAATTTTTTGGTTAAACAGAGGGGAAAATTCCATTGGAAGCTGTCAGTGGGATGTGTGTGTGATATCCTATAATACTCTGGTTTCTGATTTCATCAATGAAGTGGCATAGAAAATAGTCAGGAAAAGTAATTTAATTTAATTTAATTCAGTCTGCCATCCTAGCTTTATAATATAAGGCCACAAAGGTCAGTTTACAGTGACCTATTTTTCGAAATTAGTTTTTTTAGGTTATCCATATATCACTTAGTATATGCAAAATCATTCAACTTTCTCATTGCCCATACATTTATGTATTTCCCCAGATGAAATTATCAGTATTGCTTATCTTTTTATCGCTTTACTGCTACTGCGATAAATTCGCTTTGATTGCCGCCGATAATTCGTTCGAGGATAGCGATTTTGCTGAGTTCGAGGATTTCGATACTGACGATGAAGAGTTCGATACTCAAAAGGCGACTGTCGGCGATTTCAAGGAGAATGACGACGATGCACCTGTGAAAGATATTCCAATCCAAGCAAAAAAGTCAGATAATGATTTCGCTGCCATGACTGACGATGAAGAAGACGGTGTTGTTGAAGATGATGACAACGAGTTTGAGCATTTTCAAGATGAAGAGGAATTTGAAGGCTTCGATGGTGGTGATGCCAAAGACCTTCCCCCAGATCAGAAGGCCTCAGAACCAAAGTTGACCGTCGCTAAAATTCCACTTCATTTTAGGTGAAAAATTTACTCTGCACTCTGTCTCTAATTGACTCATGAATTTATTTTATGAATTTTAGAACTCATTGGGATTCGTACTGGATGGAGATGCTGATGTTAGCTGGTCTCATGACGTACTTTGCAAACTTCTTCTTTGGAAAGTCGAAAAATTCAAAAATTGCACATATGTGGTTAAATACGCACAGATCATTGCTGGAGGACAATTTCATCTTAGTTGGTGAGTCTTACGCCAGTCTGTAAGTTTCCTTTTAATTATTCAAATATTCCAAAGGTGATGATGGCAAAATAGAAAATGAAAATCCGGGCTTGAACAAGGAGAGCGAAAGTCTCTATACTCTGTGGTGTTCAGGACGAACGTGCTGTGAAGGCATGCTGGTCGAACTAAAGATGATTAAACGCCAGGATCTGGTAGCATTGGTGGCTGGTCTTATGAGACCTCAACAAGATCAAATTCACATAAAAGTGGAAATCTCTAAAGATGTCATGGACTCATTTGTGTTCTGTGTCGGCTCGAAGAAAACGGTTACCAAATTTTTCAAAGAATTTGCTGACCTAGTAAGTCTTCCAGAAATTGTTCATCAAAATCGCTTCTAATAATATTTTTGTTTGCTTCGGATAGAGTAAATACTGTGTTCTAGTCTCTAAACCAGAGGAGAGGTATAATGTACCAAATGGTTTTAGCGTGCTATCTGAGATACCTGAAGCCACTTCGGCATTTTTGGAGTCACGTGTTGTGGCGATTCTAAGCAAATACCAAGATTTAATCGATTATGTTCACATTTCTGATCAATTCAGTGGGCCAGTGCAGCAGGATGATCCCAATAATTTGAAGCAACCCGATGTTAAGCGTATGTTGATGGCTGGATTCCATCTTCCTAAGAATGGCGACATGGAAACTGTAAAGCCACTGCTATTTTTAATCTTCTATTTGATGGAGAAGCTCAAGGGATATCGTTTATCAAAGGACGTAAGACAATGCCCCTTGCAAAGTGTTGAATTTGAATAAAATTTTTGTGTATTTGTAGGGAAAAGCAAAGGCAGAGAAAAATCGTCTACGAGTAAAGGAGGAATTTTCAAAAAGTACTCACGCTGCTCGTGCTGAAGCCGCAGCTCAGCGCCGTGAAGACAAGCGCAAGCAAGAAAAAGAGCGTGTTCTTGCCGAAGATGATCCCGAGAAGCAGCGACGTTGGGAGCTGAAAGAGCAAAAGAGGCAGGCCAAGAAAAAGGCACCTAAGATGAAGAGACTGGCAGTGAAATCACTTTAAGTCATTTAATTTTGTCCAAGATGAATAAACGTGTTTATAGATTTAGCCCAAAAAAATGTTTTGTATCTCAACACTTTACTGGAATACATTTATCGTTGGACAAAAATGTTATGTGATTCTTGAGCGTTTTAATTTGTTTCTGCGCCGAATCGAAGCTGTATGAGAGCGTGCTCAATTGGGATTGCATCTCCTTGATGACTGCCTCGCGATCGCTTATCGACAGGAATGCACTTGCACGACATTGTGCGAGTTCTTTTTCGAGCGCATCAATTCGCATTGTCAGCGTATTCTTATTAGCTTCAAACCTTTCTTTTGTGTTTGTGATTATTTTGGCCGACTCAGCTCTCATGGTATCCAAGTCGAGTTTCGCTCTTTGTAACTCTTCACAAATGACGTCCTTTTCTTTTTGGATATCTTCGTATTGCTTTTGAAGCAGAAGCAATTCGCCTTCGCATCGGGCCAGTTTCACACTGCAATCTGGCTTTTCGGCCTTAACGGTCATCTGGTCTTTCATGGTCTTCAGTTCCTTGCATACGAGTCTAAGCTTCTGCTCCAATTCATCCCTCTCCTTACACGTCGACGCGAGTTTCATTTGTTCGTTCTCCAAAAGCTTTGGATACTGAGAGAGTTCACTAAGCTGTAACTTGAATTTCGCTTTTATGCGTTTGACTTCGGCTTCAATTTGGCCCTCTATGCGTTTGTTGTTCATGTCAATTTTCTCTAGCATACACTTTTGTTCTTCTACCTTTTGCTGGGCGTCTATGTACTTTCTACGGTACTCCTCTATTTGTTCAGCTTGTTCTTTGATGATACAGGTGTACTCCTCCTGTTCGTCCCGCAGATCATTCACTTTTTCCCGAAGCAACTTTAGCTCTGCCATGTCTACACTTTCAGATTTTCCCCCACTAACATTAGCTCCACCAGCGCCACTGGCGCAATAGCCTTTGGCACGTGCCTCCAACTCCTTGTACTGCTCATCCTTCTTCGCATAGTTGCACAGGAGTTCAGCGTAGTCTTTCTTAAGCTTCTTTAATTCGTTTGGCCTTTTCTCTCGCGTTTGGTTCTCGTATTGCTGTTTTTCTTTGCATAAACACCTTAACTCAGCCTTAAGCTTTTGAACTGTACATTGCATGTCTACAATTTCGCTTTCAATGTTCTGTTCGCTCACGCTGTGTTGCCTAGGTCTTACGGCCTGCTTTTGTTGCAATGCTTTTAGTTTCTCGCTTAAGCAATTAATCATTTTATCTTTCTGTGCCATCTCTTCGAACAGCTTGTATGTATCGCTGTCAACGTCCCCATTTTCATCCTTGCACGATGGTGGCTTCTTTTTAGACCTCTTCGAGCAAACATTGCATGTGTCACTTTGTTTCTCTGTTTTTTTGCTTGGGATTAATCCAAGTGCTTCCATGACCACTGTATTAGCTATTCGGGGAAATACATCGTCTTCGAGTGTTGGAACAATTGGCACCTCATCCCAGGTATGACTGGGGTTTTCGTTTTGCATCTGGATCGCCCTCTGCACCATGCACTGTAACTTCAGATTTTCGTTTTCCATACAAGCCCGGAGCTTTTTAATTTCCTTTAGCTCGCACTTTGTCAGACAGGTACTTTCGCACATCTTAATTAGTTGGTCTTTGAGTTCCTCCACAGTTCGGTTCTGACCTTCGATCTCTTTAAGGAGCTGCACATAATCCAGTTGATGTCTTTTCTTTTCTGCAGCACTCATTCCAGTTATTGAATCACTCTGAAAAAATAAATAAATAGATTCAATGGGAAGAATACTGTAATGTCGTACCATTTCGAATTCTTCCTCCAACTCCTCGCCGAACATTTCGTCCTCAGCCGCGAGTTCTGTTTGAGAGGGTTGGTAAGTAGTTGCCTCTTCGGTTGCTTCAGCTGGGTCGGTTGTTTCAGGCAGATGTTCCTCCTCCATTGTTTAAAAATGTATGTATGTGCGTGTGTTAAAATAGGAAGTGATATCAATTATGTCCAAATTTGTAATTATTTTATGGCTAATTTAGAAAAACAAAAGATTCACAACGAAAGAATTTTTTTTGTTTAATTTTTTGTTTGATGATGTGACGATTTTAAACAATTTTTTAAATTGAGTCGTAAAAAAAAATCGTAAAGCTTACTAATTAAACAAAGAAAACGATTTTTAGCAGGTATACAAATCTAGGTCTATAAGTACCTAGTTTTCTTATTGCTTATTTTCTTTTTGTAAGTTCTCAGAGTACTGTCCATAACTGTGTTCATATTAAGACTTCGTCTACCTTCTACCAACACCATCAGCTTGGAATTGAGCTCAGGTGGCAACTTCGTAATACGGCAAACTGACTCTGTACAACACTTTGTTTATTATCTGTCCTGCTCTGTGGTAAAAAAAACTGGAAGCTTTAAACGGATAAAGAGACGGCTTTTTAAGAGAAACCTTCTGCGTAAAATATGTGGTCCTGTTTGCGTTGATAGCACCTGGAAAAGAAGATTCAATGACAAATTCTAGGCTCAACGGCTACATGTGCTTAACCACGCCTCTGGGGATGGCAACGCTTAGAGTGGCTAGGCCTTGTATAGAAAATACAACTCCAGTCCGAAAAATCTTTAAGTCCGAGACAGTGGAACAATGTAAGAGAGGACGTCCTTCTTCAAGTGGGCACACACAAGCGGAGAAGGACATCAACCAATTCGGTGTGAAATTTGAGGCAACTTGGGAGAGAACGTCTAAGCTGGAGATGCATGAACCCTAACATAACAAGTAAAAGAAATAAGCAGATGTTTGCAAATGAAAACAATTACAAACCAAACCTTTGGCCGACTCAACCGCCAAAACCCCAGGTTCGATTCCCGGCTGGAACACCCCCCTCACGGCACCACCTCTCTCAACTACTCATGCTGTGCGTGGTACTGGTCTCTCACGAGTAGAAGGGACCTACAGTTTTTTGCTGAATCCGAACGGCGAGAGTTGAGAAGCTTTCCATAGACAAACAGTGCCCTTTGAGTGTTGTGAGCAACTCGAAAGAAAATGTGAAGTGTTCCGGCCGGGCATCAAACCTAGACCTTCTGCGTGTGGGTCGACGCACATACCCACTACACCACGGTGACCAGAAAATTGTATACCAACCTTAAAAACATAAACCTACTTAACAAAAGTCTTATATGAATGTTCATCTCTTCATCTTTATAGTCGGAACCCTGTTTGTAACGTCTTCTAAGCCTCTTGTAGCACTGGATGAGCGCCTGATGTAGCTCTCTCTTGAAAAATAGTGCAATATATTATATTATATACAAACAGAACATATCCCGGTTAGTTATTGGGTGCTACGCAGTCTCCGTCGACAGTTACATTGAAATGTGTTTCTTCGCAAATTTGTATCCTAGTCAGGTCACAAATTCCTGATGTTGTCTTAATGAAGGAACCATGCAAAACATAGGGAAATCTCTGATGCAAAGTGCATGTGTAGTGTAAAAAATACTCTCTTACGTCCTACCACGAAACTTTCAATACCGTTCAAGGAAAATATTGTAGTTCCGTTCAACTGACTGCTTTAATCGTCGTTTACAACGAACTTGTTCTTTAACTTTTTTGACTTTGACTTTGTTGTATCTTGAATCGTATCGATAATTAGTGCGTATATTGTCTGACAATATTCACAAATTACTAAATATGTAAATGGTGATGCATTGTGAGCGTTGATTTATAATATAAAAAATAAAACGCAAAAATTTAAAAGTTAACTTCAAAATTTAAATTATTGGTTAAACGAACAATTCACTTTTTTTTAATTGGTGCGCGCTAAAGGGATGATTGATTATTTAGAACCCTTAAGTGACCCGAATTAAGTCACAGCGCGGGCCGATGGTAAAGAGGAAGAGAGGGAAAGGAGGTACCGGTGCACATTGGTTTTAAATGCCTGTGGATAGGAATGAGGGAGAAAAGTTGAGCTGTTTCATTCCATGTTCTTGTGGTGTGGCTGAAAAACGAGTCTATAAACTAAACTTCACGTCCGACAGGAGGCTTAAGGGTGAACGCGTGGGCATTCCTAAATTCTTGAAGGGGAGAAATGCAACTGGCTATTTCATTAGAGCATTTTTTTTTGTTATAGTAGCGATAAAGTAGTGATAAAGACGCAACATTTCGTCGATGTTCTAGCGATTCGATTGACTTCGCAGCATTAATATTAGTAATACGTTTTATCGCTCGCTGTTCAATCTAGTGGGTGCTGGGAGACCTGAGGGGATCCAGACCAGATAGGAGCGTTATACTTAAGTTTTGGGCGAATATAATCCTTATCAAAAGGAATAAATTAATCCTTGCATCGCTTTAAGAAACCTAGACATTTCGCTGCATTTTTGACGATCTCGAATATGCGATTGTTCCAACTAAGTGTTGAGTTGATACACACACCAAGGATGTAAAGTCGTTCGGTTTCAGCAACGCTAGAGCCAATCATGGGTAATGGCTGTTTATTTTGGACTCCATCTCCAAGATTCTAGGTTCCATTCCCGGACTGAACATCTCGCATTTTGCAAAGCACTACCTCTTTCGATTTGCTAAAACACTCAAAGGGTATAAATTGTCTATGAAAAGCTTCTCAAATTTCGCCTTTCGGAGTCGGCAAAAGAACTGAAGGCCCCTTCTACTCGTGAGATACAGGAGTGCAAACAACACGAGTAGTTGTTGTTGAAGTTTGGCCTTGGTCCCTTGTGAGCTTAGTGCCACAGTGTAGAGTGAGGAAAGCTGTAAGCCGGCACATATGTTAAGCCTTAGCGATTAAACGATTTCTTGATATAAGCGCTGGGCTTAGGTATACCCCTAACGAATTTAAGGAATGTCTAGAAGGTGCGGCTTGGAACTTATGTAAGTCTGAATTTTTTTACGGGCTTCTGTTAGTTGCAGCTCATTTTCTTTCATTTTCTTAGCGACTTGCAAAATTTTCAAAGGCAACATTGAAATCAACAAATTGGACGTTGGATAAAAACTAGTTCAACGAACTTCAATTTGAAAAATGAGGAACCAATTTCAATTGGTTTCTGCTGCCCAAATTGCATTGCACGCATTCCGCAATGGAATTTTGTCACACATCGAGCATTAATTGCCAAAAACGCGAAGCCATTCTAAGGCACAAGAATAAAGATTACAGGCATATATTAGATTAAGAAGTAGTAGTAGGAGTGCTTCTCATCCTGAATAAAAAAAATGTGAGAGTTACTATCGATGAATGTATTGTCAGATAATTAAAAATTTTTGTGTTTGTTGCGTTAAATTTGCTGTGGAACGTTTTTTGAAGAATCGTGTTGAGCTGAACTCTTTATGCCGGTAGCAAAAATTGTTTTTGACAATAGTCGAGTCATGAGTTATATTTTTATATATTGCAGCAATAGTTTCTGAATATTGAATTAAATTCTAAAATGGCATTATCTCAAAGGGAGCATTATGATGGAGACTTACTGACCCCGCATTTTCATGGGAATACGACAATGGCATCTACGGCTTCTTTACCGTTTCTTGAAAGAAATGCCTCTAGAGACGAACATGCGTTTAGCTGCAACTCTTGCAATGACTTCGACTCATCGTATATGAAAATAGGACAGAGAGGTAAAAGAAATAAATTAATCAGTGCGCTCAAGGAGAAGATAATTGACGACATGAACTCAATGCGATCGACGCAGTCGGAGAACGAGGATCTATTGTCACTGAGCTCCCGCACCATTTCGCAGATCGATGAAGATGAAGAGAACGAAGAGGAGACATACCGAAACAACGAAGATTGTGTCATCGATAGCCTCAAAGAAAAATACGTTTGTCTCAATTTCGAATTCAATCAATTGCAAGAGCGCCATGACCAATATGCTGGTAATCGAAATCGTGAGGGGGGGAGCAGCTGCAGTGATTCCTCAGAAAATGCATTAGAAAGAAAGTTTACCCAAATCTTTAATGAGGTACCAGAAAAACAAATACCGACAAGCCGTCACTCAAAAGCGCGCGAAAGTCAGAAAAAGGCGAAAAAAAATGATGACAAAGAAAACATCCCACTTTGCGAACACAATAGCCGAGAGCTAAAGTCAATCTTAAAAACCTTGAAAAAAATATTCAGATCCCCGCCGATGGCAGCGAGGAATACGTCCGAGTTGAAGAGGCTCTACGATGTAGTGAAAACCCTTCAGGAAGAGCAGGAGAAGTTCCGGAGCGTCATCAAAGAGCAACAGAAGCAACTCAACGATTTCCACTGCAAGTACATTCATGCCCAAGACATCATTCAATCCCAGAAAAGCGAGATAAATCAATTGTATCTTACAAACAATCAACTGGAAAACGAACTGAACATGAATATGAACGAGTTGAAGGAGAAGTTTCAAGATAAGATCAACGAGGTGTCCCACCTTCCTCGTGCGGTGAAAGCTGAGAAAACTAAATGCGACAAGTTGACCAAAGAAAACTGCACACTCATATTGAAGCTGCAGCAAATAAAACAGGAACTAGCCAATGCAAGATCCAAGCTGGAGGAAGCCTGCCAGAAGAGATCCAAGATCTTGAACAAGCTCAAATCGGCCGAGCGTGATCTGAAGATCTTTCGAACGCAGAACAATACCCTCAAAGCAGAAAAACGAACCCTGTATGAAGAGTTGCGTAAACTTCGGGTAATCAACGATGATCTGAAGTCGACGAGCTCAAAGAGTATCTCACGTCAAAAGGAACGCGGGGAAACCCAGCAGCGACTGCTTCGAAAAAAAATAATTGATCTTGAAATGGAACTCAACCGCAGCAGAAACTCGACAAACACTCTTGTGGAGGAGCGGGACAAACTCATTGCTGAGCTGCACATGCAACTCAACACCCTGGTGCACAACTTTGAGGTGTCACAAAAGCACATTCGAATACTAAGACGGCACATCTACTCTCTATCCAACAATCAGGAATCTTCGGAAAGAAATCCTTAGAAAATCCCAACCACGAGAAAGATTTCACCTGATCATCCAATTGGCGTGGAGTTGCAATTAACCAGGCAACCCCTCGTCAGCTGAATGATTCAGGTCTTTAATCAGAGATCTTACAAATTCATTGATATCGAACATGTGTCAACTTTGCAGCGGATGCAATTTTCGATATCAAGAGATTTTGTAAGTTTCCGCAAAATAAAGTCATACACCCATGTAAACACAAACGAACACCGTTTTGCACACCTCTCAAAAATAAAATCAACGTGTATGTGGAAGAGAAAAGACACAAAATATTGGAAACTTTACTTTCAGATGCCTCAAGCCGTCGCCGTCTGTCCCGCAGACGGTTGATGTAATGAAAGGTGGATGGAATCACTGCGGGTTCTATAATTAGACAGCACGGTGCGGCGCGGCGCTTCGGAGATGGTAAGCAGAGAGGAGCGCACTGAGAGCTGCCGATGATGTTTGGAAAACTCATGCTGAGCAAAATTTAATCGGTCAGTAGGGTTGAAACTTTTAACAGTGGGCGACAAGAGTTTCACAATTTAAATAATTGCACGAAAATCAAGCTTTTTGTTTCGATGCCCGTTTACTCATATTTTAACAGATTGACCGTTGCGATATTTTTGGATATAATATAATATATAATCTAATGTAAATAATAAATAAATGGAATAGCACTTAAATTCTCAAGGGGCTTTGGTTCTTCGGCAACCACTCGTTTTGTGCATGGTCAAGAGAAGAGTTTGGTGCCCATTCGAAGTAATAAATCTTTTCTTTTGTTTTTATGGGTTTAAACGAGTAAGTTCTGCCAAGTTTTGCTGATTAGTCTTCAAACGGCCTTAATGTTTGTTATAAAAAAAGAATCAAGTGTGAGGCTACTCGCGGTAGGAGGAAAACTTCATTCTGGTGGAACATTGGGATTTCCACAAACTAAAGAATAAAGAAGAGTCCTAGACAAAGATTGAGTTTCTTTTTCCACGCAATAAAGTATATGGTGCCTTGGCCTGTTGTATCATGCATGTATGATGATTTGGGTTGGTTTGAGTGAAAAAAATAAGTCAAGGCTTAGGCTGCAATAAGAATATAAGAAAGACTGCGCTGCAGTCCATGATCACTGCTCCTTATGCTGTTTCTTGTGGAATTTGCATAATTTTGATACGAATTTCCCGGTGATGTGTCTCATGCCCAAATCATTGGCAAAGAACGAATGACAGGAGCCCATCCATTTATTAAGGTCCTCAGGAACTTCTTTAACGGCAATTCAACTATTTTCTTCGCTTCCTCATTCTTTTTGACTTTCGCTCGGGCGCCCGGCATGCACTTTATCTTTCACATTTTCTGGGCCTCCTGAAAACATTTTGACCAATCAACGTTTCTGAAATATATCCACCATGGCTGACTTTGGTATAGTCTTCAGTAACCAAAAGTGATGAGCGTGGTATTTGTCTGCCAAAATCGGAGGGCATTTTTAGGCCAATGCTAACACAAAGCGGGTTGTTTAAGAATCTGATTTCTTGACAATTAACTTCTAACCAGCGAGCCGTCAATGACGCGTTTGCTGGCATTGAAGCGGAAGCGGCTAAAATGGGTCTGGTGGTAAATGAGGGCAAAACGAAGTACATGCTGTCATCAAGGAAGGACACACAACATCGGCGTCTCGGACAGAGCGTCACACTAGGCAGCAAAAACTTCGAGGTAGTCAAGGACTTCGTCTACCTCGGCTCCGCAGTAAACAGGGACAATAACACCAGTACCGAAATCAAACACAGAATCACGCTTGCCAATCGCTGTTTCTTTAGGCTCAAGAGGCAATTGAGTAATAAAGCCCTCTCTCGAAAGACTAAGCTTGCTTTATATAACGGCTTTATCATCACAGTCCTACTTTATGGCGCGGAAACTTGGACACTACTAAAAGCGGATGAGGATGCCCTTGGTCTCTTCGAGAGAAAAGTTCTGCGCGCGATTTTTGGTCCTTTTTGCGTTGATGCCATTTGGAGGAGAAGATTCAACCACGAACTGTATGGGCTGTACAGCGGCATGAGCCTAGTCAAGCGTCTACGGATACAACGCTTAAGATGGCTAGGCCATGTAGAGCGTATGGACACCACTGCTCCGGCCCGAAAAGTCTTCGAATCTGAGCCATTGGGACAACGCAACAGAGGCAGCTGGCGAAAGATCGTGCTGGCTGTAGAGGCATGTATGTATGCACGCACGAGTATGTATAAAGGAGCCAAGGATAATCTTAATATTTGGAAAGATAATGATTTTTCAAAATCCTCTAACAAAATTGAATGGCAAAAAGTGTCATTATGGGACAATATTAAAGAGCATGTGTATTCATGTATGAAGGTCATACACAATTATACGAGAAAATATTGTCAACAAATAAATAATAGCGAGAAAGTATGCATTTCAAATATATAAGTCATCACACCCTTCACTACACATTTAATAACTCGAAACGTTCTGTATAAGATCGGACAAAGGTACGAGCTACTAGGGCTTTAAGACTCAATTATAATGTATGTACGGAAAGAAATGTCAGCTTTGTTTACTCGTATCATCATTCAATAATTTCCTCTAAGTGTACCGAAAAAACTGAAATTAAAACAAGCAGGTCATAACGGTTATAAGGGAAGTGTAGAATAATGAAATCATAACAGAATAAATTAGAATTAATTCATAAGTTCGTTGCTACTAGATTTACAAGGTAATTCGAGAAATTTGCTCACATGAGACGAAATTTAACGAAAAACAGTCAGAAACGTCCTTATATTTCTTTGTGTACTTAATTGAGTACAATAATACCAAATTATTTAACTATTTCGTGTAAAATGAATAATAGAGTTCGTAAGTTAACAAATTCAAATAAAATAAAACAAAAAGGAGAACGTTTTGCTCTATTTTACAATGGCAGCACACTACAAGTATTTCTGTGTTTTGTCTAGGATCCTAAAATTGTCTAAAACTTCCGACTGTGCATTATAACCAAGCTATACACAACTTGAAAGGAATAAGAAATGTTTTTCGATTTAAATTTATTTAAAAAGAAGATGTTTAACGCCACTTTTCAATCAAGAACACCTGACAAAGCAACTGTTTATTTGCTTACTTTATTAATTACAATTTTTAGCCTCTTTTACGCATTCTTAAGAGCAATACGTTACCAGAAATATTCCATTTTTCCATAAAATGTATCATTTTTTACAGACTATGCACGATGTCATACCAGTTTTCGTAGCACCATATGTAGCTTCGATAGCTTTCAAATCTCTTGTGACCATTAGCTTATCCCTACAATGGCAAACAGTTGAAATGGTTGAAAGTTTTTCTTAAATTCCCAAATTTTTCATCAATGGAAGAATATTCTTCAACACCACTGTGCACTACATACCACTGGCTAGCTGATGTCTCTCAGAATTTTATAAAAATCGAAATTTGAAAAGAAAAAAAAAACTCAATTTGTTTCGACGTGAACTCTCCGGTCTTTGCGGCCAGTGCGAATCGGTCCGAGTACAAGCGAAATGCTTAGCCTCTCAATAATTATTATTTTTAACTGCGTCCTCGCTTTAGTATTGCAATCGGTTGTGACTGCTGACGCAACAGCGCCGCACAGTTCAAATGAAGTAACAGATAACGACGAAGAAAAACACTCCTGTTGGAGTACGAACGAGTGTCTAATCGAAGCGAAATTGGAGTTCTACTCCGGTAATGTCCTACCCATCATAGTGAATTGCTCGACGTCCTCGAATCCCGGAAGCGAATCGAATAATTCCTTATTGGAACGTCGGGTGTACGCGAACATAAGCGCCGTCATGCTTGATGGATGCGGGGCGGCCTTGAACGCGAACACATTCGGATTCGAGTACATCCCCAATTGCGATACGATAACTTCGTTGAACTTGAAAAACTTTCATTTCGACGAAATCTATGAGATCATCTGCGAGTCAGGGACGTCGTTGGAAAGTGTTTACTTCGAGCATAACGAATTCGCGCGGATTAGTGCCGTAAGCGTAGCGAATCTAAGAGATCTAAAGATACTAAATTTCCATGATAATAAATTAAGATACATCGATGGGGAAGCTTTCAGAGGGTTGCGGAGGTTGAAGGAATTCAAAGTTGTCGACGAGAATCGACTGCGCATCAGCCATGGGAAGCTGTTTAAGAGCCTCCTCCACTTGGGTAGACTCCATGTGGACGGCGTGGAAAGAATTACGAGTGAACTGTTGCAAAATTTCCCGGAAAATCTGGATGAAATTATAATAAGCAGAGCGATGTTCGATAAAGATGAGGTGGATGTTGTGGCACCGCCGCCTCTGAGAAATCTGACAATAACGAATAGTGCGCTGGTGTCGATAACCATCAGGGGACACGAAATGCTTTTGTCGCTTAATCTAAGCGCGAACATGCTAAGCGAGTTCTATTTGGAAAACTGCACGCATTTGGAAATCCTAGACTTGAGTGCAAACAATCTGACGCAATTATGGAGCGAGCAGTTTGATCAGCTGGAGCACATTCACCACCTCCATTTACAGAGAAACAAGCTGAAGACGATTTCCATGCTGGTGTTTGGTAACGCCTTGACTCACATGCATTCAATCGACTTGAGGCACAACGCTCTGCAGTTTGTAAGTGACTTCAATGAATCGCTCGTATTTAACGCCCATCTGCGCATCCTTATCGATGGCAACCCGTGGAACTGCATCTGGCTGGTGAATGTTTCCTTCGAGCTTCCAGAACAGTACCGAGTGTTCCGATACGAGAAGTTCATTTCGAAGATTAACGTTAATGGGCTGGAGTGCATGACTTATCCAGAGCCAAGTGACCCGGAAGGTTCTACAGAATCGTCCAAGGACAATTTCACATCCCCGTTTCACTCCATCTACGTGTGGCCGAGGGAGGCAAAACGTAACCAAAAAGCTGAAGCCCTTGTTATCGTCTTCATGCTCCCAGTGGGAATAGCACTGTTGTTCGTGTTGCTATATCTCTGGATAAACTGCCAGAAGGTGTTCCATCTTTCATACTATAGAAATCTTTCGCTAATTCGAGGTTCGGCGGAGAGATGCGATGTAGTGCGCCAAATACCACTCACAACCAGCCCTGACCAAGGATACGAAATCCCAATGACTGGATGCAATTGTGACGACCATTTCGGTAAGAAATGCAATAAGATCAACATCACCTACGAGGAAACGCCGCAAAATAATGCGGCAATGATTTACGAAGAAATCATCGATCAGACTGGATCACCTGGCAATTGCTACTACGACCATCTCAAGTTTGTGGAGCAGAATCGGGATTCGTTGTAAGCATTTTGTAAATGAATTCGTGAGCGTGTGACGTGGAGTCTTGTGATGTATTGTATATTTAATTACTTCCTGTATTATAGCATAATTGATGAATAAAGCAGCCAGAAAGGGGCTTATGGCAATGTGGTAATTTTGAATGTGGCTTTTTTATAAATTGTGGAGTGTGTTAGTCTAAAAGTACTGCCTTTTAGTGCTCCTTCATGTTTCATGTGTCGATACTGACCACAACAACTATCTTACAGGTAGAGGGACTATTGGCTTTATAACTTACTTTTGACTAGTGAAATAAAGGTTATTGTCTCTCTCGGTTAAATGGTTTTGTAAAATTTGAAAGTGTGTAAGTACTTCTACTTTAAGGAAAAATATCCCGCATTTTGTTGATAGTGCAGTTAATTATACAATTAATTAAATTTTAACAAGGCGATTAGGGAAAATTTCAACGCCGCGTTTTTGACAGCGTGCATAAAGACGAGCTATACAGTGCAATGTTTAGTTTTGGCATCCCTACCAAACTCGTCAGATTGTGTAGGATGACGATGGAGAACTCTCGCTGTGCCGTCAAGGTCGGTAACGAGCTCACCGAGACCTTCGATTTCTAAAAAGGATTTAGACAAGGCGACGCGCTGTCAAGCGACTACTTTAACATCATTCTAGAGGGGATTGTGCGTAACTCACACGTCAACATCAGAGGCACGATCTACCACAAGTCCGTTCAACTGCTAACTTATGCAGATGACATTGATGTGATCGGCCGAACTCAGCGAACCGTCAATGAGGCGTTTGCTAGCATCAAAGCGGAAGCGGCTAAAGTGGGACTGGTGGTAAACGAGGGAAAAACTAATTATAAGCTGTCATCGAAGAAGGACGCAGAACATCGACGTCTCGCTGTTTCTTTGGGCTTAAGAGGCAATTGAGTAATAAGGCCCTCTCCCGAACGACCAAAGTGAGTTTGTACAACACCGAGAGAAAAATTCTGCTTGCGATTTTTGGTCTTGTTTGCGTTGATGGCAATTAGAAGAGAAGATTCAACCATGAACTGAATGGGCGGCATGAGCCTAGTCAAGCGTCTACAGATACAACGCTTAAGGTGGCTAGGCCATGTAGAGCGGATGGACACCACTGCTCCGGCCCGAAGAGACTTCGAGGCCGAACCACAGGGACAACGCAACAGAGGACGTCCTAGACTGAGATGGCGCACACAAGTGGAAAAGGACCTCAACCCCAACTTGGAGTGTGTAATTGGAAGCAGCTGGCAAGAGATCGTGCTAGCTGGAGAGGCAGAAGCCCCAAACGGGGCTTCTCAAATCCCGCCGTTTGGAGTCGGCAAAAAACTGTAGGTGCCTTCTACTCGTGAGAGAACAGTAGCACGTACAACAAAAGTAGTTGTTTTAGAAGCTTGGCACTGGTCCCTTGTGAGCTGTAGTGTCACTCTATTATTAATTATTAAATATAATGGTGATACAAGGACAACAACAAATCATTTGTTACTCTTAAAATCACATTTATTCGTATAAAGTTAGTGGTTAGTGGTAGACCCATGAGGACGAAATTCTCTTCATCTCGAAAAGGGTTGTGACCTGTAAACTTCATTGTCAACAAATAGTATCTTCCAAGAGTCTGCGCATCCCCTGGCTAAAGAGAACAATATCGACGTGATTTGGTGGAGCTAGCAATCTGTCAATGGGGCGCTTATTGGAATAGAAAAGGAGGCGACTTAATTGCTTCTGGCAGTAAATGGAATCAAGGTCTAAAATCGACGTCTCGGACAGTTGATCACTATGGACAGCAAAACCTTCGAAATGGCCAAAAACTTCATCCACCTCGGAATTGTAGTAAAATCGGACAACTATGACCGCTCCGATATCAAAAATTACTACTTGCTTAGGCTCAAAGAGCAATTGAACAATAAAACCCCCAAAAAAGTGCACGCATATTTACGAAATGGATCTTTGGGTCGTTTATCAGTAGATCCATCCTTCGATTGTCATCCGATCGTAAAATCAGCGGAACATAAGCCTGTAAACGCAGGGTAATGTCGTTGATGGCGCTCAACCTGGAGAGATGCCAACTTTATTAAAGGGTATACTGGTACCTCGTAGCGTCCTCTAAATATGAATCACAATACCCGCTCCATGGTGAAGGAATTAATGCAGCGAGCCTGTTCAATGCAACGTTAAAAATAAAGAACTTGGTCAATCGGGTATATTTTGCGTGTGGTAGCTTAATGTTTAGACAAAAGTGGAAGAAAAGACCCACGGCTACAGCAAACAAACAGTCCTAAGGGCGATTCGATACCTTAGAGAAACCATTTCCCATTACAGTGACATAATCCTCAATGCTGACCATTCTCATGCATGCATGAGATTTAACAGAAGCAACATCACAAAAGAAAAACTTAACAAGTTGATAATGAGGATGAGAGGCAAGAAATGGAATAAGAACCACAGCAGCATATGCAAACTGCCACCACCATCAAACATGTCCCTAACATCAACCATGGCGTAACACAGTCCACCAATTTGAAAGCAGCATCAGCATCCACCAAGAAACTCAACATCCAACGCGTTGTGCCAACTGAAACATACGGCATGATGTGAATGTTAGTAGAGGGTGGTTGGTCACAATATGCATTCACACGTTCGAAGTACAGGTGCAGAGCGAGAACGAAAATGCATTGACAAGGAAAACCCCCGATGTGCACCCTACGATGAGAAGCAACAGACAATTTCTCTCCCGGCGCTAGATCTTTTGTCTTATGCATTTTTGTTTGGTTTTTGAGTGGTTTTGATGTTTTTTTGATTTGACTATTGTGTGGTTGCAGCTTGTTGAAGGAGAAAGTTTTACGAAGACCGTAACAACTTTGTGACTAGATCAGTTAGGTTTCATTCACCGCACGACTTGCTGGAGATCCATATCCTTATCGTTGTCATAAGAAATAAAAACAATGTCACTAGTACTCAGAAAAATATATCATTTAAAGTGTGTACAAGCATTTATTTATGACATTTGGCATCTATTCTGAACAATTGTACAACAAAAACAAAACCTCCGTTCTATTTAAAATTTGAGTAAATGTGTATAAGATCTAGCATATAATACTACATATTTTGACATCAAGCCACTTATTTGAAATGCTTTCAGTGTTGAGAAACGCAAATATCATTGTGGGGCAGGCGGAGTAGCTATTTCGCGTTTGGTTTTCGAACTTACTATAATTCTACGCACAATTACACTCGACTTGGTTCTCGTTGACTTACAAGCGAACTTTGGCTTCGAAGATACATCACAATCAGAAGTTTGATCAACATGTGCAAAACGCACTGACTTTGCCGTGTCGTCATCAAAAATATTTTTTTTCTTTATAAGAATCGATGGCCTTGGCTTCAACTCATTTATTGGTGGATTCTGTTCCTTGAGGGCGTTGCATTTTGTTAGAATTTCAGATTTTGGAGGAGTTGTTGAAGAGTTTTCTTTATTGCTTTCCTCAGTTGGCTCAGTTTTAATTTGAATATTTGTCAACTCTGTTAGAGGTAAATTACATGAAGCTGTTGCAGTATTCGAATTGTTTTTGTTAACATCATGCAGTGTTTGCATTCGCTCTACAGTTTCAGTCGGAGTTTCTACTTTAACGACTACAGAATCACTTTTGTTTTCAGACGATATTTCTTTCTTAATCTGAAGTTCGGGGCACTTCTGTCTAGGCAATGGGAAGATTGATGTGTCAGTTGGAGAGTTGTCGGTGATTTCTACTTTAACGACTACAGAATCACTGTTGTTTTCAGGCGATATTTCCTCCGTAATCGGAAGTTCTGAGCACTCCTGTTTGGGCAATGGAGAGTCTGATGTGTCAGTTGGAGAGTTTCCAGTGATTTCTACTTTAACGACTACAGAACGACTGTTGTTTTCAGGCGATATTTCCTCCGTAATCGGAAGTTCTGAGCACTCCTGTTTGGGCAATGGAGAGTCTGATGTGTCAGTTGGAGAGTTGTCGGGGGTTTCCTTGCGAGGTTGGGTCTTTACTTCGTGAACTTCATCATCGTCTTCGATTTTAATTACAGCTATGGGTGGTTTGTAAATGCAACTACCAGAGTTGATTTCTTTAGTCCTCACACCTTGCTCATGGGCATCGTGAAATTGATCTTTGGTGACCTGTGGCAGTGCCTGCCTTGGTGCACCTATCAAAGGTTTAGCATTTTCCAATTCACGTTCAGTAAACGACATATCTCTGTTGGTGAATTTTCTAAACTGTATGTTGTTCTCTGCAAGTAAACTCTCACGATCAATTAGAACACATCGTGACTTTAAAGCTTCGAATCTCCACCTGTGATTAAAATATTTACATATATTGCATATCGAACGAGCACTGTGAATATGAATGACAAAAATTTACTTAGCCAAGTCCTGTTGACTGTTTCTTAGACGCTCCTCAAGGATCCCCTTCTGTATTCGAATACTGTGGAGTTGTTTCTTCAGATCTTCGGTTTCTTGTCTTTAAATTAAATATTTTTGATCACACACGAGCAACAACTTTATACATAAGTTACTTAAATTTCTAAGTATGTTAGTACCTCACCAGAGAAATAAATATTAACAATAATTAATAAATAGAACATCTTATACTTAACATTAACACAGACAGTATTGTGATTAAACTAAGAACTTGGTAAAGGAAACATGAATTGCTGTGGCTCTTAGTTGATGAGCGAGATAGAAAATTTTAGAGAGCGCATACTTGCAGAAGAGTAGCATTGAATCCAGCCAAACTACACCCTTATCGTTTGCCAATGCAATCAGTTCTTGTTGTGTCATCGTGAGTTTCTTCTCCAGATCCTCGTTTTGTTTAAGTAGGTTGAGTATTCGTTCGTTAAGCTTGTCTGGAATAGTCACAGAGAATCGGGATGAGAAATACAAATTTGACCAGTTCCTAGTACTTACCTTTGTATGCTTTGTCGGCGCTGCAAAATATGGTACTGCAGGCCTGGAGTTCTGTGTGCATTGCAATGTTCTCGCTTTTGAGTCGTCGGATTTCCTGCTGACTGTCCTTGTATACCTTCTTCATTTGAATATAACTTTTCTTCTGATCAGAGAGTAGTTGCTTCATGGCTTGTCGTTGATCATCCACTTCGGCAAACAATGAATTTCCCTTACGCTCTTTAAAATACATTGGTACCAAGTCAGATTATGATTTGATTCTGTCATTATTCTTCTTACCGGCATCGTCAGGGCATGAAGTAAGCATTGCGATTTTTGCATTCATTTCAACGACCTGCTCTTGAGCACTCTCCAATAGTTGTGATTTTTCCTCAACCTCATCTCGCTTGGACTGCAGATTTTCCTCTAAGCACACAACTTGATCCTTAAGGATTTCAATGTGTTTCTATAAAAAAAAAAAGGCTGTAAGCTGTCTTCATCATTGAATAAATGTCAAGTACTACCTCCTTTTCAGCCAACGACATAGTAAATTTAACAACATTTTCATGGGTTTCGTCCAATTTAGCCAGCAAAACTAGATTCTCCTCCTCCAGTCGTTCCTTTAACTCGATATGCTCCTTTGGAATGTGATAACTAATTTCTGTGGCTTGGGATGCTTGGCTCAGTTCTTTGACTTTTTCATTGAGCCTCTTATTTTCAGCGCGCAAGTCTGCGATATCCTGATGCAAATCTTCATTTTCTGCAAGCAGCGCACTTTGTCTCTTCTTAAGTTCGTCGATTTCAATCTGTTTCTTTTGCAACAGTGCATCATCTTGACTCGAATCTGCCGAACTTAACTGCTCAAGTTCTTGTGAAAGATATAACTCGGCCGCTAAAGCTGTGTCTAAATTTCTTCTCAATTCGTGTATCCTTTGAGTGTCCTGTTCATTCACAACAACCAACTGGGCATAGCGTTCTTTTAATTTCATATACTCATCTTGTAGGTCTTCATATGATATTGAAGTAATGTCCAGTGGTTCGTCCATCGCTATTACTTTTCTTATTTATTTTTAAATGTAATATTTCTTGCTTTTACTGCCGGCGGTGGTTGAGGTTCAATAATTTCGTGACAGTTTGCATAGTTTTTTTCAAAATAAGTGAAGCCAACCTTGAAGTGAAAAATATAAACAACCGCTTTGAGTGACCTCTGTGTCTCGGAAGGGGAAAATATAATTTCCCTAAGAAAGTTCATGGAGAATGTTGTTTGAATCGTGAAACTGTCGTAAATTATCATTTATATTTATTACATTGAATCCTTTCAATTTTTAATCAAGGAGTAGACTTTCGAACATGACACCTTGTTTGAGAGCGACAGAAATTATACAGAAACCAAACTTCCCTCTACAAAAGTGTGCATATTTCTCTCGGCAGCAGTGTGTCTGTATACCAAAACCAGTGCTTCTTGTGTTCCTCAGTGGATAACAATGCAGGGTGAAATATTAGCAGTTTTGGAAAAAGATCAACAAAACGCCTCATCAGTTCAAACATTTCAATCGGATGATTTAATCGAAAAACTTAAGCTTCTCAACTATGAGAAGCTCCTGCTGAAGGACATGAAAATGAAGCCTCTCACTCGATTTTACTTCATCAAATCTGTTAATCCCGGTGAGCAGTTCTTCATGTTTACATCCATATGTGCATGGCTGTTGCGGAAACTTGGTAAGAACCTGGAGCAACCGCAGGAATTCGATGATCCCAATGATATCATAGGAAAGATCTTAAAAATACTCCAGGAAATTGTAAGAAATAACATACTAAATTATAATTGCGTTGTGGATTAACATATCCTTTTCAATCTACAGGACATTTCAATTGATGTACCCACTAGCAAATTGATGCAGGGAGCCGGACCTATTTGTTTGTTCATTCTCGATTCCTTAGCAACACAGGCCGTCAAGGTGTCACAGGTGGGTACTTTAAAGTGGAAAACAAAGGGACAAATGTTGAAAGGAAATTTAAGGGAAGCATTTCCAATAGGTGGCGCTACACCAAATTCGAATTTTGTGCATAATCCGTTCTATGTTTTAACACTATTTTATGAAAACTGCCAGAGTGGATGCAATCCTGTGGTATGAAGTCAAGTAAGGAAAAATAAATATCAGGTTAGACAAAGAGACTTTACTTACTCGCTATCGACTTAGAAGATTAAAGTTCATACTGAGACAAATTTTTGGAAAAGAAACCACTGAATTTAAAGCGCCAATTAAGACACGTATCCTATCAAATCAAAATGCGCCAGAGTTTAAAGCGCCAATTAGAGCACGCATCCTATTCCATTGTCTTTGAGAATTTGCGCTATAATTAATTTGTCACATTTATGGAATCTGGGATCATGGGTAACTTGCAACAGATTCCATAAGAAAGTGCAGACTTATGACTATTACCGGAGTTGAGGTTGAATATCGCAGTGTCAATTGGAAGCTTTGAATAGTAAGCGAAATAATTGTTGCTTTGGCTTAGCGAAGCGTATTCCTCACGCAATGCGATCGCGCACTTAAGGTAGATTCAGAGAAGACTACGATTGGGATCAGAAAGGAGTCGTAGCTGGATTGGTAAAGAAACAAATATGCTTTGTAGATTGTAACTCAGACGATCATTAGAAGCGAATATTGCGTTGCGGAAGACGTTCATGATTCACGCACTTTTTAATGTCCTTTCAAATCCTTTGTTTTTTTTTGCAGATTTCTTTAAAGCATCATCACATAAAGCAAGAAGTGGAAGCTGCCCCTGAATTTCTTGAAGACAATGCCGAAATCATTCTCGAGAAACTAGATGATGAACAAAATGCAGCGTTTAGTGATGACAGTGACGATGGAGGTAACTCACTTAAAGATCTGAATTGGTTTTCAAATCAAAACTCCACAAATAAACCCAGCAACAATTTGAATTACGGAGGAGACAATTTTACTGAACACGAAATTTGGCGTCTAGAATTGGAACGAGTGCTACCGCAACTTAAGGTTGTGGTTAAAGCTGATTCCAGAGATTGGCGCTCTCATCTTTCTCAAATAGAGCATCTTAAGAAGAACATCGATGGGGTTTGTACAATCAAATGCATAAAGTTTAGAGCACAGATCAGTCCCACCATTTATCGCAGATCGCAGATGACACTCAGAGTCAACTAAAGAAGCTGTACAATGAATTCACATTCAATTTAGACAAAATCGAGAGTCGTGAAAAGCACTTAAACAACGAGCTGAGCAGCCTCATCAAGCAGTTTAAAGAAGTATCGATGGAGTTGACCAGCGTGCAACTGGCTAGCAAACAGATTCAGCAAGACTCCGAGACGCTGACAACAGAATTGATGGCAGTGGTACAGGAGAACGACAACAAAAAACTCAAAATGGAGCAACGTGGTCAAATGATGTCCGATGGAAGTATGATTTTTGGGCTTCGGAAAATCAAATTCTACAAATGTGTCTTTTCTTTTAGGCTCAGTGATGGTCATAAAGAAGGCAATTTCAAAGCTGAAGGAGGACATTTCCCACTTGAACCTCGAGATCGGTCTCCTGCTGCATGCCTACGATCAGGACATCATAAGACAATCGTCCTTGTACAGTGAGATATAGGGCTGCAGAAAATAAAAGATGTTTGTATTCCCACAATCAAGTTTATTTTACGTCGTATTTATTTGCTATTCGGCTAAATGCATTAATTTTTCATTTGAAAAAATTCGTGGTTGCGATTGGAGTGTCGTTCGTAATTGTTTATTAATTTGTTCGGAAAACGATAAATAATAAGAGTAACAGTAAAAAAAAAAACATATAACGACAATTTCATTTGTTTTTATTTTTAAGTTCCTAGAATGTTTACTGTAAATCTTTCATTTGTTGCTAGACCATTCCCTTGTTCTTTCCCTTCCACGAGTTGTAGGACTTTTCCGACCCCGAGCTCAAATGTCCTGTCAAAAAAAAGGCGATTGTAAGAACGAACACTACAAAAATGATATCACACGCAGGCGTTACCTTTGCTAGATTTTTTCGGTCTATCTTGGTTTGAACCCGACTGGGGCGGGGGGGAGTATGCTTTGTAACTACTTGATCTTGATCCAGATCGGTGTGTACGTTCACGTGGACTAGGTGGCGGACTAAAGTCGGTTTCTGTATCGTAATTAGACAATTCAGGATTATAGAACCTATCTGGGGAGTAACGGTAGGAATGCCGGGGCGGAGAATAGGTATCTCTCCAATGACCACGGCTATTATCGCGAATTTCATCTTCATCGTCGTCGTCCTCAATAGGTGAATATCTATGCATGTGAGGCGCTCCTGGAGGCGGTGGAGGTGACATAAGTCGACCCATGGGCGGTGGTCGCATCTCTCCAGGCGGAATGAATGGTGGCATTCCCATGAACGGTGGTGGTGGTCCCATAAACGGTGGTGGAATAAATGGAGGGGGTGGCAGCCTACCCAACATTGGAGATCCGGGTGCTTCCATATGTACCGGAGATGGCGCATTATTCATTTCCCCAGGTGGTAGATTGATATCCACTAGCAAAGGCAAAGAGAATTTGTAGAAGTTGTTTACAATGTTTGCCGAGGGAACTTACGATTATTGTCCTTGGTAGGATTGCCACCCACAATTGCAGTCAATTTCCTACGCAAAGCTGTAGCGTCTGATCTTGCTTCTTCGTATTTCCTCTCAGACTGTCGGGCAGCTAACCACGTTTCGTGGGCACGATTTTCAAGAGTTCCAATTTGTGCTTTGTGAGCTGCAAGTTGCGCCTCTATCTCTGCCCGCAGAGAATCATTTTGTGACCTGAAAATAACAAGATTTTAATGGCATACCAATGATTGGGGAATGGGGAAACTCTTACTTCAGTGTTTGTATTTCTTCTTGCATGCTGGTCAACCTGTCAACGGTGCTGGTTGTTTCACCTTGCTGCTTAAGCCACATTGCCTCTTTCAAACTCAATTCCCTGAAAATAAGCATTTCGATCGTTAGAGCGAGTCCAAGTCTTTGGTATATGGGTCTTGTACTTTTGCAGTTGATTCTCCTTGTCTTTGAAGTAATTTGAGAGTACTTCCAGTCGTGTTTGGGCTTCCAACTTATCCTTCTCCGATTGATTGAAATCGTGCTTAAGCTTCTCAACCTCGTCGCTGAAGCTGCGTACCTGCTCTTCTAGTAGTTTTCGAGCATCCTAAATACCAGGAAAACATTAAGCAAGATCTTGTATGCGATTGGGTGAGTTTGGGTTACTGATTCGGTGTCGAGCTTCTCCTTGAGTGCCGCACGTTCACGCTGAATGTCCAGTAGTTGTGCTTGCACGTTAGCCACATCGATTATTTGCGATACCTTGATGTTAGGATCCCTCTTCACTGTCTTCAGACATTCCTCTAAAGCCTTCAAATAAATTCCATTAAGAGTGAACGACAGATTCGGGTGTAAACAAACCTCAACTTTGGCAACACTTGTTTGCCACTTTCTGTGCTCCTCATCGAACTTCGTTCTTAGACCAACGATGTCCGCTTGGAGTCGCTTTATTTCGGCGTTCTTTCCCTCCAGAGCTTTGGTAATGTCCTGTTCGAATTCGGTTTTCATCTCATCCAACTTTGATGTCAAAGCATTCTTTTCGGCTTCCAATTCGTCGTTGTCCTGCTGAAGTGAGGCTATTTCTCCACCGAACCGTGCGTTTTGCTCGGCTAACATCAGTTGCAGTTCACTGTTTTCACGGCTCTTATCAGCAAGAATGGCGTTTATTTCTAAGATTGTGTCTGTAAAAAGATAATTTCGTTTAATTACTTGCACTATGCATTGAAATTTTTAAGTTTAAAGAAAATGTACGTTGAATGAGTGCAAAATGCACAACCCTCCCCACTTAAATGAGTCAAACGAAAGTGAAAGTACGAATTATCATTTATATGTCGAGTGAAGACTGCGTTCAATGAAATTATTCTTCTATCGCTGTCTACATTTCCCGCCATTTTCTATTACACGATAATGGAAAATGTGTTGAAAACAATTTTATGCCTTAATTGTTGGAATGAATCGTTTTGTTTTTGTATGAATATGTCTTAAGGCGTCCATATTCATGGAACGCGATCAGATATCAAGTCTCCAAAATAAGCTACATGTCCGCAAAAGGCTTAAGGCATAGGTAGGATCACAACAGATCCGGTGTGATCCCATACGGAAAAAGAGTCCCTATAACCCTTAAACTACTCAAAGTTATTCACAAAGTTCTCCATTTAGAGAGAGAGAGCTTCGCATGAGCAAGGGAGGTGAGACACTATTTCCATTTCCTCAAACCTGCTGACACGAAATAAGACCAAGGTGTGTTCTAATCACTGATCTGCCTAGTATGATTAGGCTCGATGCACTGATTCGGTTAATTAATGGAGCACAGCTGAAGAAACTGTGGGATGGTGGGGTATGAGTGTATAAGTTAGTTTCGCCTTGTATAAATTAATTCGCTTTGGAAGTTCCAGAAATGGCATAGGGCGACGGTATCCATTTCGTGTGTGTATTGTAGTACTTAGCCACATCGTCAGGAGCCAGGTAATTTGAAAACAAACATTTGAATTACTTGGCATGGCTTTAGGATAACACGTTGTTCTTAGGCCAAGAGAGAGCGTCTTTGATTGCCATTGTTTTAGCCTTCTGTATACTACAGTTAATTGAAAAACTGACCCATATGTACACACTAAGGTCCCAAAAGTTAATATCGTCAATTGTCATCGATGCATCTGTAAAACAACGCAGTGGGTCATACAACGACTATCGACTCTCCGTCGGTCCCAGAAAAAGGTTGATTGAGAAAATGTTCTCGAAGATGTGCTTAAAAGGTGTACAAATAGAGAAGTAAAAGAAGAAGGACGTGTTGACAGACACCAATCACTTCTGACAAACATTTGATTGGCCTGGCGTGGCTTTAGAATAACACGTTGTTCCTAGGCCAGGGGAGAGCGATTACAGTACATTGAAAACCACACACTGAGGTCCCAAGAGTCAATACTGTCTATGTCATCGATCCATCTCTAAGACTACGCAGTGGATCATGCAACTCAATCAGTCCCAGAACAACGCTGATTGAGAAATTGTTCTCGAAAATGTACTTAAAAGGTGTAAAAGTAAAGAAGCAGAAGGAGAAGGACGTGCCGACAGACACAGTTTCCTGGGGTTTCCTGGTGAAATTTGTGACTTTCAAGTTCTCCTTGGTAAGGAACTCCTATTCTTTCATTAGCACCAATATCCTATCAGATAACAACTGGAAACGTGCGTAGGGATCAACGTCTTCCTTCCTTCTTACCTTCTCAACTTTCTATCATTGAATTTCGAACGTTCAACTAACGCATCAAACTTATTTCCCATTGAAAAAAAATTAACAATAAAAATTACATGTTGAAATGAAATGAAAATCATTTCGATGCTAATTTCCTGCAGTTTTTACTCAGCCGAAATTTGAAATTCAATCATGATATAAAGCGTTTCAAATTCAGCAGAAAAAAGCGATAGACGGCTTCAGAATCAATGAGGCATATCGATCAGTTAAGAGAAGGTGCAACAAATGAATTGTAGACTTATCTCTGGACTCCAGATTACCATTCGTATTGAATAGAATAGCATTCTTTCTGCTCCAATGAACACCCTCATGCGTCGCCGCGGTTCAATGAACGACCAACCTCAGTTAGTGGAATGATTTTTGGACTTACTTTGTTGCTCATTCAGTTGCCGTTGAAGTTCCTCAACACTACTGATGATAGACTCATCCCCACTCTGATTGTTCAGAAGTTCAGACACAATCTTGTTTAGTTCCAGTCCAGCTTCTGCAGCATTCTCCAGTTCCTGCAAAAACCAAATTCCTCTAAAATGTTTAACCAATCGTTTGCACACAAATTCTTACTTTCTCAAGCGAAACAACTTGCTCCTCTAGCTTGGCTTTGGCCTCTTCACAATCTTCTAACTCCTTCTTAATCGCGATTACCATGTCGTTTGAGCCGAATGAATTGTTTTCGATGCTTGCCAATTTGTCGCACGTCTCACCAAGATCATGCTTCAAAATTGAAGTTTCTTTGCTTGATGCCAGTAGGCTCCGTTCAACGATGTTCAATTTGGCAATCAGTTCGTGTTCCCTGCGGCATTGAGATATGCAATAATAACCGAATGTGAAAATTAAAGTAGCTGTAGCGGCGATGACTATACATGCAAGCACGTCAAACAGTTCCAAAACTTTCTTCGAGATTCCCGCAAGGAAGTCGATGTGTTCAGTCTCGTGATAAATCGAAGGTGGTTTCGATGCGCAGTCAACGTCTTTTTCGCAGTATTCCTCTGGGACAGACGCCTTTGGGGACGGAATATCGTCGGATTGCTTAACGTCGTTTTTGGGGAATAGGATTCGCTCAAGCTCGTCATTGAAGTCAGCGGCAGGTGTAGGATTGTTTGTGGACTCCTGTGATGGGAGGAAACCTTTGACTGTGCCTAGAATCGTCTGGAACAATCCAACTTGCTGAGGGGGTTGAGGTTGTGCGGCTTTTGGTGTTGCAGCTGTAGGTATTGCGTTTGGATTTGGTGTTGTAACGTCGAATTCCAACGGGTTGTTGTCGCCAATGTCAAGATCGGAAACCGTTGTTGCCGGTGGCACTGCTGTTGTCTCTTCTTTCTCTGCTGGGATTTCATTAAGTTGTTTTTTCGCACTATCTGCAAGCCGGTTAAGATTGAACGGCGGTATACCACTCGGGGCCTTAAATGGTAAGGCACTTGGTGGA
The DNA here is from genome assembly GCA_944738645.1 of Eristalinus sepulchralis. Lineage (NCBI taxonomy): Eukaryota > Metazoa > Arthropoda > Insecta > Diptera > Syrphidae > Eristalinus > Eristalinus sepulchralis. Next base: position 1,811,323 of record OX122883.1, read on the forward strand.
GTGGCTTCAATGGTTGTATCGATTGTTGGTTCTGTTTGGAGCTTTTCTGGATAAGCACCTTCAGGTTGTGCTTGGACTGGTGAATCACTATATTTCTTAGGTTCCGTTTCTGATGGTTCGAAGATTGTTGTGGGGACTGACGAATCACTGTCTGTTTTAATTTCAACTTCTGGTGGTTCAGAGGTAACTGTGACGATTCTCTCCGTGTTTGACTCGGGCACAGCCACAGCAGGAATGGTGTTGGTGTTGACATCGAGGATATCACTCTCTATGGGCTTTTCTTTCTGTTTTAACTCGGATGTAGTTGGAGGCGCTGTCGTTGTTTGGTCAATCACTGACACAGTTTCAACCCTGAGCGGAGGCTCTGTTGTATCGAGGTTTTCAGATGGACCCGCTTGTTCGTTGGGAACTGCACTATTTATGACTGTCGCTGTTTCTTCAACTTTAACATCCTCTTTTGGCAGTGTCGGAATAGCTGCAGAGTTTTCCAAATTTCTGTCACTTTCCTCCGGAGTGTCATTCTCTTTATTGCTTTCTATTACTTCTGCACTGTCAGAAGGCACGTCGTTTGCAACACTATTGGAATTGATAACATCGACTTGTGATGCCTCGGATGACGGACTAGGTGTTGGAGCACCAGTCTCTGCTTTCACAGCCTCTACGGACTCATTACCTGCATCGACCTCCGAGGCAACCCCACTGAGTACTGGAACTTCATTCTCTGATATGTTTGTTAATTTTTCGTCAGAAACAATAGTCGGTGTGTTAGTAGTTGACGTTGGCTGGCTTTCATTTGTTGAATCAGGCGTCGCTGAAATTCCGGCAGATTGAACACTTTGAGGCGCAGTATTCACATTCAGAGGAACTACGTTGACTGATTGCGTATTGACTCCTTCGTACTTTATATCTGCAGTGTCCGTACTCACTGGTAGTGGATCGATTTTATCTGATATTACTTTGCTAATCACTTCCTCTTTAGAATCGCTCTCAGATTTCTTTTCTACGTCTTCAGAATCAGTCTCGGACTTCGCTTCTACGACTTCAGTCTTCAAATTGCTTTTAATTTCAGGTTTTATTTCCTCTGTCGGGCTATCTGTGAATGCATTCGGGGGCGGACTGATTGGGACTTCTGATTTCTTATCGCCTTCACTTTCTGTTTCGTTCTTCTTATCATCTAACTCGATTTCACCTTTCAGTGGAACGATCTCTATTATCTCCTCATAGAAATCTTCATCATCGTCCTCATCCTCTTCATCATCCCCCTCATCGCCATCCTCCTCGTCTCCATCCAAAGACAGATCCGTTGCCGAAGAGCTTTTGTTTGTCGATTCCGTTTCAACATCCTCCACAATCCCCTCGTCGTCATCAATGTCCACAACGGTCGGCTTTTCTTCTTGACCGACATCTGTTGGTATTTCTGTGCCATCAACGACCTTCACCGTTGGTGACGGAACCACGTTTACGACACTCTCCTTCACATCAATCTTTTCACCTGGATTTGTGGTAATTTCTTCCTCTTTCACTTCGGACGAGAGTGGAGTAGTTGTCAAAGGTATTGCCCCTTCTTGTATCTTCTCCGATCCTTTCAGTTTTGATTTGTTTCGCTTGGGCGGCGGTATTTCAGGTACACCTTTCACCAGAGATCCCATGTTTGTCAATACTTTGTACTCTTGGATGAACATTTTTGGTACGTAGCCATTTTTTCCGTCGATTTCTGCACCCCAAAGGGGTGAATCGGAAGACTTCGATTTTATCTTGACTTCAGCGTTTGCTTTAAATGACAGAACGCCATCCTGTAGTGGAGCATAACTTCGAATACTTCTTGCTAATGAGATTACACCTGAGATGTTGAAATTTTCATTTAATTCGTGTTAAACACCATCCAATTCCAGTGACTATAACTTACCTTGGCATTTCTCATCCGCACACAGGCGTTCTTCTGAGATACTAAGGGTTTGTACAATCAATATGAACAAAATTAAAATATTTATTTCACTCCTAAACTTCATCATTTTACATTGTATTCCTAATTTATTAAATACAATAGTAAATATAATTCAAGCACTCAATCGCCACATCACAAGCAAAATTGAAACTTCGAATGTTGCCCAACCTGTAGAGTGACACTTCTGACATCAGCTGTTGTAGCCCTCTGGTGTTTGGTGTCTGTATTCTTCTTTTCCAGGGTTGTTTCTGGTTTTTGATGCGTGTTTAAATGAATAATTCAAATAAATTTGTTTATTCCACTTTGACCGTTATGCGATAATTGATTGGATCCATATTATTGAATGAATAATCAAATTATGCGGAATTCAGAACACTTGTTACATTCAAAATCGTAGTACTGATGATTAATAGATTTATTTTTATTTTCAAATACATATCATTAGCATGTGATTTAGTCGCTTAAATATTCTTCTGCTAAGCCAAACTGGAGCCTATAACAGAAACAGACATCGTTCGAAGACCTAGAAAGCATTTCACATATTTAAATGGTGATCAATATTTTGGCGAGTACGGCGTTGACGTCAATGCGAAGAAAATTTTCCGTCATGGATGTGGCTCTTACGTAACTTCAAAATGCACCATCTATCAAGGCAAATGGGCGTTTGACAAATTAATGGATCATGTGACCATAAAGTATCCCCACAACCATGCATATTGTGGTGTCTTAGACCCTGAGGGTAACTATCTGAGGGGAGTTTACGACTTTGGGGATTCTTGCCGCGTTTGTGGAAGTTTCAAAGAACCGTCAGGTTTAGTATTTCATGATTTTAATAATACGGTGTGGAAAGCGGAACTGATGGGTAACAGCATTCTGGTGACAAATAAAGCAAATGTTTGAAATTGGAAAGTAATAAATAAGTGTATATGTAGAATGTGTCTTCGAATTTTATTTTTTATATTTTTTCTTACGTATCATTTTTCATACTAAATTTTGATTCAGAGGCTTTCTTAATTGCTGACAGATATTCCGTCTGAAAAAGTGTAAGTCGAAAATTAAATGTTTAAAAATAATGTGGTATTTTTTAACATTTAGAAATCAAATCTATGATGGTCATTCAAAAACGTGTAAATATTTGTGAAATTCTTTGACTTTCAATGTCCGCTAAAGCGTGGGATTCCTATTGATTTAGAGGCAAACAAGTGTTCTTTGTTCTGCCAGTCCCGTTGTGTTAAATCCAATATTCCACGTTGAGTACGACATCGAATTTAAGTACTTAAATATAAACTCGTGCCAAGCATGCTGCTATTCTCTCATGAGTGGAAAAACCAACAGTTTTAATACTAAGGAAGTTCCTTGCTGACAATTAATACTTTGGGTGGAGCCCTGAAAATCATAAGAGGCGATTTTTTGGGAATTGAACCTTTGACCTCAGGCGCTGAAAGTGACGCACCTACCGTCTACTACATCACGCCCTTACTGGAGTTGAATATTGGCGACATATACATATGTATGTATGTATGTTAGACTCCGCCATTGAATATTGGTGAAGTATACAAATATGGATCATCATCATCTTCGAAAATTGAGGCCATGTGACTTTTTGTCAAATGGTCTTTTGTCACACCAGCATTCAAAACGACAAGAGACGAGATGAGAAATATGGTAAACAAATCAACTCATAATTTTGTTTTAACATCATACCCTTTTAGTTGTGCAGAAAGGGTCTGAAATTACCTTTCGAATTGTTTAATACAAGTCGTATTGGATGATATTGATATTCACCATATTAATGCTGGTGTTTCCCAGAGCTACGTTTTGTCGTCGATACTCTTGTTAATTTTTATAAATGATCTCCTGTCGGTCACTTCTAAACCAATCCACTCCTTCGCTAATGACATACCATCAGCCTTTCATATTCGTTCCTTGGCTCTAGACCTTTTTCGGCCATATGTTAGGCTCATTAAATTCCAATCCTGGCGGCATAATTGATTGGGGTAAGAAGAGTAGAGTAGAATTTAAATTATGACCCGCTGTCTACTGTCACTCAAGCGTCATGATGATTGGCTCTAGCATTGCTAAAACCGACTTATTGTAATACTAATGCTGCGAAGACAAAATGTTACGTCTTTATCACTATTTTATCGCTATTATAACAAAAAATGCTGTAATGAGTTAGGCAGTTGCATTCCCTCCCTTCAAGAATTTACCCGCAATACACACCTCCCTAGGAATGCCCACCCGTTGACCCTTAAGCCCACCGTCGGACAGTTTAGTTTAAAGACTCGTTCCTAAGTCGTACCACACGAATATGGAATGCCTTTCCCAGCTGAACTTTTCCCCCTCATTACAATCCACAGCCATTTAAAACCAAATGTGCACCCGTACCTTCTTTCCATCTCTTCCTCTATCCCTTCGGCCCGTGCTGTGTTTTGACTCCGGTTACTGAAGGGTACTAAATAATCCCTTTAATTTGCGCGAATTATAAAAAAAAACAAAATGACTATGAATAAGAGCCGACGCACGAAGAACGATCAGTGGCAAATACCTTGCCTCGGCATTAGGGGCCACCGCCAAAAACATTTCAAATCACAAAAAAGTGGGTAAAACTCAAGGGGAAGTCCTGCTATTACTGCCATATTTCCGTTTGTTGGCACGTGTATATTCAGACAAAAAATGGTTTGACTCGTAGATAGCCTCAAAAGATAAAGGAGGCTTCAACAAAACCCACCAATGGGTAAAAGTGATCATAAATTTGCAAAATTGACATTTAAGCAGAAACTGCATAGCGTGAACGTTTCTTGAAACTTTGGATCGTAATCGCAAGTGTAATTACGTTCTACATAAGGTAGGTACGAAGAATGTATTCTCGACAAATTGGGTATAAAAACTATAACTGAAGTCACAGTCACTTACTCGTATTTAAGATATTCTTCAATTCATTATTATTTAAAGTTGCCATGTCAGATATTCTATTTTATGCTGAATATCTATGTGCCCATTGCAATTTACGAAAGGCTCAAAGCAATGATGTTTCTTCTGCAATTCTACCATACAAAATTGCATTTTGTCATGTAAAATCATTCATCGGTTGAGAATAGCAAGTGGAAACTTTTCACAACAAGTGTGAATCACAGATGGCCAGAAATGAATAAGATTTTAAAAATCAATTATTTTCATGTCTCAGTTCTGTAATACATTTTGCGGTTATGACTTCAACTCTGAAATCATGAAATCAGCATCTTAGAAGTCTTTAATTCCATCAGTCTAATGATGATATATAGAAACTAGTTGAATAAGAAAAAAAATTAATTTGGAATTAAACGGAAGATATGCTAGCAACATTTTTCGCTGAAGTTTTTGCTAGTTTAACTAATTTTTTAAAGTTTTTCGTACTTCAAACATTGTCGTTGATGTATTGGAGAATGCCATACAAGTCCGAAAGAACAACGGATTTTTATATCGTTGATAGTTGATAGTTGATCTCCTTTTTTTTCTTACAACACCGTAAGTCTTCAGTGGAGACGTAACCATGAGTAAAGACAAAGGGGATTGCACGATCGTGGATCGGTCGATGATGAGATCAAACTTGGAAAGTCTCTGCGGTATGTCTGACTTTTGGTGTTCTGGATTCCTGAAAACAGAGACATTCGAGGAAACTGTGAAGTAAGAGATAGCAATCAAGAAGGATTGTGGAATACCGCCATAGCCAATGAAGACCTCTGAGTTAAAGATATCAGAGCTAGCAATCAGGAAGGTTTGTGAGGTATGGAGAAATCTAAGCTTCTCCTGGTATACATATAAGGCATGCGCAATGCCAAAAATGGATACACGGAAAACCAAAGCCACTGTCAGCCTAAGTAGAAATAAATTACATAAACTATGGGACATTGCGCAATGGGTAAGCAAGCTGCAGGTCTAAGTCTTTCACATAATAATTGAGTGACACCACAGCCCACAAGGGACCAGGCTCTAGCTTCTGCATCAACTGCTTGTGTTGTGCGTGCTTTTATTCTTTCACGAATAGAGGGGGTCTACAGTTTTTTGCTGGCTTCAAACGGCGAGATCTGAGAAACTTTTCATAGACAATTCTCTTTGAGTGTTGTAAGCGGCTCGTAAGAGGTGATGCCGTGAAAAAATCAGAGGTGTTCAGTCCAGGAATCGAACTAGGGTCTTCTACGTGTGAATCGACGTATTATGTATCCACTGCGCAACGGTGACCGCAACATTACGACTATCGCAAAGGAGGAGGAAACAATGTAACATCCTCTACAGCTATCCTTAAGTTGCCTGGAAACTATCTTTATCGACGTACCAACAAACATATTTTGATATTAATGTTATCAAATTTCTGTGTAGAGATGTGAGCTCAGTTTAAGTCAATTTAGAAGATATAATGAAAGTTATCAAACCCACTTACATGTATTATTGTACACCTAGTCAATACACCCAAACCTAATCTCACTCTAAGCGACCATTAAATCTGTCTCCCTTCCCTTGAACATCCATCATCTGCACTCCTATGTGCTCAGCGAACTTTATATGAAAATTGACTTCATTCAGAAGTCACCTTTTCAAAAGTTTTGCGATTTCCAAGGACCTAAAGACTTACATTCAATTGTCTTCGGTCTTAAGATTGATTATAGAGATTTATCTAATCAAAGTCTTCAAAAGGAATGACGACTTCAATGGTTTAAGCCATACTTAATAATAATAAGTTATACAATTTTTATTAAACAAATGAAAAGTGGCAAAATTCAAATGTGAATATTTAGGACAATGATTGGAGAATTATCAGAGAAACAACTTAAAAACTTTATACATTTGGGGATCTTCTCCAACAGTTGGTTGTTCTCACATACATATATCGACTCTTGTGTAGATTAGGGGTGACAGTGCGTTCGTAGATCTTGCTTACTCTTCGCTCACACCAGTAAAGCAAATAAAAGAACAAATCACCGCTGCATGATACTGGACTGCATAGAGAGAGAGATTACAACCAATTGTCTGGGAGCTTAACATGTAAGCTAAGGAGGTTTAACTATGGAATGACATAACGAATTTAGTGCCCTTCGAAAGTGGTTGTTTATCACTCCAGACCTAACTCGCCATAAAGTTTTTATGTTTCGAGAAAATCAGAATTATTATGAACTAGAGATATTGTCCCGAATTTGTTTTTTCCCAGGAAAAATGTCGTACGGAGATACATTCGCACGAAAATTATTCTTCGCCCGAAGCTTGCAGTGCCTGTTTACCACTGCAATCCAATTAAATTCCAACATTACATACAGAAGAGGTCATTGTAATTTATTTTGCAAGTAAAACTCGCATCTGAACATTTCCCATCAAAATTTCGCAAAGTGCTTTGATTGGGGACAAACTTGCGTTGTTCGTGTATATTTTCACTTCCCAAGCCTATAAAAAACGATAGTTATCTTAACAAATTGCTTTATCTTCAATAAGTTTTACGAAGAAGTGTATGTTCAAAAGCAGCGTCTTACTGCAATTGATTAAAATATTTAATTGACAGATAAACACACTTTCGTATCATTTCGCAGCGAGGCGTAGGCCGAAATCTACCCATTACCACAAGAAAGACACCATTTTCTGCTGGACAAAAAAAAAAAATGATTAAAGATTGCAAAAAAGATACTGACGCACATATCTGTGTGCATATGTTGGAATTCTTTTATTTATTTATTTGCGTTTTTCTTGTTTACCATATTGAACGGACACGAGCTTTGGCTGTGCCTTGAAGTTTTTATCGCTTTGCAATATCTCTCGAAATTTCCATTTGATTTAATGTATAAGTAGGTGTAGGAAATGATGTTGTCCATCCAAACGATGCCAGATTCAATTTGTTTCTAGGAAATTAAAAACTCCTGGGAGTGTACGCAGCCGTAGGCGGAGCACGTGTATGAAAATCTCAAGTGCTACAAGGTTCAAGCAGTGATTTGAGAGACAAAAAAATAAATACGAGGTACATAGGATTTCTAGGTTTGTACACTAAACTATGTAAGACCATAGTGAACTGAAAAAAATAATTTGTATAGTACTCGATATGAAATAATTATGCATTCTATGTAACAATTGAGATTCTCCTTCTGAATCTTAAATGTTTCCAAAATTTAAAAATGGCGAACAATTTCATGCAGTTTTAATTTCTAGTAGGAAACAAGCAATTTATTGTTCCAAAAACCAAGAAATTTCAAATGTGAATGCAATTGTGGTTTTGCGGGAAGAGAGGCACCATTTTGAACCTCAATGAGACGCTTTCTAGATGCTCTTAAGGCAACGTCAGTAAATCTAAAGAAACGTCTTTTTGCGCCAACCTAAATTGCTTATCAGGTAAACGGGTAAGAACAGAACTTATAGAAGTCTTAAAGCCCAAACATATTAATAAACATATTGAGTGGCACTGCAGGGCATAAAGGACCAGGAATAGCTTCTACAACAACTACTCGTGTTATGCATGCTACTGTTCTTCACGAGTAGAAGGGACCTACAGTTTTTTGCCGATTCCGAACGGCATGATTTGAGAAGCTTCTCATAGACAATCGATACTCTTTGAGTGTTGTCAGAAACTCGAAAGAGGTGGTGCCGCGAAAAAATGCGAGGTGTCCCGTCCAGGAATCAAACCTAGACCTTCTGCGTGTAAATCGACGCACTTACCCACTACGCCACGGCGACCACAAACATATTAAAAGTACGGGAATACTCGTAAGTATGAACTTTAGCAAAATAGGCTTTACGCAGTAGCTGTGTGCACAATGGCCAATAAACCTTAAAACCCATCTAATAATGATGTATTTAACTTGGCAACTTTGTTCACTAATGTGCACTTAATTGGGTGAAATTTAAATTGCTTCTTTCGTACAGAATGTCACTAACTGCAAGTGGCTGTTTTTCGCTACATTTTGACAGGCGAAATAATTCTTGTAAGTAGGCAAGCATTTAATTTTAGGAGTCTTTTTTTATTGATTTAATTTGGTCGTTTCAATTAAAAATTGCTACCGAAAATGCAATACGTTAAATCGACATAATCATTTATTACCTTCCCCTTTGTTAAAGTAGCCAATTGCAGTGATGAAATCGGTAGGAAACAATTCATGTCGACAGTGTCAACTCGAAGTTTCATTGCCTTCGACTTAAGTTGGCGCCAATTTTCGTGGTTAAGAGGGATAACGTGAGGCGGAGTAATTCAATTTCAGAGTTGAACCCTTTTTCCAGATGGTTTTGGATGATTTAATCAACGGATCTATCAACACAGCCATTAAAAACTCCATTTAGTACAAACCGCATGGACAAAAGCTCAAACAAGTTTTGAAGCACAAATCTAAAATAAGACCTTTAGGATCAAGCCCTATTTCTGCTTTAGAGATGATAATATAAATTGCGGCACTCACAGCCTCTGATTAGCGACATGAAAGGAATTTGGACACTTCGCCAAAGGTTAAGGGAAATTGGTCTGACTGCATTTTAACACTTGTTTCTGAGGCTACCGTAATCTCGAAGTAACTTCGCTTATTCACGGTGAAAAAAACAATAGCCTTGGGTTCAGATGGTCTTACGGACTCAAATTGATTACTCTAGCAAACGAAAAGAAACTGAACTTTAGTTCTTAACGTGATATGTAGGGTTTCTGAATACACCTAATGTACTAATAAGTGCAGAGAATTTTGACTTTTTAAGTTACATCTGCAAGTGGAATGGAATAGGCAGAACAAAAGTGTTTGAAACTGCGATCACCGATTACCATAAAGAGAGAAGGCAGGGCTTATTTAGGTATAGGTATGTTGTTCGAAGTAGAGTACTCATAAGAGTACGCTTGCAATTATTAGCATCTAAAATCAATTCAAAGTCCAAAGAATATTTTAGAATATTTTGAATGTGACACAAATATTCGATCAACGACTGAGGTTTAGCCTACATATTCAATGTAAATGAAATAATCGCTTAGTTCCACATTGGTGCCAACATCGTCTTTCGATTTGTTCACATTTCCTCCTTGGATATAATCAAAAATTTAACTCAAATGTTACTGTATCGCCACGTCGAACATTGATTCAACAAATTTAAAAGGTGTTTGTTAACGGTCATGAACAGAAGCAGACTTCTCCATTTTGGTAGCAACACTATACGCCCATTTTAGATTTGGAGCGCAACATAGCCTTGTAGGAGTGGCTAAAGCTCATTAAATTGCCCAATGCGTGCTATACACAAGTTCTAATCTCTTCAACGATATCCCTCTGGCCCTTCGAGTAACCATTAGAAAAGCGGAAATTACTTAAACAGACCACCTTTGAAGGTGAACATTACCGAAACATGATAACTAAAATGTTTTATGACACATTGCAAAGTCATTTCGATACACCAGTATCAATAAACATTTTTTTTTCATACAATACAATCAAAAATAAAGATTAGAGAACGTTAGAAAATAGCAAAATGCGTGCAGTGGTCTCGTAAAATATACGCGGATATGAAACATTTCAAAACTATGTACGATTTGTAGTCAAAACAAGTGAACACGTAGGCCAATCTTAGGGGCAGTCAATGTAAGTCTTTACTTCCACTATTTGAAAGCTTAAGTCCCTAGCTTAAATCACATGCGAATGGAGTCGTAAGAAATGGATTGCATTCCCCTACATAATGACATGTACAGGGTTGGCCAAATTACCTCTTATTTGTAGATATACAATAAGCAAAATGAATTTTGTTCCATGTTTCAGTAGCAAGAAGAATCCGTCCCATTAATTATGAACTACAACATCGTGCAACTGGCGGCTCTGTCTTTCTTCGCAGTAGTTGACCCCAATTTTAAAAGACCTTGGCTATGGTTTTTAAGTCAGCGTAGCCGCCGAGATGATCGCTTTTCGCCAAAGGTCCTTGTCCAATTCAAGTCGCTCTAAGGTAAAAATTGAAAAGTGATGACAAAACGGATGGTACCAGGCACTCATTTGGACCTTGTAAGTGAGTTCTTTGTGCCGAATTCTCATCAAGTTAGTTCGTAAAATGTTGAGTTGTTGAGAGCTGTTGTTCTCACACTCCTGATCACAGTAGCCATATTCTTCTCTGCATACTGTACGTACCAATGTCACACATTTTTTGCGCAAACTATTTTTGTCTAACTATTTTGAAAAAGGAAACCCGCTGATTAGGCTAGGATTGAAATAAGTTTTCCATATTTTTCAACATTGTTCAATCATAAAACAGATCAGTTGAAGGAATTACCTAGATCACGTTGAGTTTGAAAACTTCTCTCAATTTTGAGACCTACGATCATATTGAACGGGAATTGATCTTTGGTCGAATTTACATGAATTACGAGATATGCAGTTGCCCCAATGGCGTATTCAGCAAGTGCGTAGGCGAGCTGTACTTTCTTTAATCTTAAATTCGGTATCTTTCGCTTCAGTCCTCGACAACACTTAGAAAATACTATATGCCTATTAAACGCTTTTCCAATTCTGCACACAGAGTCAGTCTTAATCTTGAGGTTCTGCACATTCTTCAGAGAACATAAGCATGGACAGAACAAATGTTTTTTACGAATGAATTTTGAACTGTAGCCCAGCCTAATTTGGATGTTTTCACACACGACGCCACAAAGGAACTACATACAGAGCACATTCTGACTTAGACAAACTCGGGTGGGTTGTTGTCGTCCCGTGTGATTTTTCATCCAAAGTTGGTAATCCTCGTTCAAATAACACTAAGCACAGTCAGTGAGCTTCTGCTTCGATTGGATATACGGGTCTTAAGCTCTCCATGTTGAAGTCTGGGAAAGGCAAGGAGACTAATTGGTATATAAATAATGAAGGGTTTGAATTTACTTGGTCTGCGAAATTTGAGGTGAGAGACCTGAGTCCATCTCGAACTGAAGCGCCAAAAAAGGAGGAGGTGATTCTGATCATAATGACATGCGCCTTATGAATTGTAGCTACATTCCCACCATTTTAAATGATATATACGATAAGTTCTTATAGGAACTAATAGGAAGTATGCGCAATAAGATGTTTCATTTTCTTGTCTTACTTAGTATTTTACAAATTCGTTTGTCTAACCTGTATCTTGTCCATTCGTAATCTTCGATTTATATAAATTCGGAATACTTTTCGTATGATACACTAAATTTAAGTGTGTATTTCTGTATTTTCTCATCGTCCTATTTCAAAATGTATAGAAACCGTAGACATCGTAAAACATTAACGGTCGAAGTTCAAAGCGGTTGAAGTACCAAGAATATTCAGGATTGTGGCCGCCGTGGTATAGTCAAAACTCCTTCAAGTTACTGGCAAAACTCAAGGACTAATCATTAAGTATGAAAAGGTTCCAAAACGCTTCACTACAAAGACGTTGGGTACTTTGTAGGGAAATAGTAGAAATAGGTTGTTGTCTTTGAAATCCATTCGAAAACTTCGCGTAATTGTAATTTGGATTCTCTTTGAATCATTATTTGCAGTTAATTAAGAAAATACTATTTCTTATAAGAAGTGGTCATTCCAATTGGAGTTGAACTCAATCTCATAAGAAAAACTGTAGCAAATGAACTTATAAGTACGTACCCAATTTTGACCATGAACAGACACCATTTGCATTTCGTTATTTTCGGTACAAATAAAGCTTAAATGAACTCTTAGATAACTCTGATTTCATGTAGATATCAGGGATAACTCTTTATCTAACTTCTCGACTTATTATATTTTGCAAAAATTCTTAAAAATTCTTGCTTGCATAAGAAGTAAAAGGATTGAAGATGGGTGCAGCAAACAGGATAAGAAGACAATTTGCATACTTTATTCAAAGGAGAAGGTGCAACCGAAACCCATGATATAACCTCTTATACAGTATCTTCAGTAGCAGTTGTATAGAATGATGCTTATAGTTCCCTGAACATCGCTTCAGTTCTTCACTATCAAGGACTATTAGTCTATGAATAAGAACAAAGACAAATCGGTTTTATATTATCATTATAATAAGGGGGGCATTGTTTTAGCTTTGGTCTTCCTTAACAAATTATACCATCTTTTGCTTTTTCTCGAAATAAACAGAAAGTGTTGTTGTCGTTCAGGATGCTTTCCTATTGTGTTGGAGAATTTTCGATAGAAACCTCCATAAACCCGCCTCAAAACTGCATTGAGCTTATGATTAAGTTTAAGTGTAATATATAATATTTGTATTTAGTGTAGGATAGAATAGATTTGACATAGGATGTCCAAACTGAATATAGGAATGTAGGAGTTCTTGCACATAGTACTAATTTGACGCGGGCCAGTCCAGTTTAAGAAAGAAGTTTGGGTAACCCTTTGACAGCATTTAGGTAAAGCATGAATCCTAATTCTCACCACACATTCAGGCACATAGTTTACATTATTTTGTTTTAACAAAATTAACTTCAATTCGAATCATTTAAAATGCTAGAAAATCAATTGCAACGAATGCAATTTCATTCAAGACTCCCACAGTCTGGCTTATATTCAATCTTTATTTTCTCTCGATCACGATAAGATATCAATCTTATCCACATGCCATCCTTAGGGTGAAATCGATATGAATAAAGAATTATAACCGGAAAGGAGACACGGTTACAAAATTCGATCTCTTGAACAAAGGGGAGGATGAATGAACTGAAAAAATACATTCGTATTTATTTTCGGATATTGTTACAAAAGGTTAATTGAATAAAAACCTTTCATTGAGTGTAGATATAAATTCATTCAGTCGTCGATTCACAATTTACATCTTCTGGTAGAAGCACTGGATTCGCGAAATAGGTTATTAAAAAAATAAAATAGTTTGATAAATTTTCGTTTGCGAGAACTTTTCATTTACACTTGATGCATCAACACTTATAGCGATAAATCATAAGGGTTTGTAAATATAAGCAAGGTAACATGTTTAACCAAATTGCGACACCCATTCAATGTCTGAGAAAACTCACGAAATTTTAAAAGAACAACTTTTTACAGTTTTTTTGGTTTCTTATGATTTCTTATGTCAGCTCAGTTAAGTCAGCAGAAACATCTTAAGCTTGATTTTTCATAAAAAGATGGTTAAAAATGGACACCATTGTAATAGTTTTAGATGTAGTTCCTGATTTATATTGTCAAAGATGTAGGCCGATGGCCTGAAAATTGAAAGAAGAGAAAAGCTTTAGCCTGGTGACAAACGTGCTGCAATAGTAAAATTACAACTTCAAACATTCGCCAAAAAGAATTATGTTAAATTTTTTGGGACCACAGTGGCACTCACGCACTGAAAGTTTCAGACTCGAATTCAGGACTTAACATCTTGTATTTTTCATTTTCTCGGCTCACATTACTCAATGAGTATCAATTTGTCTAACTTCCCTGTTCGGAGTCAAAACCACCTCTATTTATGATGGTAGCTCGTACAACAGGAGCAGTTGTTAAAGAAAATATAATTTGAACCTTTGTGGGCTGCATTGACTCAATGTTTAATTCTGAAGAAAAAAAGCAAAAACCACCGGAAACACGTGTTCTCAATAGTACTTGTCAGAAAATAAAAATAACTACCTGCAACGATATGAAATTAATCAGAAATGAGTGGTATACTGATAAGAAAAATGGTGAGCGGATTCGCCGCTAAATATGGTTTAAAAGGCTTGAAGCAAACTGTTGCGTATCTCTACTTAAAAAACAATTTCCGAGACTAACTTAATTTACAATTTACAATAGACAATTTAAGTTACACTAAAGGGAAAGAAATCAAATATCACTCCATCAATCTATAAAAATCTTTTAATCAAACAGCTTACATTTTCTAATTAATGTGGTATTGAAAAGTGTACACAAAATCAACAAAACCATTCATCTCTGAGTGATATTTATTCAAATAAAACAATTCTGAGTAGGGCATTGGTTCTTGAGCAACTACTGGTGTTGTAATTGCTGTATATATCAAGAGTATTTTTAAGGTTTTAATACATTTTTTTATGTTATTCTATTTCAAGTATGTGCTAGACAAAAAATATTTACACTTGTTCAAATTATGTAATTTTTGCATCTTAAATCTAACCTATAGACTATAGAGTCTATTACCGACCCAAAATAACGAAATTGGAGATGCTATTAATGAACAATTAATATTCCTTGAGAGTTGTAATAGGGTGTGGCAAGGAACAAGCAAGACCTTCGGCATGAGTCGTTGCACTTACCAATAACAGTTGTTCTTTTAATCTGCCTAAATGAGCTTATGTCACACTGTGGTTTGGTGGACAGTATTGTATATTTCATGCTCTGACTTTTTTTTAAGAAAATATAAAACTTTGTTACGCGTTTTTTGTAAGAAAATCGAGTTGTTTCTATAATAAATTATTTATTTTGAAGTATGCGGTGTTTAACTAGGAAGAGTGGCACTTATAAGTCATAACACAGTTTAACTTAGATTAAAAAAAGTTAAGTTAAATTAAGTTTAAAAAAAATTGTTAAGATTAGTTAAAACTGCTAGTCTTAAGTTTTTGTGTGAAACATGTAATCTTATTGATTAGATACATGCAGCTACAACAGGAGCAAACTAAAAATTGTTTCCATCTGGTATAGTTCTAAGATCCCATGCTTTTGGATATGTTTCAGTGAATACTTACTCTTGCACATTCGTTTTGCTCAAGTAAGAAGATTGATAGCGGTGATTGCTGAAAAATGTTCTATATTGCTTAAATGCACATATAATTGAATTCAAGATAATTTCAGGAGTAGCACTAAGCCTCTTTTTATAGGATTGGACAAGCTGAATATATTTCGAAACAGCTTAATAGATACATACTCGTAAGTAATAAGGACGGTCGAGTTTGGTGTCAAAGAACAGTTATCGGTTTTTAATTCAGAGTTTGTTCCATCTCTCACCTATTGACATGCAATTTAGGTAACCGAAAGAATATGCCGAGATAATATTTCTCCGTGCCATTGCGGGAGTTACTCGTCGGGTAGGCTGAGAAACGCAGCTTCGTTGCTTTGGCCACGTGGTCCGGATGTCATTTTCATAACGCTTTTGAGACGTTCGAGACGTACATAATTCCATCGTTACATCACTACAGATCCAGTGGTGGTGGTTTCATTATGTCCATAAACTTCCCTGGTTGCGCTTGGGAATGGCTTCTGATGAGTAAGGAGGATCGTGCGACCTGGAAGTCTATCTTACATGCATTGTCCTTGAGATTCTTTTTATGAAGATGTGATGATTAATCTTATCATATTATAATTTAAATGAAAAATTAAATCTAATAATTTGAAATAGTCTTCATACAAAGCTATTCTAATTCCAATTCGTATAATTAAATGACTTTGTCATTTTCTATACTCTCACACCATCAAACTTCCGCTAAAGTACAAAGTAACCATGATATTTTCAAATTTTAAGCAAAGATACCATATTTAACTTGACAATTGATGTGCTTGACTTGGCATCAATCGCAAAGTACTACAATATCTTCTTGCTACAAAAATTTTTTCTAGTTTCCATCTAGTATTTGAATATACAAACGCTGTTCGGATTACACCCTCACTTAAACTACTGTGACCAATTACAACTTATTTCCATATATCTGCGGTTGCGCCTTCTTAAATGCACGCAACCGCATTGCAGCTCCAATTTGTTTCGGTAATGAAATTCGCATCCCAAGAGCATACCTACATAATGGCCACTCGCAATTCAAACGCCCCGTGTGAATTCCCCCAAAGTAAAGTCATTATTTGACTCAGACATACCTTTGTTTGCTTGGTGTGCTGTCTGCTTCCTCTGCACAATATTTGCATGTACTTTAACACCTCTTAGATCTAAGCAGTGCCGCTTATTCTATTTGCATTAAAACCTATCAACCGCGCGTAGGTAACTCCAAATCCAGAATGTGTCTTATCCACTAGCCACGATCTTATGCGCAGCCCTACGCAAAAACCCATCACAGGGTCCGCGGCAATCAATAAAACAATACACCAGTGCATCGTGCAAACGTGACACAAGTTGAAAAATGTAAATTTTTGTGTCAGAGGCAACCGCCAAAGCGTCTCTTTGTTTCCTTCGCAGATTCATTCATTCATTTATTCACCGGAAGAGTGAAGCACTCTAATGGCCACGTCGTCACATCGTTTCTCTGGATTTTGTTTTTGTCTTTCCGTTTGTTTGGCCTGAGATTTTGAAGATACGTGTGAAGATCTGCCCACAAGGTTGAGTCAATTTGGTGCACCACATATACGCCGCTTTATTGGGATATGTCAGTTTTGTGACACGTCTCACTTCTGTTCCGTAGGTAAGACACTAACGGTTTACCATGTTTTAATCATTTTAACCCATTTTCCCTGTAGCGCTGCGCACGAAAGAGCCCGAGCGTATTGCTACATGCCTACATTTACCAGGAGATGGGGAGCAATTCCTAGAATTGAATGAATATTTGTCGGCGAAACGTCAAACGACAAAAGAGTTTATTTGCCTTCACCATAAAATTCTGAGCAATGACATTAGCGGCGCTGAATTCCTTTCCATCAGCGCAAAGACGACAACGAGAGTCGACGTCTACGCTCCAGCGTACAACGACTTTGAGGTGATAATATTATCCATAGGGCGCGTTGCTGGCTTGTTGCCAGCCTGACGTTGCGTACATGCCCATGCCCACGTCCATGCCCATCGCTCGCTCTCTTTGCCCTGGTTGCGTCTATTTCGAGACAATTATTAAGGCAAATAAACACATTTTTGGGACGTTTAATTGCACCTGAGCCCTGCAATTCAATTTCAAATTGAAGTTTTCCAATTCGATTTGCCAGCAGCCCGGACCTCCGATGCTGATGAGCCCCACAAATGTATGTGCATATTAAAGCGTTTCCCACGGCGTTGCGTAACAATGGAAGTCGCAATTATTAACAGAGCCACGGCTCCCCGTGTTTACTCGGCTCGTTCTGTGTGTGCTGGTTTCTTGTTCTTTTTCGTTATCTCGGCCTCGGCCTGTTCTCACACAGCTCTCTTCTGCCATTAAGTAAGCAAATAAGGAGGAAAAAAAAATACCAACACTAGCGCAAGGGGTGTGTGCTGCACACTGCGAAGCCGGCCAGGCCGCATTCCCACATTTTCACATTCCCACAGTGCTGCTGCTGTTGCTGTTGCTGTTGCTGCCTCCACGTCGGAGAGTGAGACGGAGCGTACCTGAATTCCGGCAGGCCACACACCGCTGTACATAGCCGGGGTACATAAGTTACTTGTCCGAGATAATGGGGAGCCAGTTGTGGTCACGCCCACCGTTTGCGAGTGTGCGCGCAAATTGGGCGGGACTTTTGGGCGAAAAACGTGTTTCACATCAACCCCTTTTGAAGATGTGGTTTGACAACTACTTCCCACTGGTTTTCAGCGCGAAACCACAGATGCCCCGGCCAAACTGCTGCTACCGGGTGTGCGCAGCAGCGATGGAATCAACAAGTGACCTGACAAATTGCCAGCGCTAGCTACTGCCGCACCAACTGTAGACACTGCTGGTAGACACCCACCAATGCCGGTGAGACGTACCGGCATTTTAGTGGCGAACGACGAGGATCGGCGATGCGATGGCGTAAGCCAGTGGCACCTGCGCACCACACAACATCCTGCTTAGAACCGCCCTCCATCATTCGATCGCGGCTCGATCGGGACGTAGCGCCGCTGCCGTGCACCAATTCCCAGAGGAGAACACGCCAATCGGCGGCATGTGCTGTACATAAACGAATCACCGAATCAGGAAATGTAAATTATAGGTCCACCAACACCACCACCACCACCGCCACCACTACAACCAGCGCCAGCAGCAGCAGCAGCCGCACAACCGACGTATACAGGTGGACGGTTGGGATGAGTCGGTATGCGTGTGGCCGATCGGGTTTCCCAATGCCAACTCCGGCTTGAAACTTGGCTTCTTCAATGCTCGTCTCAGACCTCCGTTGCTGACTAATAGCAGGAGGAGGAGGTATATGTTAAAGTTAACATTTTTATTTATTTATATCGGTGCTGTGTGTCTTCCTCTTCATACGTTTCGCGTTCACGTTTATTTAATCTTTTTTTTTTTCTTTTTTCTGTTCGTTGTCGTTGTTGTCGTCGTTGCCGTTGCCGTTGCCGTCGTCGTCTTCGTTGTTGTCGTTGTCGTTGTCGCTTTATCGTATGTCTGTTGTGTATTTTATTTTTTTTTGCGGCCACAACGATTTGGAGGCAGCCAACTAACCAGCCAACCATCTCAGCCAGCCAGCCAGCAGCAAGCAAGCAGCAAGCAGCAGCACCACCAGCACCACCAGCACCATCAGCAGCAGCAGCAGCCGCCGAGCGAACACAGGCAGCAGTTAACTATCAAGCTGAAGTTGAGATCGTAACTTTGCAGTTGGCCGTCGTGCACGGAAGCGTTCGGAAGTGGAATATACTTTATTAATAATATTTAGAGTTGATACAGATTTGAATAATTCAACGCACGCAGAAGAAGAAGACTCTGACCGAGCATTTCATTGCGACTTCAGAGAGTAGAAGTGATTCAGTTGTGATTTCGTTGTGTAGTCGCTGTGACCGTCGCCAAGTGCTCTGCATCTCGGCGATCCGCACTATTTGATCCGCGAATTATTTCCATTCAGTTTTCCTCGTTCATCATTTTTTCACGCATCCACATCCACATCCATTGGCATTTCCACGTAATTCCTTTCATCTTCATTCTCATTCCCATTTTCATTTTCCACCGCCATCTGAATTCCAATCCCTCTGCGAGATACAAGAAAAAACAAAAAAGAACAAGAAATCCATTTGTATCTAGATACTTCCATTTGAAATCGTTTTACCGTCGCCCTCGCAATTCAGTCGAAATTTCAATTTCAACACGGACTGGACGAATCACACCAATTGGACGAATCGCAGCGCCAGGAGATCAACAGATACATTTTCCGCATTCTATCGCAGTTGGTAAGTTGGCTTTGCACGAATAGAATTGTTTTAGATACATTATGTCGCCGCCGCAGTGCGTAACAACCAATGGTAGCCCGTGTTTCGCACACTCGTGATTCAACACAGCAGCTACTGTGTAGGGAGCTGTCCGAGTTGGAGCCCAACGAGCGACGTGTGTATGTACGTTCGTATTGTTCGTTGAATAGGTGCTGCGAGTATATATGTGGAGCACACGGGATAGAGGCCGTGTGTTTGTGTGTTAGTGGCGGCTGGCGATGGTGGGTTAGCTGCTACTGGGCTTAAGCACCTCCTTCTGGGTAAGACGAGTAGACAGACGACAACGACAACGACGACGTCGACGTCGACGCCGTCGTTGTCGATCGACTCTGGGGCAGAGTGGAGGAAGACGTTGGGCATCATCGCACCAAGCAGGCCTCTCTGTCTCTTGGTCTCGTCTCGCTTACGTGTTTGCTCAGCTCAACTCAGCTCTGCTCAGCACAGCAGCAGTCCATTCATCGGTTTCCTTATGCGTAATTTTCACTCATACCTATGTGATGAGTGTTGCTGCGAGAGAGAGTGATGGTGTGGTGGTTGGCGGTTGGTGGTTGGTGGTGGTGTAGTGATTGTGATTTTGATATGGTGTAAGTGGTGTGTGCTGTGTGTTTTACCAGGTGAGGGCGAAGGTGAAGAGATGAGGCCGCACAGCTGGTGGCACTCTGTGGTATTAGTCCATTAGCCTAGTCGGTAGAAGTGAGGCACTCTCGGAATTATTTCATTTTGCTCTTCTTGTTCGTGAGCACAACACCGTAGTTGTATACGCGCGCATACACGAGATAAAGTTCCTTGAGAAGAAGAAATTTTTGTATCTATACGTCTGTCAGTCAGTCAGTCATTTCACGGTGATGTGCAATACCTCCTCGTTCTCATAGTCGCAGTCGTGTAGTGTGTCACAGTTTTGTCAGTTGATTGGTGTGGTAAGTCAATTCTATTTAGCTGCGATACGATACGTAAAGTCAAGTCAACGAGAAAAGCCCCCTTTTTTGAGTTGAGCTGGGTAGATAGATAGATATCGGGTACCCTATAGTGTGTATGCGCGGTAGTGTGCTGTGCAGTCAGTGCGGCGACGACGACAACGACGACGACGACGGATTCGGATTCCTGTTGGTGTTAGTTAAGAGCCTGTACTACCGGTTTTACGCGTTCTTATTGGCGAGAGTTCTTTGTGCGATGGTGCGCTGATGGTGTGCGGCGCAGAGCGGCACATACGCACTTAGTAGATTTGGTTCGATTGGTTGCTGCTCGGCTAAGCCAATGGCATATGGCGTGTGTCGTCTGTTGGGATGAACATTTTCCCTCAAAATCCCTCAAGAAACAAAGAAAATTTGAACGAAACGATTCACGTCAAATTGTCAAATTGTGAATGAATTTGCTGCTCTAGCAGATCTAGTAAAAGTTCTAAAAGTTGTTCGATCATATCACACTCCTTCGCAATGAGTTGAACTTTATTGTGATTTTGGCAGAGATTCGCATTCTCGTTCAGTCTCTCTATTTAGTCTATTTGATTTTCGGAGCTGCTTTCATGGTTTGGGGGACGTATTAAAAAAAGCGGTTAAATATTCTGATTACCAGCTGAAACCCACAAAAGCTATTTTACGTGGCTATTATTTTGGTTTTAGTGCCTGTATTCAGCATAAAATATCGTTTGGCTATGAATTTGACTGAATTGCTTTTGATTAAGTTAATCCGTTTCGTTTTTGATTCAAAATAAGTGGGGGAAATGTTGTGATTTTGGTGCAGATTTGCATCGGAAATGGTTTCTACGAAATTGGTGAATGGCTTGAGGGTGCTTTTGATATTATTTTGTCGACTGTTTGTGAACTTTATATCGTTTTATATTGAAAATGATGATAAGGGTGAACCTTTAATTCAATTCATTCATTTGACTTTTACGTTTGGAGTGTTCAGATATCCAAAAGATAGCAGAGTTTTGCACTGTGCACCAGTTTCAATATAGATTCATGGAAATTTGCCGACAAAAGTCTCCTTTTGAATATTTTTAACTTTATTGTTCAGAAATTTTTGATCATTTGAATTCGTCGCGGAATGCGCACAAATTTGCATAAGACATGCATTTCCAATAAAAGAAACTAATCATTCCTGTTAAAAGTTTCTTTTTGAACCTTTTGAAGTTTTATTCTTCGAAGATTTTTGTACCCCTAATTTGGCACGCATTTCAATTCGAAAGTAGGAATGTTTGACGATACAAAGTCTGGTTTATAATAATTTTGAACTTTTCCTTAAACTTGTCTGATAAAATTTGCATGAAACATTTTTTTTATTCAGTGGGAGAACATTTTTGACTTAGTTGTTGGTTAAATTCTGATCACTTGGTTTCATTGCATGAAAAGTATGCCTTCTACTTAAAAAACAACTATTTCCATTCAAATGAAGGATTATGTGTTGAATCGATTGGTTTTTAGACGTTCTTGCAATTTTTTATACTCCAATTTCAGGTTATTTGGCTTTATGTCAGAAAAATTCAACCTAATTTTAGCTAGACTTCCATTTTAGCTAGAATTCCATATGGGTAAAAGTTCGTATTGGAAACTTCGAACTTGTAGACATTTCTGATCATTTCCATAAATTTCAGAAAAAGTCACAGATTGACGGTGTATTTTGGACAGATATTCCAAATATATTAAATCGGAGTTCACGATCAATTAACTTCCCCGCAAGTGAAATGCATTTTGTAAACCAATTTCCGATATCAAATCCCCGACTTGATCACAAAGTCTTCAAATTTCACTCTCAAAGTGAACAAATTGAATATTTCACGCCAAATTTCTGATCATTCTGATCTTTTCGTTGATCCACTTGGATTTATGGGAAAAGTTTGCATTTGCAATCTTAAATATCTGATGATATCGTAAACTTTTACTTTTATAGTTGGCATGCATAAGTCTTCACCTTTCTCTGATTTCTGATGGATTTCTGATCGTCTTCTGATCATTAAACGTGGATCAAATATCAAATTCACCTTGTGGCGTTGAATATTGCAGTAAATTTTTAATTTTCAATATCAAGAAACTTTAAGTGAAAATCTCGAATTTCTCCCCGTTATTATTAACTTTTCAAAGTGTTTTGGGAATATCGAATGTTTTAAAGAGCTAGCATTAAGAACAGTTTTCAGACTTTCTTTGGAATGAGGAAATGAAACTCATTTTTGTGAACAGACTGCAGATCGATTTAGAAATGCTTAGTTTTGTACTGTCTACAATTTTCTTTTACGAATTGGGAAAGTTATACACATCTTAGCGATTTCTTGTCACAATAGTGACAGTTTACCTAACAATTTTATTCCAACCTGCGGAGTGCTTTAAAAATCTGGACAATGGAAGGAAATGGAAGACTTTGCTTTCGCTTAAGGAGCTTAAACTTTTTTTTTATTTATGGTCTTATTTTTATTTCCTGATCCTCCTTCATGTGAAAATGGAAATGTAGCTCATTTTAAGATATTGCTCTTAAAGAGCTTTTGGTGGTTTTAGATTGAACGTGTTGACTTTTCTTTAAAGAAAACGTTCAAAAATAACGTATAATACGACGTTTGAAGGAAAGGCTAGTCACAGGAATGAGGAAAAAGGACACAGATTTCGTAAATCAGGACAGAAAACTTCTGAAATCAATTGTATTACCCAAAGTTTCTCCTTCTTCTCTCAACTGCAAAGAAATTCAAATTCACATTGAAGAAAATTGCAATTTGCAAGCATATTCTCAATTCTTTACCATAAAAGTGAATATTTCTTTGCAAATTTCCTTCCTCAAACAAAAGGCGTAATCAGATCCCGTCCCGGTCAATAAATCATCCTATAGGAGACGAAGACGACTTCAATGAACGCGAGGTGTCATCGATACGTGACCATTCATAGTGCCCTACTTAGTCATGTTGTAAATAAAAAATACATATTCATTCACTTCCCCCCCCCCCCCCCCCCCCCCGGCCAACCAGTTCTGCCTCTCAAATCTTCATTCAAAAACTCCAATCGAAGCCACATTACAATGCAAAATTATGCATATTCCCCGCTCGATATTTCAACAACCATTATAATTTCCTTCACAATAAATCAGCCATTTCCAATATGTATCAGCTTCCATTTAGATAACCAATCGATTTGAATAAATTTGAATTTCATAAAAAAAAAATACCCACTACTACTACTCCTACCAGCAAGACAAATGGTGTCAATTGGAAGCGCGTTTGCAATTCTCCTACTGTTCGACCTCACCTCAAACTGCCACTGGGCATTGGTGCACCCAAATACAATGTATTTCTTCACACTTTCCACCAACGCACTCACACACACACAAACACACACCCGCGCACACACGCTGCTGGGGGAAAGTATTCATTAAGTCGGCATATGTACGTAGTAGCACTCTTCGTCACTCGATAGGACACCGATGATCGAGATTAATGTTTAAATTGTTCGAACCGCGTTTCATCATCAATCTTTAGCTCATACACCAGGACCCCAGAAGAAAAGGAGGAAAAAAAAAGTGTAATTACCACCTTTACAGATCGAAATCGTTTCGTTTTTCTGTTATATCCTTAAGGTTGCGGCTGCCAAAGTCAACAAACACAACAATGATCTCAATTTGATTCATTGTTATGTGAGAGGCTCACTCTGGTTGTTTCGTTTCTTAGAAACCAAAAACAGAGGACACAACGTAACCAACAACAACACCAGAATTGAAAAATAAAAACTCGAGAAAAAATTATCTCACCAACGCTGTGCATCGTCGGGATCCTGGGAGTTTTCCTTTCCTCGCCCTCATTTTCTTCTACTTCATTTCATTTCATTTTTTTGTGTCCGATCGTTTTGTTGAAGCTGAAGGGATAACAAAAGAACAAAAAAGGGAACAAATGAAACTCGTTTCTGTTCTGATTGCCACAGATCCACCTCCAAAAAATCAAAATATCTGATATAGTCAAAAAGGTGGCATAGGCGACACACTAGCACCATCCCTCCGGTGTCAGCTTTGACTCGGTGCGCATGGTGTCCTGAGCTCAGTGGAAGATATCCTTCGTCAAAGGGTGGCACTGCGCACAAGAAAAGAAAAAAAAAAAGGAAATATTCACAGGAACGGAGATCTCGAAAGATAGAGACACGGAGGTGTGCAAAAGTGGTGATCAAATTGTCGAACGAGATTGATTTTTACCTGTTGGCCATCGACGGGCAGGGTTTTCCTCCTGCTGTCTCTGTTTTGGGTTTTTAGTTTCACATTTTTTCTGTTGTTCAGTTTTTCGGTTTCGGTACGAGTGAGAACCGTCATTGTATTTCACAAATCTAATTTCACGCAGCATTAAAGGAAGCAGCGCAGAGAGTGCGAACTGTCCGTTGTGCACTTCAGGGAAGTGCTTCGGCAGGAACATGCGATAAACGTCGCATATGCCTTCGAAAAGTCTTTCTTTTCGTCGTCACAGTCGCTGCCGCCGCCACAGCAGCAACAGTGCAAGCACCAGCAAGACAAAAGCAATGTTTGCAAATTCTTAATGGATTTTCATTGCCTCCTCGAGAGTGATCGTCTGTCGTCGTTTGCCTTTCCCAGTTGGCTCGGAAATAAAGAAACCTAATTACCTGATGGTCAAACAGAAACATCGGATTAAGAGGCCAACCTCATGCGGTGATGTTTCTCCGGCTTAATTTACTTGCCAGTTACCCGTGACGATGAATGCAACAACACTACGATATAACCAAAACCGATGGCGAGTGCAACTCATTTTGCCGACATGTTCATGTCCATATCCGTATTTGTGTTCGATTCTGGGCAGAGTTTGTCCGGATTGCTGTCACATTTTCAGGACCGAATCGGACTTTAGCGCCAGTTTATTCATTTCTTGGGGTCTTTCTCACAGCCTCACTCTGACAAATCGAACAAAGAAGTCGACAATGACATCGACGGCGCGCCATCCCCCTCCCGCGTCGATCAGGAAAGGCAATAAAAAACAGCCAATAACACAATAAAAATAAAAAATTACACAAAAATTATGAACATAATTTGAATATTTTCATATGGGTCCGGAACGCAGCAGTCTTCGTGCTACCTTTTGTCTCCAGCCGCCCCTCCCCTCCCCTCCTTTCTCCACAATACACAGGCTCTCTATCCAGCTGTGATTTTGGTAATAATTGCGCTATGAACCTCCCTCCACAGTCCTGCTGCGTCGTTGTTGGCATTGTCATCTCTCGGCATTCTTCATGATGGTGCTTCTGACCAGGAAAAAAATAAAACCCACACACACACACGCGCGAGAGGCTCCAACAAAATCCAAAATCCAGCCATGGGAACCTCATCGTATTGCTTATTAATCACCAAAAAATATCAAACAAAGAATTTCGAGATACCAGTCGGCAGTTGGCGCAGTTGGCAGTTTGCCACCAACAGCACACTAAATCTTTGGCCACTTTGTCAGCCGTGGTAAATGTCAATACCTGGCTTCAATTTGTTTTCGGTGTCAGCACCAATAATACACCGCGAGTGACAAGCCCAAAAAACCGTTGTCGTTGTCCGCGTCTAAGCTTCCCCAAAAAACAAAAATCGAAGCCATCGCCACCGCTGCCGCACATACACACACACACACCCTCCTCCGTGCATAGCCCATGGATATGGATGTGGATATGGCTAAAAGTTCCCACATCTCATTGTGGGATGATGAACAAAT
Source organism: Eristalinus sepulchralis (assembly GCA_944738645.1). NCBI lineage: Eukaryota > Metazoa > Arthropoda > Insecta > Diptera > Syrphidae > Eristalinus > Eristalinus sepulchralis. The sequence goes on from OX122883.1 coordinate 1,837,884, forward strand.
TAAAACGCTCCCAACCACCGCTGCCGCCACCGCCACCGCCACCGCCATTGCCATCGCCGCAAACCAACGACAACGGAAAGCTAATTGAAATTTTAGCATTTTCTGTCAATTAATGGCGGACTACTCTCAAGCCGGACCTAGGGTGGTTGTGCTGTGACGTGACGGTGCCGTATGCGCGATGGCTGGCTGGCTGGCGGGTTGGCTGCTCATATTAATAATCAGGTAGTTATATTTGGAGCGGAGGCGACTCGTTTGTTTCGCCGCTCAGCAGGGGGTGCTGCTTTATGTGAACGCGAGCGCGCCAAGCTGAACGTCTCTCTGATGGGGGGCCCTCGGATATCGGTTCCGCGAATCGCAATTAGTCGCTTCAACTGTGGCGCTGATAGTGGTGATGATGGCGGTGGCGGTGGTGGTGGTGGTCGTCGCGGCCAAAACAATGGCCTTGAGGTCACATTCAGCAGCAAACAAGAATTAATTTCTTTTTCTCATCCGAACGATATCGTATTTCATCCCAAAAATAATACAAAAACAAACGCAAAACAAAAAAACACGAAAAATTTCCAAATGTACTGTTGTATCTAATTGAATGTGATGTTTTGTGACTCTTTTCAGAAGAACTCTCCATCTTACCTTTCGTCTCCGCCCCTCCCCTTCAAACTGTGCAGTGTTCAGCGGAACGGGATAGCTTGTGTCAAGTGTGTGTTTCATCAGGACCTCCCAGCTGTGCCTAGAAGTGTGACAAAATGTTTGCTGTAATGCGGATTGACAACGACGACTGCAGGTCGGACTTCCGTCGTAAAATGCGACCGAAGTGCGAATTCATATGCAAATACTGTCAACGGCGCTTCACAAAACCCTACAATCTGATGATTCATGAGCGCACCCACAAGAGTCCCGAAATTACGTACTCCTGCGAGATTTGCGGGAAGTACTTTAAGCAGCGTGACAATCTCCGCCAGCATAGGTAAGAATTTTTGTGTGTTTGCCTTTGATTTTACAACTTCCCCTTGTATATCCATCCATCTTCGATCCTCTGTTCGGCTGTTCGGGTGTTTCTCTCTTTATGTTGTTTTTTGACATTCAGAAGAACACAAACTGTCGAATAATTTCAAAATTTTTAATATTTTTTTTTGTTTGTACTAATCCGTTGATTGAAAGTTCTCTCTCTCTCTCTCTTGATTCTTTAACCCTTATTTTGTACTAGATTTTTTTTTATAACAATTTGTATATCTATAAATATTTTTTCTTTTTTTGTAGATGTAGTCAGTGTGTTTGGCGATGAATCTTGCACAAAAACTTGAAAAATATATAAACTTAAAAAAATGTTGCACGCACTACTATTCATAAGAACACTGATGTGAACACTGATCTCTGTCTATATTGGTGATGGTGGTGTTGAAACAATCGCAAAAAAAAACAGTTAAACATTTTCCCAATTCTATATAAAAAAAAAAATAATGAGAGACCGCACAGGAATTATAAATATTCTACACAAGAAAATCGCAAAAAAAAAACTACCTAGAGTCGCATAAAAACAGAAAAAAGAACTTTACTGACACATGATGAAACCCTAGCCGGACATTTGTAAACCTTTTTTTTTAGTTTCTGCTCCTGTTTTATATACGTGATATGATATAGAAACAGCAGATAGTTAAATTAAAAAAAATCTAATTTTGAAAAAAACTGCAATCCTTTCTTGGTGTGTGGTAACGAGCACATTATTTAAAAAAAAAAAATAAAAATCATGTATTCTGTAAGAAAAAAAAAACAAACTTTACTTAAACATGCATAAAAATATATTTTTTTATAAACTATTCTCCACACATAGAGTTAAGCATTAGTCTACTACCTTACCGATGATGATGATGTTTGTTTTGTTGAATGGACACGTTCCACAAGCGAAAGATAAAAATCAAAATTGTACATAGCACTTTCTTATTTATATAAAAAAATGTATTTTATAATATAAAATCTATATACTAACAAGAAAAAAAAACCAACAAAAAATTTGTTTATTACTTACTTACTCTTCCGCACTTCTCCACACGAATCTATGCTTTTAAGTGGCCCGGGTGTGGTTATTTGTTCTAAATTCTTCCCCCACTTCATTCAGTTTTTTTTTTGTTTCACCTCGGTTTCATGGCTGCAAATGGTTTCTCTGTGTATTCCTCCTCTTCATGGTGTACTCTCTATCTACAGAGCACGCACAAACACACACGCTCATCATACACCAATCAGAAAAAAAAACACACATAATCACACAAAAATTACATTTTGTTTTCTATTTTGATTTGTTTTTTTTTTGTTCGTTTCTTTGGATGGAGCGAGTTTTAAAAAAAAAATTTAAATTGATTACACTCTACTTTCAGAACGATACACGTGGACGCGTACGGTCGCAATTACTAACAACCACGGCCTAAGCGAGCTTGTTGCAACAAACTTCCACTGCTTAGTTCTTAGCAACACTTTGTAAAGTTCCTCTTTATCTGTCGCTCTGTTTTCTTTGTTTTTTTTTTTTTGATTTTCAAAGCAACAACCATCTGATTGCTTTTGTTTTCGGACCAGATACAGTTTTATTCCTGGCAGACAGTCGCGGCGTTCAAGTGTCCGAAGTCTCCGTCTAGAAAATCCCAATTAAGTGCAAGTGCATTTTTTGGCATTTTTAAACTGACAGCTGATTTTCGGGGCGCGACGCTGAACTCTGAATGTGCATCTATTCAATCCGCTTCCCCGCTTATTAAAATCACACTTTCATGCCAATTTGAGTATTTTATTTATTGAAATGAATATTTTTCTTTATTGCTTGTAGTTGTTTTCTTTTTAAGACAGAGAGTCTCTGTTTGCAAAACATGGTAAACGGGAAATGGCGAACACTTCCCGAGGAGTTACTGTTTGCTTTCCAATGACTTTTACTTGTTTTAACATTCTTTTTTTAATTTTGTAATTTAAAAAAAGGGATAAGAAGATTAATTTTAAATCACTAAGTATGTAAAAAGAAACGTGAGAGCTTATTTATAGATTATGTAATAAACGCCTGCATTTAATTTAACTATTTGATTTATAAACAATAAAATCTACTGAATGTAAGGAATTGTTTCTTTGTTTGATCACAGATGAGTTTCTCGTTGACTTAGTTGAGTGTTCGTCTTAAGGGCTCCGAAAAATGTTGGGTTGGAGTCGACTAAGTGCAATTTTTTATTCAAATAGTTGTGGTTATGTTGTAAAATTTTATGGCTTTCAGGCTAAATTGAGCAACTGACTTTAATGGCAGAGGTAATTTGCGAGTTTTAAAGGAAATTCGAGTTTTCTTAAGTGATTAGAACAGCGCAGGCCGAAAGTAATGCAGAATAGAGGCAGAAGGAGTACCGATGTACATATGTCTTAAATGCCTGTACGTTCTAATAGGGAGGAAAGATCGAGTTGGAAGAGCATTTCATATTCGTGTGGTTCGGCTGAAGAACGAGTTTGCACTTAACTGTTCCCCATAAAGTGGGCTAAAGGATGAACTGATGGGCATTGTGTGCATTGCGGAGACGCACATATGATCGGAGTCCTAAAGGGTTACAATACTACTGTTTCCAAATGAGTAATCATCGTTGAAATCAAAGTCTATTTTATGGCTAGATGGCGGCTACCAATCTGAGCTGTTGAGGACCCCTGTCTGGTAGTGACAGCTTGACCAGAGGCTATATTCTAGTTCCATGGGAGGTAAGGAGTCCCTGGAACGTCGCAGACAGCCGATAACAGTGCGGAAGGCCTCCTGGTGCGAGTATCGTAGAAGCTAGGCCCTGGTCCCTTGTGGGTTGTAGTACTACTCAATCATAATTGTTATCGCGGGCAGAGTCGTGGATAGTGTACTCTGTTGACTGGTCTGAATCAGGTTGTTCTCCATACTGAGTTAGGGGACCAGGCGGTTAGGGGACTCACTGTGGTGATGCATTCACTCAGTGGTGCTGTGACCCAGGCAGCGGCAGAGGTTTTAGAGAGGCCTCGCTCAAAACCATGGTGGGTTGATTGTATCTCAAAAATATCAAAATTGGAAATTAAGGCATCTAGTCTTGACTCTTGCAAAAATGAAGCCCGTGATATAAGCGGTTAAGAAAGGTGATCACGTAAAACCAAATCCCATATCTGTCTCTAAATGAGTTTCATCGCTCGCTTATGGATTCTAATCCTAAAGTGAAGAAAGGTATTTGTAGCACCAGATAGGAGCTTTGTGCTTAAGCTTGGGGCGTATATATTGTAGGTAAACCTGTTCTTTTCCCAACATTTTTGACAACATTGATATTGTTCCTTCGAAGATTGAGATGAGCTGAGTATGATGCTGATGATTTTAGTGTAATATTAAGTGAAAAACAGAACTGTGATCATGACAATATGGCTTGTATTGGAAAACTAAATCGCAATTCATACAACTGTGATTCTTCAAAGTAATAGTAATGCCACAGTCGAGAATACACGTTTCGCACTGTCGAATATAAAATCTACTGAATGTAAGGAATCGTTTCGGAATTTATCACACATACGAATACTCCGCCGTCTCCGCCTGTTTGTCCGTCTTCATGTCTGAACATCTGTCAGTCAGTCCTTAATGTATGGAACACTGTCCGAAGTTTTGTTAATTCTCAAACCCATTTCATTCAGTAAGTGTGGATTTGAGGGTGGTTTCCATATACATAACATGTTGAAAAAAAAAAACACATTTCGTTTGTTTTCAAAACTGGAAATTCAAACTCCCGGACTGGACACCCTACAGTTTCCACCTTTTTGAGGTTGTACACAAACAAGATGCTGTTCTTAAGTAAAGTTTAGAACACTATTTGCCACTGAGGTGTCCCAAAATATTTTTCTCAGTGTCTTCTGACTGTGTCTAGTTTTTCAAACTTTAGCTTCCTGACTGTGACTCTTCATATAACGTGTACGAGCTTAAGTCAAATTGGAATAAGCTTGTTTAACACTTAAACTCTTTTCTCACTCATATTATGCGTGTTAAATTGGAGTTATAGTTTAATGCGAGCTCTGAATTGTGAAATTTTTAAAAAAATAAGTATTTATAAGGCGTTGCCAGTATCTCAAGAAGTGTAACTGTAAAACAGTCTACCACGGAAATCAAATCTACACCTTGCGCGTACTCGTAACAATCGACTCACTCTCTCCCAACACCAAAGGCGACAACGAGACCTAAACCATACTACTCCGGACAAGAAATATAAAAAAAATTATTTCTTTTGCGTTTTCGATAGACACAAATATTTTGTTTTTAGTTCGCACCATTGCCAATTATTGTTTGAGATACGCATCCAAAAATAAACGGCTAAAGGTGATTTTTGTTTGTTTTATGGTGTCAGAAACTGAGTTTTTGAATGTTGCAGTTTACCTTCCGTAGTCGGCGGTCAGTGGTCGGTAGTGGTCACCGTGGCATAGTAGGTAAGTGCGTCAACCAACACGCAGAAGGTCTAGGTTCGATTCCCAGATGGAACACCTCGAATTTTTCACGGCACCACCTCTTTCGAGTTGCTAACAACACTCAAAGAGTTCAAATTGTCTATGAAAATCTCCTCAAATGTCGCCGTTCGGAGTCGGCAAAAAACTGTAGGTCGCTTCTACTCGCGAGAGAACAGTAGCATGCAGAACACGAATAGTTCTTTTAGAAACTAGGTCCTGGTCCTTATTGGGCTGTAGTGCTACTCAATTATTACTATTATTAGTATACCTTCGGTGGGCAAGCTCTGGTGTACAATATTTTAAAGGGCCCGAGAAAGCTTTGTAGACAAGGCACATTCATGAGACCAATCAGAATCACCAGTTGATGTTGAAAAAGGTATCAAAGACTGAAAGAGGACCATGCAGGATGTTTTGATTATTAAAAACCCATTGGCACAATCATGTTGCATCTGCGGCGAAGTACTTGGAATACAAATTTTGTTGCAACAAGTCTAAATGGAGAGAAATGTTTAATGCATAGTTTAACACAATGAACTAAGCTCGGCATGAGAAATGTAAGAAACAGCTTTACTTTCATCAAATCGCGTTTTGAAGCCTCTAGTCGAACCTCTCGGTTGATTTTGTCCAACATACACCAGGATGACATTTCGGATAAAAACAATAAAGAAGAGTCACCCAGTTCAAAGTCTGTGCTTCCCCTGCGGTTTGATACGCTGATCAAAGATACACAAACCACCGAGACAGCACTTACTACTAACCGCGTTACGGTGCATTTCTTATATAGCTTCATAAAAAAGTTGTTAATTGGAGCCAGCCCAACCGCTGTTTGGCTTAGTAATCCGGGAGCTCTCAGCAAAATATGAATTACTCATAGAGTCGGTCACACCTGTGACTAAGTGCCACCAAGGTGGACGACCACAAAACCCACTACCGTTCAATTAACTCCATTTATCGATATTAATCATCGGTACTGTTCCTCGCTACTGTCGTGATCTTTGCATGAATTCCCCACGATTTCTCTTGAAAGCCTCCAGTCACCGTCATGCTGGCGCGCGTCTAACGCCAAGACACAGTCACAGTCACATGGGACACTCCCCAATGTTTACTTTGCAACTAACTTGCCCGCTAATTGCATTGACACTCTACTAAGTAAACAAATCCGACACGGACCACTTAAGCCGATTAACCACCTACATTCCGGGCGCGTGAAATACGAGCGAAAAGCTTTTAGGATCCCCATTCCAGCACGAGAGCAAAAGAACAGTGGCCGGGTCGGGGATAAACAATCTGCGCAGACCATCATCCGCGTACCGCGTTTATTGCACATTCTTTGCCGGAATTTAATGTGACTTGTCGAAAATGTTTGTGAAGATTTACAAACGGTCGCCGAGAGATGCGCGTGAGTGAATGCCTTCTTAGCAACGTTCGGACACGTTTGCAGCTGACTTCGGTACCCCACCTAATAATCGTCACTTAGCGGTGCTGATGCGAGTAAAAGCACAGCAAAATTACTCGTAAAATCCAATGAATTGCCACTAAATAACTTCATTATCGTGGCAAGAAGATCTAATAAGGAAGCCCGGTGACAGCGACTCGCGCGTTCGTGCCGCAATTAAGTCAATTTCAGGCCATGGCATGCTTTAAACAAAGTCATATCAGATCAGATTAAGGCCCGATGACAGCTATCTCATAAACACCGACGATGACTTTGACTCCGGTCGCGCACCAACCCCGAATTACGAAATGGCATCCATACACCCATGCCATTTTTATGGCATGGCGGCGCGGCGCGTTGACGGGGACGAATTGTATGGCTGTTGTCAAAGTTGTCACTCACGTCGTCATGTTTGTCGATGATCCTTATCTATACGGACTCGGAATGGATTACCCAGTGAAAATGTTTCTCAACAGGCGGCGGTGATTGAGGTGGCAGCGGCGGCGGTGGAAAAGGGCTTGGATTGATTATATTAGATGAGACCTGCTTACCTGATGGCGGCTGCGTTGTCACCGACACCGCTGTGCGTCGCCTTTGCCTTCGCCTTCGCCTTCGACTTAAGCCCATTCATTGGCACCGCATCCGCGTCATGCTCCCAAGTGGAGGCTACTTGCGCAATAAGTCATCTCGCATCTCGGGCTTGAATTATTGTATCTGCGCAACCAGAAGCTGAATCACGTTGCCGCGACTCTGTTTCTTCGATCCGCTGCCGCCATGACACGGTGGGTTTCGCAAGAGGTGAGAGAAAACTCACTCACGGCAGTTTTTCGCTGTAACTTTGCGGTAGAAATTGAGGTCGTCGGCATTCTTGTCACATTACGCGCTTGCGCACGTAACCGGGCCTCATCCGCACAGACACCGTGTCGATTACTTGATCCCCATACCACACCGCTGTACCCCATATGCCGCACACAGGAGCTCCGGACGGTTAATATCAAATAATCGAGTCCACTTATGCCCTAGACCACGGAACCCTGTAATTGCGATGGATCCCCATGTCCGTGTCCCGTCGAAAATTTAATTTTGGAACGTGATCTCTTCACTTTCATCCGCCCCCATGCGCATCGATCTTCGGCTCCTCAGACCTACCTACCGATTACGGCAGCCTCAGCCGTTGCGCCCTTTGCGCACAGAAATTGTTTATTGTGGGCGAGTTTACTATTGCCGAGGATCCGGCGAAGACTGTTATTAAAATGTCAGGGCAGGGGAAAATAATGCATCTTCCTTGATTCGAAATTCCAGACCGCTTAGAATGATGACTTCAATTTTGGGTCTGCGCGGCCGCGTATCAGAAGCAGTCCTAATTGGGTGTATTTTTCGGTTGAAATACGAATGCCCATTTCACTGTTGCTTTCGTGCCCCTCTCCCTTTCTGCGTCTCTCTCTCGCTGACTCTCTATTGATCGTCTAATATCGTGTGAACTTCTTTAAACGCTCGGTGGCTTGATCGATATGATTGTTGCGGCTGTAAATAATTGAACCAGTTCGGGACTATGAGAGAGAGAGAGGGATGCTGCGCGGGACCAGTAATTGCAACTGACATGTAAAATTGATTGGTGACTGATGGTGTTACACCTGTTTGACTAATGAATTCATTCTCAAACTGACAACTTACTATTCATGTGACAGTTGGGGAATTGTTTGTAGGTCATGCAATGTGAATAAGAAGGAAATGTGGATCGTGGAGCTACATTTGTGGATTGAACCATTTTTTCTTGTTTCCCCGTGTTTCCTTTCTTTGCTAGATAGGTAGGTAGAAGTGGGCTGCGCAAGTTGAAGCCAGATGAGACCGCTTGCTAGAGAGAATAGAGAATGCCCTCTCCCTGATCTATCTTTAGATTGGAAGCCTTTTATAAAATTCGCGAGTTGTCTTACGAAGAATACTCTTAAAAGAGTGTTTCATCGACTAGGGAGGGAGACAGGTGAACAGAGAAGGTTTTTCTTCTTCTTTCTTCTTAGATTCTAAGATTTACCATACTACTCGATACCATGTACGTTTTCCCCGGAAATGTGCTTGCACTCAGTCCTTCTAAGTCGCGCTGATTTCTGTTCGACTGTTCTAGGCCATGTACTTCTCGGTGGTCAAGCTCGTCTATCATCTTGTGTGAGCATTGCTTGACTTGCCGTACAGTCGGTACCTTTTTGAAGTGTTTGTCCAGTCCACGCCTTGAAATCATTAAGTCAATAGATGCCTGATCCGTTCGCCTTTTAAATTGTTGATTGGACATATGTTTACGAAATTTTACAGCTTCCTCGTGATTTTTGATGTTGTGTTTTTCCAGGTGCAGGATTCCTGCCTGTACTAGTCAAAGCTTGGTCTCTAAGCTTAGAGAGTTATTTTTCAGAAATTGGATACTGTCCTGAGGGCAGCTTTCGTGATCAAGTTCAGGTTGTCCTCTTCTCTGTTACAGAAAATTGTTCACTATATTTTGGCAACAGCAGGCAGAACATAAATCCCTTTCCTGTTTTTGCACTTCATTTGGCTTCAATTTATGTGAAGCTTGATGATGATTTACATTTCGGGGAAGTGCGCAATGTCCTACTTAAGGCTGTCTCTCGTTCGATGTCAGGAGAGATGGGAGACGCTTTGTCCTTCAAAAATGAACAATAAAAAAATACATGTGGAAATGAAATGAAAACGCATTCTCCTTCCTTCTCATCCCTGCACTTACGACACAGTTCGTTGGAAAGACCTATTCTGTTCTGCGTGTCTACCAATGACACAATGCCCAGTGATGGCCCAAATGAGTACTCTGATCGCTGATCCGCTCAATCTTGATAAGTATTACGAGCACACAAGGATTAGCTTCAGTCAGATCAGATTGGTATTACGGAAGTATGTGCATTCGCACCATGTACGATTTATTTTTATAAATCGTGTCCGGCTGAGAAGTCGTCCGGTAGAACTCCTGGAGGAGTGAGCAGCGAAGTGTTCCTAAAGAAGTGGGCAGCGATGTGCTAAAGTTTTTCTCACCTGCAGCCACGTAAGGTGAATATTATGGCAGTAAGCCATTCCGTTTTTGTGGTAGTATACCTCTCAGATAATACGTTGTTCTTGAACCATAAGAGTGCATCTTCAATTGTCATTGTTTCAGCCTAAGCTATGATGAACAAAGGATTTAAATTGAAGGTCCTAAAATTAATGTCAATCCCGATTCCCTCGTTTTTCTTCGATACGTCATTGAAGATTCACAGAGCACTGTCCAGCGACTGTAAGTCAGACTCGCTGTCCGCCCTAGAAGTTAAGACTGAAAGAGGGCCTACCCTGTTCTGTGCGTTCTCTCTGTTCTCTTATGATTACAGAGGACCTACAATTTATCACCGACTTTAAAGTCGACTCCCCAGCTCCTGAATCAAAGCAGCCGAATTTGCTTCAATTTCAAATGGTGTCACTGGTGGTTTTAGGATGACACTTCAGGATTTGCTTGCATTTTTCTTTGTAACAGCATTCGCCTTCGTCTTAGCAGCCCTGATGATTTGCAGACAGTGGAAATTTGTTGAAGCTTATTCTGTCTTGGGTATTACGTCTCTCTTTACAGGAATTCCCCTACCAAATGTCTTACAGGACATGTCTTAATCTTTAAATATATTTTTTATATTTAAAAATTTAAAAACATTCCACTACAGTACTGTCGAATGTATGGTGGATGTTTTTTAAATCAGCTGGCTAGTTGTTCCGGTTACCAGTTCCCAGAAAGACAAAGCAACGGATGTCAACCTGACAGCGAATGTGAAATCACAAGTGAACTAGGACCTAAAGTACATTGGAATGCATGATTGAAAACAACTATCGATGGACTGTGTTAGCTGATGAGCTGCTTGAGCCCAGTTGAGCGGCAAAAAGAAGTTCAAGAATCACTGGTCTAAACCGTCATAGCAGCAGTCACTGACCAGCTCTGAATGTAAAGACGAAGACGTTAGTGTAAAGCAGAAGCTTGTCTTTCTTAATTACCCGATAACCTTGTCTTCCATATTGCTTGCTGCTTGCTTGCAGTGTTTCTCTAAAGGTGTGGATGTGGTTTGTATGGACTATTCTGGTATGGATTAGAATGCTTTAACTGAGAGTATCTTTAAATTTCAGTTTCCACTTTTGAGAAGAAAACGCAAATCATCTGGCGAAGAGGTCAAATGCAAGTGGGCGCTTTTGAAATTGGTTCTGACTTTAAGACGCAGAGTTGTGCATGATATTGAACGATGGAAGTAAAAAATTGCTCATACACAGACTTGTTGTGATGACAAACTTATAATATTTACTACTACAAACATTTTCTTTTTTGTTAAGAATTAATACAAATTTGTGGAAAGTTAAGAGTCTTAAAAGCGGCAAGTGGCACGTTTTGGGAGGAGCAATGCCAAGCCTTAGAAGCCAAATTCTTTGAGGAACTATCAGATACCGCACTTGAGAATCTCGTCATTGCAAGCCGGGTTTGTAAAAGCGACAATCGAAGAGTAAGATACATGTATGAACCATGTACCATTCATTCTGAAGTATAAGCCTATTGATTTTTAGCCCTAGGACTACATCCGAACTTTCATAGAATCTACGAGCAAAGTAGTTGGCAGTCAAACACATTAAAATCATAAAAAGTTTCGTTTTATTTTCAACTCATCACTTGAAATGTTCTTAGTCAAGAAACAGACCTAGAACTCAAACGTAATAAAAGCATAGAGACTGCATGTATTTGTGACTAGAATACGAGTCAAACTAAAAAGTTTTTTCGTCGATGTTCTTCTTCTTCTTCTTCTTCTTCTTCTAGCGCTACAGTCCTGGGTGGGCCTGAGCCTCAACCAACATGCCTCTCCAGCCAGCACGGTCTTTCGACAGCTGCCGCCAGTTGCGCACTCCAAGTTGATTAAGGTCCTTCTCCTCTTGTGTGCGCCACCTTAGCCTGGGTCGTTCCTCTGTTGTGTTGTCCCAATGGCTCCGATTCGAAGACTTTTCGGGCCGGAGCAGTGGTGTTCATGCGCTCTTCATGGCCTAGCTATCTTAAGCATTGTATCTGGAGACGTTGGACTAGGCGCATGTCGCTGTACAGCCCATAGAGTTCGTCGTTGAATCTTCTCCTCCAGATGATTTCATTTTTGCCATCAACGCAAACAGGAGCAAAAATCACACGCAAAACTTTTCTCTCGAAAAGACTAAGGGCTTCCTCATCCGCTTTCGTCGATGCGTCCATTAATTTTCATTTTCACGAGCAACTTATCACGAAAAGCTTATCGATTGCCTTGATGTTTGGAGTAATGACAAGAGATCTTGTCATTTTGTATTGCACCGCGGTTTCAAATTCTTGTTTTCTAATTTATAGTGTTTGTCAAGCGGGAGTGACATTTTTAAGAAATCTGATGCATCACTTGTAAATCGGTATCTTAAACTGTCATTTCAAGATTTAAGGATCTCAATCAAGAGGCGTCTCAAATCGAATCAGCAAGCAAGCTTCAATTGATGACATGATGATCTGCTGCAATAAATCAATGCCACGGAATGCTGAGTAATTTTCCTAAACTTTTTCCAGCTCTTAACGACCAACACTTGCGAGGGCACACAAGTTATTTGGACCGACGCAAGTCGTTGTCCTCTAATTAAAACAAATTCAAACAAAATAACGACTTAACTCAATTTCCATCAGAGTTATTTATTTTGACATTCCTTTTGTTTTTCATTCCGTTTTTTCTGCTTCATACATATTTTAGTGATTTCACTTAAGATTAGCTCGGTGTGACATTTTGTTGGTTATTTTTTTGTTTCGCTCCGCGCGCTCGTTTTTATGTTCCTCTATGTTGCATATTTATCTGTTCGATATGAACTGAGCCACAGTAGCATCTCACGTCTTTGTTCTTTTACGACTTAAGCTGGAGTTGGATTAGTCGCTTGTTTTATTACGTTTTGACAGCTGTGAGAGCTGTTTGGCATGCAGTTGGTTTTGTTAATTTTTTGCGTGGGAAGTGTTTTAAGTCCCCCTCCGAGGAAAAACACAGAAACAGAAACAGAAATGTCGTTTGGAAGAGAAATCAATCAATTCTGTGAAACAAGGCAAACACGTAAGCAATTATGGTTTAGTGCGATGTTTTAGAGGCTATTTTGGAACGTGTCAGTCTTGAGGTGTTATGGCTGTGTGTCGCTGTGTGGTTTGCTTTTAGGCCGTAGTGTGGTTGAAGTGGGAATAAAAGTCGAAAATTTGTCAAATTATTGATCGATGTTAATGATGGGCGAAGTGTTGGATGTTTAACGTTACGTCATGGGCTCGGTTTGTAAGAAGATTGACATTTATGTGTTTTGTAAGCGACCAATTTGGGCGTCAGTAAAACTTGTGAAGTGTCAAGGAGGCATCTTTTTTTTTTTGGTTGACTAGTCATGGGTTTTTTTCTTTTCTTCACTGAAGGCTTTTGTTGACAGGTGACTCAATACGGGGTGATGTCAAATCATTTTGTGTTGGAGTGCCTTGTAATTTTAAAATATACAAGGCAACATTTTTCTGTTTAATAGACCGATAGACAGTTATTTGTTAAGGTAATTATTCCTTTTGCTGGCTTGGAATGTAATCATTAATTAACACATAACTTCAGTCAGTCTCCCCTTAAAATGTAACTAATAAGGGAAACAACCATGTATTGTGCAGCCATGTATGATAAAATTGGATTGAGGCATTTTTCTAGATAGAACTGTCCTTTTCATAACCATATCATCCATAAGTCGCTGGTTTATATCCGGCTCGAAGGACCAAATATTTGCTTTAACTTACAAACAGAGAAATGATGACCTCTTACCGCTGGTGGTGGAAGGTCAATACTTGATGGTTTCTTTACTGAACTTCGCTTAAATACTACAAATTAGCGTACTCTACGATATTATCATGAAAACACGGCGAAACGAAATGCACAAATGTGAATGAATCGTGCTGCTGTGCGTTGTAGAGCGCGTTTCATCGATTGTCGTCGAGTTTCATTATTTGTTGTAAACGTTCACAACATGTGCTGTTTAAGCTTAGACAAACTACTGGGGTACAACTCGTTGTTTCATCAATTATAATCTTCCTTCCACGCCTTCTAAGCTGCAGCCCTTTAGATTTATGCGAAATTGGGTTGATCTTTCTACAACGTGGCTTCTCATCTCAGTCGCTCCTTGCGCCTTTCTCTATTCAGTTAAGAGCGTTGTCATCGAAAACTATTTTTTGGAAGTGTGTTTAAAATATCTCCAGTAATCTCTCCAGTAATTGCCTCTGAGTTCCACAAAATGTTACTGGATCAAGGAACACGCCCAATATTGTACACATGATATCAGGGCCTTGCTATGTTTCGTCTATTATTATTCTTCCAAGAAAAAAATGGGCCTGCAGTTCACTATCGACTCTGAAGAGCAAAATTTGAGAAACTTTTCATAGACAATAAGCACTTTTTGAAGGTCGCCAACAACTTGAAAGAAGAAATACGGTGGAGAATGTAAGGAACTGAAACTAGGATCTTTAGCATGTGAGTCCATGCCCAAACCTATTACGTTACGGCGGTCACAAAAGATGTTCTTTATATAAATTTCTCACAGTCAAGTTCCTTATCGATTTTCACAGAGTGGGTATGACGAATTTGCAAGGAATGTAAAAATTACACCTGTCACTTTATAAGTCATTCTTATGGTTATTCGGAATTCAAATAAAATATTTGACTATGAAGTGGTCACTGTGGCGTAGTGGTAGTTATTCAACCACCACGCAGAAAAGTCTAGATTCAATTCGCGGACGGGACAACCCGCATTTTCCACAGCGCCACCTCCTTCAAGTTGCTGACAACACTTAAAGAGTATCAATTATCTATGAAAAGCTTCTCAAATCTCGCCATTTGGAGTCGGCATACGACTGTAGTTCCTTCTAAAGGGTGATTTTTTAAAAGCTATAGGAAAGTTTTTCAAAAAAAAAAAACATAAAATTCAGAAAAATGCATGACATCTTTATTTGAATCGATAGAACGGTCCATATAATTTAATGTTTGAAGATTATTTCATGCAAATGTTAACTTTGACTGAATCTCAAATGGTCCATCCCCTTAGTACAATTTTGGCATACGCTTTCCAACATTGTGGCCGGTATCTCACGAATAAATGCTTCAATGTTGCCTTCCAATGCGTCAATTGAAGCGAGCTTATCTGTAAAGACATGAGCTTTAACATAGCCCCACAAAAAATAGTCTAAGGACGTTAAATCACACGATTTAGGCGGCCAATTGACCGGTCTCGAACGTGAAATAAAATGTTCACCAAACTCGCCGCTCAATAAACCCACCGTCTTGTGGAAACCACATATCCTGCAAGTCAGGCTCTTGCATTTTGGGCAAATAAAAGTTGGATATCATTTCTCGGTTGCGCTCACCATTCACAGTTACATTACGATTCGCATCATTTTTGAAGAATTACGGCCCAATGATGACACCTGCCCATAAACCGCGCCAAACTGTGACTTTTTCTGAATGCATTGGTAGCCCTCGCAATGCTTCTAGCTGATATTTACTCCATTGAGCCAAAAATGAAAATGTTTGCCACTGTATTGTTATTTGCTTAAAATTCTTCTCTTGGGAAAATCATAGTTAGCAAGATCGAATATCGCATACACGAATTTTCGATAGTCAAAGCCTGTAAGTCGAGTACGAATAAAAGTGTTATTCCCTATTCAACAATTAAGCATTACCACACTTGGGTTTCGGTTCTAGTATTTACTTTGGAGTCAGGACAGACGAAGACGAAGTCCATGATTCACGAAGTTTAAGCCGCGTTTTGTAAAGTTTTCTTCAAGATGAAGCAATGATGTGCGTTCTTTTTGGAAAGCAGCCGCTTTGCCCTAGCTCACCGCCAGAAGTTCTGTGGCTACATATCCAGAAATCAACGCTCGCTGTGCTCATCCAATTATGACAATGTCGTACACATGAGCCAGCAACTAAACGGGGATATGCACGGTCGTGCCCACATGTGGGAATGAAAGTCATACGCAATCTTTTCAAGTATGGTGTTAAAGGACAGCGTGTTGTTGCCTTAATTCTTCTTTAGCTTGAAGCTTTCGGTGAATTCGTTACCGACGGTTAAGGAGAGCGAGAGTTCACCAACGTCCTCATGTACAATTCGAAGTTAAGAATGTCAGCAGCAGACATAGCAGGGTCATCTAGCTATTTCATACGCTATTTTGAAATCGACGATTTTTTTCTTGTAAGTGTCGTCTTACACTTCTTAGCAGCTTTGCGGGTTCTGCCGTTGTGTTCAGATCTCTTCAATTGTGGACCTTTCTGGTCACAATATTTTCTAATTAGCTTAAGAACAGAATAGAATACAATAGAGTCCACATTTTAGAGACTCTGGCACAAGGTTTCAAGCATTCAAAATAGGAATTTGTTCCTTTGTGTCTTATAAAAAAATACAGAAACTATTTGGCGATTTGTACAAAAATTTAGCTCAGTTTTGAAAGTAATTTTTTGATAAAGCTTGAATTCATATCAAAAACCACTGAAAACCGAATTGCTATAGTCTGTCCAAAAATTCCGCTAAAGCGGTACGAATTGTAAAATTCAACAAACTCTTGTTAGAAATTCCGATTTAGGACCGCTGTGAACTCAGTCTATGCCAAAGGAGAATCTACACATGCTTTCAAAATAATTGCAGTGGTTGCAGGATCGAATTGAGTTTGGCAATTAGTGAGTAACATACTTCTGCGATACGAATAATTGAGTCTCGTTTGAGGATCGCATTTATTTTAATAGCACTGAAGATATGGGAAAAGATTCGCTCTGTAGGTTATAGGGCATCGATAGCCAGAGAGATTTCTTGATATTTGTGACAAGGAACAACGCGTCTCCTTCTGTCTTGGGTCTGTCTGTTTCGGAATAGTGAAAAGATGTAGAAATCATCTAAGAAGAAACAATTTTGTTGAATTGAAATATTTAAGTTTCCAGAGGCATTCTTAGACCATGCTCATACATACATACATAAGTGACTTCCTGTGTGGGCAACTTAAACCATATCTCTCGCATATCACCAGCATTTGTCACAATCATGACTCATAAACTTCATTCGTCTACCGTAGAATTTGCGAAAACTCTTCACACAACCTTAGCACCCACTCAGTGGTTTATTGATCAGGTTTAAAACCGTTAATCCTTTGTTTACTGGGGAAAAAAAAAAGTGAAACGACTGCGTTCCCATTTGCGGTGCTTAAACAAATTAATAACCCAACCCCCACCGCGTCCATCATTTCAAATAGGCAAATCGGTTTTGCCAACACCTTCCAAATTCCAGACACCCAGTCACGAAGCCCTGTCTTACGACACAACCGACGATATTTATGCGTCATTATAAAGAAGTTGTTCTGTTAAAAGTCCTCCGGTGGTGCCACTAAAACGTGGACATTAAAATATCTGTAAGTCCACTGAACATAGGTGTAGGAGTCCCGCATAGGTACGCTCCCAGATTGCGATGTAATTTATTGCAGGGACTCGCACATTTCCCGCGGGCGAATGTGTCGCTTGATAAATAGCCAACTAATCGCGACATGCACTCTATAAAGTTCTCTCGAAAGCCAGTGCCGGAAGCATAATGCAAATTGAAAGCCAAACACACTCAGCATGTGAGTGCCGCACGGAGGACGACAAGTCCTCCTCGATGCGTGTGTATGTCGGTTGGTTGGTCGCTCTCCGCACATAACTAGACCGCTGACGAACAACAGGCAACAGGTCGGGAACGGCCACTCAGACGCAAACGCGGCCGCAGACGACGAGGACGAGACGAACGGAGGAGGATTCATCACAGAAACGTTTAGGAGTCGATAATTAATATGACGTACGACTCTCGGCGCAGTTGTACGACTGGGGCTGGGATAGGAGTGGGACCCATTACCGCAGACAATACAATATGCCAGGCTTCATTGAGAAATGGCCATGCGGTCAAATGGCCATAAAATTGGCGCAAGCAACGAACGGAAAAGCAAAGAGCGCATCAAAACAACAGAACCGAAGCCCTCTGCCCGGCTAAAACAAAACAAGTTGCAAGCAAAGAGACGAGCAAAACCCATCGCGAGAAGCAGAACACAAATGAAGAAAACAAAAAGAAGCAATTCCCGTAAGGTTAAGCCGTGACAGGAGCAAGAAAAACCTGACAAGGAGAATGCAACTTTGCGGGCATGTGTTTCGGTGTTGTTAAGTAAATTTCCAAAGGTGTCAGAAAACATCTTGTCGGAATTCATCTAACAAGAAATTTGGATTTTGTTCTCACGTGGCGGTGCGGAACGAGTGAGGGGAGGGGGGCGGCGGATCGGCCGCTCGCGGACCAAAGTTACCTGTGTGAGCTTGTTTGCTCTGGGTGTCTTGCATGTTGTTTGATCCTTGTTTCGTACAACCCAGAGCCTAGTTATTACGGTGCAAGCATTTGGGTTGGGCATATTTAACATACTATTCCCATTAGGGGAGCTCGCCTTCATTCATACCTCACCACCGGATTCCGATTCCCATTCTGATTCGAATTCGGATTCGCATTCGGATTCGCACACGGATGCCAGCCGCGGCCGGCCTGGACGGAGCGCAGCGCAGCGCGGCCCCTATCAGCGACGGCACCGGTAGGCAGCAGAGTGCCTGTTGAAAAGTTCGAAGCACATGCTGGATCGAAATTGCTTTGGCACACGTCACTCTGAAGTGTGGACTGAAAGGATCTTGTCGTTGGTGTCGTCTACGGCTTACGGCTGTTGTCTGTCGTTTTCATTGTCGTTGTCACGCTCTTCGTGCGCTCGTTCGTTCGTTCGGTCGGTCGCTTCTCCGTCGTCCTTGTCCCCATCGTTGCCGTTGTTGGGTTGTCGTCGACTTTGCCGTTTATAACCGATACTTATCGGCATTCCAACAGCTCGGAGATCCGAAGATATTTGTTCGCACTGCTCGCGGAGAAGAATGAACTGGCCGCCCGCGATAAGCGATCTCAACTTATTTGTGACGACAAATCTTTTCGGCTTCGCTAAAATATTCGAACGGCCCATTGGCTGAGGGGACGCGGGGCTGAGGAGCCAGTCACCAGTCACCAGTCGCCAGTCGCCCGCCAAAATGAAGCGAGAATGAATCTTTCGATTCTCGATTTTTCGGTGAGACTCTGGATGCAAAAAGAAATGTTAGTCCGAGGTCATAAATCCTCCAACAAAAGCGGTTACATTTTTGGGGGATTCTTTATTTGGGCTCTCAGTGAAAAGTAATTGGTTTCTTAGGCTTGCTGATCTTTTTTTGGTCGCGCGGGGCGTTGTTGTTGGCTCTTGGCTGTTTTTGTCTCTCGCCCGGTCCGGCAATAAAGATAAGTCAAACACATTTGATTATTTATTCCTTTGCGATAGCGTGAATGGCTGGTCTGTTGGGTGACGTCTTATGTGCTGTGACAAACGATTTTCTTATGAATGGGTGGCGATGGAGTTGATGCTGCAGACTGATGTGATGGTGGTGGTGGTCATTATTGAAAAAAGAAATGCTTAATTGCGATTCTGCACTGAAAATAGGACTTATCCGTTCCAGACAGTAACGCCTTAAAAGCACCACCGTCCGCAGTGGGAATATCATGCCTGCCCTGGTGGTGGATGAAGTTCGTAGTCTAAACAAATGATGGCGAAGCCAAAAGTAATTTTCCCTCAGCAATGTTAGGAAGGAAGAATGAATCTGAAACTGAGCTGGGAGCTGTTTCTTGGTGCAAAAATTGTGGAATGCATTTGTTGTTCCTCATTTGAGTGAGATTCGATTCATTCACGGTTACCCATGGATGGGATCTTAGCTGAAACTTTTGAGAATTTTTTTCAAAACGCATCTTTGAGAAGCACTTACTTACTGAATATTATTTATCACCGTACTATTGTAGTTCAGGTAAAGCTCTTCTCAGTGACAGCTCTCTAATGACAGCAATATACTCTAAGATAAGAATATTTCTTGCTAGCACTACAGTAAACAAGAACCCAGCTGTGAGCTTGTCTATTAACCTACATGTGCCGTGCGTGCTATTATCCCTAAAGATATGAGGAGAGAGTTTAAAGTCGACACCGAACGGCAAAATTTAGAGCATTTTGATCTTGGTTTAGGAACTTTACAAGTATCGGCTGTGTATCGTAAGAATTTTCATCGGATTTTACTGATCGCACGATGTACTGTTTCACGAGTGCTATCCGAGTACTAACGATCAATGTTTACGAGTAAGCTCTAGTTTATGTTAAAATCGAAATAACGCTTTTATAAAACGATTTCTTTGATGTATTTCGACGAAATTTTCTCTTAGGACTGCAGTTTTTTTTTTGTCTGGTTGGAAAAAGACCAAGTTGGAAATTGCAAACAATCGCTTTTATTTAGGGCATCGATTTCATTTAAGAAAATAGTTTTTTCCAGAGCTGGTATGCAGCAGGTCATAGCTGGCATTTTTGGTATATTGCTGATATATTGTTACTTAAGTTGTTTAACTGAAGCACCTTTCCCTGGTCGCACATCTGAGTTCGTTTTGGTTCCCTAAAACGCAGGAAACATTCCACCCCCTTAAATGTTAGCAAATAAGCTTCAGTATAACTATTCTTTCATGTCATCCACTATGTTTCCGTTTTTCTATACTCCTTATCAATATTTCAACGAACTATGTATTCAGCCGCAGGGTAGGCTAGGGTGTCTGGGAATGCCCATCCTTCTTTCGGAGGAACCGGTAAGCTCAGAGACACGTTCTTCGTTGTTCCATTTTGCCCTTTCTGGTATGTCTACATCCATTAGACCAAACTATCGGTGGAAATCCTAAGTATGGATGCCGGCAATTGCAACGTACGCTTATGATTCTTTTATGCTTGTGTGGCAAATTCATCACCGATTTCATTCCGGTGAACCAGTGGTGACAAGTTACTCAAACAAGTCTTAATGAATTTAAGACGACGAAAGCTCCAGCACTAAGCACTTCTTCCTTTTTGGAGCCCTCTAGGGAGGTTTGACCACAACTATTTCAGATTTGTGCCAATGTCGACTTGTACGTTGTAGCTAGACTATAAACTATCATTGAATATGTTATCAGACTAGAGATAAGAAAACTACCTAACGCAGGGCCATCAAAACTGTCTTACGCAACCAAAGACCTTGATTGTACAGAGTGCAGACGGCCTGGATGGTGATGTGAATAACATAGAGTTCCCTCTCGTAAGTAGTAACAGGCTTTTGTTTTATTAAGGCTATTCGCATGCTCAATGGCGTGCTTCAGTAATAACAGTGGGATAACACTTCGAGAAGCCAATTTCTAAAATGTCAAAATCCGAGAAATATATGTGCTATGAAAGTTAAAAATCGAGAAAAGAAACGCTTCTTAGAGGAGTAATACTGAAGGGAACATGCTTCCCTTTGTGCCATTCAACAGCATGGGGACGCAGTAAATCGGCCTCATTCATTTTGATGTGAAACAAATCAGTGTCAACAAGCGGACTCTTTGTTACTGCTTAAGAATCATAGGTAAAGTAAATGTCCCCCCTTTGAATTTTGTGTCCAGTTTTGCGTGAAAGGAGTAGGATCTCCTCATATAGAGACAATATAAAAGAAACAAATTTCTTTCCTTAAGCTTGTTTAACTTTGCAGTGCATAAACTATCGGGAGCGTTAAGTATTAACTAAAATAATCATATGAACGGATAGTTCAAAAGAACAATGTCCAAACGAACCCGCTACGCGTCGAAAAAATAACGGTCAACTTTTTGATAGGGTATATTGTATTTTTATTTATTTGGAAAGAATAAAAGTAATTGCCAAAAAAAACAAATTGATCAATAATCGCCAATTTTATGTCCGTCATAATTTTGCACAGTTTTTGCCTACATATACCTCAATAAGTATTGAAACCTTGCAATTTGTGGGGGTAATGATGACAAAAACATTTCCCCACAGTTAGGCATGAAGAGGTGTCGGTTATGGTCTCGGTGTGGGAAATCTTGTGTTTGTGGAGTCTACAATTTTATTTTGAGGAAAATGAAGCATGGATATTCTAACAAGGGATTAATCGTAAGCACACGGCCAAAATTGTAAAAGAATGGTTATTGAACCTGAAGCCGAAGAAGACTGGATCCTCCACAGCTATCCCCATATCTTTACCCCAATGAACATTTTTGGTAGTACCTCGACAAGCAAATTCAAAAAAAGGGTCCTTACAAGTAGATACTCATTAAAGTCTGTGTTGTTGGGAGAGTAGGAAAGAATTCCTGATTTAACTACAAAATTTGTAGAATCAATGCCCAGGAGCTTATTATCAAGGCCAAAGGAAAACGGGCAAAATATGAAATTAAGAACTTATCGATAAATGTTTTCTTTATAATGTAAACTTTCTTTTGTCGTTCCCAGTATATGGCAAATAAATTGGTTCCGAAGATTTTTTTGCGTTCAGTTTCAGCAGTCGGAATTCGGCCCATTAAATTTTTCGTCATTAATTCATTTGACGCCCAAACAAAGCGTTTTAATGGTTGTGTGGCGATGCATGCTTGATTCCTTAAAAACGTCCACACTGTCTTACTTAATATTTCCATAATTTAATCGGCTTTCAATCAGTGATTGTTGGATCAGCGAGGTAGGCATCTTTCAACCAGAATTTTCAGATCGAAAACGTAGAAAACACTTCGTCGCTATTTTTTCTTTGCAATCTGATAGAACTGCAACCAAAGCAAGTTAATTCAAGGATAAAGAATTTTAAATATATTTGATATACAACACGCAGGAATGAACAAGATTCAAATCAGCCATACGATCAAGTCTTAATTGCATTTCTGTGGGTTACGATATCGCGCCTCCCAGTTTTGGTTATTGTCAATGATTGTTTGATTGTTTTCCAAAATCGCTTCATTGTACATTGTAGAAGGGGAAATCCAGGAGCGTCTTTTGAATATTAATTTGTTAAACTTTGACTATAACAATTTTAAATTACTGAGCATCATTTCTCTATCCACTTACTTACAGTCATTTCCTCTCTCGAGGCCACCTCTTACAGCCATTTCTAACCTCCTGTCAAGTGGCTGCCAATTGATTTCTACCCTTTCCCAAGATTGCCTCCCTCTTACTGAGAAAACCCGCTTAACTTGGTGGCCTTCCACCATTGAAACGTATAAACACATGAAATACTTTACTTCACACCAAGTATCGACTTCAAGGTGAACCGCATAGCAGCTCCTGTTCTTAGATAAAATCGCCACGCCATTGAATCCGCATTCCCACTCGCTCCCAGTCCCCCGTTAAGGAACTTTATATCCTCAACAAAAAGCTTGACAGCTGGCCTGTCTTCACTCAGACCACACGACCGCGGCCGACAACCGGGCGAAACATAAAAGTTCCATTTCGGAATAAATATTTTCACCGCAGCACCCAGCATTCTATAAATAATCATCAACGCACTTTGATTTCGGCCTTCCAAGTTAATTTGGGGAGGACATGCTACGCATAGGCAGGCACCGCCATCACTACCATCAGCATCGCCATTACCATTACCCGTACCATTACCACAACACCACCACTGCGGCAGCATCACCAGCAGCAGCAGCAGCAGTGGCGGCAGAAGCAACAACTTCGGTCGGTGGATTGAGGACGAACACTGTACAGGCACAGGGAAACAGGCTCAAGCACAGGCACAGGCACAAAACCGCGTTTCAAAAGTGCCGATAAACCATCGAACCGAATATGATGAGGGCAGTGCCGTCTCAGTATGTTGTCTTCGTCGCCATCGCAATCACCAACCAGTCCACATGCGATGATCACGATTGCGATCCTGATCCGATCAATTCGACTGCGAAGAAAAGATCGATGCAAGATCTCGCACTATCCGCCTGCGCCTGTGCGCACAGAACCCCTCCGCGCGCACCATCCACCACCACGCCACGGAGCGGTGTTCAATTCAGAGAGTCCCCCAGTGAAAGATTTGTCACATGTCAAAATCAATTAAAGCCAATCCTCTTCACAGGGGGTTCGGCAATGGCTCACGGTCGACTCATATCGCAGTCGAGTCGAGGATAAAATTGATGAAGTTGGGTCAGCATGCTTACACGATTCACCGAACATCGGGGCTGTTTAAATCTCAACTTATTCTGCGGATTACTTGTTCGAGTAATCCCAACCGGGCCTAGGGAGCAACTCCACCACCACCACCACCATCGTCAGCAGCACCGTCAAATTATTGTTCGCGCCCAGTCTCCCCCCAGTCGTCATCATCATCATCATCGTCGTCGTCGTGGTCGTCGTTGTCGTTGTCGTTGTCGCTGGGTTGATGGCTTCCCAGCCTCGCAACGTCGCAACCGCCCAGACCAGACCAGCTCAGCTCAGCTCAGCTCGCCCCAGATTGGACCTATAGATCGCTGAGCGGTCACCGTCGCAGTTGCCGCCGCGCCGCCGTTGCGATGCCGCGATTCAATTTAACATTTCAACATCACGGATAATCTCGCTATCACATGGCATATTTAGCCCACTGATGTCCTCGTCGCCGTCCACAATCCACACATCCATCCACACACTATGCATCATGTGCCGTGGAGTTGTGGAATTTGGCATATTCCGTGGCGGTGGTGCTGGTTCCGATTCTGCGTGCGTTGCCTCGTCGACTCCGCGCCGCCCTGACTGCCTGTCTGGAATTCCGTTCTTTAATTAAGTGCGTTTTCACAGAATTTTTGTTTTGATTACGACGATGATATAAATGAAATTGAAAGGCCAAATTCGACGATTTGGAGATTTGATACCCGGCCTGGGTGTTCGCCTGGGTGGCCCCTGTCAACGGTTGCGGCGCAATCCAATAAAGGAAATCATTGGCAGCGACGGCGACGGCGACTACGGTGGCGGTGGTAGAAGAGACGGCCGCAGCGCTGCGGAAGGAGCAGGCGGCAGGAATGTCAATTTTGAAATATGCCTTCATCTTGGGGTTGATTTGCGCGATTCGTCCAGGTGACAGGGATCAGGAGTCCAGTCACCGCGGTGACCAGTGATCGGTCCCCCGTCCCGACGAGTGGTGGTTGGTGCACTTTTATACCGACACGGTAATTACCGCGGTGCCGGGCGGTCACTCTCAGTCTGAGGTAGGTATAAGCTGCATTAAATTACCACTTGCTTGCGTTGCCACGGTCAGCGGCGGCGGGCAAGTAAGAGAGCGCGAGGTTTTAATCGCATTTGGCAAAACTTCACTTCATTTCGTTTAAATCGTTTAAATCGGACAACTGCGCGCTGCGCACTACCTCAGCGGAGCGGTGAAGGAGAGGAGGTGAGTTTGAGGGCTCAGGCCAAAGGAACGCGGAATATCCGTACGTACGTGCATGTCATTTTAGCGCGCTTGCGCGGGCACACCGTAATACTCGGAGCAGTCAAAGCAGCCATCAACATCATCATTGGCAGGCATCGTCGTCTTAGCGTGCCATCACTATCCATCCGCATCCGATCCGCCAGGTAACTTAGCGCGGAGATGTGTACGATTTAATTTAAGAGATCGTGATTAAAGTTGGAAGCCGCTTGATTTATTTACCTTTAGCATCTCAGACTGCCGACATAGGCCATTCGCATTAGATTCAGCCGGTTCAATGGATTGCTTTTGGTACGACGGCCGGCGGTCGGCGGCTGTGGCAGCGCTCAGCTCAGTACGTTCGCTCACCGCGAGTCGGTATCCTCGGAATGTCTTCTAAATGGTGTTGGCGCTGAAAGTGTATCCGCGTCGTTGATACTGCTACTAAGTACATATCTTCAGCTGACATCTGTGACTTGATGTCTTTATACGAATGCCCCGTAAGCTCGTGGATGCATGTCCGACCTATCACATATCAACGCGCTTTAGATATCTGTAAGTCTCTGTACAGTTTCGAGTCGCATTAAGTCGGACGGTGTTTGCTGTCCGCTGTTCGCCTGCCCCTTACCGGGTGATATTAAATTGGAAATGCGTGCTGCAGGGCTTACCAGCTTGCCATGGGAACACGGTCACTGTGCGTATCGCAGCCGCTGCATCGGTGTATCTCTGTTGTGCGGATAGCTCGCTATGATGACGGACGAGGGAGACTAAACTACAAGGATTTAGCTTACATGTTCATATTGATTGCGATAGCATTCAATTAGGAGTCCTGTGAGTCATTTGGTTGACAGTCCCGTCCAGTGCCGCCGTCTGTGGAATCTGCGCACACGTCGCGCCCCACCTACCCGCGCCCTGCAGGAATAGGCAGTAATAAAGGCCATCCGTGTGGGGATTTTATTGTGCCGCGATTACTGCGATTCGATAAGGCGTCTCAACGAGCCATCGGATAGATGGAGCGCGGTGTTGTGATGGCAAAGTTCACAGCTGCGGATGTGTTTATGACATTTGCTTCATCTTAAGTGCGCAGAAAATACTGTTGACGTGCCGTGTGATACAACACGCGATAAACGTCGCATAAGTTCAATGAGCGACGACGTCGAAGAACGGTGGGTTCGGTGCTCACCCACTGGCTGCCTGGACGTTGCGACGGTCCATGGGGGTAGACCCCGAGCACATATCAGTAGCCGGAGTCTTCTATTCGTTTGAATGAATCACTCTGCAACTTCTGCAACACTTGCTGGTCGAGTGAAAGTCCAGAACCACTCACACGCTCGTAAATGAAGACATGAAGCTGTAAATATTTTGTTTTATCCTGACGACGTGGAGCAATTACTTTTACTAAAGAAATAGATAACCAGCGATATGGTCCATAAAACCTGATGAGGGTCTTGTTTGTTTTGGGTTTCATAATGCGACTTCTGAGTCACTCTGGACTCGGAACTTAATGGAATTCGTTTAGAGATAGCGCCGGGATGGTGGATGCTGCTCGGGGACAGGTAGTTTTGTCAGTTGTTGTCTAGTCACGGTTGATAATTGAAACATTTCCCTCAGCGATCCATCGATGAGGTGGATGTGGCGCTACGGAGGACTAATAGGTCGCCCGTTTTGGTGGTGGTGAGAGAGAGTTAAGATATCAAAGTGTCAACGATCTGGAAGCAATGTTTTGACATGCAGTCAAGCTCGTTCTGTCTGTGAATTTGTCTTAATTATCCAGATGAGTGTGTGTTTTATTGACGGGCCGATTAGAAATGCTGGAATGTCGTTTGATAGGTGGCTGCACGATTCAGGAGTGAAGATCCTTTGGTACTTGGATGGTAACTGAATCTGGTGATATTACATGTCTTACGAATTGACTTATGTTTGTTGATATTTTTCACATTTTTTTTTATATGAAAAATTCAAAAATAGAGTTCACTTAAGCTTTACATTCCACAAGGAACGCCACTCCTATGTACTACAGATCTTTGTTAAGTGTTGCATGTCTTGTAAAGTTTGCTAATCCATTTTTGGAGTGAGTTTTTGTGGTAAATTGAGCAAGAACGATATTTTAAATCTTTTGATTTGAAAACTACAGCTTGTTCTTCAGTAAAAAAAAAACATTTGCACAGAGTGCGAGAAAGAATTCATCGTTAAGTAAAAACAAGAAATACAACAAATCTGTCCACTCCACACACTACATAGAAGTAAATCATGTTTACGTTGTAAATGTACGGTTGGTTGATAAGGTGTGATGTAAACGGAGGATGAAAATGGAATCATACTCGTAGAACTGATGAATCGGGTATCAAAGGCTGTCAAACCCAACCATACGAGCACGTCGTTGTGACTTGGCTTTTAAAGGTCATGGCACACGATTTGGAACTTCAATTAAAAAATAATGCCCAAAACCCATTAAATTGATTTACAAAAAGTCACTTTTATAAGAAAAAAATGTATAAACAAAAAAGAAAAAGATCTTTTCATTTATAGAACTAGCTTTTTATCATGACTTGCATGTTATTATTTTGTGTTTAAAGGAGCGGGCCTACAGTCAGATACGAAGTTACCTCGATAAACTCATTTTTGACAATCCGCACTCTCTGATGGTTATTTGGAAACTATTGGCGTGACTAACGAAAGTCCTGTTCTGGCGGCCACATTGTTCAATTTATACGAATGCTCCATAAGCTCGTGGATGCCTTGCATGAGTTGTCCATCGTTTATGTTCCTAAATTAAATTGCATTTAGTTTCCTTTTTGAAAAAAATTGGGTGGGGTTTGAATTCATCTTGAGGTTTTCTTTTCAATAGGCTCTTTTAGACAGTTCACTGGTGACTGCTATTAAACTGCTTTGCCACTATTGTCACCATGGACTTGCAACCCCAACAAAACCAATTTTTTTTTTTCAGTTCTATTACGTGCGAGTCGAGGAACTTACGGTGCGCATAATCGACATGCTAAGACCCTTGCTAGTACCATTCGCAAATTAAAGTTCCACTTTACATAGGTACATTTGTGAATGACCGATTAGACCACATCCAGCATGTAGCGAAAAGACTATATAACACTTAGCTGAGAGGGAAGAGCCCCAAGATTCACTTCGTCGTAATTTTTAGCAGCTTGGCCATGTTAACAGACTCTGTGGTTCCTAAAATTCAAGCACAAGACTGCACTATGGGGCACACAGTGTTTTAAACAATGAAATTTTTGAGAAAAAATGTTGGCAAGCATTTAATTTCATGCTTTGCAACGGTGGATGATGCGATATCGCACCTTTGGACTATATTTTCTGGAGATATGTACAATCTCAAGCCTTAAAGAAGAAGTCAGCTGTGATTGACGCTTTGAAAGTAAACATTACTTGTATTTTCAATGAGATACCAGACACTATACTTGAACGAGTCGCTCAAAATTGTACTTTTTTCCAAAGGACCACATCACGCATAGTTTAAATTTACTAATTTGTACAATATAATTTTCAAAATCTAAATAACATGAATTGTTCTTTAAGACGATAATAAACATTACAAGTTGTCTTATTTCCTATTATAAAATGGACGTTACGATGATCCCGCCTTTTCAAATATTTCTTTGGGGAGTTACGAAGAGCAATACATTCTTTACCGCGACATCAGGTTCAAACTTTCTCTGAAGACAATATCGTTCCCTTTCTGTGTTAGATTCGCGCGGTTTCTTAACCTTTTTCTACTTTTACAAAGCACAAGCTTAAAACTCTAATAAAATATAATTTGTAATTGTTGAAATAAAATAAAAAATTCGAATTTTCTTCGATTCAAGGCAAATTCCTTTAAATGCGCTTTGAAGTTGGGTTGCATTACATTTTCTAAGATGTTCAGTTTGGCAGATTTTAATTTTTGCAATTTCTTTATGTCCACACCGTTTTGAATCCTTTTTCTACTTCTCTTGTGGCGCCTCAGTCCGGAGTGGACCTGGGTCTCAACCAACATGCCTTTCCAGCCAGCACGGTATTTCGCTAGCTGCCTCCAATTGCACACTCTAAGTTGGTTGAGGTCCTTCTCCACTTGTGTGCGCCCCCTCAGCCTAGGCCAACCTCTGTTGCGTTGTCCCAATGGCTCAGATTCGAAGACTTTTCGGGCCGGAGCAGTGGTGTCCAAACGCTCTACATGGCCATCATAAACGTTGTATCCGGATACGCTTGACTAGGCGCATGTCGCTGTACAGCTCATAGAGTTCGTCGTTAAATCTTCCTCCAGATGCCATCAACGCAAACAGGACCATAATTCGCACGCAGAATTTTTCTCTCGAAAAGACTAAGGGTTTCCTGGTCCGCCTTTAGTAACGTCCAGGTTTCCGCACCGTTTTGAT
Organism: Eristalinus sepulchralis; assembly: GCA_944738645.1. NCBI lineage: Eukaryota > Metazoa > Arthropoda > Insecta > Diptera > Syrphidae > Eristalinus > Eristalinus sepulchralis. The sequence continues at coordinate 1,867,442 of OX122883.1, forward strand.
TTGCCCTATTAAATTTTTGGTAGGTTGTTGGCTAAGTTGGTGTTATCGTGAGGCCAACAGGCACTTTCAATTACCTATTACCTTTGAGATAAATTGCGCTGAGAATTTAGTTCATGACAAATTAATTTTGTATCAAAGTTATCGGCAAACGAAAACGAAATCCTATAAGCACCGAATATATCATTAATTTGGTAATATGCCTACGCGTCCTTCTGTCACAAAATTAGCCGACTGTCCACAGTAATCGTTTCTAGAGCAGTAGAGAAAAGAACGAATGGTTGGGGAAATAAAGTTCTGGTCCTAAATTATTATAATTTTAAAATTCATCAAAAATTCTAGAAATATTGCACAACTTAATATATAAAAAAAGCTTTTCGGTGTTTCCGGGATGTTAAGTGGGACTCACAGAAACCTCATCTTGATTAAACACGACGCCCCAGAGATAACGTTAGAATTGTTTTTGAATATTTGGAGTATTTTGCTTCAGAGAAAACCAGCTAGACCCTCCAAGACCTAGCATGATATTCGTCAAATTCAAACTCAATCATCTTCAAAATTTATATGATCGAATCAAGTTATTTATGAACAAATTTAAAATTTAAATAATTTATTGATATTTGAATTTGCTGTCAAAATTCCATTTTAACTGTTAGTGGCTGGTCGTAAATATGTTTTTATGCATGTGCTTCTATTTTTATAAATTCCTGTGGTTTTGTTGCATAATCAATTAATTTTGCCATAATGAGCTATCACGAGAGGAATTGATGAAAACGAGGCGCCAAATCAATATTTCATTTATTCATTTGATGCTATAAATTATGGAAGATCTGTCGCCAGACGGGAAGCATTGAGGAAATATTTCGCTGAATTTGTAAAATAATATCACGCAGCTTAGGTCTTGCTCCGACTATAGTCTTGTGGAACGCACAACTCGAGTGCCTTCCAAAATATTGAGTGTTTGAAAAATGTCGGTACCTCTGGTGGTAATTATTCCATCTATCTATACTAAAGCTTGTGTGGAAGATGACATCTTCATTTTTTTACACAACAGTTACACTTAAAGCATTAAATTCGGATGAGTTGGTTTCAGTATTTTCCTATGGCGCATGCAACAGATCATGTGAAAAGTTTCGGAGGATAGAAGCATGCTCCACGACTGGAATATCAGCTCAATCTGCTCAGACTACCGTACCTCATTGAAGAAATATCGAATTCTCTTCCTGCTAAACCTACAAGATCCTGTCCAGCATGCCGTGTGACCGTTTGAATCCGGTTCGCATCGCACATAGCTCCATGTGCCAGTGCGTTATACAGCCAGGAAAGTCGACAATAGAGCACATTTTCCACATTAAGTCGAATCCTGGAAAAGACCAATAAGTTCCAAGTCAACTTTAAAACACCACTATCATCTTATCGACTTTGTCGCGCTATCCCGGCTGGCCGTCAAAGAAGTTTTCACAGCAATTGAAGAAAAGGTAGAGCGAGCTGATCTTAAAATCAATGAGGATACGACTAGCCGTCGAGGAAAAATGCAGCCGCCATGCACCATCTCGGGCAAAACGACACTTTCACACTTTCGACGGCTTTAATTTTGAGATAGTTAAGGAGTTCATCTACCTAGGGGCAAGACTGATCTCTTCAAATGGCATCTTAGCGGAGAACGGTAGCTCTTAGCGGCCGATGCTATTTCGGTTTGTCTAAACAGAAAGAGTCAATCCTTCCAACACGAAGGACCAATAACATGCCTTACAAAATACTAGTCTTGCGAGAAGGCTGAGCGGATTATTGGGGCATTTGAAGGAAAGATTCTACGACGTACATATATACGGTCCTATCCGTCTAAAGGGCAAATGGAGGGGAATACACAAACGGGTTAAAAGAGGAGTGGATGTAGTTTGGAGAGCAAAATAACGTCGACTACACTGAACCGACAAAACGCTCCAGCTAAGGGGGTTTTCGAATCCCAGCCTCCGGGTTCTTAGAGAAGAGGAAGACCAAACCTCCGGTATAAACCACAAGTGTGCTCGGCACGGTCAAGGACCGAAGGAAGGCTCCGGCTTTGAGTCTAAATGGGCTTCCAGGCTGATAGTTAAATATTTAACACATCACTCAACAAGTCCCGGCACATATAGAGGGCGCCACTTACAAAAAAAATATATTAAAAGTGGCGCCCCCTATAAGCCCCAACCAAGCGCCCAATTCATTTAGATCGCAAACGATTACCCTTCTCCTCCTAGAGATAATTGAGTGCTAATGTCCGCCACGATAGATCACCGGCACTTGGCAACAGACAGCGCTCTGGCTTCAGCAACATTCCATTCATCAGTAAGGGCCGCTGGAGATCCTCTGACCATCGGATCCATCTGCATCTTGTTGAGATCTGCATCAGTTCGGTGCATCTCTGGCGCAATAACCCTTGTGGGCAAAAAGTACTCGCCGTACTCCTGCACGTCCGCGCATTGCGCCCTCGTCCATTGGCAGCCATTTAGCAAACTGCAGTTTAAACAAATACTGCCCACGATATCGGGGACCCCATCTTCAATCTGCACATGTGAAGATGAATGGGCCTTTTAGTTGACACTATCAGTCGCTAACATCGGATTCGTTTTGAATGAGAGCCCAGACGGCGGGTCGGCCAGTCGGGGAGCGTTCCGTGCCGGTATTGGTGGTGCCCCTTAATAAAATCTATATCCAATCACCTCTCATACTATAATGGATTTGACGACAAATTGCTCTTGGATGAGTCCAGGCAGCCGCCCGGACCGAATGGAATGCTGCGAAGCCCCGGCAGCAGACTATGTCGCTCTGGAGAGAAGAGAGTTAATTTGATTTCGGCTCCAGATACCGCGTCACCGCACCGATCGAACACGATCAGGGTTCGCGATGACTGACTAACTACAGCAGGACTGACCACATCCATCCACGCGATAGGCATCGCGCTCGTCGCCCGTGTGCATTTGCGAGCTTTTCATTCTTTTTATGTGCAGCCCCGCCGACGACACGACTGTGATGGGGACGAGGACGCAACATCTCAATATGTGTTCGCATTGGCAACGGACGTGGCGCACTGTCGTCCGTGCGTTGCGGGTAATTCTCGTATTTGTTTGGACATGCCAGCTAATTTCCATCGCCCGCCCCTTCCACGCGGCTGCAGGTAAACGCTTTCCACGCCACCGCCAACGAGTGCAGCCACAGGTACACCGTGCGGCTAGAATGTGTGATTTATTTCAGTTCCTTATCTCCTCGGGAACCTTTTAATTAATTTACCTCCGCACTAATAGTTTTTCTGTTTGCCTGAAATTCCCAGTGTTTTCCTTGTTGTCCTGCCGATGTCGAATGCGGTGGTGGATTTCCTCAAATGCGCCACGCATCGATGATGGAGTGGGACGTCCGTGTTTATCCTGGCATTGTGCATATTTGCATTCTAATCCGGGGATCGTGTCGGATGCGCGTGGTTTCTGACGTGTTTTTCGGGGTCAGTGTCAATTGACGGTGCCTAATGGATGTCTATTTGTCATCGTCCACCATCACCACCAGCGGTGGCGCGGACACATGGACGAATGTCGTCGTCCTTTCGGCACTTCTTTTGCTCGGCCGCTCTCAAATCCCCGGGGTGAGTTATCGCCTATCTACGCGTTGGTTGTCAATTTGTCGTCAGATGACGATAACCTCCAGTGCACCCACCCGCCGTGTCAGGCAATCGATTAATTATCCCTCCCGCGTCGGGACAGTTGGTGTGTCACCTGACAAATTGAATGATTCGATAATTGCGTGAGAGCTGTCGGATTAAGGTGTTAGTCGCCCATTGTCGCTGGCACACCGAAGCGGATGAAGCGCGGCGCGCTAACAACGACAACGACAGCAACGCCAACCTCGCCGATGACATTCCACGACCACAACAACAATGGCCCTTTTATGTCTGGAAGCAATTTGTCAGAGCGCCCTCCACACGACCACTGGACAAAGGAGTCCAGTGGGAAAACTTACTCGACCGAGATCCCAATCCCGGATGAGCATTCAGCGCGTATTTACGTTCTTATTGTCAATCAATTACCCGCCCGTCTGCCACTCTCCTGCCATCCCACCATCCCAGCACACCGCCATCCATCTATTGCGGCGGTGAGCGTGCGGCTGTGTGCGTGGTACAAATTCCTGCCCGGAATCAAATTTCAACACCACAATATTAAAATAATTTGGCTAAATAAAGAATTAAATATTTCACATTGATTTACGGGCAGTGCTTGGCTGCAGGGCTATCAAGATACTTTGCGCTTCTGACGCCCACTCAACGGTGTCGGCGAGGTTCGCCAAGCCGGCATAGTTCCGCGCCTCATCAGGCGTGCCACTCCAAACACATTTCAAGCCATGCGACCAAGCGACCAAGCGACCAAACGGCCCGAAGTGTTTTCCCGATCGTGTGGTTCGCAGCCAAAGCGACTCGAAACCGCGGCCAATTCTGCAGGCGGCCGGTCTCAGCACATTTTCGGCGCGTTGCTCCTTCTGGCGAATGTGCTGACTGCCTCCACTTATGCGAAGCCTAATCTACAATCTACACGGCCATAGGCGCAAATTTCACAAGGCAATAAAATTTCTCTTGTCGCCCTCTATTGGACACTGAAATGAAATCCATGTTCACAGTTTGTACATTTAACACAATCATCTCATCAATGGACACCAGTTAAACATATGTGAGCAATGGATTTTATGCCCAAAAACGACCACGAGCACGAGCACGTCCCCGGCACGACCAAGGGGCGCGCGGCCGCGGACGCCGCCGACGACGACGATGGAGCAGTGGGACCTGAAGACAGAACACACGTAGGAAAGATGAAGCAACAATGAGGCGCGGACAAGAGACTCGGCCTCGTCGTCGTCGGCGCAGGCCCCGCTTCCTCGTTGGACAACCGCTCTCTAGAGCCTTTGTTTGTACGGAGCTATGAATTTGCGTTTTGTTGTGTGAACTGGAGCCGGGGCTCCGTGGCTTGGTCTATTAATTGTTTCGAAACGAGAGTAATTACGTTTGAATTGAATTTTGACTGGTGTGTGCTTGGGTCTCGGCATCGACGGCATCGGCATCGGTATCGGTATCGGCCTCGGCCTCAGTCACGGTGTCTTTCCCCTGTCGGTGTTTGGGCATCTGGGGGATTGGAAGTGTGGATGCCATTGTTAATCGGCTATTAGGAGTGAGATTGAGTTACATGTCACTTGATGTCACTTCGATTGTTGGCTATTCTTTGGAGTTGGAGCGTTGATGAGAGTGGGAGGGGGACTGATTTCGGGAGAATATCAATTGCATTGGAATTCTCCGGGGGGACAGTGACGTTTTGTAGCATCATTGAGGGCTTAAGTGTGTGATCGAATTCCTCGGAGGTTTCGCAATTGCGAGATGATCGAAATGAAAGGGCCCGAGTAGGACGCATCTTATATGTTCTCGTGATCGAGTTGATGTTGCAAGGTGGCATTTAAAATGAAAGTTGTAGCTTGTTTTTGGTGGGGCGTGGGTATGTCTCATGTGAGTACGAACGGAAGTATGCGGTAGGAAATTTCCTTTACTTGTTGATTCGTGACTTTGAAAAGCGACTTTACGGATATCCTCAACCTTTTCGTCTCCTATCCCAAAAAGGTTACCTCGCATGTTTTGAGCTGAGAATACGTGAAAAAGTTAGTGTAATGGACGTTCCAAAAATTTCGATGACAACCTCTTTCAACTTTCGATCAGGCCCACTTTTGGTAGGTACTTCGACGTGGAAGTTATTTTAGTCAAGGTGGGAGGTTTGGAAAGTTCGGGGACTCTTCGCTCAGGAAGTGACATTCATGAAAGATGATGTTGAACATCATGAAAGCATAACAATATGCGTTGTTTGTTTTTAGATTGCAATCTTTTGCGTTTTCAAAACAATTTCGACTTGGAAGAGTTAACAAAAATGGAAGGATATGTATTCCGCCTTTTTTTCAAGTTGACAATTCTTGTGCTTTAAAACTATCCCTGTGGTATGCGCCACGCACGACTGCCGAATGTGTTAGTCGAGCAAATAGGAGTATTCATAAATATTTTACTTTTTTACAATTTCTCCTTCAGTACTATTTAATTTCTGTTCAGCGTTGACAGGGTTTAGTTTTCTTTCCTCTCTTAGTTTCCTATTACTAACTTAGGCTTTAGGAACGAAAATGTACCAAGGACTCACAAAAACAAAATGGGCTAGTGCGAGTGTCACTCACACGAATATGTTTCCGTATATTATTGTAAATAAAAGCAAACCATAAATTAACAAAATGGTAAACAGTACTTAATTAATAGTCTTGAGTTTGGGAATTGTTGGTTAGACTCCGGTGTCATTGACTCTGATTTGTTGGCTTCGGCAATATTATGAATTATCAATAAGCATATTTAGCTTCTGACTTTTCTAAATACTCACAGAGCTTGAAGATCAAAAATTTCAGTTTTTTGCATTTTCAAAACCAGCATGTTGGCTAATATAGAAACATCAACATTACTTTAGTCAAGAAGTTTCGAGGCAAGTTTCATTGAAAGTCCTATTTGAAAGTTTTCCCTTGGTGATTTGTTCAAATTTTTAGGTGGGAGATGGAACATTTTGTATGGTTCACAACTTTCAAATTATTTTCATACGATCTGTCATTTGATACATGTATCACGTGTGGGGCTGCGATCGAATTTTTCATTTGGCGTGAATTTATCCACACACTCCACTGTAATGTGTTTCAATCTGAAATGATTTGTGGAAGACACGACGCAAATAACGGTTTATAAATAAAGGATCTTTGAAACACGCACGGCCAAGCAGAATTTATAAGTTTGTGAAAACGAAACAATATATAAAATTCAAAACCAAATCGAAATAAATTATTAAAGATCCCCAAAGAAATCGCAAACACTAAACAAAAAAAGGCAAAATTAACTCAGCTTTTTTTGATTTTTAACTCAATTTACTGCAATACATTGTGTGCAAAAAGAAAACATGACTACAAGGCATTCATCAACGCCTGGAACTGAATGATTTTTGTTGTTATTTTCCGCTATATTGAACTTTTCTTCGAATTATCTAACAACGAACACCTCTCAGAGAGAACTAATTGCGAACAAAAAACGTTAAAGCTCAAGTTATTTTCTGTATGAAACTGAAAGTGTCTTTTTTGTGTTGGAGGTTGGGATACACTGCACTGGAGCGCTCAGACTCAAAAACTGGTCCATTGTACTACCAGACAGTAACTTTCGTTTACTGCAGTTTTCTGGTTTTCCGAAGAAAGACAAGCAGGTGTTTCTGTGATAAAGAGCTTAAGTTTGCAGCTCCCACCACACCGTCGACGGAAGCCCTAACTAAGGAAGCGGGTATTCCCAAGGTGGGTTCGGGTCCAACGAATACCTCTTTAAAACCTTGCCTGGCTAGTTCAGCAGCAATCTCGTTTCCCGTGATCCCGTAATGTCCCGGAACCCAAACAATTCTTAGCGAATTCGGGAGAGAACAAAAACCTTCGCACATCCAGCGTTTCAGAGGTTCTGATTCCCTGCCATAAACGACATAAGCAAATATTTAGTTGAGTCTTCCAATATAACTGCATAAAAATAATAAAAAAGCAGAAGATAGCAAAATCGTATATTTAAGTAGGTCTTCTTGTGGACTTCGGGACCACCCGGTTTTTTTTACTTCAGTATTTTTGGTTCAGGGCAAATATGCAAAATGTACTTCGAATAAATACGACGTATAGGCAATTTTCAGCGATGCCACGAAATCTTAAATGTCTCTTTAAAAGCTGTTTTTTCGGTAACAAACTCATCGTAACATCATCAATGTAAAAGAAGGTTTTCGACAAGGCGAGCCACTGTCATGTGACTTCTTTAACATCATCCTTGAGAAGATCATGCGTAACTCACAAGTCAACACTGTTTGCAGGCATTGAAGTGGAAGCGGCTAAAATGGGTCTGGTGGTTAATGATGGCAAAATGAAGTACATGTTGTCATCAATGAGGGGCACACAACATCGACGTCTCGGAGAGAGCGTCTTACTAGGCAGTAAACTTCGAGGTAGTCAAGGATTTCGTCTACCTCGGCCCCGCGGTAAAGAGGGACAACGACACCAGTACCGAAATCAAACGCAGAATCACTCTTGCCAATCGCTGTTTCTTCGGGCTGAAGAGGTAATTGAGTAATAAAGCCCTCTCTCGAAGCACTAAACTTGCTTTATAGAACACCTTGATCATCCCAGTTCTACTTTATGGCGCGGAAACCTGAACGTTACTATAAGCGGATGAAGAAGCCCTTAGTCCTTTCGAGAGAAAAGTTTTGCCTGCGACTTTTGGTCCTGTTTGCTTTAGTGGTATCTGGAGGAGCAGCGACATTCGCCTGGTCAAGCGTCATCGGATAAAACGCTTAAGATGGCTAGACCATGTAGAAGTTGTGCACATCACTTCTCTGGCCCGAAATGTCTTCGAATCCGAACCATTGGGAAAAGGCAGAGAAGAACCTCAATCAACTTGGAGTACGCAACTGGCGGCAGCTTGCGAAAGATCGTGCTGGCTGAAGAGGCATGTTGATTGAGGCCCACTCCGGACTGATGCGCCAAAAGATGAAGAAAACATATGCCCATAGCAGATGACAAATTTGATTGGTGAAATATTTGAGTGCAACCATACTTAAGTTCCTACAAAACCGATGGGAATTCTGTTCGGTTTACCAAGGTTCCCGAAGACTCTTCTTCACTTAGACAAGTCATACCAAGAAGGACCAGCTTCCCACCGTGTATTTCTATCAGCGAGTGGGTGCAAACCCACTGTTGGCTATTGAAAAATGAAAATTATGAGTTTTTGGTGTTTTTTAAATATTAACTAATCAAATTATAAAAATTCAAATATTTAGAAGAACTGAATATAGTCCTATATTAGTTTACCGACTATTGGGATGTGTGATGGGGCTGCAACCAAAGATGAAAATTGTTTCTCATTTTCACTCTCCGTTCTGTCACGGTCAAGGCTGAATTGCCTAAAGCAAGGACTGTCCGCACTGACACCCTCAATATATACGAATAGACGAGCTTTCAGTACGTGGTAAATTAATGTACGCCACTCTACATCAGCTGGTTAGATCCAATCTAGTCAAAGTATACGAAGTCCTCAGGCGGAATAAAGTCATATCGCCGAATACTCACGTTATACGAGTTTCAATGCACCAACTATCAGTCTTGATCACGCCAAAATTAGCAATACTGTTCCTCGTTGCGAAAGAATTTCTTAAAGTCAGAGTCTTATGGCCTGCATTTATTGGGACAAGCCCAAAATTATGGTCTCTCTTCCTAGCATCTTTTCGATAATCGATGAGAAGACTTTTCTGCACATCTCAATCTAGTTTAAAATTAATTTCCTTTCACACATACCTGGTATCTGACTCCGATCGCATTTCTGTCAATGGTTAATAGCTCAGTGCCAAGATCCCACAGCGTCAGTCTTCGCACATGGCCTCGGGACATAGTCTATCTGTAGTAACTACGTCCCGAGCTAAGGTACTCATATCTGTCAGTAATTTACACCAAATCTTATAGGTTCTCGTTTATTTTATCATCACCATGGTACCCTCGTAGGACACACGCAATTTGATAGAACAGAATTATCGCCTTCACTGAAAATCAATGATCTCAAATTGACTCTCGCCTAAAACAAACGCTATAATGCCAAAAAGTGATTTCTAAGAAAATGAGTCTCATTCGAATTTCCTGCAATATCGAAGACCATGTCGTCCATTTTTTAAGCACAAATAGGTTGAAGATTGAGCAGATATTCAGTAAAAAATAAACCCAGAGGAAATACTCAGTCTCTGAGATAATCACTAACATAGCCAACGGAAATGTGACACACACTCCCTCGAGGCACTCTTTCTGAATGAATGAAAGCCCGACAGGAAATGAGGAGAAAATGGTCATGGATGTGTAGATCTTATCCGTGACACTAAAAATGGCTAGATAATTTTGCTTATCGAATTTTCTCAGGGTATCGCATTTCACATGCAAAGAGTGCGAGATGTGGAATTCACTCAGGTCCATGCCCCCAATTCATCGGACCCGCACTGGCAATTCTCACGATGATGTTCAACCAGCCTCCGATATGACCAAACCCTAAGTTTTAATCAGACCAAGGTGTGGAAGGCTATGTTACATTCCATGAATGGACGACACATGTCACCATCTGTGATTCGCCACGGCTCATTAAGAATTCTCTCGCCTCGTATCACGATACCGAATGTAGGCTAAGGGGACCAGTGTGTGATCTTTCTTCTCAGATCTCATATCGACACACCATGAAATACTAATGACAGATAGAACTCGCAGCCATCAGTTCAGGTGTTCTTGTCTCAAAGCCTACATCTACTCCTCGTGAAATCGTAAAATGAATCAATTTCCGAGGTACGACGAAGACATCTTCCTCAATCCCTCAAGTTTAGCATAAAAACCGAGAGTCTTCACCCCACTCCACTGCACTCTCTACCTCCACACAGCGGCCATCCCTCGTGTCCGTCCACCAAGTGTCAGGTTGATCGCACCGCGAAAGTACATCCGATACGTATAGAGCTCACATCTCATCAACTCAAGATCCCATTAATCTTGTGAGTGCGTGTTCTGTTTTTGTGCAAACGTGGGTGTATACACCTTGCTTTATGCCCCGTTTATAGTGCCACGACAATAACTGTTCCCCTGGTGTTAACGACTTATCTCCCCAAGTCCAACTTAGACCGAACAAATCATTGAAAATTTAACGGATTATTGGATGAGTACTGAAAAATGCCAAGAATACGAATAAAACGCTGAATGGCCCCTCGTACCATAAAGATAAAATTCCCATAAAGCAATCCTATGCTGGTCGAACGCTCTAAAAATACATCAACCCGGGCTGGGGTTCTCTGACTTGGAGTGGAGTGGAGTTGGGGTTGGGGGCCGAGGCCGAGGCTGAGACTGAGACTGAGACTGAGGCTTGGGGCCCCGGATCGAAAGTGAGAACACAACAAATGAAAACGTTAGCAAGGGGAATTAAGCATTTCGTAGATTCATTATACTACCTCTACAGCAAATACCCATTATTTAGAGCTAATAAAACCCTGATATACAACCAGATAAGGCGAATTATTCTCTTGGGGTTTGTGGTAGATTTCCATTCTATTATTCATGACAGGGTCTCAGGAAATCATCATCTTCATCAGCATCGCCATCGCCATAGCCATAGCCATCGCCATCGCCATCGACATCGGCATCGCCATCATCATCAGCACTGTGTCGTCGTCACCGTCCCGTCATCGTTAGGCGGTTAGGCGATCAAGATGGTGAGATGCCGATGTCATCGACGACACTGAAGGTGGGTGGAGGGGCTTGAATTTGGGTCCCATCGACAACGAATCGTGTCGTGTTCCTCCCAATGACGGCAGTGACGCGACGCGGCGGGTGAGGTGGTGCAGCGCTGCGCCTAATAAGTCATTAATGATTATCTAGAGAGATCGCTAAGCTTAACGAGAACGTTGTCATCAAGTCGAGCCATGGTTGCCACGGTTGCGGTGGCGGTGGCGGTGACGGCGGCGGTAGCTGTTGCTGCGAAGGGGCACTCCGGCCGCAGTGCGCATGTCAAAACGGGCGGAAAGCAAATTCCTTGGTGGGTTTTTGAGAGCGAGGCATAAAATTTAGTTCGACAAGGTCTAATCTTATCGTCAATTGAAAGACTCCTGATAAGCGATACGCTGGACTGATAAGCATTGTGATGAGTTGCATGTTTAATATGAGAAATAAGGAAACCGAGCGAATGGTGGACTGGTTCCGAGGTGCTGGAGCCTTCAATGATGATCAGTGAATGTTAAGTGAGTAGCTCGTATGCAGTTTTCGATTTATTCGCTTTAAGATCACACATTTTACGACTCGTTTAGGGGGCGTCAGCCTTGAATTGATTGTCACATCTGGAATTGATTTGATTTGCGTTGCCTTTCAAGAATTTCCGCTCATGCAGCGGAAATCTCCAGAAGCGCCAATAGCCATTAAAATAATGATATCAGTTGATTTGTGGATGTGCGTTTGCTTCCTGTCTGCTACTAGCTGTCAAAACTTGCGATTGGAAGCGAACTACTTGCAGTCGCTTTTGATTCGATGATTTGATTGAGAAACTGAAGAACATGTTATCTGTAGGGCAACGGATTCAACTTATTGCCACAAGGGTGCTGATAAATTTTTGCATTCAAGTTTATGGCTCGACACACCTTTTCTCTCCTTGTGAGTGTGTCAAGGACTTGACAATCTTCAGATATGCAATTAATCTCCGGGAACTTCTTTAAGTGTCTTTTTGGCCGCTCCTTTCAGCAGTTTAGTCAATAAACATCAAGGCTGCAGACTCATTTCCAAAAGTGACACATTTGTACAATTTTTTCATGGCTGATGCCGTTTTTGTTTTATTGCCAAATAAATCCTCGAGACTTTGATGCAATTTTATCGGTGTTCTATGTCACCATGTGATGGCCTTAAGATATACATCTGTCGCATGTGAATTGTAAAAAGGCATTGATTTTCAAAATGTCTCTTAAGATTTGAATTATTTCAGGCTGAGTGCATTGATACATAATAAGTTTAAGTAAGCAGCGTTTACCAAGATTTGTTTCATGTTCACATTCGTACGGGCAGACCCAAAACATTGCCAGGAAACACTGATTAGCGCTGACTTTTTACGAGAACATAGAAGCTACAACAACAACATGCAATCTGAAAAAAAAACTTTTGTTAAACTCTTACAAAGGTAGTGTCTAGTGGGGCGACTTACCGGAATTGGCGGAATAATTTTTTTTGTTCAGTTCGTATTTGTATTTGCTGTCCCTGCAGAAAGCTTAGCAAGCTTCACAGTGCGCGGTCGACAATATATTCTATTGGGAAAATAAAGTTATCCTCATTTTTTACACTTTTTTACAAATTCCTGCCACTTCTTGAGACTACACACAATACACCACACAATATGTCAAGCAAAATCACCCTTTGCAGAGTGAGGTTTCATTTGTAATGAAAAAGAAAATACATAAATATAAGAGAGAACTTAAAAACAGTATTACTGCTTAGAAGAAAAATTTATGGCATTTACTTTTTTAAAACGATATCATCTAAATGTTGATGCGACTATGTCTGAGTTAACTTTTTCGGAAAGCGCAATTTTTAGCAACTTGTTCCATCATAGTGTCTTGTGTTTGGCAGGTAACAAGATCAGTGTTGAGCATCGAAGTGTCAATCGTATGTATCTTAATCCTGAAAACCTATGTTTTTACATATTCTCCGAAAAAGTACTCCAAAGGTGGGATATCTTAATTTTTGTTCGTTTTCTATAATTCAAAAGCATACTCGTTGAAATATAACTTTGTGTTGCTTTCGAATATTTTAATAATAATTATAATTGACTGACACTACAGCCCACAAGACACCAGGAATAGAATGCACCTTGAGATTCAACAAGGTCCAGATAAATATCTCTTTGGAATTGTAGTGGATATTTGTGTTGATTGTATTAAATGGTGATGTGCGATGTAACTAAAATTTACGAAGGTTATTCTTTTCTAAGCACGCTTCGCAGGCCAAATAGTGCCCATTAAAAACCCAAATCCATGCAATCCGTACATTTAGTTGAATTTAATGTACAATGCGCTTGAAGAACGAAACTGCGCGGAACACTTAATTTGGAAGGTACAAAGAATTTGCTCTATGCCAGCAGCCGCCTAAGTACATAAATACTGGAGGAATAGGAGTTCTTTAAGTCATTAATTTTGTATTTTGAGATAGGAGTTCCGACCTCAGCTGTTTTGACAGACCGAAATATCACTTCTTTACAAGAGTAAGTCGTATCGAATCTCTACTTGCATTTTATTCCTTAAGATAAAATCTGCCCCATGATAGACAAACTGCATATTTACGCTTAAGTCATAATTATCAATATTCATAATACATTCTGTAAGGTTTCGAAAAATTTACTTTTCGTTGATCGCATATATCTTGTTTTTTATTTTAAGGCCAGATCGTCTTGCCAGGTAATTAATCGCCATTATAGCTTTGACTTCGTATCTGAGCGATTGGGACAAGGCAACAGAGGGCGGCGTACACAAGTGGAGAAGGACCTCAACCAACTTAAAGTGCGCAACTGGCGAAAGATCGTGCTGGCTGGAGTTGCATGTTGGTTGAGGCCCAGGTCCACCCCGGACTGTAGCGCCACAAGAATAGATTCGACGATTTCTCACTGTGAATAAGTTGCCTGAGTACTCCAGCAATGGTTGTAATTTGTCGAAATTAGTGTAAATACTTTCGCTTCAGCGGAAAAGATTAAGGAAATCGGATGACTTCGAAATCTGGTAAAAGTTTTAAGGATCCCTGAATCAAATTTACCTTAGTTTGACACAACCAAAGCAATTTTTCTGTCGTATGTGGCTTCAAAGTTGACTTGAAACTCCCTGATCTCTTCTGGAGTTTGACTTAGTGTGAATATCTGGTATGGTCTGTGCCAATTTGTGCAGTTTAAAGTAGCTCTGGATATTGGACGCGATCTTGTAAGCTTCGCTCGGTGGCGATATACATATTTATTGTAGATAGTTTCTGCACAAAGAAGGAACACCTCCTGATAGATCTTTTGGTATACGAAACACTCCCCCAATGACACAATGAATGAGAATAAAGTGGTGAAGCAACCCACTATTCGTTCGGGAGATCTAAGCCTCGAAAAGGACAACGCAATTCTATGGGAAACGGTGGATACAGATCTAACCACAAAACGGTGAGTGTCAATTTACACAAAATGGGATCGTACAAAATCAGCGCGGTTTAGACACTTGCACATACTTGAGCCTTAGGCCTCGAAATGCACAATTTTTACACCATCATCTGATAAAATTCCGATTTCATACGGTTCTGAGCAGCACCCAAAGCAATCTTTCGATCTTGATCTTCACCCAGAAAGATTCTGGTGGCAGTTTGCTTAAAAAGACCCATCCACTACTCATTTATTCAAACACATTTTGTGACGAAATCAAAGTAACGAAATTATTGAAAAATAGACATCATCCGATTCAGTTGTATGACAACGCAGATTTTATTTTGATATTTCTCCAACAGATTCTCACCTTTACGGTCTGAGGGAAGTAGTTCTTAAAACGAGCCTTTCTTCGCCGAAATGTCAAGCCTATCAGCGGTAAAATTCGCATCCAACATAAGCAATCCCACCACACTCAGCTTTTTCCCAAATGTCTCCAACGATATCCAACAATCTTCAGTCTTGTAGTCATTTTCACACCAATCCAATCAGATAATAAATTTCCTCACACCGTTGCAGTAACCTTCAACGCGACACAAGCCGCAGACTTCTGCCTCCCAGAAGTCGGACATAATATAGAGCTCACCCGTATTCGAATTAATCTATCGCGACTCCCCATTAATCGTCCGTCGAGTATCCTTCAGAGCGGCTACCGTTCGTAGCTGGCCACAATTTTCTGCACACCCAGCCACCTAAGAGCACCTCGCCGCGATGCAATCCCTGCAAATGTATTCCAAAGCTTGACTCCTTGCCAAGGCCAGGGCCCGTGTATTACACGCATGTGTAATGCGTTTAATTGCATTCCATCGCTGTGCTGATCTGCCGCCAATCGCCAGCACCACCGGGAGCCGCGCATAGACACCCGTACGCACATCTAACATGGATCGCAGTGGCAATAAAATCATCCGTCCAGCTACTCACTCCCAGAGCGGTGAGAACGCCCGTGGTTGGCGTAGTATCCCAGTAGCGATGTTCACTTAAGAATTATATTTATCGCTCGTCCGGGCAAATTAGTAGTCGTAGCCCCGGCGGAGTCAAGCTCCGACTCGACTGCGGCACCGCCCCTCCCTCCCCACACTCCCCCAGCCGAGGCACACACATTTTTTTGATTTGGTTCTTAATTTATTTCAGAATGCATTATTGCCGCATGTTTCAAAAATCATTAACAGGAGTAAGAGAACTCGGATATCTGATCCCTCCGTGGGGGACCGCCGCGCAGCGAATCTGGCCGGGCCGCGGATTATGATTTATGCGCGCTTTTGCATTGCAAGTGTCCAAGCGCACCTAAGCGTGCGGTAAGACTGAGACTCGGCCCCGGCGCGGAGTACGACTTCGAATCGGAATCAAAGTTCTGCTCCTGCAGCTGGCTCCAGCCAGGAGGGCTCAGTGCGTCGCCTCGTACGCTTACAATTACGGCTCAATAAGAAAGTGTTAATTCGCCTCTCATGTGTACAAATTGTGTTCATTCGCGTACAAGTGTTTAAATTTCACCTCGGTCGCTCGCCCGAACAAATCGCCGTTGCCTGGCACCAACTACGGGCAACAAGGTGGGGGAGCGCAGACACACGGAGGCAGGGTAGAGGCCAACGGTGGAGATGATTCCGTGGCAGTACAGTGGTTTCGGTAGGACCTATGTGTCCATCGAATCGCTGCGCTCGTCTTGGCTTAGTCAGCGGATAATTATTTTTGCTTCGATAGTTCCCCATGTGTCCATACTGAAATACATTTTTAATCATGTCCCGGAATACGGTCGCGGCAACCGGCGCGAGAGGAAGAAGCACCCATAACGAGCGTCCCGCAAATGCATTCGGATATTGGCAGGATGCCCCGCTGAGAGGACATTCCTCTACCGTGCAGCGTGCGGAGCGGAGGATAGAGTGCGCGTCGCGCCGGGCCACCATACTGTGTGTGTTTGGATCACCCCCAAGACACGATATTATAAATTTCATAATTCACGAAATATGTTAAAATGAGTGCTGTGCTATATTTTCGCTGGAACCCGCTTTGTATGGGTGCGAGGCGATAGGTGGGCCATTGCCAAATGTCAAAACGAATAACAAAACGAGCCCGGTATCCAACATTCAACATTCAACATCCAGCACCCAGCAGCCGACAGACGGCCATCCCACAGCAATTGCAGGCTGATGCCGGCCTGGTAGGAAGGAGGAAGGAATCGGACGGAATCCTTCCAATTATTGTATTATGCCGAGTCGAGTCGAGCTTATTAGGGCCCCCGATATGGATGGATATACTGTCGAAAAACACCCCTGCGGTTTTTGTTTCCGCGCAGCGAGGCGACCACTGCGCGCACAGTCAAGAAGGAGCTGCTGAACAAATGTCCGAGATGGATATATGGGAAAATAAATAAAAACATCATTTCCGTTTAACTTGCATTAATGTGATGTTCCCGAGCGGTCCAGTGGTCCAGTGGTCCAGGACCCTTCGCCGTTCGGAGCTTGGTGACCGGCCAGTGCGCGATCGTATTCGTAGCTTCGTGCAGAAGGCGAAATCGAATGCAATTAATTTAGCCAGCAGCGGCTTAGGGAAGAGTTAATGTCTCTGGAGATGGGCGCGCTTGCGTTAGGCATCAGTCAATCGATCGTCTATGCAGGGTTCTTCTTTCTCTAGGTTCTCGGGGTGTTTGATGAATGGCGTCACGAGAGTGAATCCATTCGTTGTCATTTTGGTTATTGAAAACGCCTTGGGGAAAGGTGAACGAGGCGAGCGCGTGTGTCCGAGTCTGTGTCTCATTGAAAAATGCTTTCACCTATTGATTGATAGGGCTGCTGTGAGAGTCTGGCTTGTGGCTTGCGATGGAGACAAGGGTGCAGTTGTGGCACGGACGGTGAAAGATGAGTGTTGGGGTCAGATAGCGCCGGCAAGGCACTTGCTAATACATCGAATGGCTTCCACGGTTCTGGCAAGTTCTATTTTCGCGGATGCGTGGAGGTCTGGTATGTAGGTTTCAATTTGTGAATGATGGCTTAAATTTGTGCTTCGCAAGCAGACCGAAAAGGAGAAAGGGGAAAGCAGGTGATTTTCAATTTTAAAGACAAGAAATGGATTGCACTAGAGGAAAATTCAATTTTTTGTAGGGAATCATCTCTCGCAAGTTCCTGAAAGCACTCAAAAAGTACTACTACTGAATAGCTTTCCGAACTGCGCCGTTTGTTGTCGGGAACAAACAGAAGGTCCACTTTACTCGAAGAAGCTGGTCAACATTTGTTTAAAGGAGACGGGTTTGAATGCTCCAAACATCTCATTTTTTGTTGTAAGATACAATCCAGTAAGATCCTTCTGCTTTTTACTGGTGTACCACGTAAGAAAAGCAAGTAGGAGTGAGCATCAAGGCCTTAAATTAGATACTTCGTTTTGCTGGGATATGTATTGACATTACTACGCGTTCAAGAAATATCCCATGATACTCTTCAATCGAAATAAAAAACTAATTACCCAGGAATCTACTTTTGTCTTTTGCGACCCACCGATAGACTCAATCCAGTCTTCTGACCAGAGGGCGCCACAATTGAAGTAAGGGCACCAACCTTGAAATGACATGCAAATGAACATCATCCGACTATTTGTTAGAAGTAAACACTTTTGAAATCCTGTGTAGGGCGTATGGACACCACTGCTCGGCCTGACGCACACGAGTGGAGAAGAACCTCAACCAACTTGAAGTGCGCAACTGGCGGCAGCTGGCGAAAGATCGTACTATCTGGAGAGGCATGTTGGTTGAGTCCCAGAAGAAGAAGAAGAAGAAGAAGGATATCGTTTACATTCAACACATCACTCATTAAGTCCCGGGACTGCCATATAGGGAGCGCCACTAACAGGAAATCCATATTATTTTCAGGAAGAGCAGACATTTCATGATACCTGTCAAATTTTCATGACAATCTGATTATTAGGTTACAAGTTACAGTGCTTCAAGTGAAGCTACTTTTGCGATTTTTTAAACAATGGATAAAACAGAATTTCTTAAACACTGCTTTTTGATGGGAAGAAATACCGTGCAAGCTCTGCAATGGCTTGTAAAGTGTTGCAGGGACTCTGCTCCATCTAAGGCAACTAGTTGTTGGTGGAATGCTGACTTTAAACGTGGCCGTACAGACAACAATGGTTCTAAATGCCCTGGAAGGCCAATTGAGGTGGTTACACCTGAAAACGCCAAAAAAGTACACAAAAACATTTTGGAAAACCAAAACGTGAAATTGCGTGAGATAGCTGACACCGTAAAGATACCAGAAGGCAGTGTACACACTATTTGGCATGAACTTTTGCCCATGTGCACGTTTCTTTAAATGGGTGCCGCGTTTGCTCACAATGGACCAAAAACGATTATTCTGAGAGCCGCTTAGAGCTGTTTCGCCGGAATAAACCGGACTTTTTGCATCGGTATATAACAACGGATGAAACATGGATCCACCTCTATACGCTAGAGTCAAATTGGCATGGCAGTCAGCGGAGTGAACAGTAGCCTGTGAACCACGCCCAAAGCGTCTAAAAACACAACGGCTGGCTGGCAAGGTTAAGTCATACGTATTTTGGGATTCATCGACTATCTTAAGAAAGTCAAAAGGATCAACAGGGTATACTACATGGTATTATTGGTACATTTGAAGGAAGAGATTGCTAAAAACGGTCCCATATGAAGAAGAAAAAATTTCTCTTCCACCGAGACAATGCACCGTGTCACAAGTCATTGGCTACCATGGCTAAATTGCACGAAATGGGCATTGAATTGCCCATCTCCAGATTTGGCCCCCATCGACTTCTGCCTCTTTTCAGACTTCAAAAATATGCTCGCCGGAAAAAATATGGCTCTCATGAGGAGGTGACCGCCGAAACTGAAGCCTATTTCGAGGCCAAGGATAAA
The DNA here is from genome assembly GCA_944738645.1 of Eristalinus sepulchralis. NCBI lineage: Eukaryota > Metazoa > Arthropoda > Insecta > Diptera > Syrphidae > Eristalinus > Eristalinus sepulchralis. The sequence continues at coordinate 1,887,133 of OX122883.1, forward strand.
TCTTTCTATAAAACATGTATCGAAATGTTAGTCCGGCGGTGGACTCATTGTATCACTCTTGAAGGAAACTATGTTGATGAACGAAGTCGAATTTTGTCTAGAAAATGTTTTTTTATTGGTTAGTCCCGGGACTTATTGAATGATGTGTTATATTCACATACAATGCAAGCCGACAACTTAATGACAAATAAGCAATATGCTTTTCTATTGATGATACGATGTTAGAATTAACAATTAAATAAGCTAGTAACCAAAAGTAGCTGAAGACGCCAAGTTAACCCGAGTTCAAATACGATTTAGGCACGTACATATATATAGTCAGAAAGAATGAAAGTTTGACATCTGCCGACGTAGAATCTTTTGTGGGGGCCAATACAAAAGTGGACGCTTGTGCCAACAAATTGCCTATAAATACGTACGAGGGGCGTTCAATATATTCTCGGTATGGATATGAAGGAAAATGCGAATTCAATTTAAATATTTTTTATTTTTCAATATAATCTCCCCTAACATCATTTGTTACATCTTGAGATAAGATTTTTAAGCCCTCAAAAAATAAGTTTCCTCTTTCTCTGCAAAATACCCATTTATTGTTGACTCATCCAAAAATCTTTTTCCACGAAGACATTTTTTCAAAAATATCGAAACAAGAAATAATCACTAAGTCTGGACTATAGGGTGTGTGTTTGATTTCTTCGAAACCACAATTTCGCGCAGCAGCTTTGGAAATTCGCGCCGTGTGAGCAGGAGCGTTGTCATGAAGGAGCAACACCGTCTTTTCTTTTTAATTTCCTCCCGCAAATTATGCAAAGTTGGAAGCGTAGGATGTGGCGTTGATGGTTTTACCTTTTCCTTGTACTCAATGCGCAAGATTACCTTTGAGTCAAAAAAAACTGTGGCCATGAGCTTACCGGCAGATGGAGTGACTTTGAACTTCTTTGGGGGTCTGTTCCTTTTTGATGTCACTGCATGGACTTTCAGTTTGCTTTCAGGGTCATAGTGGTGGACCCATGTTTCGTCCCCAGTACCAATTCGATCCATAACACCGTTTGCGTTCTCACTACACATCTCCAAAAGCTCTCTACAGCATGCGATTCTCACTTTTTTCTGAGGCGCTGTGAGCATTCGTGGCACCCACCTTGCACTGACCTTTGAAAGGTCAAGATGGTCATGAAGAATGGTGTGAATGGCACTAATGAAAGTTTGGTGATATCTGACATCATTTTCACATTTTTGCGGACATCCTCAACAACAAGTTTTTCGACTTCTATGATGCTTTCTCCCGTACAAGCAGTAGCCGGGGTCCCGGAGCGGGGGTCGTCTTCAATGCTCTCTTTGCCTCTCTTGAAATCACTGGATCACTTTTGCACAGTTTATAATGAAGGGGCGGAACCATGGTAACAGCTTTTTCCTTGCTTAGGGAGAAATTGAATTACAGCGCGATGGTCAATTTTCACCATCAGTTGCAGACACATCTTACGAAAGGGACTTATCAAACCAATGCCAAAGAGTGCGTTCGTTCACCGGCGTGAAGGCGTGAAATTGAGTTCTCATTGCATTCCTTCGAGTTCAGGAGTTCAAATCAATGTGTGCAACTTCACTACATACATTTAGATTTGTTGTACAAAGGGTGGAAAACCTAAATTTCTGATATCAAAGAAATTTTCCTTCAAATGTCATTTTCGACGTCTGATAGAAGCATATGTAAAATTTCTTCAATTCCATTACAACAAAATTTTAAGTGGTCCCATAGTTGACTCCATGCAATCAAAAGTTGAATCTCTTAAATTCATATTCCTGTGCGCAGGCTCTATAGACTCGAGATCCTGTTCGCTTGATCATCTACATATTTTCCGATGCAGGATGGAAGACTACATTTCTGACTCCGTTTTTTGAGAATAAACCCTTCACTGCATATACTCTATTTCGACACCTCTATTGTAGGTCATAGCATAACAAACATAAACTTCGGAGAATATTTTCAAAAGAAGACTTAACATTATCAGATCTGTGATATTGACCCCGTCAGCAATGCCGTACCCCATTGTGGTATGACAGAACCCCGGGCACGGATGCACTTGATCGAACATAAATAACCCCAAAATCTCCTTCAAACTAAACCTGGATCTATATCCCCCAGATATCAATCAAACCGCCGGCCCGCACTATCAACGCCAGCCATTCTTCTAGCCTCCTTTCTACGTCTATGTCGCTGTGGATGCCAGCAACAACAACCTGTGTTATTTTAATTTCCTCAAGTGCCTTTATATTAAAATAACAATCTCAGTCGAGATCCACGATCCATGTTGCCGCCCGCCCTCCAGCTGCCATCGTCGCGCCGTCAATGCCGCCGCCTGCCACGATCAGCATAGATCAACCGATCAACCGATCACCACCATCTGAGGCAACTTTTGTATAACAAATCAAATTTTACGGCTCTTCAAACTGTATTGACTGGTTATTGATCATGTTAACTTTATGATTTTGATTTTCATAACCACGATGACGACGCCGCCGCCGCCGCCGCCGCCGCCGTTGATGACGGGACAGTGCGGAGCTGTGCGGGAAGGTGTATCCGAAAATACAAGACTGGGTTAGTCATTGACTCATCAACAGATGGAGACAGCGATGGAGAGCGGGAGAATAGAGAGGCCGGGCCGGAGGCCCACCCAAGTTGCGGTCCGCACTTAATGGTAACTGGGGTGCGGTATACAACCTGCTCCATTCAATTCCACCGAATACATCTCGATAACTAAATGAAATATTTTGTCGTCTTACAAACGAGGCGACACCTCAACAAAGATCCAGCCGAACATCTATTTCCACTTAGAAGAACCGAAACCAAGACACCACACCGGAGACGCGAACAAAAAGAAAAAAAAAACCAAGTTTCCGGATTCGGGTTAATTCAAGAAAATGTAAAACACAAGAGGAGACAAAACAAAGCAAAGCGCGGCGCACACACCGCACCGAAGATCGATCGAATCGAACCCGAAAACGCTGCGACCGCGACCGCGACGAGACCAGCGAGACCCAGACCCAGAGAGACACCCAAACCCAGCGCTCGGAATGCCAGGGATCAGCCAGCGATATTTTAAAGTATAATTCCGAAACCCCCGTAGACAAATTTAACATAACTATTAAACATTTGGAACCTGAAGCAGACACCGTACAAATTTCAATCAATTTGAATGCAAATTTAATCTAATTCGAAACGCCCAATGTCCATTGAAACCGCATGCGGTATGTGATCATTCACCCGCTCTAACAAGGTAGGTAGATACGTAGATACGGAGGAGATACAATAAAACCGAATTTACATCCGCGGCTGTCCGGGGTACGCAGCGCCGCTGCCGCCACCAGCACTGCCGTTCGTCGCAGTTGACGTCGCTAGAGGTGGCGAAACTAAGCGGTAAAGTCGGCGGAACTCGTCAGCGGCCCTACCAATGAGGCATCTGGTAATAGATCAGAGGAATCTGTCAATGCAGGGAGTGGAGTGGCGATCGTAGGGTGCGGATACTGGGGGCATGACCGACATCTGACCCGGATGTGGCATGACCCGTGGACTCCTTCGCGGAGGAGAGACCATGGAGCGTGAAGCACAATGCAAAGAGGGATGCACCCTATGTGGTGCTGCGCCGTCGCGCAGGGCTTCACTGCTAGCTGCACTGCCCTGTGTGCGCACGGATTTATGGCGTTTCTCCGGCATCGCTAACCGCTCCACTCTTAGCAGTAGGTACCCGTCGTCGCTGGCCGTATTTGCGCAAAAGGACACTCTTGTCGTAGGTGTACGAGATTTGTTCGACGTTCGACGACGACGCCTTCTCATATTCCTCAAAATACAATCGGCTATGATGCCCGCAGGCCATACAGAAAAGTGAACGCCCACGCCTAGCAAATTGAATGAATACACTCTCCGGTGTGGTGCTATGCTCTGGCGGTTTGCTGGCTTGGTGGTACCGCGCGGCTTGTGTCAGCTTGTGTGCTGTTGGAATGTGGCCCACGTTGGTGAGCTGCTTTTTAGCGTCTAAGAGCTGCCATCGCCAATGAAGTGGATGTAGCGTCACCATGAGTTCAGCATTTACATGGCTGCGGCGGAAGACGATCATCACGGAGAGTCATTCGCCATCCACAGCGCTCCGTTTGCCGTGCGCCATGCGCCACGCCAATATATAGGAGCGAGCGCATGTACACACTCCGCCCGTATACGGTGGCAAGCGAAATAGTCGTGGTGGCCCTGAAAAGGGGCTTGGTTGGTTTCTTGACTTGACTTTCTACGCAGCACTCCTTCTCCACGCTGTGACTCCTAACTCAAGTGCCCTATCCGAACTTTTCCCTCTCTCTCTCTCTCTCTCTCTCTCTCTCGCCGACGACGATTTGGGCTAGACAAAATCTGTCAGAATTTCTCGACCAACTTTCGTCTCCGATTCCCCGTCGGAGTTTCGCTGTGCCGCCGCCGCGCACCTTAATGAAGTGGTAAGAGCGCCTGAGAAATGAGTAGCAGTTTGAATTTTGTCAGTCCCTTGGGGGGTATCGAATGTCCGTTTAAACGGTTTCACATGCAAATCTTGCCACGGCCATTGTGTAATCATGTAAATCAGGCTGAAAGAATGAAATCGAAATTAGTCGCAGCCAATTCAAGAACGTTTGAATCAAGGGCATGGCTTGGTTTTTATGGTTTGTTTGTGTCGCCCCCCTTGCGTCTGCCCGGGGGCTGGCGGGCTTTCAAAGTTCCAGGTCAGTAGTCGGACGGCATGACGGCGGCGGTGGCGGTGGCGGCGGCGTCGCGACCAGAGTGTAACATGAGCACTGTGGAATTTGGACGGTAGTTCCGAAGAAATCTTCAACACCGGCGACACTACAGAGACAGCCTGTGATAAGATTAGATTGGAAGTTCTAAGAACTGAATGCAGGTTCAGAAGGGTTTTCTTCAATTCGTGGAGGTTTTGTTTGGATATGACCTAGAAATGCATTCCCAGTTTGGGGTGTCCCAAACGAGCTGTTTTTTTTAGAGTCACCGATTGTTCGTTCAATCAACTGCTCAATTAACTTGATTGTGAAAGGGAGACACAATCAAGAAGATTTCTGCAACACCGTTTGAAATGATTCAGAAAGCATACGAAATTGAATCAGGGTCAGAAAAGAGAGATTTTTTGTATTTGTACAGAGTCAACCTTCTGCAGTAAGTTTCTGCTTTCATATCAGTAGCCTGCAGTTGTGAGTTTCTAAGCTCTATACTAGCTTATGTCAGTTCAGATCAAACATACTTTAAGCATGTTCTGTGACTAAAATTTTTGAAATTGTATTCAAGTCTCTGAAACATCGGCGCATGTTTCAAAGTTTAAGAATGCCAGAAATATATTCGGGCCTTAGCTTTTTTTGACTTCACAACGTTCACTTAAAACTTGAACTAGATTCAGTCTGAAGGTTGAGGTAATTGCGTGAATGGGTTCTTGATTGGGTAAGAAACACCATATCCTCCTTTAAGGCCTTAGGCTGTTTTTCTGTCCAAAATGAGGAAGAAACTCTTAAACGGACGAAAAATTTGTGGGAAGTGAGGTATGGAACCCAATTTTGTTGGCATCATCTGTTGATCACATGTAAGACTAAAATCCTTCAAAAAATTCGTTCACGTCTTCGAAGAAAGCAATCGCAAGTCTTGAGAGGAATTGACATTCAAAACTGCTCGTCCCAGATTTATATTCATAACTTGATGACCAATGAGATCGAACTAATGCGAAATTGTTTTGTTTCCATGTTGTACATTTTTGTTTTTTTAAGTGAAAATTAATTATTTAAATTAAAGTGGCACTACAGTCCACAACGCACCAGGGCCTAGCCTCTAAAACAACTACTCGTGTTGTGCGTGATACTGTTCTCTCACGAGTAGAAGTGCGAACTGCGAGATATATAAAGCTTTTCATGGACAATTGTTACTCTTTGAGTATTGTCAGCAACTCGAAAGAGGTGGTGCCATGAACAAAAGAATGGTGTCCCGTCCGAAAATCGAATCTTAACCTTCTGCGTGTGGGAGGACGCACTTACCCACTACGCCACCGCGACCAGTTAAGTGATAATCACAACTGTCAAATGAATGTAAGTGTGGCCGCCGTTGTTAAGGTTGCTCAAGAATGTAGGCCCTAGTGGACTATACAGTCATCCCATTTATGTCTTCATATATATTTCACTCAATATAAGTCATTGTGCCATCAAACTACACCCATATCATACATAAACTATACAGTACTATAACTCTTGCGAAGATGTGCCTATTTGATCTCACTCCTGCGATATATACAAGGGGTATTCAGTAGACACCGTATTTTATGCTAGGGCACCTTGGGTCTACCCGCTTCCTCAGTTAGGGCTTCCATCGTTGGTATCCCAACAGCACAACCAGAGATGGCATGACTCTCCAGAATGCGTGCTGACCAAGTGCATATCCGCGGCTTTTCTGTTATCTCTGGACAGAAAAGAGTGCAGAAAACTTGTCGGCGTATAAACGGGACTAGGCTTAGCGAAGACACCCTTTGCGATGCCTATTGCGAAGGTGAAGACACTTCAGAGCACTTTGTCTTTCAATGTTCCGCCTTTGCTCGTATCAGTTGGCGACTGTTTGGCGCTGATGTGGTGGCAGCTGAAAAGTTAAGCTCTTTATCACAGAAGCGCCTGCTGGTCTTACTTCGGAAAAAGAGAAAACTACAGTAAACGAAGGTTACTGCCTGGTAGTACAATTGACTAGTTTTTAAACCTGAGCGCTTCAGCGTAGCAAGGGCAAGTTTGGCATCACCCATTCAGGTGGTAGGGGTGTACTGAGTACAGAACTGAATACAGAAACCAAGTGTCATCCTTTGGTACGGTGCAGAGTTACGACATAAGACTATGCGACTCAAAGACTGGGCTTGGGTCGCTTTCAAAATGAAATATGTTGTGCTATGTGTAACTTTCCAAAAGCATCACTAAGACAATATATGGTTATGTCAAGCCTATTTCCAAGTTATTTTGTTTTTCTGAGGCATGCTGCTCCCACTTGTCTGGAGAATATATCGAAATTTGGACGTATTTCAAATCCTATCCGGGATATATAGCTTCCAGAGGCAAACATTCTCTCATACAGCTACTTTTCTATTATTATTTGGAATATTTTTCTGAGCAGCTCCCATACTTTTCGAACTGAAAAAACGATTATGGCGCCTCGTAATGTGACATAATGCCATAATGCCTTATGTTTCATATTTCAAAATATGGTCCCATATCGTAGCACCGTCCGGTTCGTGAGAATATTTGAGTGACTACTGACTTGGATGTCCTTTTTGCAAAAAGTGATTTTTGGAAACAGTGAGTGACCGCTAGATTTTACTTCTTCCTCTCAGAAAATGGTATAAATACGAGAACTTGTAAATTCTTGTAAAATATGAAAAATGGTCTACCAAGATAAAAGTATATGATCTGAGTGGTAGTAGGTGAAACGGCGATTAAGAACAAACATTAATCTAAACGTTCGTTCATGGCCTGAACTGACGACTCAAGAGTTTATCCACACTGCAAAAGTATTAAGAAGGCTTCCTACCTAAGACTGATGCAACTTGTGTTTCCACCACAACAACGCTTTTGTTCACTCATCCCTGTTTGGACGCCAATTTTTGAACAGAAAACCTAAACATTACTTTGCTCAATATATTCAAAAATCACAAGTATCCCACAGATTCCAATGCAACGGAAACAAAACTTCATCTCCGTGAAAAGGAATTTCCTTAATAAATTCAACCTATGTCAATAAATTCGTTGTCCATAACATGTGGCGTATAGAATTTCATCGTAGGAAGTGACCATAACATTTTTCTTTCAACTTTCACTCCTATTTCCCTTTACCTACCTACATTCCCTTTTTCGTAAAATATAAACAGTTCGGCATCCCACTTCTTGATGCTTATGTTTGGGGAATTGATAAACAATTTGATTCAAGTTATTTAATGAAAAGATCTCTGGTTTAGTTTTGAGTGTCTTACGGCGTTGTGCGACGTGATTTTGTAAATGTTTCTTCTATTACATGTAAAACAATGTTATTCATATTTGCTCATTAATCCTAGTTTCACCAAAAAAATTTTAAATTCACCAAAAAAATTTAAACTAGTTTAAACAAACTGGAAGGCAAAAATTTGCAGCTGCTATAGGTATAGTGGTCATGTCATTTTAGGCAAAATCTACGTACATATGTTACGTACTGTGCATATAGATGTGCAAGCATCGCCATTTTCGTGGTGAAAGAACAGACTTCTAGACAAACTTATAAATTCTTTCGTGAAATTTTACGATACTGAATCACAAGTTACTCCAGATAGCCCTGTAATTTCATCAATAGTCCTTCGTTGATATTTCGGGAAAATTTCCAGAGCGGGTCTCGTCATCAGTTGGGGTTTCACAATTTTTGAAGTAGGAGAATTACTCAAGTGTCTGATTTTTTTTCCTTGTAGCCAATTTTTCAAATTTGACAATGTCCTTGTGAATTTTTCAGAACAAGAAGTGAAACCTAAGCCCCATGCGGTGTTCACGAGTATTAGCCATTGCAACAAACTTCGAGCACACCAAATCGCTGCCACTGCAAGATTAACACAAACCGAATGGAGCTTACTCTAGCGACGGCATTTGGCTTACAGATTCCAAATCTGTGGTCCTATATGCCAAATTGTGACTAAGCGGAGTAGTGCTTAAACCCGACGCAGTATGACTTTCGTTCCAGGGTATTCCAGGTGCATCTTCAAAAAGTTGCCAAGCTCATACTTTAGAATGCAAATATTCATACAACTCCATTTAAATCTACAGGGTGGGCCATTTACTTATTTGTTTTGACTGTTTACCGCTCGAAATTTTTATAGAAAGTAATAACAGTACCATTTCGGAATGAAATTTCCTCGCTTTACGATTGAACAGCGATCGGAACTATTGCAAACTTTTTTCCAAAACTTTGATGCAGCACTATCTTTGTCTACTTTGGAGCTGCGATTTGAAATTTTTATATCAATGCAAAGAATGAGAGATGACTGTTTGTTGAGGCCCAGCTTCACTAAAGACGATAGCGTCACTTAGTCTTGAGCTTCATGAGTTGTGAGGCATGAACAAAAGTTTTAAAAGTCCTTATTGGCTCTGAGTACCTGACTGTTTGTTGAGACCCAGCTTCACTAAAGACGATAGCGTCACTTAGTCTTGAGCTTCATGAGTTGTGAGGCATGAACAAAAGTTTTAAAAGTCCTTATTGGCTCTGAGTACCTGACTGTTTGTTGAGACCCAGCTCCACGCACGACATTAGCGCCACCTAGTCTATTTAATGAGTTATAAGGCAGGAACAGGAGTTTTAAAAGTCCTTATGGGCTCTGAAGGCCTAGGTACGCTATTTATTCGTACATTTAAAAAAAATCAGCAAACCACAAATATCCAATAAATTGTAAACGGTGGATTTACGTAACAATTCTAATTTTTAAATGAAAGGTTGACTTAAGACTTAAAGTTTTGAGTTGTTAATTAAATTTTTTTGTAGGCCGATTTGCCCAATTTGAAGGTTAATGTTGATAAATTTTGTTCGTACGAGGTCATATATCATTAATACCGCCTTGAAGCAGAAAGAGTTCTAGGCGCAAACTATCTAGCAATAGCCTACTTTGCCACAGTCTACAGATCAATGAATGGAATCAATAAACGCAATCGATTTTCAACTGAATCTGAGTACGATGACGCAGGTAAACATTGAATTACCCTTAATTCTGATCCTCAATTGCACTCATTCTAAAATAGTGAAAAAAAATTCACAGTTTCAAGATTTCCGTTTCGTTCAGCAAACTAATAGCACCTTCTTGTTACTACCCAAAAAAATATCCTCCATCAACAACCGTTGTTCTCCCCTCCACAATACAACACGTATCCCTAATTTTGGACAAATCAGACAAATTTATGTCGGTCTAATTTCGTCGTTGTCGGTTTTCGTGACACTTCAAGTGTGAATTTCAACATAAATCCAGTTGTTGTGTCCGTTCGTTTGGTGTTAACAAAGTTTTCTTTTCGAGCGGGAATCCATTACTTGAACTGACGTCATCCCTATAAATAATGCCTAACAAGCACCAAACAAACTCCCCCGAGTGACTAAGCCAAATGTATTTATTGTCTCTCATCGATTATCATTTGGGTGGCAAAGTGTTAATGAAGTTGTTTTGCTTGCATTTGTGGTTAGAAAAACAGAGTTCGACATGATTTGTTAATTAAGGAGAATAGGTTGTTAAATCTATTGTGTTGTGCGTTCGTCGGTGATGAGGCCCAAGTAGCAAACGGAGACGGTTTCTCAATCCGATTTCGATTCGAAACTCGTTCTTTTAAGACGCGCCTCTGGCCGTATAAAAACTGATGAACATGGTTATGCTGAATTTAACATAAATTGTGTGTGTGACGGTATTTTTTTTTGTTAAAAGGAAAACCTTACGGTACTTGGGTGGGCCTTAAAAACCGTCGGTTTTTTTTTGGAATATTAAGATTTGGTTTTCACTGTTGAAAACATTTGATTTGCTTTGTAGCAAGCAAGATGTACATTAAAATGTATATGTATAAAATCTTCGCATTTGAAACTTCAAAATTGAAGAAGCTCCATTCGAACGTTGAAATTCTAAAACATTTACGACCTCGATCTTGAAAACCTTTGCATGGCGATGTTTTTTATGCAGTTTTGGTTGCACTTAAAAAAAATTAACAAAAGCTACAATTTGTAAGGTTTTGTCATAAACATAGTTTGATGATTACATCAGGTGTGGATAAGACTCTCAGTTCAATCCTCAACACAGCATAATTGAACAGCATCAAATCAATAAACAATGTATTGTCTGTTGGTACAATATAATGTACAATGCAATGTCAAGTACCGATTAAGAAAATCTTGATTTAACATTTTTGGACTACGTTAGCAAGGCACCACAGCGTAAGTGACTACATGGGCATTGAGTACATTCGGATAATTTGGCATCCAATTAGCATTTTCAGCAGCGTTCTAACATGATGACTTAAGAAGGAAAATCAAATCCAAAAATCCAACAATGCCAAATTGCTTTTTTGGAAAAAAAAGACGGGAAATGTGGTTTCATGGTTTGGGCAATCAATAATTTTGAAAAATTCTTTATTTCTTGTATAGGATTCTTACAAAACAATAAAATTTGCATTTTTGGCTTTTTGAGTTGCCAGATTTAAATTTAGAACACAAGTTTCTAACAACGTTATAAAAATGTTAACTTTATTTTTTGCTCCAAAATAGTTCTTTACACTTCTACGCTTTAAATAAGAAGACAACGAATAACTGCTACTTCTTTGTCATCTGTGTGTGGAAGTCTGCATTTGGTTATGGGGCCAAGTCGCCACACATTCATTCTACTTAATCGTTTATATTAACAAAAAAACTTACTTTCGAACAAGGACTTAGTTAAACAACAATCTTTCACGAAATCACTAATCATCGAACTGCGAAAAATCCCTATCCCTAGAAAGACTTGTCATTCTAATAAGGATGATCGCCCAGTGATAGCGTTCACATCGTTGACTTACACGTCAAAAATTGGTTTGACCTTTGACGTGACGTTGGTGACGGAAAAAAGCTTATTCCCTCGATTTGGGACGGAACAAAAGCATGAGTACTTGCGCTACATTGCGTCCCTTGGTTCCTTGTGGGCAGTAATGCTTCTTTATTTATTTTTGTTTATTCACATTTAATAGTCCCATAGGAGCAAGAAAAAATGCTGTAATCCTTTATCACATTATTAACATTCTCATCTTTAGTTGAACTTAATTTATTGTGGACTGCGCGAACACCTATAATGCAATTTACAATGAATGCACATTTTGGTTATGCTTTGGCTGTGTTATTTGTGGGACATACGCAGTCAGATAATTTGCCGACGGAAATGTTTGAAACCAAGCATGTCGTTCACTTCTTCTTCTTATTTCCGCATGCAGCAGATTTTAAGCAGAAAATAAATTAGATTTGTTTGTTGACAGACTCGGTATTAGAACCTTTTCATGATCAAGAAGAATGAATATATAACCAAAAAGTCATAGATTCCGTTTAGGTGAACAGAAATTGCATTTAAATATTCCATGGGTTGGTGTTTATTTCTTAACGAAATATAAAGCATCCTTTACAGTTGTGCAATTTGAATATTTTTCTACAAGAAGTAACAGTGAAGCCATATTGCGGAACAAAAAACTAACTGTGCCGCATCTTGTTCACATCTGGATAAATGAAAAAAAAAGGAACAAGAACAAGTTAATCAAGGAAGTAAGAAAATATACTTTCACATCAAATGATTTGTAATGCCGATCATACCTGGAGTAGAGATGCGTTTTCCGTCGCACGACTAAACAGTCACAATGAGTAGAACACATAGTTTAACATGTGTTCGAACTAGCTGTCATATAACCTCGTTGACATTGACTTAAATGTGCTTCAATTATTGTAACTGAATAGCATGCACATCTCTCTCACAATACAAAGTACACATGCGACGCTTATCAAGGACAACTCAACAAGGCTTTGAGTGGAAAAAAAAAATAATACAAACGAGTCTAAATGAGTCACAATATGTGAAGTGTCAAGAAGGAGGAATTTCCTAAAAAGTTGTGTCATTATCTCTCGAATAAAAAAAGGATTGGATTACAACTAAAATCGATAGTCGCGGCAACCTTGGTTTTAGGAAACTCTTTAAGTCCGCAAGTTCACTTCTAAATAGAAAATTTCTTCTGCGCAATAGGGAAGGTGGCCGCTGTGGCCTAGTGGTAAGTGCGTCCACCGCCACGCAGAAAGTCTAGGTTCGATTCCCGGACGGGACATCTCGCATTTTTTCACGGCACCACTCCTTCGAGTTGCTGACAAAACTCAAAGAGAATCAATTGTCTATGAAAAGCTTCTAAAATCTCGCCGTTTGGAGTCTCTAAAAACTGTAGGTCCCTTCTAGTCGTGAGAGAACAGTAGCCCGCACAACACGAGTAGTTGTTGTAGAAGCTAGGCCCTGGTCCCTTGTGGGCTGTAGTGCCACTAAATTATTATTATCAGGATGTCATGCATTAACATAACCGCGTCGTGAAATCAATTAAAAGCACATCAAAGTCTGTTATTTGGCCTTAAAGGCTTCAAATAGCTAGTGTTGCAGGCTTAAACCCAATAGCTTTAATCCGAAGAAAATACGGACCGGGGTTGTTTTGTTCCAGCGCTTTACATAACGGAGCCGTCTTGAGCGTTGTATTCGTACATGCGTTGCGTTTGAGCGTACAACGCTTAAAATGGCTACTTCATGGAGATGACTTATTCGTCAACTTTTCTGCGTCATAGGGGAGGATGGGGTTGATCGAGTCAATTGATCTTCGGAGACAAACTGCTCAGTTGCCTCATTTGGTAAAAATAAGTACGAACCTTATTTACTGAAGAGCCAAGGTGGACGAAGTCCTTGACCATATCAAAGTATTTGCTGCCTGTTTGATGATTTTTCGTCGAGTTGTTCTTGCGTCCCTTTCTTGCTGACAACATGCTTACACTTTGCTTTGCCCTCGGTTACCGTGAGGACCTTTTGAACCACTTCCGTATCAACGCCTCATTGATGGTTCCCTGTGTTCATCCGGTTTTATCAGCATCAGCCGCTAGCAATTGAACAGACTCTTGTCTCATCTACTGGAATCGTGTCCTCCAAATGAAGTTCATCGACGTTGTCTATGCTGTATAAATTTGAACAACAATTGAAAACAGATCCATTCATTTTGCTCTAATCAGCTTAAGTCTTACATGACTGAAAAATCAATTTTTCATTTCTTCTCGAGCTTAGAGAACCCCGCCATTCGCCTTTTTTTCCTGTTATCTTGACCAATCTCGCCAATGCGCTAATACCAGATTATCTGCAGCGGATTGCGATAAGTGGCCTTACATGTGTTCACAGTCGGTGGCTAAATCTCGATAACGTACAAGTATCGAAGCTCAACACACTGCCACGGATCGCGTTGAGAGGTATATATAAAACGAACGGCACACACCTCTAATTCACGGCAGCTCTTGACGCAAAGCGCAACCCATTAGACTTCTCAATTGGCAGGTTCTTAAAATAAGTTTTGTCTTGATTAGTCATTTCTGTCAATTTGAGTGCAGATACCGGCGCACAGGATGTCTCTGCGACACCAAGTCGACTCCGTTTGTTGTGAGAGGCACACTGCCACCACGCTAGGCGGGAGGTCGTTGCTAATAAAACTTTAATTGGCTTGTACGCATGTTTGTCACTGTGATAGAAATTCGTTTGAATCTTGGGGGAAACTGAGATTTAAGGTCCTGCCTTACAATTCGACGTTATGTTCTGTTGACCCCAATGGGAAAGATCGACACCGGAATGAGATCCGAGGTAGTTACATTTAGTGCACGGAGCTGTGTAGAGATATGCTGTCACGTTGACAGTTGTTTAGTCAATCACCCAGGGCGTATTCGCTGTCAAGGAATTCACATGTTTTACTGATTTGACAATAAAATTAATGGAAGCCCACTAAAGCGCTGATTATTCGCTGAGGGGTCATCGCTTCAAAACTCAACGGGCTGTTTTGACTTTAAAATGAATTTGATTTATGGTCGAGCGTGAAACTTATTCTTTCAATTTGCTTTCTGAGTGTTTCCTGAAGTATGCAATGATATTAGCATAGCGGTCGTATTTCCATTGTGCTACGTGCTGTAAGGATTTATCTGTTGCTAGGCAGTTTTCAGTTGGTTGGCATGATTATTTGACACTTTTGAGCGAAGCACAAGATTGATAAAAGTCACACGATTGAGTTTTATGACAATATTCAGTACTGAACCCTTTTTTGCAAGCCTAGTCTTAGTTTCAATTTATGGTGAGAAATTCTAAATGCAATCTAGGTTTTTTAGAATTTTTGAGTGTGAGACATTTGCAAAAAAACATGCAATTCCAAACTCTCTTGATTTCGGTAGACTTGCACATGAGGAACGCTCTCTAAATGATCTGATCGTATAAATAAGACAACTATTTGAATAAGACAAACAGAGCCATTTTTTTAAAAGAATTTACATAAATTTGCTGTCTTTTCAGCTCAGACAACAGCTCATAACATGTTATGTCACTGAGGGCAAAGAGGGATAATAAAACTGCAGAGCTAACAAAATGTGGATTTTCTGTTCTTTGGCGGCTAAAGAACAGAATATTTTTCAGAGAAATTAAAGTCCCTAAAAATAAATTTATCTTCCTGCTCATTCCTCGATTCCATAGTGATAGCCGAAGTTCTCCTTGACAGAGTGGTTATATGCCATAAAGGATCTCTTATAGTAGCAGTGTCCCATCTTTAGCTAGGAAAAATAAAACACCCAATTCATTCTTTCCGATCTTTTGTTATGTAGGGTGCATACTGTGGAAGGAATGAGTCCAACAAAATACTATGGTGAATATATGTACATAAGTGTGGGCCGGTTTAAGTCAAATAAGAACCATACGCAAGTCTTTGCTTAACTGCCACATTTTTTAGTTTCGAAAGCATAAAGTGCATGGCTCAGTGTGGAATGGCATATCCTGAACATCTGTCTATGGCCTATAGATATGTTTAAATGTTAGTTCATGGTAGTTATGTAAGTCTGTATTTCAAAATGGGAAACATAAGGATCAGACTGAAGGTCAAACGATTATACCAAATAAAAACAGACTAAATAAAAGGATGAGTTTCAAATGGAAACTTTAACAGTTTTTTATCCGTTTCAAACTTTCTGACATCAACACCCTTAAAATGTGCAAAAAAGTATGAAGATATTCGGTAGGTTTGGGAAACGGAAGCTAATATCCAATAAAAGAGAAATCGATTACTCTTACTTTGCTTTAAAAATGTTCAAGTCTTTAAATTGGAAATTTTTGATTATATTGCTAATTTTGGATTATAATGGATGAAATGTAAGATTAAAAAAGGGGATAATGGATAAGTCCCTGGACAAGCAATAAAGGGCAAGTGGCAAAGCGGTAGAGCGGCTGACCGGTTAGTTGTGAAAATGTCTCAAGTGCTAATCGCTAAAGCGTTTTAAATGATGGTTGTCTTAAAATTTGTGATAGTATCTTACGTTTGAAAAGAAAACACTGGGTGTCCATCCAATTATTAGAAAAAGAGCAAATTATGGTGAATTTCACCATTTATATAATAACTAACGAATGTCTACAAAAACTTTTGATCTGTTGGTGAAAAAAGTTGCTAGATGCTTATACGTTGCAACTCAGCAATACAGTAAAATAATAGAACAAAACAGCACTGCTCTGCCGCTCAGAAAACACGCTTGTCACTCAACCACTGCGAGGCGACCACCATATCATAGCAGCATGCGTTTTAATTTTGTTTTTGCCGCTCTACGATCGAGATGGCGGGGTCTTATAGAGTTAATGGACACTAATGCTTCCGCCTTGAAAGTCATTTATAACACCCCCGAAGTTGGTGGATGCAAGGGGCTAGCTAAAGATGTTTGCAGATTGACGCCCAAGTCCTCCCAAACTGTTTAACCAACTTAAGTAAGGAAAGTTATTAATATTATTATTGAAAATATTCGCATGCTTAGTGCTATGTATGTATGTATATCTCGCACCGATCTCTTGCGCCTGCAACACCGTCATATAAAATATTCCCATGGAAAGCTTGATCGAAAATATTTTTTTTCATTATCTGCGTTCAATATCACATAGTCTGACTGTTTTTTTTTCATTGTTGAGCTGTTCTCTTATAACTCAGAAAGTGGATGTTTCTGCTGGATTTCCCGAAGCAAGTTAAACTCCTATAGGTGCAAGGAGTGATATTACAAAAAAAAAATTAAATATAAATCTTCTTTTTTTTGCTCTCGTTCGTTTGTTCGTTATGAAATTGACTGCTTATTGGTCGTTTTGTGATAATTAAAAATTGGCATCTTTATTCGTTTTCCTCATCACCTCAGCTACGTACCTTTTCTACCCTTAATAGCTGTCTTGGACGGGGAATATCAGTGTTTAATCCCCAATTTAGGAGGTTGAAGACCTTAAGACAAGCGTTGCAGAACAGCACGTTACATTGGATCTCCCTAGAACCTTGAGGTTATTCAAACTTGATTGCGTGATCTTCATGGGTAAGAATAAAAGAGACACATCATATGATCATTGTGACCTCTTTCATTTAAGCTTGAAATTTACTCTTGCTTACAATAGGGCAAGGTGTTTGAATCGTGAGTTTCTTTTACGAATAATATAACTTTTCTTATAGCAGCCGTCTACACACAAGTGAGTCAACTTATGCGTTGAAAGTCCGAGGTTCGATTCGGGATGTGAAAATCTAGCATCCGGCACCGCCGGACACGAGTTGCCAACAATACTCAACAATTTCAATTGTCTCTGAAAATCTTCTCAAATTTCATCGTTTTTCATTTTCATCGTAGACTGTAAGACGACTGTAAGTCCCTTCAATTTACTAAAGAACTTAGGCATTGGTCCCTTGCGGGCTGTAGTGCCACCGAATTTCTTTATTTCATTAAATTGTTTCATCTTGTCGAAATTCCAAAATTTAAGAGCCGTTCTTCTTTTTGATATTGTGTAAGACTGGGTATGAGAAATACATGAACTGACTGTTTATGCCTCGCAATATCTGCTCCTTCCATATTCTTACTTCGGTAACATGCATATGTATGCCTGTACAGCTTTTCTTTTAAAACTTATATTGGGGACGAACGACAATAATTTGTAAGTGATGGTACAACGGTATGTTTGAAAGGGGGAAAGAAGTGGTCAGTGACGTGGTTTGGCGTTGAATGCGCAAAAACTATAAGGACATTATTTTTGTCTTTTTCACTTGTTTTGGTGTTGGTTTGGACACCAATCGTTTTTAGGCATAAAAAAAACTGATAACACCAAAATGAGAAATGATAACTCAGTTCACTAGTTCGTCCTTTTGTATCACGATTGTCGGAATTTGTTCTTGACACGGAATTAAAAATTTCAGTCACATATGTACGATTTTCGTTTCCAAAAATGTTCAGGAAAAACATCTTTGTAGTTAATAATAATAATTGGGTGACACTTCAGCCCACAAGGCACCAGGGCCTAAGATTCTACAACAACTACTCGTGTTGTGCGTACTCTCACGAGTTGAAGGGACCTACAGTTTTTTGCCGACTCCGAACGGCGAGATTTGAGAAACTTTTTCATAGACAATTGATACTCTTTGGGTGTTGTCAGAGGTGGTGCCGTGAAAAAAGTGCGAGGTGTTCCGTCCGGGAATGGAACCTAGACATTTTCCAGTTTGTAGTTGATAAAAGAACTGGTCAACGGTGACATAAATCTACAAATCCTCTTGGGATGGCTGTACGTAGCATAACACATCATATCTAAATTTCAGAAAACATGAAGAATGGCAACTTTTATCAGAGTATTTTCCACAGTTATTTCAATCAACAAGAAAGTCCTTTTTAGTATTTTTTCATGCCCGCAACTGAATTTTGAAATCGATGGTTTTAGGTTTGTCATCACATTGGCTAAATAACCCTCACCGCATAGCCATGCCATGCAACCATCCAATGTTTGCAAATTTTAATTGGAGGTAACTAAGCGGAAATATACGCACTTTCTTAGGAAAGTATTAGTCCAGACAACTACCTCTTCCCTGCTAAGAAATATGTCAAGGCGGCCAAGTGTCCCTTCCAATCCTTAAGTCAACTCTCTTCCCGACGCCCCCTCCCATTCAAGCCTCTGAACAAATATAATTACACCACAAGACAACATTTCCAAAAATATTTCCGTTCGTTCTCCCCTAAATTAAAAATTTTTACGAATACAAAAGAGAATAAAAATAGCACCCATGTCCTGACAACAACAGATGGCAACCACTTCTGGCCATTCATCGAATCTCGTCTTCAAAAGGCTGCGTGATGATGATCAGCGAAGATTTTCCGCTTATCAGCACCCGGATCGGTCACTAATCTGACATTTCATTCGCTATTAAGTTAAACCAAAACGGGCAATCATTGCCGGAATAAATTACAAGGTTCCTGTGCCCCTGATTCCTGGTTCGTGATTCTCTCTCCCTGCTTATCCATCTGAGGGGCGTGGCACAACATTCAAAAACTACTTAAATTATGCAAACTCTTGCAGAGATAATTGGCCAACTCTCATCCTCATCCATACCTGCATCCTTTAAAATCTGATTTTTTCTCTTGCGTCATCCTGGCAGAGGGATGTTTGAAGATTTAACAAAGGGTGCGACTGCGTCCATTCAGTTCCAACCCTCAGCACTCAAGGATTAAGGGTAGTTGGCTGGAGCGTTGCCTAATTAAATTAATCTCACCCTTGTGCCTGGTGAAAACGGGTAGCTTATGCTCCGTAATCCTTGTCACTGTGATCGGCCCGCCAAAAGCAAGAAGCATCGTCATGTCACCCCATCAGCCGTCAGCCATTAGTCCACTCATCACCGAAACAGGAAATTTCCAGACTTATCTGTGGCACGAAGAAGTTTCCCAGCCAAAAACAAAAAAAAAAAACGGGGCGAAAACACCGACGAAAGATACTAGACCCGACTCCAAACAGCACACAAGTTTGGCGATCTCCGATGACGGCGACTTGTGAAGGCATTCAATCAAACACACAACAAATTGGCGGCGTAATTACCTTTGATGTTGATT
Organism: Eristalinus sepulchralis; assembly: GCA_944738645.1. Lineage (NCBI taxonomy): Eukaryota > Metazoa > Arthropoda > Insecta > Diptera > Syrphidae > Eristalinus > Eristalinus sepulchralis. The sequence continues at coordinate 1,906,808 of OX122883.1, forward strand.
GTTTTCGGTTCGGTTAATCAACGGCTGCCGCACCTTCCAGTGAGCGCGCCGTGCATGGGTGGTGTGAAGGAGGCGACCTTATCAGTCGTGTAAGGCAACAATCAAGATAAGATACTATCGCTGTTTGTCACCGGTAATAAAATATCATAACAAAAAAAAGCAAGCAACGAGCCGAGCGACTGCCGTCAAAAGATCACATCATCTATCCGTCAAAGAGCTGTCACACACATGCCCTCTGTTTACCGAAGAGTCAAATGATCGGCATCGGTGCCGCTCTGAGCCATAAAACGCCCCATTTAGCATGGCAAATGTCAGTCGGCAACCTAGTGCCGGACGGACGGAAAACCGTGCCGAGCCTATCCCACAACTGCATCGGGGAGGACGATTCAAGGTAGTTTCCGAGAAATTTTCGAAATTCAAATAAATTCCCCAAATTAGACGACCCGCGCTAGGCGGCTTTTCACCACCAGTTGGTGCAGTTCCGCCGCCGCCGCTGCCGCCGCCACCTCTGCCGCGTGTGCGTGTGACCGTGCGAGAGCACGAGCGGCATTCTTCAAGCCTAGATAGATACTTGAGGACCATAATTGTTAGTCAAACACAAATATTGAACTATCATAATTTTCTCATCGCTGCATCGCAAGGGCCGGTCTTCGGTCCCCGTTCTCTGGCCGTTCGCATCGTCTGCGTTCGATTGTTGAGGAGGTGACGTGCTAGTGCTGGTGCGGCAAGGCGGTCACGGCCTCGCCCCTGTCCCGCGCTTCAAAAAGAAGTCAAAGGTGCAAGAGCGGAAGATAAGCACACGGCCTTATGTAGACTCTGCTGCTAACGTGGTGTGAAAATACCCCATCAGCGAGGTTGTTTCCTGCTGCTTCGGTGATGATGTTGGCCACCTCATTCAGGCAGTGAGATACATTTCGATTTGGGTAAACAGTGCGCCAGCGGCTCATGTGTCAGATGTGTCATGGCCAGCACAAGAGACAATCAGTGCCGACACAGAGCAACAACAATCACGGACGAGGACGAGGACGATGGCACACATGTAATTTCCCAAATTGTCTCATTTGCTTGCTTTTCCCATCCATCCGTCCATCCGTCCATCCACGAATCCATGAATCAACGAATCCACGAATCCATGCTGGCTGCGTGAACACACACTCGTGCATTCGTACACAAATTAGTACCGGTACCGGGAAATGTGTGCGGTTCCAAATATCAAGAGCGAGCGACTCTTTTATCTTGGACGGGCATGGGTGATGGGGACACACCTTTCCGCAAAGGTGCTGCTTCCCATGCGCCGCCGCACCACCACCGCTCTCATGGCACGGCTATAGCTAGCGAATTGGCTTGCCTCCCTCCATGGCCGTGGTCGTGTTTTCTTTATTTTTCTGGGTGTTTCTGGAGGTTTTTCAATGTATCTTCTTCGTTTTTTTTTGTACACATTTTTTGGTTCATAAAGCGATAAGAGACATCCCCACCTCTTGTGTGAATCGTGGAATTTATGGGCTTCGGATATCAGAGACACTGATGTTGTCGATGCTGACGACGTATTTATATTCTGCGCCGCCGCTCTTATGCGAGAGCTTCTTCCGTGCATCCCACGCACGGCTTCGCCTCGAATTGTCTAACACGACTTTTAAATTAGGGTTCCTTTGTTCGAGACGGAGAGAGAGAGAGTGTGCGCGAGAGCGTGGTTGAAAGCTCCAGCCACTTAGGGAAGATTTGTGGGCCTTGTTTCGCTGGCTCCGGATCGTCGTCCATTCATTTTCTGTGGCGTCGAGGAATTTCGCAATTACGCCGGGACTTGCGCTCAAATTAGTCATATGAAGTCTTTGATTTCTTCCCAGTGTCCCGGACTGGTTTGGAATGACATTCCTGTGCTGTGTCACGCTTCATTGCTCCCTGTTGCATGGTCCCTGCCTTGCCCTGCTCCCCTCTGGGACCTGGCCCTGTACCCAGCCAGGGCACGTGCTCAAAAAGTATCGAATTTCAGTGACGACCGACCACCGTACCGTCGCCGATCACTTTATGATTCCGAGAAACCGATCACTCCGATGGGGCTCTGAAATAGATACAAGGGGTACACCCAGACGCCCAGAAGAGAAAGACGACCATTTCTAACTGTAGTTCTTTATACATATATATTTCTTGTGTTTTTTTTTTGTTTTGATTCTCTCAGATACATTCACTTTGCTTATAACCTAGCCTAGCCTAGCCTAGTTGGGCGCACGCGCTTTTGAGGGAGCGCCTGCCTTAACCTATGTAAACTTTCAGCGAATTCCGGGGCACTCTAACGGCGGCGGCGACGGCGGCGAGAAGAACAGTTATTAGAGATGCTTGCTTGTATGTACAGTCTATGTCGTGATAGTGCTGGGGCGGGGGTCCGAGTAGTGCATATTGTACAATCACAGTGATGGGCCGGCCAATCTACTCGATCTGCTGCTGCTGCTGCTGCTGTGGGTCCTTTTCGAGCCCATCAACCATCGCATGGTTCTTGTCACTGGTGATGGTGCCGCCGGCCTCCTGTGGGTCGTTCAGCCCAGTCGAACTGGATGCCAGATTATGGGTGAGGCTGTGACGCCGGAGATCACAATTCCTGCGAAATACCTTGCCGCAGGAGCCGCAATTGTACGGCTTAATATTCGTGTGGGTGAGTAGATGCGTCTTCAGGTTGGAGCGTTGATTGAAGCTGCGATTGCAGACGGGACACTTGTGCGGAGACTCCTCCATGTGCAGGATCTTGTGCACGGCCAGTGTCCGCGACTGACAGAAGCCCTTTCCGCATTCGGTGCACTTGAATGGCTTCTCCTTTGAATGGATGTACCTGAAAGGGAGCGATAACAAGAAAACAAAAAATAAATAAACAGAGGAAATTCAATTAGCATCTCAATAAAGTAGGAGGGAGTTTGCTGTGTGTGACTGTGTGTCGCATAAGACCGGGCCAAGCAAATAGAACGAGTTTCTCGTTGGGGACCTTTTTGCCGCAATAAATTCCCCGAGTTATGAACACGAGTGTGTATGGAGTGGCTTGGAAGGCCCTAATCACTGCGTGCGTGTGTCCCCCGGGATACCCTATAAAATTGAAGAAAAAGAAAAAAAAACAAGAGCTCACACAACAACAAGAAACAACTTTGCCGATGGCGCCCCATGCTTCGTAGGTGTTTTCATTCGAAAATTTATGACCCCCCCAGACCTTCGTCAGCGTCGTCGTCTTATGAATTCTTAAACTCAAAAAATTTTGGAAACATTTTTATATGACAATTATTATTTTTATTTATTGGACTGAGGGCGACTTGTGGGATTGTCCAGAGGATGACCAGGAAGACAGGAAGACACCGTGCAAGAGCTGAGAGCCGGTCAAACTATGGGCGCATGCATTTTTATTGGCTTTATCCACGGATGCCAGCGCATAAATAAGGTATATCTTCTCCACGGTGGTGGCGGCGACGGCAGCGGCGGCGTTGCGCCCAACCTGACTCATTTCAATGCCAATGGAGCCAACCAGTCAGGCCCGGAGCCAGCCAGAATTCTCAGCTCTCACCGTTCGGCAGGTAAGGCGACGCAGAGAATGGACTTTGTGTTCTAACATTGTGTGTCGCTTTCAGTGATGATTTAAGAAGGATTAAGCCTTTTTCTCGCGAGGCGACATAATGACCCAAAACACTGTGTGGACAATTTATTAGGTCCACCAATGGACCAGTCCCACGCCACGCCGCCGTCCCATGCCTCTCGTAATGAGGCTCAGATTTATGAAGGCGAAAACTTGTTTGTTTTGTGTGCTCTTTTCATTCTTTTCGCTCTCAGTTCGGGTGTCGTCACTGCCGCCGCTGTCGTTTTGCCGACGGCCCGATGGCACGACACACGAAGCGCAGCGCATCCGACGCGTTTCGGGGCGTTTGTGGGAAAGTTTTGCGGGCTAATTATGTTCAGGTGCTATTGTCAAGCAGCGCTATCTCAATTTCGACGTGTCGAACGAGGCGCGCGAGGTGTGAGCGGAGGCGATACAATGAACACAATAAGGAGATTAACTTTAAGACCTTGTTGTGTGTGCCCGGGTTGATAAATGTGTCGATTTTGGAGGAGATAAACACAACAAGTGCCGTATCCATATCCGACAGCGGCTGAGAGATGAAGATGAAGACGACGGCGGCGGCGATGATGACGACAGCGACACGACGAGCTCGGTGATTTATGCCGCGGTAATTATTCGACTGTCGGGGGGATTTATTAATGGGATTCCTGACTGAGATCGAGAGGAGGAGAAAGGGGGGGGGGAGGGGAGGGCGAGGGAGAGAACAAACAAACAAAGGATTTGCATAACAAACCTGTGATCTCTGAGGTGATCCTGTCGGCGGAAGGCCTTGCCGCAAATATCACATGAGTAGGGGCGCTCGTCGGTGTGGGTGCGCTCGTGGATGAGGAGGTTGTACGACTTCGTGAACTGTCTATTGCAGAACTTGCAGATAAACTGCTTCTTGGACCGTTGCTGCTGATTGCCCATGACCGCTGCGGCCGTTCCAGCCGCATTTGATTGCTGTTGCACTGCTGCCGATGTTGTGACAGTTGATGAGGACGCCAGCGTTATGGGGGAGGAGGAGACCGTGCAGGACAGGTTTTTGTTGTTGATGGACGATGACGTTGATAGGGCAGGCAGGCTACGCTTGGAACTGGCCGATGTCTGCGTAGCGTTGAGCAGCATCTTGTCGTGCAGCATCGCTGCCTGGAGAGTCTCTGAGTGCGATGGAATGTATGTGGTCGAGTTGGAGTTTATCATCAGATTGTTGTAGGTTGTGTCGAGCCCTTGGAGGCCGTCAACAGTAGTCGCCTCTATCGCCGACTCGAATGACAACTGCTCGTCCGCCTCCAAGAGGTTGAGATCATCACAATCGCCCAGCTCGCTGGTCAAATCGGATTTCGATTGATCCTGGGCGTTGTTGCCGCTGTTGCGGAACACATCCGACTTGCCGGTGATTCGTTGCAGAGCGAGATACGACTCGAGCGCCTGCAAGTTCAGGGCAGCTGCGGCCGGTGAGTTAACAGGAAGCATCGCAGCTTGCTGCAGACTGGATACCATCGTTCCTTGTAACGAGAGAACGACTGCAGCCGCAGCTGCCAGATCATTCGTCGCGTTACTTGAGATTGAATTGCTGCTACGCGTCGAGAAGAGTGTGGAAGAATTCTCATCACTGGAACTGGCTTCATTGCCACCGGCACTAACAGTAACAGGTTCCGAGGAGATTTCCACGACTGATGCCAGATTGCTGGTGTTGCTGTTGTTGCTGCTGCTGCCTCCACCAGTTGCTATGCTGCGCATTTTTCCACCCACAATTGATAAGCAATTGTAGTCTGCGGCTGCGTTGCTCGTCGCAACCAGACTTCCAGTGGTCTGCTGGTGCTGCATATCGCTCACGGCAATTTGCTCCATAATGTTCCGCGCACAGCAGGATACACACTTCTACTCCGTTCGGTGTTCAATACAGCGCCGCGCACACCTACGCATAGACAACAGCAGGACGACGACGCGAAGACGACGGGACTACGACTACGACGACGATGAACATGAAATTCACAGATGACACGCGACCATAAATCACTCTTCAGTCATGGAAGGCTCCCTGGCGGGCGGCAGAGTTCGTCTGGCCGGCTGCGGGGGAGGGCGGTCAACGGAACGACAATTTGCTTAACCGTTTAACGAATTCCACTCAAAGTGTCTGTGTGTCGCGCGATGCTCCGATCAGTGATGCTTGCCGGCCTTTTGCAAACCAGAGTATCTGAAACAATTCATCTGCATCTGTCAACAAGCATCCACATCACGCGGGGAAACAAAAAAAAAAATTACAAAAAAACTAACAACAACAAGCAACACGGTACACTGCGATATAACACGGAACGACAACAAAAAAAAAATTATGTGTATGAAGACCAACACGAAAGCAGAGTTAAACAAAGCAAACACCACCCTATTTATTGACTTTTGTCATCATCGGTGTGAAAGTACTTGGCTCCCGACACGCTCTCTGGCACTCGACAAGCAGCAGAGCTAAGCAGAGCCCGATCGCATAGCAGAACGCAGAACAGTGCAGCGTCCCTGGGCGATTCGAAGACGATGCGTCAAATACAGCTGATGACGTTGATGACGCGGGCGACGATGACGGTGACGATGATGCCGGCCGAAGCTCTAATTAAACGTGTGCACAATTATTTTATGGAAATCAGTCGATCATCGGTTAATTGCTGCCACGCACTGAGCCACCAACTGACTTTGGAGAGCGTCGATTTTGTGTATATGCGCGCGCAATGTTAACAAAGTCCACGATACAACTAAACGTCCATCGCACAGTGTACTCTACACGGACCTGTGCTGCCCCCTCTCTCACTCACACCACCGCTGTGGCTGTGGTTGCCGCTCCGTCACCACCGCCTCCGCCACCACCGACGACGACGACGACGACGATCGACAAGATTGAACTCAGTCCAAGAGGCACCGCACACGCACACTCTCTCATCCATTCCACACTCCACAGAGCGACACTCGACGAGCGAGCGAGCGACAATGGGCGATCGTGCTCGCTGGTGCCAGATGCCTGTGGAGAGGAGATCGCTTGCCGAGGCCCGTGCCCGTGCTGTTTGTTGGTAGGAATGGCATCTACTCCTTCTCCAGATCGTTGGTTGGTGCTGGCCGTGCTGGCGGTGCTCGTGTGTTGGTGCCGCCGAACTGTGTGTGAGTTAGAAGGGGAAGGTTTTAATGGACGCGGATGGTCGATTTGCTGAAGGAATTCCTGCTATACCTTCCTTCGGCTGCCACCGACACCGACACCGAAACGGAGACGGTGATGGTGACGCTGATGGTGCTGGTGATGGTGATGGTGATGGTTATGCCGATGACGATGATGATGGTAGTGGTGGTGGTGACGGTGATGGTAGGTGGTTGATTGCTTCTCTCAGCGAGAAAACCTGTGAAGCTTATGGCATTCTGCAGATATTGCTCATGTCCACATTTGGGCACCTTGACGTAGGTAAATACGTGTGTAGTGAGTGTTTTACACGTTTTCGATTCGATTCGACAGGTTGGTTGTTGCTTCGCCGCGCCACGCCGCCACACCACCGCACCGTAGCACGCCTCACCACAGAGCACGGCGCGCGGACGGCTGACTTTGTGGCCGCTCAAAACGTAGGAAGGCAACAAGCCAAACAATGCCACGGTTTGAAGTGTGATTCGAAGCGGCATGAAGAATGACATTTCTAAACAAGTTTTTTCCCATCGCGCGCCTGTCGCCCAGTCTTTTGCATAAGTTGCCTGGATATCTGGCTAGTTGGCCGTTTGGCGGGTTGCCCGGCCGACTGGTCGACCGGATGGCCCGCACCGAGAGTGCGCTGCTTTTGAAATGATTATCCGACAAAAACCTTTGAGTATACCTACAGATGCACAATTTGCACATTTAAGGTAAGTTTTCATTGCCCGCCATGCAAACGCCGATTTGATTTAATGATCGGCGGTGCAGCGTTGTTGGGAGTGTGCGGCCTGGTAGACGCCTGACAGTTGACATCGAGGGTCAAAAATTTTGTTTTGATTTGATTTCAAAGCTTTCTGGCTGACTGGAAGCGGGCAGGAATTCGGGTGAAAATTTCAAATCCGGAGACGGTATCGGGTTACGCGGCGTATCGGTGTCGGCGGACGAAATGGAGATCTGAAAAGCGGAGGCCAAGCCCAGTGTGGGGTTGTCGAGAGAGATTTTTTTGTTGATGGCTTTTATTTGACGAGTTGTTCGTAACGTTTTATTTGTGATCGCGAGTCGCCGAGCAGGGTATCGGACTCATCTTAAGTGACGAACGGTACAAGTTATCTAACTGGGCTTAGTTGACTTGTGAGTTTTGTGTGGCTCAGGATGTAATTTATTAAACGCTCTGATTGGATGGTGTCGTTAAAGTTGCTGACTGGAAATACATCTCAAACCCGACGACGTGCAGATTGACAGTTGTGCGCTGACGAATGTCAGCTGGGCTATCTCGGATGTAACAGGTTTCGTTAGGTTGGTTGTTTGGATGCGGGGCTTTATAAGAGAGAGCCTGGCGGGAGGGTTGAGATAATGTTTTTTGGGAGCTACGAACTCAGTAGACCTCAGTAGACCAACTAAGATATTGATTTCGGTATTTAAATTTCTCCTTGCGAGAAGGTTGAATATATTATGAAGAATGGTTGTTGTCAAACTCGGAGACTTTGAGTCGAGGATCCAGCATTGGATATCTCTGAAAATGTCACCAACAACAAAACCAATTATGTGCCTAATCCACCTAAATATTGTCAATAGCAACAGAGCGGTCGCAATGATGTCGCTCTCGCCCTTTGATAAGTTGGTCGGCTTGGGATATTTTTGGTCCAAGCTCGTTACCTAAGCTTAGTACATATGTTCGTGCATCTTTCATGTTAAAAAAATATTTAATCGGTGCTAAGAAAATAACTTCTCAAACTTCGCCGTTAAGAGTCGGCATTGAACTGCAGCTCTCTCCACTAGTTGGTTAACAATAAAAGACACAACAAGAGTGTAAAAGCTTGGGCTTTTCAAAATACTGTGCTGTCTTAACATAGTGGTCAAATATTTTACAGCTCTTCTCCGGCGCACTTTTCAAAATTTATGAGAGTTCAATAAATAAAAAACGGGACCATTTATATCTGTCAGGTCAGAAATTGAAAATTGGAAAAACACGTAAAATTTCTAAACGTTTAGATATTGCTTCACGAACAGTGACGAAAGGGGTCTGTGAGTACAAAGACTTCAAGTCCAGTGAATTGTATTTTGTGTTTTCTACTATATACTGTCGACATCGATCCAAGACTTAGAGTTTAAAATGGAGCTACACAAGGAATAAATTTGCAAGGCACAGTGAGGGAAAAAAATATTGATCTAGACTCAAGAGCACTTTGAAACCTATGGACGAATCCAAGAACTATCTGCATGTTGGGATGTGAGATATATTCCCGAAGAGAGTCAAAGAAACAACTAAGCTCTGTATGTATCCCGACCTTCAAAACAGAAGTGTAATGGTCCGAGGATGTTACCATGCTTATGAAAAGGGTAGCAGAATGGAAAATGTCTGTAGAAATCTTATAGCAACATTCTACAAAATACATTAGAGCTCGTTATACCAGAGCTTTTTAATGATACTTGGAGATTTACTTTTCAAGAGGACACTGCTGCTTGTCATACAGCCATATTGTAAGCATGGATTTTTCCTTTTTTACTACAATACTAATATCGAGCTTTAAAGAAGGTATAACTTTTGTGATTTGAAGTAATATTTGTTGGCCTTCCCACATTTCATATCTAGTTAATAATAGGAATTAAGATTGCGAAGAATAGTTCGGAGTTAATAAAAACAACATTCCTGCTTCTACACGAAAAAACCTTCCTGAGTGAATGCACCTCCAATGTGCAGCTGCAATAAGAGCAAGATGAGGTCAAGCACGTGTCTAGCTTGCTATTTAGATGAGGAAATCGTCTAAGAAAATAAAAAAGAATCTAAACCAATCAAGCAAATCCAAAAAGCATTTTTTCGTCAAACAACTCTCACTCCGTTAAAACAAGAAACAAATCCTCATTAGAAATGTAGTCATTGCTCCAAATTTAACAAATTTTTTAAAAAATAAGGGCGACCAACATTTTTCTGTCGATAGTATATATTCAAAAATAGGGTAACTGGATTTGCCAGTTCGTCTGAAGAGGGTAGAAGATTTAAAAGATGTCCGCAGGATAATATACATATCTGGCAAGCTTTTGTATGTAAACCTCATGGTAAGGTGGTCGTAAAAGTTGTTGGCCAAATTATTTTGAAATAATTCCTCGCATAAGGGTATCGTAAATTAAAGAATGAATGTAGTTACTAGAATCATTCCTTTCAAGACTCCACCAACAACGTTTGCATTTCCCTGTACATATCTTTCAGAATTTCAGGCAATTAAACCATAATCTCAAAAATCTTAAATCATCTTCTCCCTTCTCTGTTGGATAATTTTCTTAGGCGTATACATATTTTCTATATAATCTACCAAAGGAATAAATACTCTTCTGCTATTCCGGTTTGTTTCCATTGACGTATAAAACGCCACTCCAATTAGATATTTGTTAATTGTCTGTTCTAAAATCAATGTCAATGTTACAAACTGCTGGGGGCAAATACTAATACTTCTAAATGCATAAAACAATAAATACTTATGGCAACGCTTTTCTCAAAGTTTTAAATCATCCTCTTCTGATTTAGTCTTCAACTTCTTCTTTGTTATAATTTGAATCGTCCTTGCCGTGTCTTGTCTTCAACGCTTTTCGAACAATTTTCAAGCTGCTGTCTCTTCAATGAACTTTTGCTTAAGGTAGAGCTTACTCACCGAACACCTACCGCAACATTTTCAACGTTTCGGCAGTTTCAAAATAGTTTCTAAACTAAGATTTTAAAAAGAGAAATATATACATATATATATATTATATATGTTTACAAGACGCCGTCTTTCAAAAAACTAATGATTATTTTGACATGAAATTTTTAATGCATATTTTTTTGAAAATATCAGTGAATTATAATCTTAAAACTAGATAAAATGCTTAACCTAGTAATGTATTTTCATATTTTATTTCTGACTTACTGGCTCTGAGCTAGCACTCTAAGCTAAACTTAATCTTAATATATGTCTTTCGACCTAATCTAACGAGTTTAGCAAAAAAACTTAATGTCAGAACATATTTTTTTTCAAAGCTTACATACTAACTTAAATCTACCCTAAATAACCTTAACTGGGTGCATACACACTGGTATGTATGACATACATACTCGCGTATATGCACCTGAATGTTAATATATACACTGCATATGTGTGTACATATATATGTATGCTTTTTTTTATTTTTTTTTTAATTTTTTTTAATTTGTTTTTTTTATAAACTTATAACTACTTTCAACTAACTATCTTGATATCCAATCAGCCGCAAGACAGTCGATTTTCTCCTTTTTCGGGAACAGCACTTCCCCCTACCCTGGGTCTAACGGATTCGACGAGGGAGTTCTTTCGCTTTGAAGTCACCAGAACTTTTTGTGTTATTTTTCAACGTCCTTTTTATACCTACTCGACACCGCCGTACTGAAGCGAAAGAGACGCTCCTCAGCTCGTTGGGTGACGGTGCGGTCGTAGTTGAGCCGCCTATCCACACTTGAGACATGAAAATCGGTGCAGTAATAAAAGTGCCAACTTTAACATAAAAAAAAATCTCCCGGTTTTTTCTTTTGTTGTCTGTCGATTGGTCGTGTAGAAAGACAAACCCTTTTTAAAGCAACCTAAATGGAATCAGTTAAGCACACACAGGTGCAATATAGTCAGAAACTTTAAATGTACAATTTTTCTTACTTACCAACTTTGACTTAAATCTGTTATCTGACACGTTTTGTGAATGTTCAGCAATCTACCACAGAAAGATGTCTAGTTAATGTTGATGTTCAGAAATTTTGTTGAAAAAGTCTAAGCACTCTGTGGCCACAAGTAATATAAGTCGTTACTTTAATATTTTAGACTCTCGATCTCGAATTTCGATCACCGAAAGGTAAGGACTTAAATTTAAAAAAAAATCAAACGGAAACGGATCCAAAACAGAATGGACAATTTCATCTGTATATTAGCTAATTTTTCCAAAGAGATTTCTCCCCACTGCAGTGATGTAGGCAACTGCTATTGCATCCTGGTGGAACTCCTGTGACTCCACCTATATGAAGTTTCTTCTCAGCTGTACAGGCACTCGGTGGTATGATGTCCTTCTCTATAATTTTGTCTTCAGTTCAAAAGCTTTCCTTCGCTCCACGGATTTGGTATACATTTGTTCTACATGACAACGCTATCTGGGTACAGAACCTCAAATTCATTTGAGCACATCTCGCAGAGTTCATCATTTAGTGTCCTCCTTAAAGGCCTTTCTGGGAAATGGGGCCGGATGTCAAGTAATTCGAATGGCTTCCCTTTCGGAATAATGTCGTTTCGCTTCATCCGCAGATGACCCATTCGTTTTCGTCATACAAATAGAGTTGAACTGTCAATAGCTTGATTAAAATTAAAACTTGTCAAGCTTATGCCTACGTTACGTATTGAAAAGTGAAACGACTTGCACGCCGAAACGTCTCAGATTCGATTCTTGAACTGGACGCCTCGTATTTTTCATGAAATCTTTCCGTACGGAGACCGCAATAAATTGCAGGTCCCCCTACGTCGTGAGAGATAAATAACACACACAACACGAGAGGTTGCTGAAAAAGTTTGGCCTGGATACGTTGTGGATTGTAGCTCCAGCTATGTTACAAATGTGACAAATAAATAAGGTGGTGCTACACAACGAAGAAGTGTCCAGATTCTTTAGCAACCACTACTTTTGAGAGTGCTAACTTCGTCACACAATTTGAGGGACCTTCATATTAATGATAACTCTCAATGGTGAGGCTTGAGCAGTCTATCTTTTCAAGAGAAAAGTCTTGCGTGCGATTTTTGGTCCTGTTTGCGTTGATGGCATCTGGAAGAGAAGATTTAACGACGAACTCTATGGGCTGTACAGCGACATGCGCCTAGTCAAGCGTCTTCGGATACAACGCTTAAGATGGCTAGGCTACGTAGAGCATATGGACATCACGCTCCGGCCTGAAAAGTTTTCGAATCTGAGCCACGCAACAGAGGACGGCCTAGGCTAAGGTGGCGTACACAAGTGAAGAAGGACCTCAACCAACTTGAAGTGCGCAACTGGCCGCAGCCGGCGAAGGACCGTGCTAGCTGAAGAGGCATGTTGGTTGAGGCCTAGGTCCATCCCGGACTGTAGCGCCACAAGAAAAGGAAGAAGAGACTTTGAAGAGGTTTGCCTAGGTCATTAGTCTCACTCTTCTACACGGCGGCGGCCAAATACTAGTCTCGGGTCTAAGAGGGCGACTAATTTTATTTTTTTCTTGACTAAATTGTTTGTGATATAAGTCGTTTAATGCTCAGTAAAATGGGTCAGCGTGCGAAAATACGTTTCAAAAAACCCACAAAGACTTAGGTGATGTCTTATTTCTATTTATCAACACTTTTCTCCCGTGAACCATATTTTCGAAAATATTTAAGTCACACCTTTAACACACACTCTGGAATCCGCAATTTACATATCCCTCTAAATATAAAAAAAAACACTTTCCGAAGTCATAAAACTTATCACCTTTTCGCAAGCTGTACCGTTTTTATGACCCACAATGCCGAGTGTGCCTCAAGGCTGACAGAATTGCCCCCAACTTTCCGTTCACTCGCCATCACGAAGGTGCCTGCGAAACCACAGACGTTCTCACATGAACGACGCACAGATATCCCAAGGGCTGGTAGCTGGCTTCCACCGAAGAAATTGATACCCATCCCCAGCCGGGGAATTAAGTTCACCCGGAGACCAGAAAAAAAAACAAAGCCAATGATGTTTAAGTACCCCTCACTTATCGCTCATAATTACCGATCAAAACGCTTTCAGCTCCCACAAATGTCGTGGCAGGGCGGAATAAAGAACTCACAGCTTAATGCCAGCAAATCAGTGCGGATTAAACGACCAAATGCCATGATCACGTCACATTTATCAGGGAATGAGCCACACCATCAATTAAAAATTATTTTCCGACAAAATGACATTTTAATTTGAAAATAAATTTTGCAGTCACCGTTCGGCTTGTCGAACAGACTTCCAGTCGCTTGAACATAAATTTGCCAATTTAGCAATTGGACTGAGGGTGCGCTGCGCGTGAAGCTCTGCTGCGGCGACGGCGGCGGCGGCAGCTCTGTGGAACACGGTGACCGCAGGTCCGGGATGCGATCGACTGACGTTATGCTGCAGAGAGACGCGAGGGAGAGAGAGAGAGTTGCGGCAATTTAATCCTGATCCTAATGAATTCCCAGTGGTGCATCCAATTACCTCTGATTGCTGTGCTTAACCGAATGCGTATGAGAATTTCAAAGAAATGTGTACTCCTGTGCTGAGGCTTGGGCTCATTTCTGTGAAGTGACTGCTGCGGAGATGTGTGGCCGGCGTACGCTGATTGAGGTGTGGATTTGAATCTGGAGACAAACCGTCAGAACGGATTAGAATACTGGCTGGCCACAATTGATGATTTGCGGTGGGAATCATAGTGACGACGATGGGTGTGATCGAGACCTTAATACGAAAACCGGTAAAAAAGTTGAACTGGAATAGGAGTGGGGTGGGGTGAGAATCATTGGGAGGCCACTTTAAAAAAAAAAAACGATCTAGATTGGCAAAAGCTTATGTGTCAGTCGGATGATTGAATATTTCTATTTTTTTCCTTTATCAAGTGAAAAGCGTACCTTCCCCGAAACCTCTTTATTCCTTATGCAGATGCTGAATATTGATTTCCTAAGGACATGCAGTGAAACTTGGATTAATTTAGTAGGAGGTCGTCATCCTTGAGTAATCTCTAGTTTGGTTAAAGTGTAACTCTTGGCTTGTTCACCGCTTGGTACCTTCAGTATCAAAAATCAGCCAGAATCTCTTAAATTCCTTAAAGGAACAAATACCAGGACTCATACAAATTTAAGGTGTCAAAAATTGTTTGTGACCCTAGCCACAGTTGGGAGGAATATACTAGTCTAGGTAAGACGATGTTGATGTTAGCTGCTGATGTCAAGTAATATCAATTCACATAGTCCGCTTATGGAGTCATTGTCATGTCTTAAATCTAGATCCTAGCTTTGGTTCTTAAGAGAACTTTAAGGTCCAAGCTTCTAAGTTACCTTGCTTTAGCCCAATTTGGTTCATTTATGTAGTCTGTCAATTGTAACATTCTCATTTTTGACACTATTATTTTTTTTTAAAGAAACAGGGCCAGAAATCGATTTTGTTTCGAATCTTACCTACTATGTCGTCCACTTCGTCTACGTTGCCTTAAAAATAATTATCAATAACCCGGTTTTTGACTGTAGCAAGATAGTGGCTAAAAAGATTTTGATGAACTGTCATTTTTCTCATTTTCGTCCTGACATCCCTTACAGACATCCTGATTTCCCATTCGTCTTGTTTGCATCGTCGTCCGGAACTGCACTAATACGGCTTCTCCTGGTAGAATAATTTAAGGAAGTACACTTTTGTTCGTTCAGAGATTACTTTTGATGGGGGAAGCGTTACCTAATGGAGTCCATTCTCAAATATAGAAAGCATCATACCTATAAGGTTGTCAAATATCTTCCCTCCACCTTTTTGTCTTTTGAATTTTTCGGCTATGTACAAAGCGCTACAGAACTCGTATCTGGCAATTCTATACATCATTTGAAAGGTCTTGACATAACCTACAAAACGTGGTTGCATGATAAGTTTGGACATTCCGTTCAACAGTTATAGACGTGTAAGCATGGAGTTCACTAACGCCGAAATTCACGCTTTTTTAAAGTTTTACTTCGTTAAAGGTAAATCCGCTAGAGAAACGTTCCGTGAGATTAATGGTGTTTTGGGGGATCGTACTCTATCACTTCGACCGCGGAGGAATGGTATCGACGATTCAGAGCCGATGAAAAAAACACCATGGATAAGCCAGCCGGCGGAAGACCTGTGGCTCCGAAAACAGATCGAATCATGGAAATCATCGAGTTAGACCGGCATGTGGCATCTCGTGACATCGCCCAGGAGATGGGAGTTAGTCACCAAACCATTTTAAACCAGAAAGCTGAATACAAAAATAAACTTGATGTTTGCGTGCCGCATGATTTGACGCAAAAAAACCTTCTAGACTGAATCAACGTCTGCGATATGCTACTGAAACAGAACAAACTCGACCCATTTTTAAGCGGATGGTGACTGGCGACGAAAAAAAAAACATACGACAATATCAAGCAAAACCGGTCGTGGTTGAAGGTCGGTGAATCGTCCCAAACAGTGACCAAGTCGGGATTGACGGCCAGGAAGGTTTTGCTGTGTGTTTGGTTTGATTGGAAGGGAATCATCCATATGAGTTGCTCCCATAAGGCCAGACGCGCCTACCATCTACTGCGAACATCTGGACCGCTTGAAAGCGATCGGCCAGAAGTGTCCAGAATTGGCCAACAGGAAGGGGGTGTAGTGTTACACCAGGACAACGCCAGACCACACACTACGTTGATGACTCGTCAGAAGCTACGGGAGCTCGGATGGGAGGTTTTATCGCATCCACCATATAGCCCGGACATAGCGCCAAGTGACTATCACCTGTTCCTGTCCATGTCGAACGCCCTTGCTGGTGTGAAGTTGAACTCAAAAGAGGCTTGTGAAAAGTGGCTTTCCGAGTTTTTCGCAAATAAGGAGGGGGCCTCTACGGGAGGGGGAAGGGAGTAATATGAAGTTACCGTCTAGATGGAAACAGATTATAGAACAAAACGGCGCATATTTGAACTAAATCCGATCACTGTAACACTTTTTATGAAGCATTGAATGAAGAGCAAAAAAGCGGAAGAGAAATATTTGACAACCTTATAATTTGAAGCAACGCCAGTGAGCTTGAAAATACTCGTGTACCTAGATCTTTTGGAGATAGTATAATAATTGGGTAACACTTCAGCAACACAGGGGACTAGGGCCTAGCTTCTGCGTCAACTACTCGTGCTGTGCATGCTTTTGTTCTCTCACGAGGAGAAGGCACCGACTACGAACGGTGAGATTTTGAGAAGCTTTTACATTGTCACCACCTCTTTCGAGCTGTCAGCAACTCGAAAGAGGTGGTGCCGTGAAAAAATGCGAGGTGTCCCGTCCGAGAATCGAACCTAGACTTTCTGCGCGGCGGCCGACTCACTTACCACTACGCCACGGCGACCATCGATATTACGATATGCCAAATATGTAACGCACTCTTTCACTATGATTTTTTTTTTCATTCCAAAATGTTGATCCTACCCACAAAATACTCATTGTCACTTCTCTTGCCGTCAATCTAGATGACTGGTTTTGTCGTGTTTCCTCTTACTGTTTATTGTAGTTTGTTGTAGTTGCACCGACATATTGCACGTCTTCGCCAATGCTATGTTTAGGTTCTAGATTATCTGACTGGATTTATGAATCACATGCCAATGGAATATCTAGTGGCTCAAGGACTATTTCGTGCAATGGCGGCTACCAGATCCGAGTGTTAAAGGAAACTAACTAATAGCAACAGTTTGAGCAGAGGCTATATTTTGGTGTCCCAAGAAGTCAGAAGCGCCTCCAGAGGTTCTTCTTCTTCTTTTTCTTTTAGTGGCGCTATAGTGCGGGTAGATCTGGGCCTCAACCAACATACCTCTCCAGCTAGCTCAAATTCGAAGACTTTTACATGGCCTAGCCATCTTAAGCGTTGTATCCGAAGACGCTTGACTAGGCGCATGTCGTTGTACAGCCCATAAAGTTCGTCGTCAAAATCGCACGCAAAACTTTTCTTTCGAAAAGGCTAAGACCTTCTTCATCCGCTTTAAGTAACGTCCAGGTTTCCGCGCCATATAGTCGGACTGGGCAGAGGTTACAGACGCATGAAACTTTGCTTAGTCATGACATAGGCCTCATTAAGGGAGTAATGTAGTGGCGGGCCGAGATACTTGTGCACTTTGTTGATTGGTTTGATTTTGACTCAATTTGATGGCTGACTCAGGCCAGGCAGTTATGGGCACGTTCCCGAAACGTAAGTGCGGAGTTGCACTACAACTGGGTGCTATGACCTATGAGGTCATAAAACCTACTGAGGTGAAATGATTGTATATCAAGCTGGAGTTCAATTTGGTTCTTGAGTAAATGAGTCATTTAGTTTTGCATTATCCACGACTCTTGAGCAAATGCAGCACGTGGTATAAGGCCTCAAGTCCAAATGCCACATCTGTTCCTTAAGGTGATTGTATGTCGTCTTGTGCTTGACAGTTAGTGTCTTCTTTATTGTATCGACGAGTATAGTTCACATCAACAGTTTCTTCTGAATACAAAATATGACAATTCCCAACTCTCCACACAATTTTTTTTTTAGATTTCACTGTCAGATTGTCCAAGTTCCTTTGTTCATGGTCAACCAGAACCACTTAATTGGAATATCCCTTCCCACAGCACGTCCAACAGCGATTGACGGATGGGATTTCCAAAAGACCATCACTGAAGAAGTTTGTAACGTTCACGTTTTATTCACCCCCAACGGATTAGACATGTAAATAGGAACCAGCAAATAGAAGATTTATTTGAAAATCTGAGTCATTTTTCAACCTAACACCCGAACGTCAGACAACAAACGGTAATCTAATCTCACAAATTAACAACTTTTATTAATAGCCTCTCCACGTCACCGGGGCTCGGCTCGTCTTGGCCCCGAACTCACCATGAATAAGCGTGAAATTAAATTTCCAAATAATTCCCATAATGATAAATGATCTAGCAAAATATTTTGAATGTTTCGTGCGCACCCCGGTGGGGGGCAAAATGTTCCTACAAGCATGGGTATGCTAATCGAGTGTGTTTTGAAGTCTGAGACGGAGAGTGATCGAGCTTGCTCACTTGTTTCTTCGTATTGCGACTTCTGGATGATGTGGGACTGAGTAGCGCCACGCAGTTGTTGGGGCAAGCTTACAACGTAGTCAGTCAAAATTGACACACATCGGGGACTTTCGAAAATTGTCGTAAACTCAATCGTTTTGTGTAGATTTCTGCTTGCGTCATTTGAGAAAAGTACCTAGCGTTTGGTTGAGTGGGTTTGACGTATTCTCCCTTGTCAACTTTGACGGAGTGACAGGAAACATTCTCAATTCCACATCTTGATGAATCTATTTGCATTTTTCGGGGACTTACAGCACTCGTTTGTTGAAGCACGGTTTACAGGAGGCTGGCACTCCCACTGCTCTGAAATGCGATCAATAACTTTCGGGGATAAGTTCTAAAGGTGCAATCATCCTTCGACCTAATGTTTTTTCCGAGGACATTGCACACAAGATCTAAAATCTTAGGGTTGCAATCCAAACTTCACTGTGACGAATTTCAAAGACGAGACTTCATGAAAAAATAAAAATCATGTTAGCTAGACCTCGCAGCACTTGAAGTTTTATTTGTTTAAAAGTTCCTCCATCTTTTCGAAACAGCCAATGGCCTCCGATGGCCTCTCGATAGTCAGCCAATAAACATTTGCCACTTATCAGTTGCCGCTTCACGCCTAATTGCCCTCGGCTTTTGTTCCATCTTCAGGAGAAGACGCGAAACCATGGACTGCTTGAGAAGGCATTTCTGATTGGGCCAAACGCCGAATGGGTGGGCATGGGCTTAAATTATTCATAAGTATTCGCGGGCGAGAGCCAATCCATTTAAGACGTGCACTCAGTGTCAATTCATTTAAATCATTTTAAGGAGTGATAACTTCATGGAACGATTTGTTTGCATTTTAATTGAGTTGTCTTGCTGTGATGGCCACCGATTTCTATTATTTTACATTCAAGGTTGAGTAAGAGAGCTGTTCATTAGGACAAGACCATTGGTATGTGTCCTTATTTTGATGTGTTGCTTTGGACCTAGCCACATCATCGTTCTGTCAAAGACTACCGGTGAACAGAAGCCTTCAAGTCAATCCAATGAGACCGATTTCACTCCACAAAAACTCTTTTTCTCTTTTTGCCACAAGAAAAAGAAGAAGAAGAAGGCAGGGGAGGATGTGCTTTTTCGAAGAATAGGCAGTGTGGACGATCTTTGCGTTATCATAAAAAAATTCATGAAAATTATGTACTGCTACGGGACTATGTGAACGTAGCTAAACATCAGGTTGTTTTGAAATAGGTGGGCCATGCAGATAACACAGGTCCACAGCTTTGTCGTTAAAGCCAATGGGACGAAGCAACAGAGAATGCGAAGATAAACAAAATTGTGCAAGAAGGTGTACAAGAATCTTAAATACATAATAATTGAGTGGCAATACAGACCACAAGGTACTAGGGCCTAGCTTCTTCAGCAAATACTCGTTGTGGGTATTGTTCTCGGAATGGTATCCGTGGCGCAGTGGGTAAGTGCGTCGATTCACGCGCTGAAGGTCCTGATTCAATTCCCGAACAGAACATGGCACCTCCTTTTTCGAGATACTGACAACACTCAAAGGGTACTAATTGTGTATGAAGGCTTCTCAAATTTCGCCGTTTGGAGTCGGTAAAAACTGTAGGGCCCTTCTACTCGTGAGAGTCCTGGTCCCTTGTGGGCTGTAGGGTCATCTCTGACGTACAGTTTTTTTTTCGACTCCGAACGAAGATGCTTTCGAAGATTTTCATAGACTTAGTACTGAGTGTTGAGTGTTGTTGGCCAACTCGAAAGAGGTGATGCGGTGAAAAATTCGAGGTGATTAGTCAGTGAATTGATGCATTTAGCCTCTACGGCACCGCGACCATAGCGACCCCCTCCATAAGAAATATCGTGAAAGCATGGTAAGCACGGATAACAATAACTTTCAAGTTCAAATTCAGTGCACAAGTCAACTTGAATCAGCTTAGGGGGAGGGAGGAAAAAAGTTGTACAAAAATTGCCAGTAAAGATGTTTGGCAATTAGGTCAAAATTGAACCGTCCAAAGTTCAAAAGTTTAATTTGAAAATCAAAATAAATTTACTCATAGTTAAAGAGCAGTGACGGCTGTGTCGCTTAAAGCAATACATATACATACACATATCCAATAACTTATTGGATGTATACAGAAAAGACGATGCGATCGAAATTTAGAAAAAAGAGTCGATAAAACCCTCAAGCCATTATAGTAAAAGCCTAGCGTTTCATTAAATTCAGAACTGACATCCGATGTATAGTCCGCACCCTTCACAACAGGAGAGGGAATTAAATCCAACATTCTAGAACACAAAAACTGAAATACCCGAAATTCCAAAACGCCCAAAAATTCCGAAAAACCAACATTTCGAAAGGGCCAAAATCCAGAATTCAGTCCTGTCAAAAATTAATATGGATGAAATTTCAAAATCATACAGATTCGCAAATTCCACATCGACCACAAGCACCGTGCCTTAAATGCTTTATTTGGAGAATTCTCCTGGACTTATACTCGTATGTACTTTAAAGGATTTTCGGATATTCTTTGTTTTAGTATTGACAAGTTTAGCAGTGTTTGGCTTTTAAAGAGTTTCGTCTGCTCAGAATTTGGAGCAGTTTTGATCTTGCGGAATTTTCGTCTTTAAAATGTGGGACCTCACATAATTTTGTGTATTGAAAGTATTTCTTTCATTTTGGACTCTCAGAGATGATGAAATTTTTTGACGCCTTCCCGACCAAATTTTTTGTCAAAATCGTGCGCAAGTTGCTTACTTCAATTTGGGTCGCAGAACAGAAATTTTAATAAAAGTAGCTAAAAGAACACTGATGCCTCTTTAATGTGTTTTAAGTCCGAAAGACCTCCAACGCTGAGTGATTTTGGTTCAAATATTTTCAACAACAGATGTCATCTTGTTGAAAAATCACCTCAATTATCCTTTGTCAAGAGCATTTGGCGATAGTAATCCCTCAGTCGACTTTCCCAAATTGCACACCCATGTTGGCAGCACAGAGTGATACATCTTTGGTTCCCCTGCGAAAGCAAATAACTCAATGTTGCATAATTTTTAGCACCATTGATTCGCATTATACGTGGAAGAACGTCGCCGCACACGTGATCCCATACAAGGATCCCTGTAATTGTATACCATTTCGACGGCAATAATACCACGGATACGTATTTAAATGTACACACACGGCACTGAAATGGGAAATAAAAGGAGAAACAAAGAGACCAAGAAACGCCAACAACACATACCTGAAGCATTTGGAATTCCGTCTTTGGACGCAAGCGCCTGCGAATTGCAGCCTCCATCGCGCCATCTCCATCGCGGGGCTCCACACGGACAGATGGATGGCAAACTATGTAAAATGAACTTTGGCGGTTTCGCGGACTCCGAGAAACATTTCAAAAGTCATCGGGGTCAACTTTATGTCTTGGGGCACTCAATTCACAGCAGGTTCTTCCGCTGTTGTTCATGAAATTTTATATGGACGGTCGGCAGAACGGCAGGACGGCAACAGGGCCACAGCAGGCGGAACAGAGCGGAAGGGTTTTGCCGCTGACTCGCTGAGCGGCTGACGCGCATCCATATCGCACACGGTGTGCACGAATGTGCTGATGCCATGCCAATGGGTATCCTCGTTCTTCTTCGTCTCATTGTGGTATCCAACACATCTGTGAAATGTGTCGCAGAATTTAATTTCACCGCTTTGCTAGAAGAGGAATCATTTCGCATCAAGTGCGCTCGGACGACGACTGCTGCGTCTGTGATGCCATAGGAGCAGCAGCGGCGGCGGCGGCGGCGGTGGCGGCAGTGGGCAATAAAGGCCGATGGAAGCGAGCAGTAAATAATTGCCTTGGAGTTAGGCAGGCGTTTAGATTAGCCGAGGATATGATTCGTTCTATTTATAGAGGAGTTGTCTGACATCTAGGTGACCGGACAGCAATGCGATTATGAATCAGCGTTGAGCGGTAACTTGAAAGCGGCTGGGATCAGGTTGCACTGACGGGGAGTCTCTAACCTTAATGAACCGGCTAACGACTTCTCTGATGGGCTTTGTTATCTAGACACAAGGGGATTGTCGAGGTTCGCTGTCGAATTTCTGTTTACTTTGGTCTTGTTGGTGGGAATTGCAAGAAACTTCTTTTTCAATGCGTTCTTGAAGTGACTTACTCGGTGATGTGTCTTCTTTTTGCGTGACATCTTTGGTTTGGCTATTTTTGAAGTGGGGTCATCATGTTGTCTATTGCTATTTTTGAGGGAATTTGAAAGTTCTGCATTGACAGAATTCTTTGAGGGTTTCAATGAGACAGCCTTCCCTAGCCGCGCAGCAAATAAAAACATTAGTACCGACCACCATTGTGCTTGAACGTACATTGATTAGAAAAGCATTCTTTCGAAAGACATATGATGGATCCTCGTCCTTTGCAAAAACTTAAATGTTAGGAAAGAAAAAGGAAATCGCTCGTATTTTAGAGACGTCCCACCCGAGATTTTTGTTCCCGTTGGCCTTGATGGCATTTGGCACAGAAAACTCAACAACAGTCTCCACTAGCTGTATGACGGCATGCGCCACATTTAACGTCTTTCGATAATAGCTATAATTGAGTGGCACTACAGCACACAAGGGACCAAGGCCTAGCTTCTACAACAACTACACGTGTAGTTTTTCACGAGTAGAAGGTACCTACGGTTTTGTCGACTCGAAACGGCGAGTTTTGAGAAGCTTTTAAATGACAAGTGTGTTCCTTGAGTGTTGTCAGCAACTCGAAAGAGATGGTGCCGTAGAACATGCGAGGTGACCCGTCGGGAAATCGAACCTTAACCTTCTGCGAGTGGGTCTAGGCACCTACCCACTACACCAGGGCGACCACGTCTTCCGATACAAGAACATGACAAGCCCATTTAGAGCGTATGAATAATATAGTTCCGGCGTGGAGTGAATCTAAACCATTGGGACATTGAATTTAACGCAGCAATGACCTCTTCTGAGATCTTGCTCACACAAGTGGAAAATGACCTCAATCAACTTGGTTTGCGGTTTGTTGTTTTGTGGAGACCCAGGTTCACCCCGAACTGTACTAGCATTCGAAGATTTGGGAGAGTTCGGTAGAGATTAAAGTAAATGGTGGATGCATTAAAACTCTCCAGCCAAGCTCTCAAAGTTTCTGCCAGATGTGTGACTAGATTCCACAAGCTCAGAATGAACAATTATCGTCCAATTCCACAAGACATATACAATTTCCTTTTTATGACAATCCTAGCTTGGCCTATGCTTTTTTCGCCCATTATTATGTCATGTACTCTTCAACGCCTTATTTTTCGTTTGTGATATGGTTCAAGCTGGTTCCATTTTAGCAGCGAATCAAAGTTTTGAAAAATTCGATCCGCAGTTAATTCCTGCGACGACCACCGCTTCATTGTGTACCAAACTTCTTTAAATGATTGTTAATGTCTAAATACCGGGACCTGGACTAACTTAAAGTATGCAGCTGGAAAGTGATCATGTTACCTGGAGAGGCCAGGTTGAGGGCCAGGTTCACAGCGGCATATTGCGTCATGGAAAGAATAAGAAGGAGGTTGGCCAGAACGAGGTGCATCTTTAAAATCAAATTTATTCAATCGCAAAGAGTAACCTCCTTTACTGATCCTCTTTACACCATTGTCCTTGTAATCTTTACAGGTGCTGGGGTTTAAGGGTCATGTTTTAGAATATTGTACTTGACTTACTTGGTATACTTACAAGAAGCTTTCGAAACACTCTTGCCTGCTAAGACATTTCATGTTTGTAAGAGTAACAATAAAGGCCGAAGCAAATTTGAAATTCCTTTTCCTTTTGAAAAAATGAATTTTTGGTGTACGCTTTCACACAAACTACATTATCTTCAAGGTGTAGTTGGTAAGTACTCGTATGTCGACTCACACGCCAGAGGTTTTTGTTTTGTTTTTTTAATTACTTTTGTTGTTCCCTTTTTTCTAATCAAACGCCAGAGTTCTTGTACTGAACACTCACTTCCCACTTTTTCACGGTACCCCATTTTTCGAGTTGTCGATCCCATCTACGGATTTCTAATTGTGTATGAAAAGGCTTTTTTTTTAAATTTCGTCATAAGCCTGCATGTCCCATAAACTCTTGAGAGGATCATATCTCACACAACTAGTTGCTGTCCAACATAGCAATGCCTTAAAAACTGCAGCGCTGTCCAATTTTTTTCTCAGATCCACCTACCAATCAATTGCCAAACTCTCTCCATGTGCCACACTTTAAAAATGCTAAATATGCGATCAAAGGCCAAAAACAATAAACTGTGCAATCTTCTCATAAAGTACATCGCAACTTCATTCCTTGATAAGCCTAATGATTTTATGACACTTTACTGGTTCTGAAGGGGCGACGACGTCTTAAATTTGTTCTGCTTGTGATGACACGGCACAAAACCGCTCTACGCTCGATCCAGTTTCCTTGGCATCAAAGCGCATGTGATACTGTTTATCACAAGACTGCCGAGCAAGCACACGCTCCAGTGCACAAGTCACGCACAAACACTCTGAATCCACGGCAATAAATAAAATATTGACGGAGATTAGGTGTTTGCAAGATGCGCAAGGCAGAACTGGATTACTGATGAGATATGTTCAGCCTTGGCAGTTTATATTTTGTGATGCTGTGTTCATGTTTACCTCTACTACTTTATGAGAGTGCATGATGTGACATTATACGCACATTTATATGTAAAAAAAGAATATAAATGACTTTAGGGCAGACCCTGGAAAAGGCGCAAGAAGAAAAGATCGACTTGCACCACCTATTCGTCGATTTTAAGGACGCATATGACAGTTTGCATAGAAACGAGATATATTTACAGTGCCATGTCTAGTTTTGGCATTCCTACCAGACCCATCAGATTGTCTAGAATGGGGAAGGAGAGCTCTCACTGGTCCGTCAAGGTCGGTAACGAGTTCTCCGATGCCTTTATTGTACAAAAAGGTTTCAGACACGCTGTCATGTGACTTTTTTAACATCATTCTTGAGAAAAAGTTACAAGTCAACACCTTAGGCATGATCTTCTAAAAGTCTATTCAACTGCTAGCTGACGCCGACGAAATTGTCCTGATTCGACGAACGCAGCGAACCGTTCCTGATTCGTTTTTCGGCATTGAAGCGGAAGCGGCTAAAATTGTCCTAGCCATAAATGAGGACAAGGCGAAGTATATGCTGTCATTTAGGAAAAACACACAACATCGGCATCTCGGACATAGTGTGTCTTGTTGTACGCAGAAACTTCAAGGTAGTCAAGTCAAGTCTATCTAGTCCATGTAGAGTGTGGAATGGAGAGGAAGAAGACAAAGGACAACGTTCAAATAACCTCTAACGTTGACAGTATTTCAGTATTCTTAAAGCAGTAATCGATTCAATTTTGGTTAAATTTGTGCCATATGGCAGTAATAGCCCTTAGATCAATGTCAATTTCATGCAAAGCGGTTGAACCAGCTTAGACGAAACCGACTAAAAATTATCAAAGTACGCAAATCGCAAAATTGTGGTTAAGAATTTATTTCATGCTCACTGTGAGATAGGTTCGTTGTCCCTTTAAAACTTCAGGCACTAAGATACTTTAAATATCATCTTGATATGTAGTTTTGGTTACTCTTATTATTTTCAAAATGATTTGATGAGGTTTTTGAAATTTTTGAAACATAAACGTAATGGCGATGCAGCTCAGAGTTGCTTGGCAACTTATTGCGTTGTGCGTGACATTGTTCTCCCATGAGTAGGTGGAACATGCAGTTTACTGCCGATTCAGTTTGAAAAAACCTTTTCACAGTTAATTCTATTTTAAGCTTGGACGCAGCACGAGAGAGGGCGGCGCCTTAAAAAACTGAGATGTTTAGTCTAGGAATTGCACCTAAGACATTCGGAGTCTTATTCGACGGTGGTTACTTCTTGTTTATCTCGCCCAAAATTCAAATATGTGATAACTAACTTGTGCGGATAGTTAATTCAATGCAAAGTTAATTCAATTTCTTTCAAAATTAAGTGGCAGAACAGGAGTTATCAAATTACTTTTTGCAGCCTTTGCCAGAAAGTTGCACCCTTAGCGCTGCATATACGACTGGGATAGTCTAGCTACTACTTCTTTTTTTCTTCTTCTACGGGGTGATCCTGCGCCTTAACCAACACGCTTCTCCATCTAGAGATCGTGCTAGGTGGAGAGTCATGTTTCAAACAAAAGTGTAAAAATTAACCTGATAAGAATACATTTTCGGAGTTATTCGGTGAATTGTCGGATGAAGACCATCACGAAGTGAAAATGATTCTCATTAACGACTGCATCTGCAAGACCAATGAAAAGAAACTGAGCATGTCTGTTCACTTTTTTTGTTTGCAACTGTGTTGGGACGACTGGAAGTCAATAATCTACTACCAGAAGTGTGAAATTATCCGTTTCCGGTCTCCGTTTGGTGTGGCCTCTAGGGATAAAAAAAAATTCGACGCACAGGGCGCATTAATTGTGTTAATTCGATATCTTGGCATGATGTTGAAACAGTTTCTGTATGGTATTATCCATTCAGCTACAAATGTGGCAAAAGACAAGAAAGCCTTTGCTATAACAAGTAGGTTTTTCTACAGCATTTAACTTGACTCCAAAGTTTAAATGATCTGCTACACGACCCTAGTCGGGAAAAGCATGAAGTACGGTGGTCCAGTGTGGTTTAAATCAAGTCTTTGTGTTTGTTTCAAAAAATACAGAACACTTGAATCCGTTCACCAAAAATTACATCACGACGATGTTTGGGAAGCGATTGGCTTACTTCAAAATATGGAGACATGCTCATCCGTAGATATCAAATTGGCTACATGTGGTACAACAGAGCTTGAGGGAAGTTATTTAGAATCCCTTCATATTTCACCACAATGGGCCCATTAGGACAAACATACTAGAAACCCAGTTTACCCAAATATAGTTCATCATATCCATGTGTTCAATAGATTGATCTTTTCTGCGAATCTGGAACAATGTGTTCGTCTTCTTCTTCTTCTTCTTGTGGCGCTACAGTCCGGGGTGGACCTGGGCCTCAACCAACATGCCTCTTCAGCCAGCACGGTCTCTCGCCAGCTGTTGCCAGTTGCGCACTTCAAGTTGGTTGAGGTCCCTCTCCACTTGTGTGCGCCACCTTATCCTGGGCCGTCCTCTGTTGCGTTGTCCCAATGGCTCAGATTCAAAGACTTTTCGGGCCAGAGCAGTGGTGTCCATACGTTTACCATGGCCTAGCCATCTTAAGCGTTGTATCCGTAGACGCTTAACTAGGCTCATGCCGTCGTACAGCCCATACAGTTCGTGGTTGAATTTTCTCCTCCAGATGCCATCAACGCAAACAGGACCAAAAATCGCACGCAAAACTTTTCTCTTGAAAAGACTAAGGGCTATCCCATCCGGTTTTAGTAACGTCCAGGTTTCCGCACCATAAAGGAGGACTGAATTGATCAAGGTGTTGTACAAAGTTACTTTGGTCGTTCGAGAGAGAGCTTTATTACTCAATTGCCTCTTAAGCCCAAAGAAACAGCGATTGGCAAGAGTGATTCTGCGCTTGATTTCGGTACTGATGTTGTTGTCCCTATTTACCGTGGAGCCGAGGTAGACGAAGTCCTTGACTATCTCGAAGTTTCTGCTGCCTAGTGTGACACTCTGTCCCAGACGCCGATGTTGTATGTCCTTTCTTGACCAGACCCATTTTAGCCGCTTCCGCTTCAATGCCAGCAAACGCGTCATTGACGGCTGTGTTCGTCGAATCACGTCAATGTCGTCGGCGTAAGCTAGCCATTGAACTGACTTTTGGAAGATCGTGCCTCTTGTGTTGCCATGTGAGTTAGGCACGATCTTCTCAAGGATGATGTTAAAGAAGTCACATGACAGTGCGTCACCTTGTCCAAAACCTTTTGTGACATTGAAGTTCCCGGTGAGTTCGTTTCCGTCACATATTCTTAATATCTGCAGGAGAATAGATCATTCCTCTCCTCATTCTTTCTGCATTTACAATCTGATTTTATTTTTCTGCAGCTTCATTTATCTTTAATTCTTTCATAACCAATGCGCGCCCCACCCCCTTAGTCCTTGTGCCAGATTACTGAAAAAGGGCGTCCGGAGAAAGCTGTTGGCTTCATAAGATGATATATTTGCAAGTGTTGTGCATCTCTCAACAACAAAGTAATCATTCACAGAATACTTTGTGTCAGAGTAGGAATACTTCTCTTCTCAAAAGACATCCCTACTTCTCCAGCACTTCTTCGTTTCCCTGTCAAAACCCTCCCGAAACCAATCCAAACCCATGCCAATGTCACTGATCGGGACACTTCAACCAGATTACAGATAATCATCACCCCACAATCCTTCCAGAAGTCCAGAAAAGTGTCGTCCGATCATCGGATTGCCCTGCCGCCGCCTCCTCCAATCAGAAGACAAATCCCACATCTCCATCAGCACAGATCGGATCCACGTCTCCGTCAGCATGCAACCCGACCTGCATAAGTCCATAAAGACTGAATCTAATGATCCGGCTCGAATTTTGACTTCACCGTGTAATCCCTTAAGCAGACTTAAGCCCGAAATTGCTCTGCATCCCATTAATGCCCAGATTTACACGGAAATGATAGATAAGCAGCACAAATGGCCAGGCTCTCTCTCTCTCTCTCTCTGGTGGCGGTGGCGTCCGGCGCACTTGATCTGCGCCGATGGAATTCCGCGTAATCTGGTCGAGAGCATCTCTTGTGGTGGCGTGGGTACACCAGGCTTTGCCAAACGGATTAGGCTGCACAACAATTGTCGGACGTGACATTCGTATCTAGTGCACCGAGCCCACGATTCATCTATTTACCCCCGATAAGTGGCCGCACTTTGGGTTGTTTGTTTCAGCACTCTCCCTCACTCACCTTTCTGCGTGAACTGCCGCCGCCGCCACCGTCATCGACACAGCAGTTCCGAGGAAACGGAGAAAGGATGTTCAATTGTTGTGGGTTCGAGATCGAGAATAATCGAATCAAATATTTGACAGCACTAACCTCAGAGCCGAGGCATTATCCCATTATTGGGACTCGACTATTAGGGGAATTTATTGCGGTCTGCGATAAACAGCGTGCGGGCGGGAAAGTACTAATTTGAGACGGGCACAGCCGATCGTTATCAGTCTTGGGAACGCAGCACCAACCACCAGCCAGGATAAGGATTACCTGCTGCTTGTTGAACTTAGATTATCGGCGCGGACCCTATTAGGCTTCGATCTGCGCTGCTAATGAGATCAAAACCGAATCGCTGTGTGGATTCGTTCTTGGAACTGCATTCCGTGCGATGTTTGCTTGACAGACGTCTATTTGCGGTTGGCATGGGGCGGCCGCGGCAACTGTGGCGGCGGCGGCTTTTGTCCTGGTTAGAGATCAGATCCTTGCGATGATAAATAAAAATTAAGCCTTGTCATGGAAATTATTCGAGCGCAACGAGAGTGAAATGCATAAATTAAAGGACTCGACGACACAACTAGATGATGGCGAGCCCTGGCGTGGCCCCCAGTGCAGACACCGCGCCGGCGGTGGAGCGAGATCGCTCACGGATCTCGGTGTCTCGGTGCTCATCGATCGCATTTTACTCTTATATATCTGTGCTCCCTGCTCCCGCCGTGGACAACGATTTCGAGTACTTACAAACAACTCTATAGGGGGCTATTTACGGAGCTAACTTAGCTAACCATAAGTCAACCCCTCGCAGCGAACGCAGTCATCGATGGTAGGCAGGTAGGTGGATGCTCCTCCGTCCGATGGCGCGATCACTGCTTCACTGGCTGCCTGCCTGCCGTGGTTGTGCGAAAAAAAAGCCTAATGCTGGACGTGATTACAGTCGATGTTCATTTTAGAATCAATATATCTTGCAATGGTTTCGCTCGCTCGCCTGCTTGAGTTATCTTTCCGGGATTGCGCTGTGCTCTGCAGTGCGGTGCGATGTGCTGTTCTGGAGCTTGCGTCCCCTGTGCAGTGCAGCGCAGCGTTCTACCCCAGCCGCCGCCGCCGTCACTGCTGCTTGCTGCTGCTGCTGCAGCGCCTGCTGTCGAAAAAATCAATAAATAAGTGCATGCACTAAGAGCCATGGCCGAGGAGTCAAAGAAGAGCAGTGCTTGGCTGCTGTCGCGGCATATCCGGCGAAATAAATTTTATGCGCTCGCCCATTATGCAAGGAAAATTATTGATCAGTTGATCCCAACTGACACTCGCAAAGGACGATGGGATTATGTTTTTTTTTCCCTCTTTTACCTCAGTCTGTGTTTGTGTTGTTTCCTTTTGCCGTCAAGAGAGAGGACGCGTTGGTTCCGATGTCTGCTTCCTCTCGGCGTGCAACTGGAGTGCCGCTGCTTTTGACGGACATGTGCGAAGAGACGCTAGGATCAAATACCACTAATCTCTCGTCTACAGTTTGTTCATCATCACTCGCCGCCGGAGACAGGTAAATGCTAAATCGCGCAATTTCAACATGTATTTCGGCATCACCGATTGACCGCGCGTCGGCGGCGGTGACGGCGGCGGCGGCACACTTGTGGTTGGCATTTGTTTGCACTCGCCCGGTGAAGATCAAAAATCGCATGCGGGAACCACCCGAGGTGCAGACAGACACACAATGCGCATCCAAGTCCTTGCACTTTTTTGCTCGTTTTAATTTAATTAAAACGTAAGCCCCGATCGTGTGGATGCAGGGCTGGGGTGAGCGAGCTGGCAAAAGACACCAGAACAATTCGAAATGCATTTGCGGCCGCAGGCGACTGGGGGTATACCCTTGGAGACACTCCCTGAAAGGAAGAGAAAATGAGCCTCCACCCTCCGCCGGCAAGCCCAGCGCGATTTCATTGATAAATTCGCATCATGAGACCATCCTGCGAGCGCCCTACACCCAGTGCTGCGCCGAGATACCATATCTAATGATGGGATGTTCACGTCGTCATCGACAACTCGACGTAGACGTCGACAACGACAACGACAACGCTGAGGACGACGAGGACCGCGACGCTGAAACAAAACAAATGAAGACGATGCAATCGCGCGCCCATTTACAATACAATGCCGTGGCGTGCGATGGCGATGGTGACGATCAACATAGGCCCGGGCCACGGCAACAGCCGCCACAGATCAGCGCCGAACGTCGAAATTCCTCTCCATCATCGCTCACGTCGTTTTGGTCGTCGCTGGGTTGATGCTGGGTTGCGCGTCCTCCTCCTTCTCGTCGTCGTCGTCGTCGTCGTCAACATTGTGGACGTTGTTGTTGTTGGATGCTCTGCCATTCTGGTGCACATGTAGTCAGGTAAGGCTTCAATTTAAGCGGTCGTGATCATGTAATTTCTGCCCACGCACTTACTCGCTGCACGCATCTTCTGCACTAATTCGCCATTTAAGATGTTCACTCGGTCAGCTGCGCCTGGGACGGGTGCGGCGCGGTGCTGTGTGGTGCATAATTGACGACAGCCCGACTCGCCATCACACACATTTTGGATTAGAAGTCGCCTCGCAAATGTTTACTATCGCCGCCCTGACAACGATCAGCAATCAGCGACGATCGACAGGAGGCGACGACGACGATGACGACGTTGGCGAGAATCACTCTCCAAGATGGCCGAAAACTAAAATAATTGAATAACTTGAATGGAGAACATAAAATTTGCATCGAAGTGGCCGCCTGCCATAACATGAACTACGACATCGGTCGCTGGGCGAAAGGATGCTCGACGATTGACGGTCCTCGGCTGACGACCAAGACGACGACGACGACGATGATGATGGCGATCACGATGAATAGTGTTGGAAGGGGGGGTGCACGAGATGCGAAATGATGTTTCGCCACTCGTACAAAACCGTAGATCCTCAGTCTGTCAATGTTTAGGGCGATGTCGAGGCGAATCGAGGTGACTCTGGCCGCGCCACCGGCGCACACCAACAGATCGACCGGGGCACTTTGAAGAGTACCGCCGCCTTCCACAGACGAAATCGCGTTACGATCCATTGTAATTGATGTCAATTTTAAATGTTTAGAAGTCCCTTACATCGCCGCCGTCCTCCGGGGGCAGGAGTGGGCACTGTTGCTAACGCTAAGGCGACAACTAGACGTCTGCGCGGTGTCCAGTGGGCTATTGGCGCGAAGAGTTTAGTTGCATATGTACGTCCCAAGTCAGTCCTCGTGCAGAGCATAGCAGGAGCAGTTTGGCACTAAGTGAAGCGTCAAATTGGCAGATTGATAGAACGCATCTCGCCATCATCGCCGCGGCTGGTCATCCTGCAACGCCGCTGACCACTGGCCACCTTGACGTTGACGTAACTAAATAAGTTGTTGAACGGTGAGGCTACGGCGGCGGTGGTGGTGATGGTGGTGGTGGTGTTGCTTCATGGTTCTTGGAAGTGCCTGCTGTTGTTGAGCTGTTCGAGTGCCGTGTTCGTCACCTCTTCTTCATCGTCATTGAGTTGATTATCATTTTATTTTTGTTCACGGGAATATCTCACCATTATTTCTTTTGTGTGATCGAAACCTACAACACACGGATACACACACGCATTGTTCTGTCGGTCCGGCCAACTTCTAGGGTTCTTCTCGGTTCTTTTCAGAGTCCAACTCACCTCTCCTCTCGTTTTTAGCTCGTTTTCCCATTTGTCCGTTTTTTGTGTGAGTCTCTTTTGATAGGGGTTTTGTTCTGTCGAAAACCTGAATCAGCGTATTCAATAGCGCTTCAATGGCAATAACGAAACAGTATTGTTTGTGGGCCAACAATAGGACTATACAAATCGTTTTAGAACGATTTTTAATCGAAATCAAAACAAAGTTACGTGAAAGTGTGTTTGAGTGGTGTGCTGGTGCTGGGCCAGGTTGTGACCGTTGCCGCCGGCAGGGTGGGGTATGATAGCGATCCGATGGGGGATGGGTGTTTGAGATTGATTGTCTGTGTGTGGGTGAGATATCCTTGACTGGCTGACAATTGGCCAGTTGGGTGGTTTAACCAATTTAAAGTTACGATTAGTCGTGTCTAGCTCTTCACGGGGGGCTTGTCTCCACAAATGCAAACTAGTCATTGGATGGTTGAAATGATCCAAGGCTTCGTTTGTGTCAAGCAAAAAAAAACAATCGAATGCGCTTTCGGTGGAATGAGAATTTGGCTAATAAAGAGGCGAATGGACGATGGGTGATTTGCAAAGCCCGCAAATCGTATAAATTGAAATGGGGTTCTTAAAAACTGAACTATCACAATCTGTCACAATTGGCAAAATATGACTGTCGTGCCATTAAGTTCCAAAACTTGTTTGGTGCCCTCTGCGAATTCTTTACTTTCGCAGACGCGTCGCGGATTTGTAACATGATCATCAGCCCATGGCTTTGTTAAGAGCCGTGTCTGTTTTACAAGTCGCCTAAATTTGATTTTCGAAATACGAAGGAAACACCAACTTAGAACAGCCTCACAACATCATTTTTGCCAATTGTTGCTCAATTTGAGCTCAAACAGCAATTGAATTAAGGAGCCCTCTGCCAAAAGCTTACGTCGGCATTGTGTACACCTTGATCACTCCTGCCCAAGTCTATGGTGTAGACAAGTTCTGCTTGCAAGTTCTGCTTGTTCTGCTTGAACAATGAGTTCTATAGGTCGAAGGGTGGCATAGTCAACAGCCTTCGCCTTCAATCTGAAAAGTTGTCGAAATCGAGGCACTGGGGCAAAGCAACAGACGATGTCCTTGTCTAACATAACACACACATTTTGAGAATGACCTTAATCAACTTGAAGTGCGTGCTGACTGGGAAGGCCCGGGTCAACCATGAAGTGCCATAGTAGCTCGCTTTTCAGACAAAAAGTACTGCAAATGAAAAAAATTGCATATTCGTACAACCACGGTAGTTACGTAACAGCAGTACCATGTAGAGCGTATGGACTCCACACTCCGCTGAGTCATTAGGAAAACGCAACAGAGGGCGGCCTAGACTAAGGTGGCGCACACAAGTGGGGAAGGCCTCAACCAACTTGAAGTGCCCAACTGGAGGCAGCTAGCGAAAGATTGTGCTGGCTGAAGAGGTCCAGGTCCACCCCGGACTGTAGCGCCACAAGAAGAAGAAGATCCTTGGTGTGAGCGACTGAAGTGTGCGGGGTGTGGATTTTGGAATGGAACGACATTCGGCTTTGTTGAAAATATTTTGATAAGATTTGTCACACTTAGAGGTCATCTTAACAGATGGCATTGGGTTCAGAAAACCAAGATTTCGTAGAAGAATCATTCACCCTTCTGATCATTAGAGTTTTTTTTTTATATTCCTGTGCATTTTTATTTTTCTTTTTTGATTCAATTCATTAAATGCAAAACAACTAGCTTACCAATTTATCTAGTGATCCTAATTCCAAATTACTGACTCTTCACGAGTACCCTTAAGCTAATCTAGGATCGAGTACCCTTAAGCTTATATAGGAATAATGAAACAAGTTCGCTTCATTTATTCATTTCGATGTCTCGCAAAGACACATCACTAGGACGGCCTGTTAAATATAGATCAATATACGTCAACATTGCTTCTTGTTTCGTGAGCATTTATTCAAGCTCAATAACACACAGTTCCAAGCAATCTGAATAAGGAAATCTGAATAAGGAATGGCGCTCAAAATTAATAAGTCGCCACAAAAATGCTATTTATTCCGATTCACCGAAGGACGTAGAAACGAATTCGGATTAAGAAATCATTTCAACAATCGATTGATGGTAGATGCCAACGTTTGAACTTGAACTAGCTAACTTACTGTTCTCTCACGAGTAGAAGGGATCTACAGTTTTTTGCCGACTCCAAACGGCGAGATTTGAGAAGCCTTTCATAGACAAACAGTGTCCTTTGAGTGTTGTCAGAAACTCGAAAGAGGTGGTGCCGTGAAAAATTCGAGGTGTTCCGTCGGGGAATCGAACCTAGACCTTCTGCGTGGCGGTCGACGCACTTCCCACTACACCAAGGCGACCACAATCTCGCTATATTCTTGTTTCG
Source organism: Eristalinus sepulchralis (assembly GCA_944738645.1). Lineage (NCBI taxonomy): Eukaryota > Metazoa > Arthropoda > Insecta > Diptera > Syrphidae > Eristalinus > Eristalinus sepulchralis. The sequence goes on from OX122883.1 coordinate 1,942,362, forward strand.
AAAAAAGAAAAAATGGACGTCACCTTATAATCGTAGCAAATAGTAGAGAAAATATGAAGAAAGTTGAATCAGTCCTAATGCATCCCATATTTAGTGGATTTTGAGAATTTCGAGTCTTAATATTAACCATCTGCATTAAAGATCTGAATTTCAAAATGGGGGAAATCGTCGAATCTCAGTAATCAAGGTCGGGGACAGTTTTGCACTTCAAACTAGGCAAGTTAATCCGAGAGAACATAAACGGCATTCCATTGCAATTGTATTGCTGATCTGCTTAGTTCCGGGTCACATCAAATTCCAGCAAGGAGAAGGCATGTATGGATAATTGTATCATACACACCAGTGCTGTCATATCATAAAACTTTCAGGCCAAAATTTAATGACGTTCCTGCAGTTGGAGAAAAATGCTACCACCAAATTGACCCTTTGAAGTCAACACTTTATAAATAGAAGCAGCAACAAGAACAGAAAAGAGGACATGCATGACATGAATATCCTTGCCGTCGTCTCTCTACTAATAACGGCACACATATCATATGAAGTATCAAAGTTAGCCAGGACTTCGTCCTAAGCGTGCTAAGGAAGTTTGACAGCACAAGTGTCAACAGTTTCAAATATTTGATTAGTTCGACTTTAAAGATAATTGAATTGCATCAATAGGGACTAAGAAAGGGCACTCTAAACCACCACGTGACACATAAAGGAATACAACAATTAATGACTACCATGAAAGGGCTGAAAGAATTTCGCCCAAGCCTGGAGGATGCAGTATATTAGTTTCCACGGAAGAGTACCAACAAAAAAACAATTTAAAAAAAAAACGCTCGTTTGGTGTGGACAAGAAAGGTCGCAGGAAGATTGACGATATTTGATGTTGTGTGACAAAAGTTTGACATATGTTACGACAAGTGCTTTTTTCAGAATGGTGAAGGGTTAAGACACTCAATCACACGAAATCCCAAAATGACCAAAAGCACAATGATGGCAAAATATACATTCAAGAGGAAAAGTAATGACGGAAGGTATGTAACCTCTCCACCCCACGTCCAACCATTCCCCTGGAGGTGTCTCTGTAGTATTTCGAAAAGACGCTAAATTTGGATAATGTCAACTTCTCTCATTTTAATTCTGTACAGAATTGTAAATTTTTCTGATTTTGCAATTTTGGGTTATTCGAAATTTGGCTTGTTGGAATTGTGTTCTTATCGGGATTTTAGACTTTTTTGTTTCTGTCCGTTGTATATCCCCCACATGTCAGCACCACCACCTGTAAAAGAATTCTTGAAGGAATAGATACACTCTTTCTCCTCCTCGATATCCAGGAAGATGTGGGCAAATTTTTCGCCTTCCCACCGGCAGAAGCACTAAATTTTGTTACAGCAACAGTGGGGCCCCGTAAAAACCTATTGCCTCGAAAGTCTCCCACTCACACAACATTAACGAACATTTAACGAACGTTTAACGATCGTCAACGTTTAGTGCCCCCACAATGGGACATGCCACAATCATATTCGAAATTAATGGCTGCCACCGGTTCACATTTACATTCTCAACTCATAAACACTCTCACAACACCGACGGATCCTTCACCGCCGGCCCAGACGCGGAGAAAGTGGCTCCATTAAAATGAAACCTTCGTCAAGGCCTACATTTATTCGCACAGGTAGGTAGGTAGGAAGGCATCCGTAAACGCTTCTTAATCTATTTGTATACAGCCACTTATCTACACGGCTTTTAAGAAAACATTTATTATTTAGACATTAAAAGTTTTAATTAATTGGCCGGCATTTACATAAATTAAGGCCCGTGTGTCTCATTTGCATGCGATTACAACAAAACGTTAACAAATTTCTTCGGCTGGCTGCGATAGCGCGCCGTGACTGCGCCGCCGCCGCCGCCGCCGCCGCTGACCGTTGTCGTGGGGAGTTGTGTCGTCGTGGATCGGCAATGAAACGGGAAGATGTTGGACGTGTTCGGCTGACAAATTGGTATAACAGTTTTGACATGATTTGGGCATCGTGATGGGCGGCAGAGGGGATCAGAGCTTGTCAAAAAAATGTGACGCCTCGTCGCCGCCGCCGTCGCCACCGGCGGATGCTGATTGAGTGAAGCGGGACGATCAATCTCTGGCAATCAAGTTCTTTCTGGCAACACATCGCATTCTAGGTCATGACAGCGGGCAGCAGAGGAGCGCAACGCGTGGTCAACTCTAGATACGTGTGAAGTGAAGGCGCAAAGGCTCCCATGAATCACTCGTCACTCGTGAATAACCCCAATCGGGGCGCGATTTCCCAAATGCCAAGGGTTCCCGCCGCCGAACCCATCTGCGAACATGTCAAACACCCAATTATTCAATTCGACACGTATACATGTAAATTGCTGGCAATTCAATCAGAAACCGTCAGGAGGTGCCCCACGAGAAAGGGTTCGCCATTCCGATCCGTTTGCGTTTTGTGTTTGCTTCCCATGTTTTATGCGGCACGGCACCGCGGTGGCGAGGGAGAGCGCGAGATCGGCAACAGATACCATTTCCGTTGTGGGCCATTGTCGTGTCCATCACAGATGGCAAAACCTTCGCTCAATTGAGCTTCAAAATCTTCTCAGCTGTCCGAAATGTTTATTTGCCCCAAAATGAGCATGGTTGGCGATCAGCGCGGACGTCGTTCATTTCCCACGATCTGTTCGGCCACGTTTCGGACCGAGTTCATCCCGACCAACCGTCGGGACTGTCAATAATTTGCCACATTTATCCATTTCCATCAGGGCGGTCATGCAGGGTGCAACCGGGAACGACGGTGACCGACGCCGCCGCCGCCGCTGCCGCGCACCAGAACGACGTGACACAATTGACATCGGTGAGCTATCCCCGAATCCGGTGAACGTGAGTTATTCCGCATGGCGAGGAGCACAAGTGGTGGCGCATTCATAACTGGCCCGAGGATTAATAGCCTTAATTATTGACACAGCTTGGTAATGATGCGAGCATTTTTTACGTGTCGATTGGAACAAGGCCGAGAAAAATGATTACAAAGCGAACCCCAGGCCCGGGGTCCCGGAACGCTGCAACGTCGCGCCGCCACCGCCACCACCAGTGCTGCCGTCGAATAGTCAGAGTGTGAAGAGCGAGGAGGACCACAAAAGTCAAAAAAAGACCAAGAGCACGACGGTGACTGTGACGGTGACGGTGATGGTTACTGCGACGACCGCAACGACGAAACAAAGAAAAAAATGTGAAAGCATCGGGAGATAAATTGTATTGGCACAGTCGCGCAGAAGTATCAACCTAATGTAAATTTTCTGTGGGACGTTAATGTTTAACGAATTAACGAAGAGAAACAGCGGCGACTGATCAGATCATCACTTTGTCATACGCGGCAGGGGTTATGATGGAGGAGCCCCCTGAGATCGACGACGATATGACGGGACTGGGTCGGCAGCGGCGGCGCGGCGGCCATCGACGACGCACGGTACCTGGTTGGCGCGCTGTCTGCGCTGGCGCTGTTGTGATCACAGAATTCCGCTTTGATTTCACGGGGATCGCTGCTCGACGACTCGGGCATATCATTCCAAGATATTGGATTACAATTAGCATATGGATCGTGCGTCTGTGGTATTTGCACGCGTTAATCACTGCCGATAGAGAGGCGGTACGAGCCGCTGGTACGCAGCATTTCAGTCGGAGTCGGAGCACCGCGGACGTGGTCTCATTTAAATTGTCTACTTGTTGCCAAGCGGTTTAGTCATCCGCGACTGTCGGAGCCTGTCGCGGTCAAATCGCCGATGCAGCATGCACTTTTACGAGCAACAAAATGTTGCCGGACACACACAAGTGTGAGCTGTGGTGCCCAGTGCGCCGATAAATCACTCCGCCTAAAGGGTTGCCTGCTGAATGATGTGCCAAAGGTTGAGAAGAGGATTTTGACTCATAGCGGTTTTGGCGGTGCGCGCGCGCGCCCATGTCCATGCCCACACGCAGAACACACACACATGACGGAGGAGATGACGACAGCCCACCGGCGCGATGATGCTGCGCGCAGGTGACCGCATGTGATAATCACATGGTTGCCTCTTGTAGCAATTAGTGGTCCGTCGCCATAAAAACCTAAATTGTGGCGCTGCGGTTTTCTCCTGGTTCCCCATAGTCATCAGTCTTCGTTTTATTGACGCAATTTATTCAACGGTGCCCAGTCGAAATATTGCGGTCAATGTGTGAGGCGGAGAGGTTTTCATTTCATTTGAGGAAATAAACAAAAAATCGAGTGGAACGTGCGGTCGTAACCCAATGCCCAATGTCCAACCGACACCAACGTCCATTACAGGAGACAAAGTCAGCCCAAGAACACAAAGAAGCGCATATGGAACAGACAGATGACGGTGTTCGTCTGCGGGCACAGCCCGTTCCCCCAACGGCTGCGGCTGCGGCTGCGGCCGGAAGATGGAGGAGGCGACCGATCCGAGTAGCGACAATGTGCTAATTGGAATTGAAATGAGTCTGAATTTATGGTGAAATTGACGCCATTTTAATAGATTTACAATTAATTAGGAGCGGTGCAGCGATCGAGTGAGGCGACAAGTGAACCTGTTGACACTTGGTGGCGTTAAGTGGTCTCCTGTTTCGCCTGGTGAGCTGGCTCCGAGTGTGGGAGTGTCGATGAATGGGTGTGTGGCACGTCGAATAGACTCGTTTGGCTTGTGGATGACGGTTATTTGTGGAGACCATATTTGGAAGAACTATTTCAGGGTGGTCTGATGCGGATGCGAATAAAACGCGTTTCTGCTATGGAATGTTTGCAAATTTGTGTGATGTCGGTAGCAAGATGGTGCTCCAGGAGGCTGAGGTGTGTCGCTAGACGAGATCGAATTTGGGACGTTAACGCTGTTTTTTTTTAAATTTTTCTATTTGATTTTGACGTCATTGATCAGAAACGATGTTGTTGTGACAAAGCAACAGTGAACGACCCCATTTGAGAACGCGCACAGAAATGGAACTCCATCAGTGCACCCGGTGTCAGCTGGTAAGAGGAGGTGGTGGGTGGAGAGACTTATTGATTGAGTCAATTAAGAGTAACTCCATATAAGGAAGAAGACAAGTAACACAAGATATGAACACAGGAAAGAGGGCTTTCATGGACTCGAGTGCGAATCGGACAGAATTTCAAAAGACTACTAACTTTTACTTCAAAACCGCGAAATATCCAAAAACTCCAAGTTTCAAAATCTCAGATTATCCAAATTCTCGAAAAGGTAACATCTTGAAATCTATTGAATCTAGGAAATCCACAATCTAGAATCTCCCCAAATCCCGAAAAACCAAAATCGCGATGTGTGATATACCCAATTACAAGAACAGCCAAAATCTGTAGAAGATTTTCGATTGCGACCAGAGGTTGATTCTGTAAATCCCCCAGTTTCCCTCCCCTTCAAATTCCCTTGAGACGTTTTTCAGGAGCATATTTTAAGGATTTGGGGTATTTCGAGATTTTGGTTTTTCAAACTTTGACATTTTGGATAAAGTCTTGCATCGTATACCAAGATTATCTGTGAGTAAGGTAAATGGGGGAAAAAATCAAGCGCGAACGCTAAGAAGCCAAGTGACTGCACCAGGATACTCGCCGGTGCACACTTTCTCCTCTAAAGGGTCCCTTGCAAGATTTACTCATTTTTATTTTAACATCAGCTAGTTGACTTGGGCCTGAAACTTCGTCTTTTTAAGAGAAACAAGAGATGGGCAAATTCTTATATTTTGAAAAATTTTTTCTTTCTACGCCTCATCTGGCAACCTTTAAAAATGTCATCACAGGGCATGCTTAACATTTTTGCATGGTGGTGTCTAGTTAGGACTTCGTCTATCTAACACGAGTACCGAAATCAATCGCTGAATCACTCTTGCCAATCGCTGTTTCTTTGGGCTCAACCGGCAATGGAGTAACAAAGTCCTCTCTCGAAGGACTAAGCTTGCACCTTGATCTTCCCAGCCCTACTCTGGATGCTAATAAAAATTAATGGGAAGCCCTTAGTCTTTTCGAGAGGAATGTTCTGCGTGCAATTTTTGGTAGTGTTTGCGTTGATGGCATCTGGGGGAGAAGATTTAACGACGAACTTTATGGGCTGTACAGCCATAAGCGTAATCGGATACAACGCTTAAGATGGCTAGGACATGTAAAGCGTATGGACACCACTGCTCCGGCCCGAAAAGTTTTCGAATTTGAACCATTGGGACAGCGCAACAGAGGACGGCCTATGCTAAGGTGGCGCACACAAGTGGAGAAGAACCTCAACCAGCAACCAGAGTGCGTAACTGGCGGCAGCTGGCGAAAGATCGTGCTGGCTGGAGAGGCATGTGTGTTGAGGCCAAGGTCCACCCCGGACTGAAGCGCCATAAGGAGAAAAAGGAAAAGATGAAGAAGAAGGTGTCTATGGAGTACAAGTCTTGTCAGACTTTTATAATTTTTCCCTTATTTGGAGGTTTTGCCAATTAAGTTTTTGGGACTTCTGAGTTGTTTGATTTGTAAAGGGTGTCCCAACAACAACGCAATAAATTTGGCGCCATTCGAATTGTCATTGTTTGACATTTGAACAATTATTATTGTTTGTTAGTAGAAAGTATAAGGTTAACAAAAATAGAGCGCTGCACGAATGAACAACGCATTCTCGTTGTAAAATTGTTTTGCCAAAATGGTGAAAGTTTTGCCGATAAAATCATCTTTAGTGACAAGGCCTATTTCCATCTTGATGGCTTCGTCAATAGGCAGAATTGTCGCATTTGGTGCGAGGAAAATCCTGGAGTGATTCACGATAAGCAAATGCATCCACAACGTGTCAATGTGTGGTGTGGATTTTGGGATGGAGGGCTCATTGGGCCTCTTTTTATCAAGCGCAAACAGTTAGTGGTGTTCGGTATCGTGAAATCATAACCAATTTTTTCGTGCCCAAAATTGCAAAAATAAACGTGGAGGGGATGTGGTTTCATCCAGCCACATCTCATCCAGCCAGAGAAACAATTCAATTGCTGTATCAGTCATTTCCCGGTCGTGTTATTTCGCGTTTTTGAGACAAGAATTGGCCGCCTAGATCGTGCAATTTAACACCATTGGACTTTTTTCTTTGAGGTTTTTTGGTGTCGATATTTTATGCGAATAAGCCGACGGCAACTCAAGCCTTAAAAGAGGAAATTGGAAGCTTAATGATATACTGCAGCATTTATGCAAAACGGTCATTGAAAATTTCATTAAAAGATCGCGTATGTGTCAGCAAAGCCGCGGCGGCCATCTGGCCGATGTGTTATTCCACACATAACCTCATCCTGTCTACTTTACGATATAATAAAAAATTCACGATTTTTTTAAATATCTGCGATTTATTTAAAATTTAAATCTTGCGTTCTTGTTGGGACACCCTTTATTTTTTTATTTTGGACTTCGGAATTCGGGATCTCTACCGCCTTACAATTCTTCCAATTTCTCTTCCCTCTTCATTTTTCAAAAACTCAAGACTAGTTCCAAGCATCTGCTTCCATACATTTTATCTTCTCATGTACATCCTATCACTGTTGCAAAGCTTTAGCTGTTGCTAAAGTTCCATCAGTTGAAAATGTAGGTTGATGTAACAGCTAAATGGGGAAAAACGAAACAGTTTTTGTATTATGTTAAAAATTTATAAATCTACAAATTTAACTGCTGATTTCGAAAATGTCAGTTACGGCTTTCTTTTACTCAAAACCTCCTAACAACCCAATTTCACATGGTTGGTATTTTACCTTAGGAGAGGCTCCGTTTCCAACAACGAAAATATTATGGAATCGTCCGTTCGTTGGTCATGTTTGTCTTTCTTTCATACATCTTGTATTTATGAAGAGATTTCAAGTCCTTTTGTAAGAACATTTTAGGACATATTTTGGGTGACTCCCGTATACGGACATAATTGTGATTTGCATTTTGCACCATCTTTCGATAAATTGGTCGACTGTACCGGAAGGTGCAAATTGGAAAACGCTCTATGCCTCCCGTACCACCAATCAGTTTCTACACCAATGTACTACAAAATTAGCAAAAGTCAAAAAACGTAATAACAGCCTTATAAAAATTGGCCGTAAATGGCTAAAAACTCTAAAACACAATGACGAAGAATTTCAAAACTCAGAAATTCTAATTTCGAAGAGTACAATAAGGGAACTCAGAAATCTAAAAAAAAAATTAAGTACTTGAGCATGCATCAAGGTACTCAAACTTGCAAAGTGCATACGTATTTCGATCGATTGTATCAAAGTAAAAACGAAACCTTTTTTTTCGTTTAGGTGTCACTCGCACATTGTCACTTAATCAGTTCTTTGGCCATCCCACATTTTCAATAGATCAAGAATTTCATTATGTAACATTCACAGCAAAATGTAAGCCTAACCCAGCCCTTGAGCCAAAACCATGTTACTCAACCCCTGCTGCTTTGCATTGCAGATCTCTAAAGCGTAACGTGAAACGGCATCAATCAAGAAATACGACATTAAGGCTCAAAATATGTGTGTGCCGCCATAAAAAACGCGCCTCCTCGCAACAAGAAGGCAGAGAAACTCGTTAGAACAATCCAAAAATTTATGAATCAAGAACTGTGTGCCCATGCGAGTTGTTTCAATGTCGATCGTTAAAAGCGCTCCGCCGAAGTTGATGTCCAAGTCGAATTCTCAAAGACCACTCTATTAAATTCTTATTTATAAATGGATTTGGAGATACTTATATGCGCGAGAGCATGGCTACCTAAATGCGTTTCATTTTTGGTAGTTGGACAAGACTTGTCTCGGACGGAAGGAGAAATTTGAAGTTGAAGAAAAAGAGGTCTAAGACCTTTTTATTTCTCCAAGGGGTGTCAACGTCGTAAATTTTCGAGTGTTCGAATAAAGTCAACTAGTAACTTGTTCTTTTGTGTGTTTTCTTTTTTTTTTTTGATTTTAATTTTGTATTTTGTTTTCATTTGGAGGTTAGTTTGCTGGAATTTTGTTGATTTGCGTCTATGACAACATTCTTACAAATCTTTTGGCGTTTGTTTGATTCGGTACGTCTTGACATACAATTGGAGTTGGGTGTGAAAGGATGCACGTAATCTTTGGCATGGTAGATCATGTAATGTTGGGGTTTTTGTAAGTGCTTAACTTGTCCAGTTATCAGCTGTCGCTGTAAGCAGCTTTTGAGAATTCATGCAAATATTTAGATTTATCATTGGAAGTAAAAAGAACTAGTTTTTTTCAGCAGATGTCCTTAATCAAAGCGTATGGTAAGGACGATTTTTTGTCATGTTCGCGTTGATGGCATCTGGAGGAGAAGATTTAACAACGGACTCTATGGGCTGTACAGCGACATGCGCCTAGTCAAACGTCTCCGGATACAACGCTTAAGATGGGTAGGCCATGTAGAGCGTATGAACACCACTACTCCGTCCCAAAAGGTCTTCGAATCTGAGCCATTGGGACAACACAACAGAGGACGGCCTGGGCTAAGGTAGCGTACACAAGTGGAGAAGGACCTTGTGCACGGCATTTTTTCATGCCATTCCACTGAAAGCGTACTTAACTCGGAAGATGTGAACAAAATCGCGCCTTCGTTAACTTAACTTTATAAATAATAACAAGAGCATCTAATGGCATTACGTGTCATAAAACCGCGGTATTGAAAAAGTTTTAGTTCTCTCGTGGACTGCACTGGATTGTCCAGATCAAGCGCATGAACACCAGCGCTCCAACAAAGAGAGTCTTCGAATCGGTAAGTGCGTCGACCGCCACGCAAAAAAGCCTAGGTTCGATTCCCGGACGGGACACCTCGCATTTTTCACGGCACCACGTCTTTCGAGTTGCTGACAACACTCAAAGAGTATCAATTGTCTATGAAAAGCATCTATAATTTAAACGTTTGAAGTTGGCAAGGTCCCTTCTACTCGTGAGAGAACAGTAGCACGCACAACGCGAGTAGTTGTTGTAGAAGCTAGGCCGTAGTGCCAATCAATTATTATTATTAGAAGTAGATCGAATCTTCGGCATTAAGACTATCTCATCGCCGACGTAAGACAGCTCGGTCTTGATGACTGGAAGTAACGTACCCAGGACTGTACCCAACGGAAGACAGTGGGTCATATCCTGCATGGGTTGTCACTACGTACAATAATATGGTTGAGGAATAAATATAATCATCAAGAATTATATTCCTTAACACGAAAGCCCTCGGTTTTAGTTTGTTTACGTTTTCCAAAGTCTAATGTATACATTATTGTAGATTTTTTTTTAATTGAGAAGTAAGCGCAAGTCAAATGGCTGAGGTTTTCAATATAACAGTTTGGTTCCGCGGATCCTTTTCCGGTAAATCCGATGGCAAGGATGTACTGCACTGTGGTGGCCGAAATTTCGATAAAATCATAAATATTGTCGTGTCAGAGCGAGTTCCCAGGAACATAGGAGCTTGAACGATAATTCATTTGGAACCATAAGAACACGCATAAATGAACTGAGTATCATAACAGTTTACCATGGGCAAGTGCCAGGCTTCTTTTGATGCTCTTCGTGTTGTGCATTCTGTTGTTCTCTCATGTGGAGTCCTACAATTTATTGCCGACTTTGAACCACAACGACTTTGAAGCTTTTTCTGAACAATTAGTACTGCCTGACTAATTTGAGCAACTTGAAGGGCGTGTTGCAGCACAGTCCAGTAATTGAACCCCAGACCTTCGGCGTGTAAGTCGACGCACATACCCGCAACACTTCAGCGACCGACATATGAACATCGAGCATAAAAAATGCAAAATGTGTGGATATCACACGATTAAGCCTCAAATAAGCTTATGGACTGAAGTTCAATCTATGGATCACTGATCAATATAATCAGTTGTGAACATTTACTGGTCAACGCCTGCAAGCCTGTCTTCATGGCGTGGAAAATGTTGCTGTATTTGTTATTTTTGTAGATTGGCAAGGAATCATGAACTATGAGCTGCTCTCCTGCGACAATATCCTTTATGCAGACCTGATTTCCATAACTGTTGTAGCATTTGGAAAAAATGGCCAATGCCAGATAAATAGGACACAGACATCTATTCGAAATCTTGTCGAAAGAAGCCGAGAGCTTAGTTGAAGGTCATGAGCATATGCAGAGTTTTCTCTGATGCATAAGCATGAATTTCATCATTTGATAAGCTACCTTTCCAGCCCAACTTTTCTCTCTCGTTACAACCCACAGGCATTTAAAAGCAACTTGCACCGGTACCTCCGTGCTCTCTCTTCCATTGCACCTTCGGCCCGTGTTGTGACATAATTCCGGTCACTTAAGTGACCTAAACAATCCCTTTAGAGCGCATCAATTATAATATATCAAAAAAGGTGGTTCTGATAGTCCAATAATTTTCAAACATGAAACAAATAATTCTGTTGTACGTCTTGTACTTTTCATACTATTTCTAACATTTCGGCCGATATCTCACGAATAAATGCTTCAATGTTGTGTTTCAATGCGTCAATTGAAACGGGTCTGTATAGACATGAGCTTTAACATAGCCACACAACAAATAGTCTAAAGTCGTTAAATCGCACGATCTAGGCGGCCAATTGACCGGTCCCGAACGTGAAATAAAATATTTATCGAACTCGCCTCTCAATAAGTCGATTGTTGCGCGTGCTGTGTGGCATGTGGCACCGTCTTGTGGAAACCACATGCAAGACAAGCTTCTAGGCAAAAAAAAAGTTGGATATCATCTCACCATTCACAGTTACGTTACGATTCGCATTATCTTTGAAAAAGTACGGTCCAATGATGCCATGCATAATCGCACCAAACTGTGACTTTTTCTGGATGCAATGGTGGTGGCTCTTGCAATGCTTCTGGCTGATATTCACTCCAAAATCAAAAATTCTGATCATTTACGTACCAATTGAGTCAAAAATGAGCTGACCATAAAATGGATGAAGCGCGCGATGAACTTTCTAAAAAGAGTACGCATTTTGATTATAAAATTCAATAATTTGCAAGCGTTATTCGTTCGTAAGACGATTAAATTATAGACCAAACTGAAGATGTTTGACAGTGAAACAAAACACGAAGCGTGCGTCAGCTGTTTAAACCAGTGTTGCCAAAAAGATAATAGCTAAAAAATCACCCTTTGCTTATGACTCGGTATTTAACTCTACATTCATTTCCATATATTTGAGTGTTAATTCATAAGATCCTTAAGTGAAGTTGTCACGCCAGACAAGTGACTTGTTGCACTTGTTTCCACTTTCAAAGTGCACATGCAGTTGTGCGCGGTGCACAAGAATTATCAATTATCTTTAACTAACCACTGCATGCTTTTCTGTTCACAAGGCTCCTTCGAACTTGAATATAATATGTCCATAAGCGCTATATGCTTTATCAATCTTGTCAAAACATGGCAATTGCTTTGTTAGAAGTGAGAAGGTGGGAAGAAAGTTAATGCTGCCTTGCCTTCAATGAACTCCTGATACAAGTAATGTAAGCTAAACATCACCAAGTTTAAATTGCGATATAAATTAAAAAATTCGAACCATTGTCTATCTTTCTCAGCAACTACTCAAAATGTGCGTGCTATTGTTCTCTCACAAGTATAGTGGACCTACAGTTTATTAACGACTTCGAACGTCGAGACTTGGTAAAGTTTTTCAAATAGAATTAGTACGCTTTTAGTGCAGTCAGTAACCCGAAAGAAGTGATGACTTGCAGAAATTCTAGATGAACTTCCCCAGAAGTCAAGAATTCAAAAGAATGTCCAGCGTATAAGTCAACACACCCATTATGTTACGGGAGCAGTCAAATGACGCATTTGGATAATCGGAGTTCTCATAACTAGTTTTATAGAATTCTAAATAATCAAGATGTTGCAGTTCTCACCATAAAGACACTCTTAAGATCCCCTACAATCCCACAAGAGATGGTGATTCTTTTGTCTTGCAGATTAAATGAATTAGCAATAATCATGTCACAAGCCTGACACTTTATAAAAAAGCTCTCCTGCGTCAAACTCCTATCAAAATGAATGCCTATCCCTTCGTATTCTTACTGTCAGATTGTTTCCTTCAGGAATTTCTTGATCTGTAATAATTGAACATCAGCAAGTTCCGACAACCGTCGAAAAGTCGTAGAAATACTTTTCGATCGTTGTCTCCCTAACAGCAGTTTCCTGGTCGTGTCTTCCTCCCCCCCCCCACCTTCCCCAACAGAAGTTATTCCAAGGGATATCTAACCGCCTTGCATGTCCACCCATCAGAAAGTGTCCAGATTTGAGTTCATCTGAAAGTCTCTATGAAACTTCTACTAGTCCACGTCCACCATTCACAATTTAGCTGTCGTTCACAAGCACCGACTGTCCCACGTCCCGCATCCAACCTGCTAATTAAATCACAACAAATTTATGAGTTGAACCTAAATACACAATTATTCCCCCCGCCCAAAGAAAGGCAACTTAACGTGGTTAATGTGCTCAGTGACATGTGTTATAAATCTAGCACACGTAGAGACGAAATTGTTTCACTAAAAACTGCCCATAAAGTCACCTGCAACGATTTAAATTATCGAATTTCCAGCGGCCACGACACGTCCAGCGGCGGGGCAAAGATGTCGTTGCACCCATCACAAGGTATGCAGCCGACATAAATCTCCGCCCGGACAACCCATAATCATAATTCCAAATAGCTCTCCCAATTGAATAGATATTTACTACCGAATGCTAACAACATTCTGTTCCAGATCCTGCAGCGCCTAGACAATATCCGTGCCATCGTTTATTTAATAAAAAACGAGAAAGATAACAACCCGAAAGAACTTGGATCGGTGACGACTTGGCCATTAGGGCAGGGAGGCTGGGAACGGGCACTCCGTTCAATCGATGACCCCTCTCCGTGCGCCACCATTCAACCGCCATTCGACTCGTAATTTATGTCTTCTTTACCTACTTTGAGAAATTTTATGAAATGTTTGATTGCACCCTCGTTATGAGGCTTCGCCGCCGCCGCTGCCGCCGCTGGCCGCTGACTACTACCATTTGAGGGGGGCGACAGCCACAGGGGAACGACGACAGCGACAGCGGCATCAGGGGCGACTGTGATCGTTGTGATCGACGGCGGCGTCGACCAGCAACCAGGACCCTTGAAACAATAAAAATATGATCGAGGCGCGCGGTATCCTTTTGTCTTCACAGATCGGGTCATTCGACTCCTGTAGGGTTGAAAGATCGTTCCACCGGCGTTTTTTAGGTGAAACACAGTTGGAGACTCATATGTTGTGCCCCGTTGAGGCCGGCGCGCACATATCAATAACCATGCGTGCGCACGGCGAGGATGAATCGCTTTCCGAATTTTCCACATTTCCCTGATAGCGGCGACCCTCATTAAGCGGCGGATAGGTGTGGGCCAACTGCACGGGCTGCAGCATCTGCCGAAGGTGCAAGTGACGACACCGAAAGGTGGGAACGCCTTTCCAGCGAAACGAAATCCTTTGCCGCAGTCGTCGCCGGTTTGATTCCCGCATTCCCCGTCGCTTGTGTATTTCGACAGCAAGCAGATTAAAATGCGTGGATATCACGCGCATAATTCGCTCCCCGAACCGTCCGAATGGGACCGCTCCACTGCAAATGGCCATAACTGATTGTCTATTAATTTGGAAGCGGATAATGGAAGATTATGCGAGAATCCAAGGCGAACGATCACACGGCCATAATATTTACTTAGAACTCCCGCTGTGCTTCTGAATTGAGTATAAGCCCGGAGGCAGAATCCGAAATGAATTCTGCCATCGTTTTTATTGTGGCCGGCAAGGAGCTGCGGTCGGGCCATCGCTCAGCCGCCGCGCGATGAATGAGTTATAAGACAGTCGGCCAACTTAGGAGTCTATCGATTTTTAATGAGCTTTCAGGGTATGAGAGCAGACATCAGCGTCAGACCCTCAGCGTTTCAGCGTCAGCGTGTCCTCCTTTTCGCATTAACTTTTTTTTTCCCCGGCCGTGTAGTCGTGGTCATGGTCATGGTCATGCAAATGTATTTTGCTTAATTTAACTGGAAGCCGGGGCTGGGTTGGCGGTGCTACTACCACACCATCTCGAGAGAGCGCGCGCCTCTTCATTTTCTGTCCATATTTCGCCAAAATAGCCGACACTTTTCTAAGCCGCTGGCGGCTGTTATATGCTGTTCGGATGTTGCCACTAAAGACCCACAGAGCGGCAGCAGCAGGATCCAGCAGCAGCAGCAGAAAAAAAAAACGGCAACCAGACGACGATCCAAAGGTGGGCAGGCATCGCAGGAACGCACAAATCGCTGCGAGGAATCGCTGAAATGAGGATGGGTGCAAATATATGCAAAGTGGAACCTTAAGGCTGACATATCGCTGGCCAGATGAAATATGGGCACAAGAAGCCATCCGCATATGCATATTTTAGGGCCACCGTTTAATTAGGGGTTCCATATTAACCGAGAGGGAGAGGATACTTATACGCAAGGCATCTCCCTCCCGGGTTGATTGCAGACGCGAGCCGTTTAATCGCCACACCGCCGCACTGCCGGCTGCTGCTGGCCGGCTTTGGCCAGACGGCGGCGGCCTCTTCGTGGATGTGTGCTGGTGGTAGCACTTCGATGGGGAGGGTTCTCGTGATGATGGCTTAAGTAACTTAAATTAGATTCAATTAAGTGTGTGGTAGGTTGTAATGAAGCGATGTGACATAACGTGTGTGTTTGTTTGACATGACGCCCGCGGGAGGGGCGGACACACTTCAGAGAATTTTGAAAAAGAAATTGACGAGGGTGATGAATTGATTTCAGGCTAGTCGCCTGGATGATGGTGACTGATGGAGGAGTGTATCTGAGGCGGTCAGGGGGCGTTGCGAAATTAACATATGCAACGCGATCACTGGAAGTGAACGTGGAGGATATCGATCGTGGTCTTAGGGTTTCGATGTTGGACCAGGGGGTTATGAGGTTGGTGCAGTTAGAAAAGAAAGAACTTCGCGGAATCAAATTAAATGAAATAATTATGAAAACGCACATTTTATATGAAGGAACCTACATTCCGCGTAACGCAACAGACAACCCTTAGTTTTTCAAAAGTGCCTCTTTTATTTCTCACACGTACCAAACGGTGATATCCTAAGTGAGGGACAACGTCCTTAGGTGAACTGTTCATTGACCATCTCTTAGCCACATTTCCTTGATCACATTTCAGGATTCTTTGAAAGGATAACTTCTGCGGGTGAATAGGAGACGTTGAAATGGTTGCTTTATGCAGAAAGATTTTTATCTTCGTTGGCTGCTCGCGAAAATCTGAATTTCCACAACGGATTGACCATTTCCAGCAATGGTCTCAAAGACGTTATTGTCAGCAGTCAATAATGCGGCTCACATTGCTACTTTCCTCGAATAAGACTGCTGTATTATATATATGCATTTGTAGTGAAAAAACTAACAAACAAATTGGGTGGGCAGTCTACAAGAAACCAGGTCCCACATTTTTCAGTGACTTCTGGTGCTGTGTTTGCATAATAGCCCGGGGTGGACCTGAGTCTCCACCAGCACGCCTCTTCAGTCAGCACGGTCTGTTGCCAACTGCCGGCAATTTTGCACTCCGAGTTGGTTGAAGTTCTTCTACTCTTGTGTGTGCAATCTCAACCTCATCTTCAATTCCTCTGTCTTAAACGCTTTTTGGGCTAGATCAAGGTCATTTAGGCAATCTACGTGACCAAGCAATCTTAAGCATCCGTAGACCCTTCAGTAGCTGCCTGAATGTCGTTATGGAACTTTCTCTTTCACATTATAACTCACCTCCCGAGAAGTCTAGGCTTTCTCACCCCCTCCAAATATAGTTCAAGTTTCTGCCCCATAAGGTAGGACAGCGTCAAAGAGCTCTCTTACTCATCTGCCGCTTGTGCCTAAAGAAACAGCGGCTGGCAAGAGTGATTCGCAACTGATTTCGTTATCCTTATTCAGCGTGAAGCCATGGTCCATGAATAACATGCTTCGAAGAATTGGCAACGCATTGTCCGAGACGTCGATTTTGTGCATTCTTCCTTGATGACAGTATCCGCGATTACTTTGTTTTGACCATGATTACCGCCGTTTTCTCAATGCCAGAAAAGGATTTGTTGGGAGTCGCTGTATTCTTCCAATAGCGTCAGTGTCATCCGCATAAGCCAGTGGCTAAAGGGCTTTGTAGGAGATCGTAGTCCTGATGTGGACTTGAGTTTACATGATCTTCTCAAGAAGAATCTTAAAAATGTTGCCCGACAACGGATACCCTTTTTTATACAAACAGGATTTGGTGAGATCATTTCCAACCAGTGAGGTTTTCGAATTGTGATCCTACATAATTTGACGGGTATTGCAGGAACACTAAAATGTGACATGGCTCTGTACTGTTCGTCTCTAAGCACGTTGTGATAATAATAATAATCGAGTGGCACTGTAGCCGCCAAGGGACCAGGGCCTAGCTTCTTCAGCAACTGTTCGTGTTGTGATTGCTACTGTTCTCACACGAGTAGAAGTACAGTTTTTCGCAGAATCCAAACGGCCAGATTTGAGAAACTGTAAGTAGATAATTGGTACTCTATCAGTGTTGTCAGCAACTTGGAAGAGGTGTTGCGGTGCAAAAGTGCGACATGTCCGCAAATCAACCTGAGCTTTTTGCGTGTGAGTGGATTCACTTTCCCACCACACCACGGCAACCACTGTCATAGGTAGCTTTACAAACGCCAATTTGTGGAGGGTATCAATGTGTACTGCTTGTGTTTTCTCCTGGAACTGACGAAGTGTGAAAATTTGATACATAGCCGACTTCCCTGGCGAGAAACCTTGTTTTGAAGTTCTCATACAAAACGGCAGGGAGCATTTTGCTCTCACTCTCGAGATGGTGTGGTAGTAGCACCGCCAGTCCAACCCCGGCTTCCAGTTAAATTAAGCAAAATACATTTGTATGACCATGACTATGACCACGACTACACGACCGGGAAAAAAATGTTAATGCGAAAAGGAGGACACACTGACGCTAAGCATCATGTTAAGGAGGCTGTTTCCTCTGCAGTTAGCACAGAAGCAAGGACTTGTCGTTGATACACCTTAATGAAAAAACACTTCTTTAGGATAATCAATCAGTAAACTCAGTGAATACGTTTTGACAACAATAACCGCTGGTGGGGGAAAAATAAACCACTTTCTTTAAAGTTTTCTGAGCAACTCGCTCTTTATTTCTTATGCCTAGCTTATATACCTAATAACTGCTTATTATACGAAGGTACAAATCTAATTCTAAATCGCACACAAAAGGTGTTTAATGTACGAGTTCGTCGCGTGTAAAGCAACTCTTTTGGTTTTCAGCACCGTTGCGCGTGTGTGTAACGCAACACGGTTGTTCTTCGTTCCGCGCGTTGGTAACAGAATACTTTTGTTGTGTATACAACAATAGACTTATTGAAGTTATCTTCTAATTTTTAGTGTTTTTTTGACATTCTTGTTACATCCAAGATGGCTTCTTCAGCTGATAAAAAAGAACAGGAGCAGTAACAGGAGCCACAAGCATTCTTTTCAGCAAGCCTTCAAGGTTTCGTTAGAAATTCTGCTCTGGCGTAGATGCCTTTGGGGAAAGGGATAAAGCCCAGCAGGTGGGACATGTCGTTTGTGGACAAAATTGCAAGAATCAAAATCACCCAAAAAATACCAGTCTTGTTGCTATCTCGATGCAATCCCTTTCTTCAAATCTCTTTGGGATTTGGGATTTGAAGACTTCGAAGGCTTGACTTTCTCGGGATCTTGGGCACTATAGTTTTACAGGGATCTTTATATAGTGTTCTGAGATTTTGGGTAATATGTAAATTCAACATTCTTTCCGCCTCCTGGGTCAGACTAAGGTCCAGGCTTACAAGTTGTGTCTGATCATGCTTGCGGCTATGTGCAGTAATGTGGTCAACAAATGTGGGTATAACTTGACCAACAGAAAGTCTTTATTCGCTCTTCTAAATTCATCCCCCTCATAGTAGTCCCAAAGTAGTAGCAATTCAGTTCTGAAAACTTAAAGCTGCCAATACACCATATTGCAAGAGTCCTGGACATGGGGAACCATTGCGTACCTAAGATAGCTTCACTCAGGCTATTAAGAAGAGGAGAGGTTTGCTTGTCGAGTGGAAAATGTATGTTATCGTGAAATGGAACTGAACCTTAGTCCGGAGGCTCCTTAAAATTTAAACCCAACACTGACTGATCCTTTCATAAGGTTGGATCGCCATTTTAGACAGGACTATATTGGAAAAGTGGATTCGTCAATCCACAATATAGTAATTGTTTGCGGCACGGACATACAACATAGTTGATCGGAGTTGGTGACGAAACTGCGAGGCGAATGGATTCAACTTAATTCTATGCCACACGGGAATGATCTCGCCTTGATTCTTTTTAATGTAATACAAACGAGAGAGAAAATGTTTTCCACTTCTTACCAGGATACAGGAACAAGGCGGCACTTTTTGGGAAGGGAGGCAACCTAGGCTAAGGTGGCGCACACGAGCAGAGAAGACCTCAGCTGGCGAAAGATCGTGCTGGCTGGAGAGGCATGTTGGTTGAGGCCCAGGTCCATCCCCGATTGTAGCGCCACAAGAAGAAGAAGAAGAAGAAGTCATTGACAAGAATTTTTTGAAATTTTTGGCAAAACTCCGTGTAGGGAAAACCTTGAAAATGGCATCTCTTCATCCGACTTAATGAACGCATTCACCCAACCAACCATGTCTCTCCCAACCTAATTAAACATCGCACGTAGTCACGTCTCAAAACTCGATACCCCATTGAATTCCCAGTCGAATGCGTCGTTTATCATAGGAAAAAGTGAAAAGGGTAAGCCAGCCACCCATTCGCCGGCCCTAGAGATTCCGATGTCAACAACTCGCCCGATGATGGCTTAAGTAACTGAAATCTGATTTAATTAAGTGCATCGCGTAATGAAGAGATGCGCACGGGCTCGAGCTCCCAAGGGCCGTGCCGTCCACCACGCATCGCACCACAAACGCCGAACACCGAACACTGAACACCGATCATCGAACACCGTCATCGTTCCATTGTTGTTATTTCAATCGCTTATAATGCTTATGTTTTTCCTCGAAAAAAGCCGTGTACGCACACAACAAAAAACTCAAAACTCAAAACTCAAAAACCAAACCCAAGTGAGGGGCCCCCAACAAGTGCCCACAGTGCAGAGAGCAGATGAAAAGAAAAACCCTCAGATTTCGAAGAAAACCACACGAAACGAAACCACATTGTATCTGCTGCTTTTATTTATTTTATCAACAGAATTGGGACTGGTGCGCGATGGATGTGCAGTGCGCTACTCTCAAGCACCCGCTCGCTCGCCGGCCGAACAATGCGCGCCGATCACACGTCACGAGATCCAATTCAATTCGGTCCGCGCTGATCACCACTTCTGTGATCCTTTTTTGGGGCAAATTCAAGAGGGCAAGCATATCTATCCATCGGCCGCAGAGCCACCATCGGAGTGCGCATGTGTTACAATAAATTTCACTAATTTCTGTCATCCGACCGAGAGTCGGCCCTCATTGGGTTCAATTCCTCACCAGCACAGCGCGCGCACACAGAGACGGCCCAGCTCGGCTGCTCTGGCCGGGGCCCGGTCGAGAACGAAAGTTATGTGTTATTTTCTTTTGGGAGTTCCATTGATCGGGCATTGTGTTGGAGGGACCTTATTGAATCGAAATGACCAAACATTTTTGTCCGCACAATGGTCATTGTCTGCGTCGTGGGATGGCACCCTGCACATAATGGACGGCTTAGAGGCAGCTTGTCATGAACCTACATCGGGTACATTGTGTGTGCCTCGAAATAGAGAAATCCATGCGCCGAGGAACGCCGATTATGTGTGTGGGAAAAATGAGATTTGGTGTGGCTAATTGTCTGCTTCTTCTGCCCGGCCCTCGCCCGCCAATGCGGAAGATGGGCCGCGTCAGACGAGTTGTCGGAAAGAGGACGCGATGCAATTAGACGGCGAAGTGTTGGTTGGGTTGGGTTTTTTTGTTTTTGGCGAACATTACGCCGACGCCGCCGACATGCATGCCGAATCTTAATTGGCATACGGTTCCAAATTGAATGGCCCCGGCCTGGTCAAACAGGACCGCAGCCCGGCCGGAGCGCGACTAAGAATCGATAAGTTACCTTAATAACACCAATTTGCTAATTTCCATCAAACGAAGTCATAAACATCAATGAAATATGTGAAGCCACTCAGGCGGCAGTGGCGGCGGCGGCGGCGAGGTGTTCGATGTGGGTCAGGTCGGTCAGGATGGTGGCGGCGGCGACGCGGACGCCCAGACTGCAACCAGTTGTTGGAGCCTTTGAGCGGGACCGCCGAGCTTAAGTGCCTCACTTATTAATGCACGCGGACAATTCCGCGTGTACTGTCAACCGTCAGGAGTGTATCACAATGACGAATGTGGCTGCGTGAAGCCTGGCGGCGGCAGCGGGCGAGTTCGAATTGATTCGACACAAAAGGATCGGCAATTTGAACCCTGAATGGGTTGCATTTAAGAGACAGAGATGCAGATCGCCGAACAGGCATTCGCTCGAGGTTGGCTGATATCAATGAAGAGTGTGGCCCTTCTTTGGTTCTTCCTCATTGAATGCGCCGCCGCCGCTGCCGACGCTGCAGTTGAAGTGGGAGTGCTGCGGAGAATGATATATGGATGGGGGAACGACGAAACGAAGACGACGATGACGACGACGACGACGGCGACGACGAAGAAATGAAGAGTCTTGCCTCCCCAAAAGTGGATTTGGTGAGCTGAACTGAGCTGAGCTGAGCAGCATCTTTTATCTTTGTGGGAGATTTAAAGGCTTGGTGTAGGCTGTTGTGCCTCGCCGCCGCCGCCTCCGAGTATGATGACTGAGCTGAAATGATGATCGCTTCACCGTGATCATTGGCAGACAATTTGTTTTTCTTCATCAGTCAATCTCAAAGTCATAGTTCGATGTGTTGACCTCTCGCATTGAAACATCAGCTCACCATAAGCATCACCGCCGCGTTTCAGGTATCCCCCTCCACCACCACCACCCCTCAACCACGGCACACAACACCGAATCCACCAACAAAGACGAGATGAATGTTTCATCTCTCGAGTGCGACTCTCAGTTCGGTTTGGTTACGGATTCAAATTCATGCTGCGCGCCGAGATTCTCCGGCGGTGATGATTGCTAGGGTGACAGGAATGCGCCACGTCATCGTTTGGGACGTTTAATAAAACCAGACACACACACGAACACGAACACGAACGACGAACAGTGGAACCCTGGGTTCTTCTCTGAGTATCTGTTCAAGCCGCAGCATCCACCCGCTGCGTCTGTTTCGCCAAAAATACACGTAAAAGCCCCACCAACGCCACCGTCGCAGCCAAGAGAACCGGAGTCGAGCTTCAATTAAAACATAGCTCAAAATTTACGTCTCACGGCTCAGCGTCTTGAAGACGACGACGACGACGACGAAGACGCTCAGCTCAACTCAGGCTGGCATGACATTGTCCCGCTGCCGTCGCCGCCATCAGCTCTGCCGCCACCGCCACCACTGCCACCACCGCCACCACCGCAGCCCAGCTGTATATACGGGCCATTCAGGTTTTATGTGACACTGATGTTCAGGCTGTAAATTACCGGCCAATATGAGGGAGAGACAAGGGAAATAAAGAAATCTATTGTGACATTGTGAGGAATACATTCAAATGGAAATTATTGGAACCTTTTGATAGAAGAGCGCCACCTCGGACCCTCCGGTGGTCCGTGAGTGGTCAGCCATAAAAATTAACTGGATAGTTATAAATTATTGAAATACAATTCCAACACGGTCGAGTAGTTTATTGCTTTTTAACGTGCGCGCGGCCGCCTGGTGAAACAATATTCATTCGTCCGATCATTCGTCCGTTCGTTGGAAAGTCAAGACAAAAACAAACCTGTTCCTGGACCGAGTAATGACCAAAAAATGTTATGCCGCTGCTGTTGCTGTTAGTGTTACCGCCACCACCGTCACCACCGCCACCAACGACTACGACGCCACCGCCGCCGCCACCGCCGCCATCATCGTCACCCAGTGCTACCACATTGCTCCTCTGATGCCAAAATGTGCCTATTGCCTGCCTGTCTGACTGCCTGACTGCCAGTCTGCCTACCTACCTGATTGGATTAGTGCAGCAATTGATTGTTAATTTGTAATTGTTGTCCTGTCCCCGTTGTCCATGAGTGGAAATGGGCATCTAACATGGTGCGAGTATATCTCGAGTCGAGCCAAGAGTACGACCTGGCTCAATTGTGCGGCAATAAATTAGATTGGTACTTAGATAGGAGCTGCTGCACTTGGGACAAGGGAGCAGGAATTCAGTAGAGATAACACTTCCAGAACCTGCACACGATCACTTCGTATCATTTAACAGGCGAGCGTGGGGTCTGGCGAACTATTTTTTTGATTTTTTGCGTGGAAACGCCCAGTCAACAACGAATACGACGACGATGACGACGCATTGGATATATCCGACTATGCCGGAGGGCGAGGAGGGTGTATCGGCTGCCTGGTGGCATGGTGGCGTATCAATTCGCGCGGATTTGATACACTCATTCTCTAAGGACTGGTCAGCGGACTGGGGCTGGTAATGATATTAATGGCATGCTCAGGCTTGGTAATGCTTCGCTTTTGATGGGTCCAGCGTACGTGAGGTGTGGTGGGGCTGTGCTTGTCGATAGACACTATCGAATTTACTGGTCCAGCATACTGTTTCCTTCCTACAATGGGCTTCTTGTCAGGCAACCGCATTGACTCTTTTCTAGCCACAGTGGTGCCGGAGAGTTGTGATCCACATACAGATGGTTGATGGTTTTGTGTTATGGATTGAGTTTTGATGGAAGTCAAGTGTAGGAATTTGCATAAAGCTCGAATAGGAAACCGCAACCCCTCAAATCGGAAATGAAAATTAGGGACTTAGTGACTTTGAATCGAATTTCCTCTAAAGGGAATACCCAAATTTATGGCTTCTTCGCCTGTCCGCATCCTCTTTTTGCATAGTTTCGACACCCTCGTTTTTAAGAAATTTGTTAAGCACGCTTATGGATGTTTGAATTGATTAGGTGGAACGGAAGATAATAGACCTGTCTTCCTGTCACACTGGGACAAATCAGAAAAGTGTAGTGCTCCCTTCAATGGTTTTGCGTAAAGAGATCTGACGTTCTCGATTGACCGTGTGCTGGGATGGGCACAAAATTGCGAAAATGATGAAAAATCGCAAAATTCCGAAACCCAAAATCCCGAATAACAAAATCCCAAAAATAAAATCGAAAAAGGCACTTTATAGAAGTGTGTATGCAAGAGTCTAATAAAGCACTGAATCCCCCCGTCATCCAGCAAACTGTATTGATATAAAATTTTTGTTCTGGACAAAATGCCGAAATTCGTAAAATTCGAAAAACCTATCCGATGTGCCTTCCGAAATGCCCTAAATCCTCAAATGTTCAAAATAAATGTCCTTAATGTCCGAAATGCCCAAAGTACCGAGATTCTAAGTCCTCAGGTTCCAAATATCCCGAATTGCTCCAAGTCCTTAAATGCCCCAATGTCTGAAATGTTCAAAATCCCGAAAAGCTTACATCTATAAAACGCAAAATCACAAAAGGCATAATTTTGAAAACATAATCCCCAAAGAAACACTTCAGAAGCCATGGAAATCTCGTACAGAACGCTGATTTTCCCAAAAACAGGTAATGAATATCAAGCTATTGTGGTGTGGATCAATCTACTCTTGATGACTTGCCAAACGATTGTGAACAACACATGATTGAGCAATTTGACAGAACTCAGAATTGGTCTGTCAGAGAAGCCTTTTTAAAATCAAACCTCACGATGAATCAATCTTTACATAGCCACTCACAAGCCGTAGCAAACCCCATTTCAAGCAAATTTGTTGAAGCGATGTAATTGAAAGCAATGAGCGCGACCGCCTTCAATCTTTTTTTAGTGGTCAACTGAAATTGGTGGAGATTTCATGGTCTGACTTAAATTTGAGTTCGGTTAGGTTAGACAGGCTTTATGCTTACAGAAGTCGATTGACTCGTTAGAACACTGACGTAATTTCGCGTTTCTGTCACTGTTTCATCGCTATTTCAACAAGAAATGCTCAAACGATTTAGCCAGCTCCCCTTCAAGAATTCACCCGCAATACACGCCTCGCTAGGAACGCTCATCAGTTCACCTTTAAGCCCACCTTCGGACGTACAGTAAAGTTTAGAGACTCGTTCTTTAGCCGCACCACACGAATATGGAATGCTTTTCCCAGCTCGATATTTCCCTCTCATTACAATCCACAGACATTTAAAACCAATGTGCACCGGTACCTCCTCTCCCTCTCTCCCACTATACCATCGGACCGTGCTGTGACTTAAATCCGGTCACTTAAGGGTAGTCGCAACCCCTTTAGCGGGCGCCAACTATAAAAAGAATTATACTCAATGGCCGTGTAGGTACTTTGTGTGTACCCTGTAAGGTGTGCACGCAGCACATCCTTATTAAGTCCGCCCCAATCTGACTAAAAATTTCTTAAGTTCTTAAGGGGTGTATAGCTTAGACGAATCTGCACCGCCCTCACTATCGACAAAGACCGGATGAAATACCACAGTAAGAAGGTCAACGTAAAAGCCCCCGTCGCCCCCCTGTATTTGGTGCGCCTGCTCAAGAAGCATTGATATCTGAACGCAAGCAACACTCTGAATAAAGACATTTTTTTCAAGACATCCACTAAATCCGAGCCGTATCATTTGTGCTTCAGCGGTGATGCAACTTCGAGGCTGAACTTGCAAAAGGAGGTACTGACAAGACATCGCTCAAATGTCAAAAAAAATACATTTTCAAATTTGAAATAAAATGTAACACAATTGTTCATCCACTGTGCCCCTATTGTTCAGTCGATACTTATTCATTATTTGTTAGTCTTAAATTTAAAATTAATTTGATATTGAAAATTGATCTGCACTCGTGCCAGTTCCCCGAATGTTCCGTCAATCTTGAAAAGCTGGGCAGTGACAAATGAAATGTTGCATTTCGTATTCGAAATCATTTTTTGCAAGATTTAATCTTTCTGCAACTGCATCAATCAGGCAGTCATCAGTGAGAGCATACTTATCCTGTTCTGTGTAATAAAGGATTTTTTTGTTTTTATGTGGTATGTAGCTATGAGCAAGGAAAGCGTTGTATGTTTTTTGGATTGACTAATGGAATGGCGGACATCATGGCAAAATAAGCTAGTACATCGACTCACACGCCGAAAGTCCCAGGTTCGATTCCTGAACTGAAATTTTTCACAGCACCACCTCTTTCGAGTTGCTGACAACACTCAATACTCTATGAAAGCGCTTCTTAAAGTGCGCCGCATGGAGTCGGCAAAAAACTGACGGTCCCCTCCGCCCCTGAGTCCCACTACAGATAACTGAAGAGTCAAGGCCTAGGTCTCTTGTGGGCTGCAGTGGCACTCAATTAATGAATGGAGAGGTGGTAGACATTGTCAGCTTGTGGGCATGTAAGCTTGACCAGTCCGTTTTGTGAGAAAAAATCTCATTTCTATTATTGCCGAAATGCCCACCGACTCAACAGAGGACAATCAATTTTGTGGCGGTTTAGTCTGTATACAAGAACACTCTTTTTCGCAGTTTTTGACGGACTTTTATAATTGGGTTACAATGCCTCCTGGACTGTCTGTACTAGAAAAGATTTTCATGTAAAGAAGGTTAATTTGTCGC
Source organism: Eristalinus sepulchralis (assembly GCA_944738645.1). Lineage (NCBI taxonomy): Eukaryota > Metazoa > Arthropoda > Insecta > Diptera > Syrphidae > Eristalinus > Eristalinus sepulchralis. The sequence continues at coordinate 1,969,138 of OX122883.1, forward strand.
ACAATCTGTACGGGTTTCTTATTGACAAGGATTTCTGTTTAAAAAGAAAAATGAAAGTTAGCAAGGCGGTAGGCATTTTGTATCTTTAGTGTTTGGAAGAGGATTCCCGCATAGTCTCCTGTCTACTATTCAGTGAACATGAGAGTGCTCCTACTGAAATTCGGCTTCTTCCACTCCTGTTTGTCTAGTAAAGACATGCGTGCGTTTTTTTTTTTTTTTGTCGAAGTCATAATCGAGTAGTTGAAAATCTGTAAAATGTAGGCCAATGGCTCTTTCGATTGAATTTTTTAAGCCAATTATCGAATTCATACAATCGGCAGCAGAAGAGTTTGAAGATGAGGCATAGGTCTTAGTCTGACGTAAGGGTGGGTTTGAGTGTTCTAGTAATTCCTACACAAGCTAGCCCTTATAAAGGGCGATTTTTTAGCTACTATCTCTTTGCCAACACTTTAAACAGCTGACGCACACTTCGTGTTTTGTTTCACTCTCAAACATCTTCAGTTTGGTCTATAATTTAACCATGAATCGTCTTACAAACGAGCAACGCTTGCAAATTATTGAATTTTACGAGTATTATCAAAATGCGTGCTCTGTTAAGAAAGTTCATCGCGCGCTTCTTCCATTTTATGATCAGCTCATTTTTGGCTCAATGGGTACGTAAATAAGCAGAATTGTCGATTTTGGAGTGAATATCAGCAAGAAGCATTGCAAGAACCACCACCAATGCAACCAGAAAAAGTCACATTTTGGTGCGGTTTATGGGCTGGTGGCATCACTGGACCGTACTTCTTCAAAGATGATGCGAATCGTAACGTAACTGTGAATGGTGAGATGATATCCAACTTTTTTTTTCCTAGAAGCTTGTCTTGCATGACATGTGGTTTCAACAAGACGCAACAATTGCCTTATTGAGAGCCGAGTTCGGTGAACATTTTATTTCACGTTCGGGACCGGTCAATTGGCTGCCTAGATCGTGCGATTTACCGCCTTTAGATTATTTTTTGGGGGCTATGTTAAAGCTTATGTCTATACAGATAAGCTCGCTTCAATTGACGCATCGGAAGACAAAATTGAAGCATTTATTCGTGAGATACCGGCCGAAATGTTGGAAAGAGTATGCCAAAATTGGACTAAGCGGATGGACCATTTAAGGCGAGTCAACAATTGCATGAAATAATCTTCAAACATTAAATTGTATGGACCGTACTATCGACTTAAATAAAGATTTTATGCATTTTTCTGAATTTTATGTGTTTTTTTTAGGGTAGTCCCCGTAACGTAGTTTGTTTTAGGTTCGATTCCCAGACGTTACACCTCGCATTTTTTAAACGGCACCACCTCTTTTGAGTTGCTGACAAAACTCAAAGAGTACGAATTGTTTATGAAAAGGTTCCCAAATCTCACCGTTCGGAGTCGGCAAAAAACTGTAGGTCCCTTCTACTTGCGAGAGATCAATAGCACGCACAGCACTAGTAGTTGGTGAAGAAGCTAGGTCCTCGTTCCTTTGGGGTGATAGGATAGGATTTAGTATTGACCACTTCCTAACAAGTAATACTTCCAGGAGTAAGGATGGGCCTCCGGATAGTCATGTACAGAAAGTGGCCGATGTGTGATTGCGTGTATCAGTATTAAGGGTTTCTTAAGATTTCCGCAGAGTTCTTTCAAACTCCTCTTGTGAATGTTCAGAATTCACACGTTTTCCCTGTTTTGAGCAATACCGTCATGAGCTATTGGCGGAAGAGTGTCCGAGTCTGCCTTCATTCCAAGTTTGGTATACATCGGTGTAAAACTGGTGGCGGGGGGATCCTTTTTCAAACTACTTCTAATCAAGATTTTGAAAGGGTGTACCTACGTTTCAACATTCTTGTCAGTTGATAATTACTAAGCGAATACAGAATGGTGCCACCATGTGGAAGATACCCTGACTTACACCCAAATTCAAAACACTCATTGCTTGGCAAGTTACTCTACTCTTAAAATTGCGTGCAAATCCCTTTCTAAGCCTTTGAGTCAGGTGAACTGTGACAGATATACAGACAGATGAACAGACATGAAGACAATTTTATGTTTCTTGCCAAACAGTGGCTTATTTTCTTGGCCATGAGGAGCTTTGTGTGAACTCCTTTGGTCTCCTTTGAATCGCAAAACATCTTCGGAACGAAAATTCCTAAAACTCCCACCAAAAGCCAACCCTTGGCTGTCAACATCAAAAGTGCATGCAAATTTTTCAAATTCACTTCATTCCATTCATTTTAAGTCACCACCAATATCAGAACGCTTTCAAAACTTCCATCACCCAGTGTGCATTTTTTTCCATTCACACCCTTCCATACGCCATCCACCGACGAAGCCAAGCCAGCACACATGAGCGAGTGTCTAATTCCGTGCGGCAAGCCTACACCGCTCTCGCACTTACTGCATTTAAGCCATTCTGGGCCGGACATTAGCCGCAACTAATGGGAATGATGATGATAGCACTTAAACACGATATCCGTTTCAATTTGTTTGGATTTCTTCAATTTAAAAGGTGATAATTTTCTACTTTATGGCCCCTGACATGTGGGCCACCCATAAAACTGATATCGCAACTCGATGTTATTCACACTTACGAAGATTATCGCCGATACTCCTGCGCGTCGCGGCAGTGCCCAGCTCCGGTCGGTTGGCCGTCGCGCGCTGCGGCTGGCTCGTTGGCCGGTCTGCTCGTTCGGGGGTTTTGGTTGCTGGAACCTGGAGGGATACGGCAGTAAAATGCCTCGGATGCGATGCGAACTGCTTTCGAGACACGGGATATGGGACACGGGCGCAGTGGTGGTGTCTGCGCAGTCTGTCGCACTCTGCGCGTCAAAAACACCAACCTACCAGCGACCGAACAACAAAGCAACCAGCCCAGCAACTTTGAAGACAGATAAGGCCCTCAACCAGGTCTTTCCAGGGGAATTTTATGGAGTACGAGCATTCACGGATACGAGTATCTCGTGGCCGGAGCGCTAGAGTGGAGTTGACTTCATCATCAATATGCGGCCGATTGACTTCTCTAAAAGGTGCAATCTCCTAGGCGTCCGAGGACATCGCGCGGTGGTCGTATTTAACTTATGATGACGTGTAGTGTGTGTGCGACTGTCTAGGGGCTGCCGGGGAGCGCACTCTAATCTAATGGACGCAGGAACTTCAGCGCTGATAGCTGGTGGAGGTCACGTCGAGAATAATTAACATTTCGAGATGATCTAGTTGACCTAGGGTTGTGTTCTGCAGACGGACCGCCCCAGTCTGCCCTGCTGCTTGTCTGCTCGTGCCGCTGCTGTGCGCACCGCGTGACTCTGGACCGATACCTGCTGATGCTGCGAGTGTGAGCGAGTGTCCCCGCGGGTTTTGGGATGTTTCGGTTGTATTGTGGGTGACCTGACCGGCGGTTTCGTTGTTATCCGGTGATTGATGACGGCCAATGGGCAGAGCATCTCCCCACCGAAGTAAGAGAAAGAAATGTTAATTAAATTAAAGCCATTCTTCTCGGCTCCTCCGGTCGCTGATGGGCTCCGCACGGCAGGACACTGGTCTGGATCTGTGCCTTTCCGCGTGTGATATATCTTGAGAACCAGAGCCGCCGAGATCGTCTTACTGGAATTCCGGAGCCGCTCGTGAGATCATAGCGCAGCTCATAATTGATGGATCAATTGCTGCGCCATAGGTGTAGATTTTCACGCGCTCGCCGGGTCTCCGAAGCCCCCGGAGCCGATGAATCGGCAATAGATCTCGTGTTGGATCCGTGGCCTAATGCAATCAATTCATATTGTTGGCCAACACTGCTTATGATGTAAGGCCTCTCCACTCAGTGTGTCGTATGCACGAGTCCCGAACAAAGCGCGGCCATTAGGAGTTGTTTGGCTTTCATTTGTCAATGGGAGTGCGCCCGATGCGCAGTGCCTGAGAATCCGCGTTTTGGTGTGTGTGTGTGCGACCGACGAGAAGGCAGGCAGCCGGAGAATGCATATATTTGAAGTTGCTCGACTCAAGTTGTTTCGATTTGTTGTTCGCCAAATAAGCCGCGAGTTGAGGTGGCTTACTGCGTTCTGGAGCACCTCTGCAATTGGTCTTCAGGGCGCTGCTCGCGTAATCAAGTGCTTTATTTGCATTTGGTCTGGTCGAGGGTATCTTGCGATCTCAATTTGTCACACTTCAGAGCCGCAAGCCGCGCAAAAGTGGGTGTGTTTGGTGTTACAAGTTGTTAATCAATCGGAAATTATTTTGCAACTCTGTTTGACTCTTGACGGGAATGAAGTGGTTGAGTGAGCAATCGCTCTTTTGAATGCCTGTCGATCGTTTCGGCTTTGGTGGAACTTGAAAAGGAAGTGCTCCCGGCAGAATACCGCACTTAGGAGACACTCCTTAGACCATGTGTGTGGAATGTGGCGCAGTTTTGGACGTCACAAAGTTACCAAGTAACAATTTTCGGATCGCTTCCAAATTTGTTTCTAATGGCATCGATCTCAGTTCCTTCTATCAAGTCATTCCGATGAGGGGCGTGAATTTGTCATGCAAAACGTCGTTTGCTTACAGTTGTGTGTTTACAGGATCTTTGCTTAAGTTAAGAGAAGGTAGTCTAAAGAAATAAATAGATTCAGTGGCACCACAGATCATAGGGAACGTAATGGTTGTACTTTTGTTATATAACCTGGAGTAAAATCAACTCCATTAGACAGTAATCTCTTTTACAAGTTGACAATCAAGGATCTGGGGTGTATTTGGTTCACATAAGAGGGTGTCCGTTGCAGAGGAATAAACTTTCTTTTTGGATAAGCTTTGGCACATCTTCAGCAAGTCTCAACATTTTAATAACCAAAAACTCCGTTCTTTTGAACACGGTTTCGTTCAAAAACACAACCATTATGACCGTCTGTATGTCTTGTCTTGTCCCTTGCACTCTTACATCTCCTAAATTTATAACGGGATTTGCATAAAGCTCTGCAATGAGAAGCAATGCAGCAAGCAATTTTTGAATAGGCAAATTCATCCTCCTAAACTGAACCCGAATTGCCTTGGGATGATGGACCGGGTGTGTCCAACACCCGTTTGCTATGTAGGTACTGTATGTGCAGCATAATGTACATTTCTTCGTAAATATATGTGGTAGCTATGGCGTAATGGGTAAGTGCGTCGACCCACACGCAGAAGGTTCGATTCCCGGACGAGATACCTCGCTTTTTTCACGACACCACCTCTTTCGAGTTGCTGACAACACTCAAAGAGTATCAATTGTCTATGAAAAGGTTCCCAAATCACGCTGTTCAGAGTCTGCAAAAAACTGTAGGTCCCTTCTACTCGTGAGAGAACAGTAGCACGCACAGCACGAATAGACGTTGTAGAAGCTAGGCTCTGGTCTCTTGTGGGCTGTAGTGTTACTCAAATTTTATTTATTATATGTACCCATAAGATTCTGTGCATCGCAGAATGATTTGATTTCGCGATGTATATAAGAATGCAAATAAATACTTGATTCTCTGGGCAATTGCGTGCCATGGCCTATTTCATAGCCTTAACTTAAGTACATATTTGTTTTAAAAATAAAAACGCAACCATCAGCATGTGGGCTTAATTCACACTTATCCATTTTTTAAGTTACTATAATCAATTTTACTTATCTTTCTATTTTTTTTTTCGTCAATTTGAATAAAAATTGCCACGTGAGATCTGCATGAAGTCAGATTTTATTTTCATTACAAACGGTTTCGTTCGTTGATGTAAGCCCATGTCGTGTGTCGTGTTTATTTTAAAATAGACCTACGACGATCCATGAAATGGATTTAGTACAAATTGAAAGCCATTTATCATTCACTTGCGTTATCTTTGACACCCGTCAGATCAGCAACAGCTTTTAAAACCCACAATATTTGACCAGTTTTTGGAAATTGACTGGACTTATAACCGGTAAGCATTTAGGCATCACATTGATTTGTTGTTTCACAATTGATTTATGATGTCCTGATTAGAAAGCACGGTAATAAATACTGGGGTATTTAAATCATCACTGACAACAAAGATGCTAAAAGAGGCATTGAACTTTATGGCAAATGTATATATTTGTCTTACATTTGTATCGAGTAAATTTTTGGGTGGAAAACCATATAAAATCAAATTATTTAATCCTTCAGAAGCTGTCTTCTGCGCAATGAAATTTTAAATAGATATCTTCATTTCTTGTTGCTTGAGACGGCTTTTTGAAGTATGTCAATCTTTTTTAATCTTTCTTACACTTGTAAATTTTCAAAATGAAGTCGTGAAATTAAGAAAGGAGTGCAAAATTACCAAGCCCCTGAAAATTTGATTTTTTTTTTATTTGCATGAAGTTCTTCAAGCAAGAAGAAATTTGATTTCGGAAAAATCTTTTAGCGTTCAAATCATTGTCGCAGCAGTACGCAGTCTTAAATCGAAAATGCCTCTGAGAATGTGTAATTTTTCTTTTCCTCCTTTATGGTTTTTTTATTCCGATCATTTTTTGCTAGCCAAAGAGAGATTTTTTTATAATTGGCACGCGCTAAAACGATTGCTTAGTGATCGGAACTAAGTCACAGCACTGGCCAAAGGTTTAGAGGGAGAGAGGGGAAGGAAGTAAATGCCGGTGGATTGTAATGAGGGAGAAAAGTTGAGCTGGGAGGAGTATTCCATATTCGTGTGGTGCGGCTAAAAAATGAGTCTCTAAGCTAAACTGTTCGTCCGAATGTGGGGTTAAGGGTGTGCATATCCAGCAAGGCGAGTATTGTGTGTAAATTCTTGAAGGGGAGGAATTTAACTGGCTAATTCAGTAGAGATAATTTGTTATAATAGCGATAAAATAGTGGTAAAGACGCAACATGTCGCTGATGTTCTTGCGAGTCGAACTTATTACCAATAAGTTTTATCGCTCACTGTTGAATTCTGTTTAGTAGGTGCATGGAGGTTTTAAGAGCTCCAGACCAGATAGGAGCATTATACTCAAGTTTTGGGCGGTTGTAAGCCTTATATATTGTTGCCAGATAAAAAACGGGTGAAATATTTCTTGCATCGCTTTAAGAATTTTCGCTCCATTTTTGGCGATCTCGATCATTTGAATTGTAGAACATGTCGATTCGTTTTACAGCACATATCTGATGAAAATTGTAATTCCTTATAAACTGTGAACATTGCCTTGAAACATAGTGTGAGAAACCATCTTAAAGGTTGCCCATGGGTTTTCCGAAGAAAGACCAGCAGGCGCTTCTGTGATAAAGAGCTTCAGTTCTCAACTTCCACCGCATCGGTGCCAAACAGCAGCCACCTGATATAAGCAAAGGCGAGATATTGACAGAGAAAGTGCTCTTAAGTGGCTTCACCTTCGCCACATGCATCGCAGAGGGTGTATTCGCTGAGCGCAAGTAGAATTACGTGTTTAGCGAAGGAAAAGTGTCCCGTTTGTACGCCGACAAGTTTTCTGAACCCTTTTCTGTCCAGAGATAACAGAAACGCCGCGGATTGGGAAGCGTTAGCGTTTCATGTACCAAACTATTTATCGAATAGTCTTATGAGTCACAGAGCTCTGATATTCGAGGTCTGAGCCACCGAATTTAGAAAAATCATCAGCAGTTTCATTGCCTATGATGCCTGTATGTTCCGACACTCAAAGGTCGTCTTATTTCCACAGAGTTCCTGTACAAAATGGTAGGACTGACGAAAGACAGTTTTTGATTTTACGGAACTGCTTTCAAAGCCTCCAGAGGTGGTTGCCGATCTGCATAGATGTTTCCGTGCGTTGCGGACTAAGCTCTCTGGGAGATTTTTACAGCAACGTGATCAGCCTTAAAAATGCTTCGTATGTAACATAACCTGTAGCAGGTTCTCTATTCTCTGTTCAATTCACAAAAGTTGTTTTAAGCCGCCGGTATAGATGTCGGCGTTGTCGGGATCGGTATTTCATTTTGCTCTGTAATTTCTGTCTGGTATAAATTTTACGAACTTACGTTCGAAGTCGGTGACGGGCTTTGGATAATCTGTATTTATATTCGAAATATTTGATAAGCACACCGAGGTCACCGTGGCGTAGTGGTAAGTGCGTCGACCGCCACACAGAAAGTCTTGGTTCGATTCTTGGACAGGACACCTCGCATTTTTCACGGCACCACCTCTTTCTAGTTGCTGATAACACTCAAAGATTGTCAATTGTCAATGAAAAGCTTCTCAAATCTCGCCATTCAGAGTCGGCAAAGAACTGTCCCTTCTAGTCGTTAGAGAACAGTAGCACGCACAACACGAGTAGTTGTTGCAGAAACTAGGCCCTGGTCCCTTGTGGGCTGCAGTGTCACTTTCTGCACCCGAGCGTTGTGAACTTAAGGCTATTTCCCTCTTTCAGTCTGAGCACCGTCTTTTAAAGTGCACTCTTTGTTGGACTCTATAAAGTTAATGCAGAACGGGCTGATTGTCTAAGGACGGATTGACTCTTTCATTGTAAAACGTAGTTTTAATTAAAACGCCGCAATCTTTGTCTGAAAAGGTGGAAAAAGTTTTTTGCTTCAACTTTAGTAAAGTCATTCGTCTACCTTCGCAAGCTGTGGAAACAGCATTTAAACGTTTCTTCGTGAAAAGTTGTCCTCATGTGTTAAATAAAGCATCCTTAAATTCATTGATTTTCTTTTCTACTTCAACTAAGACTTCCCTGGTTTTATGTGACTTCCTTGATATTCTGGGGCAGACTCGATCATAATCTCGAGTCTTTGTTCAAGTTTCTGCCCATATTGCGGTTTAAATCTTTCTCCAATTTGCAGTCATGTTGCAAATTTAAGTTTTCAGCCATTTCACGAACTCTTGTCTAAGTCATTGCTTAAGTGTGCCCCAATAAAACCCAAGTCACACAAATTTCATAGGTTTCCGACTCATAAAGTCTAGTACACACCGTGTCAATAAAAGTTGTAATGGATAAAAGGCTGTGAAGAATTAACTTACATACAAACTGTGTAGCACGTACTAAAACATAGTTTTAAAAATAGTCCCTATTCAATAAGCACAGCAATTTTGATCAACATTCTGCTGCTCCAACTGCTCGATTAAGTTCAAGTCTGCGATGTGAACAACGATCGATTTTAAATCATCCTACGATACGTCATGTCTCCCATCCGAATCAATTGCTCAAGTGTTAATTGGCGAGCTTTCACCTCTCAATGAGTGGTAACCGGCATCGCATCGCTCTTCGGGCAAGTCGATACCATCAATCTTATGCTAATACCCATCGACCCTCCACCCCACCCCCTTTCAACCGGAATGCGCCTTCACAACTCAATTAGACTAATTGCTTTGCAATTTATAATTAAATTGCGGCCACGGGGAGACGATGGAGGCGCACAAGCGCTGCATGCAGCTGAACGATGACAATTACAGCATCATGTCATCGCTAAAGTGACATTACGCAAACACCCATTGCAACGCAGGAACTGAGCAACAGACCAACAGACTGATGGGAGCTAGACGCGTCCCATTCCCTGTCACCCCCGGGGGCCAACATCGCATCTCGCAAATGAGGAGTGGAATCGCATTAAGAAGCAAATCGCAAGATATTTTCGCCGCACACACAAAACGAAGTACAAAAACACACGACGGCCGTAGGTACGGCGAGAGATTGCAATTTCTGTTCGGCTGCGGACTGCGAATAAAGTCACGTAATTTATTCCTAAAAAACTCTCACGGTACTTTAAATATAATTTTCCGTTCACATCGCACATTTACTGCACTGCTCTGCAGCCCCATAGTCATCCGCCGCGGCGTCGGCGTCGTCGTCGTCGTCCAGCAGCAGCGGACGCACAACCACCGAAACAGCGAAACACCATCAGCCAGACGGGAAGAGTACACCAAATAAAAGTCCCAAGTCCCCAGTCGCAAATCGCACAAGCCCCAAGTTTCAAGTTTTCCCCCCAACACTAATGCAAAACTTGAAATTCTTCTACGTGCGACGATTTCACCCTCGGGCGATTTCTACCGACCATCTCCGGCCAGGCCGACTAGCTGGCCGGGGCTGGCTGGCTGGCTGGCTGGGTGACTGGATGAGTGAATGGAGCGCGGGGCTGCATCAGATTGGCGAGTGCAATATGGTTACTTGAAGTAAGTTTATTACTGGTTACGCTCGGAACGAAGTCGCCGTCTATGCGCGCGGCGACTAGGCAGCAGCCAACCAAATGAATGGCCAACCTTCCACATTTCACCGCACCGCCAGCGTCCGCAGTAGGAGCTGCAGGAGCAGGAGCATCAGCAGCGGCAGCCAGCAACAGCAGCTACAGAAGAAGATCGAAGAGAGGTCAAAATGAGGAAGACCGAAACCGAGACACGAACAGTGCGCGGCGGACCTACCCGCAATCGCGAGCGAACGCCACACCGGGCCGGCCCGTCGTACAGCCAGTCAGCCAGCCAGCCAGCCAGCCAGCCAACGAGACCAGCAGACAGTTCAAAGGAACAGAGTTATTTATAAGGGGCAGTAAAATAAAATATTTCACCAGACCGGCCGGCCGAATGAACCCCGAACAGATTCCCATAAGGAGCCGCCTGCTAGAGCATCAACGATTTTTGAATTATTACCTTCGTTTACTTCTTGTTGGCAAAGAGTCAAATTGGTCGGCACACGCTCGCGGGCACACGTCATTTCCCACGGATCTGCGCTGCAGCCACGGCTGCGCATTGCTAAACACTGCACAGTGCATGTCAGATGCATGCCCATTGCGCCTATAGACTGTGTGCGCGCCCGGACCGTCTCCCCCCTCTCTCTCGCTGCCGATGAGACCTGCTGGTGGTGGAAGATGATGCAGCGGCGAAAGAAATCTCTGATCTGCCAACACGGCTAATCAAATTGACGACAGAAACGGTCCCCCGAAGAGCGGTCGCTCTCTGCGTGTCACCCACTGGGCAAGTGATCGTCGGGCTCATTTGAGGACACTGGGTACCCCTGTAGTAGGCATAGAAGCGTCACCAGTCACCTCTGAGGGCAGACAGCGCGTGTAAACAAATTAGTCGCATTATCTCGCGTCGCATGTTCGCGCTTTACACGAGTCTTAAGCGGGGGCACCATTAATTACGCGCTCCCCTCTCTCTCTCTCTCTCTTCCTCACAGTCGGCAATTATATTGTAAAAGAATAATTAAATGTTACTCTGGCGGGACCTGGAGCGGCGGGGGGCTGTCTTGCATGATTCGCCCAAATCGACATCAATTAGCAGACACCGACCGACGACGGCCCTACGACGGACGGAGGAACTGGATCCGCTTCCGACGTGTGAACACGGTGCACCGCGCAGCACGCGTGTGTGCGTTGGAACAAAGGTTGAAATCCGATCCGCGCGCTGCACTCACCCACGGAAAATAAAACCATTGTCAAAGCGAGGCGCGACACTCCGCCAGTCCGCGCAGGATGAATCTCCAATATATTCTCTGTTTTATGTGCAGTGCGAGAGTATCGCGTTCCCACTCCTTCGACGGCCCTTCCCGTGTGTATGTGTGTTTGTGTTTCCGAAAACCAAAACGAATTAAGGCCCTCGAAGGTGGTGGTCTCGCCGCGATGATGTTGTTCGTTCGGGCCGTCACTCTGCATCGTCGCAGATAAACCCTAAACCATGAAACATAGTTCCGAAGACCGGGCGGAGATAAAAAAAAAAGAAAAAAAACGCAGCGAGTCCGGAGTAAGAGCAACCCTCAATTAATTTCATTATCACGTCCCCAAATTGATTTGTCGATTAAGTCCCCTGATGGCCAAACATCTAAATTTGTCTTCTGATACAGATCAGCATTCCCATGCGACATCAACGTCGTCGTTCGCGCCGTGTCGATGGATCTCTGTCCACTCGTTCGGCGGCCGTCCATTCGTCTCGCCCTCTCCCCACCCGTTGACACCGAAAGGATGACAGCAATTTTGACCTGCCCAACGACATCCAACGACAACGAGAACAACGATGACGGTGACGACGACGAAGACGAAGATGAAGACGACGACGACGACGACGACTGCGATGACCACATGACTGAGACGACTTTATTGGGTTGACGATCATCGCCACCACCGTCGTCGTAGTCCGCGCCCCCCTGACCTGTACCGCCGGCGATGCCTAAACCTTTGATGCGCAGGATGAGGTGGAGGAGGAGATGGAAATGAGAAGGAAAAGAGTTCTCCCTCCAAATTGAGGCAACTATTTGGCCATAACTTACATCGAAACAATTTCGTAGGCCGTGTTCCTAATTAGCCCACACGGATGGGCGACGTGAGAATTAATAGTTGACAGTTGTCTTGCCACACACTTTCGATCTGAATCTGATGGTGATTCGGTCTTGGTCGTGGTCGTTGGTCGCCGGTCGTCGGTCGCCGGTCGCCGTTGCCGTGTTGTCTTATGGCTACGATGCGGAGATGCTGCGCACTCTACGGTGGTGTAGGGAAGTGTCACCTGTTTTATCTAAACGATGAATCAGTATCACCAACTGCCGCGGAGGTCCGGCTTTTCAATCACATTAAAAACTTAATTGTAGTGGACTCCTTGGACAGGCGCGCGTTCGCGCTTGCGCTGTGTGCACGCCACTCACACTCGCGGTGTGTGTCTTATGGCTTTGGTCGCACTTGGGCAGCCTCGGACCGTCCAGCCGTGGGGTTTCTCGTTTCCATTTTATTTCTTACTTATATAGAAGTCAATTACCATTTCGGTATCAGGATGGATCTAAAGGTTGGTGGTTAGCATTACGGATGCAGGTGATCCTGGACGGCGTGCACGCGCTCCCCTCGCAAGTAGGGGGGCACCGGCAACGCAGCTCTGCACTCAGCGCTCCTCGTGCAACCTGTGGGTAATTTCTGTCGGGCCGGGTGAGATTTTTCATAGTTCCGTTTGTAATTTATTTGAAAACGATAAAAAGGGTGTGATTAATGAAGTTTTTTCCTGTTTCGGCTGGGGCTCCGGCATTTGAATGCGCTGCGCTGGAAAATGCGTAGCGACTAGAAACACTCGTTTCGTTGGGGCTGATAAGGCCAGTGAGTCTGGTGGATGCTGGGAATTTGCTTGCCTGCCTCCGAGGAGTGGAGTGCGCGCATTCAAATTAAGATTGTCTACACCAACGCATGTTTGCCGTTTCAACGCGCAGATACAAAGTGCGCAGGCACACTGAACGTGTGTACCTGTTGCTGATGTGCGATAAGGAGTGAGTTACATTGAGGAAGTTAATTTTATTTGTTGCCATGGGTTTCATTTGGTGGGGAACATCTCTCAGAAAATGGTATGGAATGTTTAAATTCGATTTTTTTTAGTTGTGTTAGGCTTAATTATGGAAACACAAAGCCCATTCTGAAAAACTAGGTTGACCTAGGGAAGATTTAGAGAGAGAAACAAATGTAAAATTGGTTAAATTCCGGCTTGTAACTTAAGTTTAGGAATAGAAGAATAAATTAACTGGAAAATAGACTGGAACAGGAGAAGATGCATCCTTCCATAGCGTTTTGTTAAACAAAAAATCTTTACACATAAATGTGCTCCTTCCGTGTTCCCAAAAGCTCGTCTCACAGTTCATATGACTAACATTTGTGGCATACATACAAATCACCATCTCGAAGGAAACGCGAATTCATGTCCTTTAGACAAATTTCTTATGGTAGAAGTCCTTAAATAGCCTGAGGAAGGGTATCACTATATGTTGAAAGTTTAAGTTCAGAATGTATTTGTCGGGTCTGTGTCCACCGTTTCACATAAAATGGCGTCGTCAGTTGCCGTCTCTGGTTCGTTTTTAAGACTTTGATCTTCTGACTGGAACTAACTTAACCGAATGGAGGGGCATTCGTTTATCGCGAGATCTTATGAAAATAGAAAATATCTGCTCCTAAATATTTGCCAGTCCTTTTGACGGGCCTCTGTTTATAACATCTTCGGATTGCGATCCAACAAGAGTAGAAGAACGATCTGTTACACCAGCCCCATGTACTCGTAATAATATGTTGTGAACGCTTATATACATTTTTCATATTAACAGCCAGACAGTAGAAGCGGAGCTAACTTACTAGATGATAGGGTTTTCAATGAAACGATGAAATGCGTCATTTGCGTTTTCGGCTGCCAGGGCGCCATGCTTTAACAGTTTGAACTCGGTAAGGAAAAGAGTACAAATTTGAACCATCGATTCATAAAAACAAATTTGCTACACTCGCAATGGAATAATAGTGGACAATGGACAATGCATACGAGGTTTGCCCAACAAATAAGGTGTATTTTTAAATTTTGCGGGCTAAGTACATTCGATTACCGATTTTTTTATTTTGTTATGTTGGCACACTCGTCTCGAATATATGCTCACCGTTTCAGCTATATAGCATATTTATTTTGTTTGAGAGAGGCATAAAAGTTAGACATGCTATTCGGCGATTTCCTGCGGTCACAAAAATTATTCAAGGAATTTGCATTCAGTTATGCTTGAAAAATAAAACTAATTGCTGAAAAATGATTGAAAAATGATTGCACACGGTGGGTGTGCTTTAAGTCAACAAATGCTTACAAGTGGTAAAAGCTTTTTAAAGAAGGTCGAGGAGATGTGAATGACGACGCTCGCCCTTGATGACCCTGCACATCAACAACCGATGAATAAGTTGACAAACTGAAAAAATTGTTTAGAGTATCGTCGAATCACTATAAGACTGACCGGCTGAAGATATCCGCAAATTGGATGGTTGCATGCAATTTGTTTCGGAAATTGTAAGCATGAAGCGAAGTTCGTTCCAAATTTTTTTGCCATAAACAACACCGTAATCATACCTCAGCCTCCGTATACACCAGATTTGACCCCCTGCGACTTTTTCCTGTTCCCAAAATTGAAAAGACACATAATAGGACGGCGTTTTGCGATGATTGAGGAGATACCTGTTATAGGACATTCCGAAGAGTAAAATAGGGTCGTAATAGATGTTGTTTTTTTTTTTTTTTTTTTTTTTTTTTCAAGGAACCATACTTTTATACAGCGGACATAATAAAAGCTTCCTTTTACTATTTTTCTAAAGTTCGAATCGTTTCTGGTTTATGGTTTTCACAAAAAAAAACGGTCATTTAGCAGCCCCGACGTGGCCGTCTGGTATCACCAAGAAATGTGAAAATAATTTCTTTTTAATAGTTCCCTATGTTTTTCAAGCGCAGAGTGATTTGTTATTGTTTCTGATTTTTAAGTTTTGAGCGAACAATTGTCAGTGTCAAAATAACATAAAAAAAATAAAAATGTAAACATTGAAACATGATTTCGTACAATATAAGTGATAATTGATGTTAGAAAAAAGAAAAGAACAACACTTGAGTGCTAATATTCATTAAATGATTCAATTTTAATAAACCTATCTGAACGCCTTAAGATAACACTGTAATAGTCAAAAGCACAGCTATGAACTGTTCAAGAATATCTTTTAATATCAATCATGAAGGTAAAATACAATGCTGAAATTACAACGATGACTAGCCATTATATTTTAATCATGGCTTTATCCCTGACTTTTAATTCATGCAAAGCAAAGCCCTGCCGCTGAAGCTCTTAAGGATTGACTATAATGCGCATGGGTAAGTGAGCGAATACACCTACCTCTATGAGTGAAAATTTCGTTAAGCATGAGCTAGTGCGCTCTGGATTGCACTCGCAAATGCGAATTTGACAGATGGGGCACAAACAAATAATAAATCAAGGAAAAAAAATATCCACGGACTCATCCAAGTATAAATGATGAATCGGTCTCTATCATGTTCCTTTATTTTTAGGAATGTTATTTTAAAGAAACAATTCCTTTTGTGGTCCCTATTTATTCGCCGAAGACAGGAACTACGTTTTTTCTTTTGAATAACAAATCTTTGTGGTCGCCGTGGCGTAGTGGTAAGTGCGTCGACCGCCACTCAGAAAGTCTGGGTTCGATTCCCAAAGGGACACCTTGCATTTTTTCAGTATCAGTTGTCTATGAAAAATTTCTCAAATCTCGCCGTTCGGAGTCGGCAAAATATTGTAGGTCCCTTCTACTCGTGAGAGAACAGTAGCACGCACAACACGAGTAGTTGTTGTAGGAGCTAGGCCCTGGTTCCTTGTGGGCCAGACAAACAACTTTAAGCGTGAGTTCTAATTGTTCCAATAACACTATTTGGTTGTTGTATGTCATTTTTCGGCTGAAGAATTTCTGACAGATTGGTTTGCGTGCATGTGCTCATTATAGCTATATCGGTGTTTTGTGCAAACATGACGAAGCATGTCGTTAAAATTTGACTCTAGCTCATGTCTCTTCATGTGTATTATAGTCAACCCTTTCAGCTGATTTTCTTTATATGGAAAATTTATATGGCTGTGGGTTGAACTTTGAAAAATTGGACTCCATGTCCCAACAAGAATGCAAGATTTAAATTTGGCGCCATTCGAATTGTCATTGTTTGACATTTGAACAATTATTATTGTTTGTTAATAGAAGGTATAAGGTTAATAAAAATGGAGCGCTACACGAATGAACAACGCATTCTCATTATGAAATTGTTTTACCAAAATGGTGAAAGTTTTGCGGTTACAGTTCGCAAATTGCGATAAATTTAGGGTTACAATAATGCTCCAAAAGAGTCAACTGTAAAGCGACTAATGAAAAAATTTGCTAAAGCAGGGTCTGTAACTGATGTAAACATAACAACGCGCCTTCGACCAGGTCGATCGACCGAAATTATCGCAACAGTACGTGATGATGTCGCTCAAGCTCCATCCACCTCAATTCCACACCAAGCTCAGCAAATTGATGACGAGGCCTATTTCCAACTTGATAGCTTCGGCAATAGGCAGAATTCCACACATAACCTCATCCTGTCTACTTTACGATATAATAAAGAATTCACGATTTTTTTTAAATATCTGCGTTTTATTTAAAATTTAATTCTTGCGTTCTTGTTGGGAGACCCTTTAGGAAGTGCACAAATTGAATTCAAAAATCTGAGTTTTAAATTTTCAAAACGAAGTCTGAAGCACTGTGAGCAAGAAAATTAGAAATGCCTGGAAATGTTTTTTTTTTATTTATTATGATAGCAAAAAAATGTACTTAAAGATAAAGATATATCAGGATGTATGAAAATACAAACAAATGCTAGAAAAAGTGTTTAAAATTTAAACAGATGTGGTATAGAAAAGGTGTAAGAGCTACACACATCGAAGTATTCAATTTTCGTTTTCTCCTCATACAATATGAATGCAGACAGAACCTTCTTGTCCCAAGGTCGCGAAATGGAAGAGAATAAGGTTGCGAAAAAGAGGGGACTTCTACTCTTTAGTATGTACAGCGGCATGAACCTCCTTACGGATACAATAGTTATGGCCGCTAGGGGATAGGTGTATGAAGCTGAGCCAGTGTTTGCCGTCAATCTAGTCTGTGAAGACATTTGTTGTCGGTCGGTTGATTCGTGTTTAATCTATTTTTCATTCCCCGTAATAAATCCCTTTAGAAAGAGTTATGGCTTCACAGATGGTTATTTGATTAATATTTTTTTTATGTGGCACCCGAAACGTTGAGTTTCTTTTGGTAGTCTGCAATTTCTAGATGTTTCAATTCTGCCATATAATTGATGTTTAGTGCCTCTGATATCTCCTGACAAGGCCCTTCACGCTCTTGCGCCATCAGTTTCAAATTTTCATTGACATTTTTAGTGACAGGCCAAAAATTCGAGCGGCAATTTCCGAAAGAAGAAACGCTCCTGTGTAAGGCGCTTACACAAGTTTCCTGTTTTATAGCCTGTTTTTTCAATTTTCTACATTTCTACAAAAGTAGCATTACATATGCTATGTCGTCAGATTTTTCACTCATATTCAAATCTGTACAATTTTTAACAAATTTCACAGCTGTCTTAACAAATAATGTAGCCCTATATATATAAGACACATAAACAGTCTAAGGACGAAAATCGCGTTAGCCTTTTAGGTAACACAATAATTTCCAGTGTTCCGAACTGCACTTTTTTTCTAAAGCTATGTTAAAATTCTAATTATTAGTCGAAAGAAACATTTCTGGCACTGACAGCATCTTAGGCACATGGAGTCTACAAGGTCCTAATACCAACTATTTTGTTTGCTAGACCAAGTATGCTTAGCAACGTCCAATAACAGTTTAGCATTTTCGTACAAGGCTTGGGTACAATAAGAAATTAATTTTGTGGCACTGAAGTCCGCAGGAAGGCCTAGCTTCTTCAACAACTTTTCGTGTAGCTCATTCCCTTGTTCCTACCCGAGCTGAGCACCAACAGTTAAGTACCAACTCCCAAATACTTCTTATGTAGCAACTAAAAGGAGGTGCGGTCTTAAAAAATTCGTTATAAACTTTTCCCCTGGAATCTCCCTTGTGTCTTACCAATCCGCAACTTAAAAACAACAAACTCTCAGGTGAAAAGTTACAACTCTCCAAAACCAAACTAAATTACAAGCCACCACATCGTCTCCAGCCTTAAGTCATCTCCCAGTCAATCAAAGAAGCCACCATGACTGATTTACTCCTGCTTCCGCCTCGTTTGGTGATGGGTGTTTCCCCACACACAAGAGTCCACCTACCACCCATCCAATTGCACAGCCAGTCCTGCAATTGCCAGCCAAACTGCATTCACATGCATTAGCAACTGCCGCAATGGCATCCATTATGACCAATAATTCGGATCCGCAGCTATGCACCGAAAATCCAAGAGAACGCGCCTTTACATATCCCACTGCAACTACCACCATCACCATCAACCAGCGCAGCGCCCAGGCAAAGTGGTCAGTGATGATTGGCCCCAGATGAATCTAGTGTGGCCGGCATTCCAGAGGCAGCAGCATTCCGCCCATGCAGCCGCCAGGAATCCCGCAGACAATTTGTGTGTGCACAATCAAAAGTCCAGGATTGATTTTTGTGTAATTGAGCGTCTTCCCCCAATCGGCGCGGAGCGGTGCATTATTGGAGTAAACGTCAAGTTAATTTCCTAGGTCCGGCTGGGCGCGGAGCGACGCGGCAGTGGCAGCGGGGGAGGAGGTGGAAAAGTTCCCACACTTTTCTGCCCAGGAACAGACAGAGAGAGAAAGAGATTGCCTTTGATTGCCTACTACACGCTGGCCGGGGTGGATGGATGGATGGCTGGACGGTTGGACGGCTGGCTGAATGGTTGAGCGGTCGACTGGGGCTGTCGGTGATGGTGATGGGAGCCAGTGATTCGGGTAATTATGCCGGTGTTGTTTGTCGGCTGGGAGTCGTCGTCGTCGTCGTCGTTGCCGCCGCTAAGTGACGATCGAGCACGGGACTGGCCGGGATGTATGCATGCCGTGCTGTGATGGCCCAAAACAATTTACCACATTGCACAGAACGGACGCAAATTTGAATTCAGGTTACCACCACACTTGACGGCAATTTGCGGCTCCTTCGTTCCCGCGTTCGACATCGGCATCAACATCGCAATCGCCATCGACATCGACTGCGAACCAGTGAGTGGCATTTGTCATAAAACGTGCATCTGGCCGCCGAGGGGGCTGCACCCTGCGACCCATCACAATGTGTGAGAAAGGAATAAACACTTGGAAGTGGATTCCACCCCGAATCGCCTAATTCCCCGTGCGATTCCCATAAAGAACAAGATTGTTTCATTTTAATTACAGGTTGCGGAGCGAAGCCCTCAGCGATGCTGAACGCTACTTCAGAGACAATATGGGTGTAGGAGCGCAGCACACGGCAACAAAATCGTTCACTGTCGATTCCGAAAAATGCCACTGGCGATACGAGTCGAGCAAATGACCTTTTAAATGCGTTATACACTGGCCAGCTAGCCTGCTCGCCCGCTGGCTCGTTGGCTGAGACCGCGGCACCATAGTGGCCGATGTCGAAATTGGGGGCGATTTCGGAGAACGCTCGAGACGGCACAGCACACTGCAACACAACGACGACGAATTAAATTGTCCAAATGAGCAGCAGCGGGAGCACCGGCAGCAGTGGCCGCAGTCGCAGTCGCAGTCACAGCCGCGGCCGCGGCCTCAGTCTCCGCGGTGATGACGACGGTGAACGACGAGCGGTGCGGTGGCATCAGGGAGGGGGACGCGCCTCTAAATGCTCGCGGAGTTTGTCGGGGGCGATTCGGTATGGTATTCGTTTAGGGTCGTCTCTCTTTTGGCTCACCGGCGCACCGTACCGGTCGTCGGTCGCCTCCGCATTCGCCTCAACCGTCGCCTCTACCGACGCCGCCGCGCGACTGTTTTAAATCCAAATAGCCAAGGGCTATAATTTCACCGAAATGATGATGCGAAGGCACAAAATGTAATCGCTGATCATAAAGTTCTTACAAAATGTTCAAAATAGGCTCAGCCCACGCTGAAAACTTTGCAACTGCCTTAATTATAGGTGTGTTGTGGGTCTGGAATGCAGAGGCATTTATGCGCTTCACTTTCCTTGCCGTACTCAGTCTCAGGTGACTCGGACTTTGATTTCGTTTTCCAAAATGAGACGCGGGTGCGGTGCGGCTGCACTGCACTCTGGCATTTTTGCGTTTCATTTGTGTGCGCGGATCTTAAGATTTGGCTGAAATTGACGCCCGGATTCAGAATGGCGCTCTTTCCCATGCCGAGCAGATAGCGAATGCATTAAAAGTCCATTTGCGTTTTTCTCAAGTCGGATAGAGAACAAGGCAATGGAGCTAGCTATATGTAGCTAGCTGGGTACGTTTTGACTTGTAGGCCTAAGATTCCCAGGTTTGCCGAGACATGAATCATTAGTCGAGGCAACAGCCGTACTTGGGTGGCAGCTTGACTTAAATGCGCATAACTGTCATACTTAGCGCAGAGCTGACTAAAGTTGACTTTCTTATGCGAGTTAACGTGTTAAGTGCATTACCCGGTCACGCATCGCGGCTTCCCTGTTTAGTTCGCATCGAAAATACTCAATTTTGCGTGACTTTGGCGATGAAATCAAACAGAATTTGACCTAAAGCATAGTCTACGTTGTAATGCAAGGCCACTGCGGCTTGTGGAGTTTTCAATGGTCGATAAGCTTCTGCTGAACACTTAGCGAGTACGATCAGAAGTCACAGCGTAGAAAAAAGCAAATACAAAATTTTAGTCCGCGTCGATATGTTTTGACATCAAATCGGCTAACTCTAATTCTCCTACATACTCTCATGTGTAGCGCCGGTATATCCTTGGGAATCTTCCGTTTAGTTGACCATTAGATATTGACTGTCTGATTATTTTCACTTGATTCACTGATGGGCCAGACCCAGGTTTTGAGGGAACCTGACTGGTAGTCGACCGCCACGCAGAAAGTCTGGGTTCGATTCCCGTACGGGTCACCTCACGTTTTTACGGCACCACCTCTTTCGACTTACTGACAACACTTTAAGAGTATCAATTGTCTGTGAAAAGCTTCTCAAATCTCGCCGTTCGGAGTCGGCAAAAAACTGTAGGTCACTCCTACTCGTGACAGAACAGAAGCACGTACAACATGAGTAGTGCCACTCAATTATTATTATTATTGACTGGTAGTGATAACTTGACCAGAGACTATTTTCTGGTGCCACGGTAGGTCAGGAGTCCCTGTAACGTTGGATCTAGCCTGACTGTGCCGTAGCCCCCCTAGCGGGAGTATCCTGTTTTAAAACCCAATATCGCGGGCAGAGTAGAGGTCAGTGTCATGTGCTGACTGGTCTGAATCAGATTGTTCTCCATACTGACTCAGGCCAGGCGGTTTGAGGCACTTTCCCGTCTCAGTGTGGAGTTGCATTCTCAGCCGGGTGCTGCGACCCATAGAGCGGCAGAGGTTTTAGAAAGGCCTCGGTCCATACCACACTTGTCCCTCAAGCATGATCTCATTTGGTACTTGATTAACTAAGGCGTCTAGTCTTGTGTTATCTACGACTCTTGGGAAAACGGACTCCGTGATATAAGCGGTAAGGCAGGTGATCAGGTGAACTCCTCCGAACTCCCAGCCATGCTCAAGGCATGAGTAGGATCTTTTAAAAATACATGATCAAGGTCCTCGTCTTTTTGAAAAGAATGTTGTGCGTGGATGCAATTTGGAGAACAAGATTCAACAACGTATTTCATGTGGTGTACAGCGGCAATTTTTCCAGACGTAATGCTAAGGGTGCCTAGCCTGGACAGTTCCGAATGGAGGAGTCCTTGAATTCGATCAACAGAGTAAGTACGTACTCCTTTAGGGATGACACATGTGAGGGAGGAACCATAACGAGATAACATCAAAAGCCCAGCAACAGCTGAGGGTAGATGTTGCTACTGAAAAGACGCGATATCAGTTGGGACTCAGGTACACTCTGGTGTGTAGCATCATTCTAAGTGGACGCATAAATGTCCTTATCTAAGGATTGCCTCTTCTATTTGCTTTTCATAAAACGTTTTTCGTTTAAAGCAGCCTTTACGTAGCGGATGGTTGTGTCCATATTGTGGACATGAAAGTCCTGGCAAATGAGCGAGAGAATGTTTTTGTGTTCGAGTTTAGCATTTCTTCCTAAAAATCGACAAAACAGAGGCTCTCAGTGAATATTGGTCGAGATTGGTCGTTTTTCGTTTAAAGCCGCCTTTACGTACATACATATTTATTTTTATTTATTCTAGATCATCCCTAAAATATTGCTCCAAACTAAGCTTAACATTGCGGGGAGTGCCTATGTCTTGTGATATTTAGGCAAATAAACTTCAGTTCCCTCAGAGTTTAAATCTTTAATTTGGTTGCCCATTTTTACATTTTTTCGACCATCTGCAGTCATACTTGACAGCCTCTCCATCCGTTTTCTTTTTCACTGTAGGATCAGTGTCCACTTATGATCCTTCTCAGACATATATTGCGATGCGACAAGCTGCATGGGATAAGGCATAGGGAACATGTCTCCTTTTCTTCAAGGCACGATTTAGAGTAAGATTCCATTTCATACTCAAATTCGGTGTTAAGCGAGCAGCGAGCTCCATTGCACATCATTCCAGGCAGCTTCCGCGAATTTAGTGAACCTTGTGATTGGTTCGAGAGGTGGGCGCGCGACCGCTAGCGATGCTTGTCGTTAATTGTCATTTCTTAATTTTTGATAGGGGAAAACTACAAACACTTGTTTACCAATTTTAAAATTTCAACAGATTTTCTTCAGTTTTTCCGAGCAGGGGACACCATTTTATATAAACCGAACGAAACCATCTTTGGCTTCATATTCTCTCAGCAGTAGAAAGGGCTTTTTTCAAAAACTCATTCCCCAAGAGCCTAGCTTTGTCAGAAACTACACGGTAGTGGGGACCAAAAGTTTTTTTTTGCTAACTCTGGGAGGTGTGACTTAGACGCTTTTCAAAGACTACTCTTGAGTTTTGTAACCACGAAATAGGTGGTGCCGAGGTGCTTATTCCGGGAATCGAAGCTGGGTGTAAGCCAAAACTGCGGATTGAACCAACATATTTATGTGAGACTCAGTAACAAGCTCTAACTTAACTTGAGATGTTTGGGAGAGATACGTTTCAACTATGGGTATTTGAACAATGTCGTCACTCATTCGTTCATTCCTCACCAAGGGGCACGAAAAGAATACACCTGCCGAATGTTACGTTCAGTCTGAATAAGTCCTTGCGCTATGATACTTTTAGGCACTGAACTGGCAACCCGATGTGTGTATGATCAAGCCCCGAGAATAGTGGCAGTGAAAGAAAATCGCCGCAAAAACAAGACAACCGATATAGACCCATGACATCAACACGCTCTTGATGCAAAATTCTATAACGTAGAGCTCTCTGTTTCAACACTACATAAGGACAAACAAAGCCCACGCATCATTCCATCAAATTTTCATTCAGCCTGCAATCGGCAATTATCGGGCCTTATATCGCATAAGAGATTTCCACTCTCATCCTTTGAAATTATTAGCCACAGCCACCACAGAACCAACAAAAATTCCTCGCCCAAAGTTTGGGAACTGTTCTCCTTAACAACGCCGGAGTGCATTAGGCGAAGGACCATCAAAGACAATAGGAAAACCACTTGCCACCATGTTGGGGACACGTCAACCCACCAACCACCTGAGACCCGTCCAAGTGTCTAGGAAAAAAACGATCAACGATCTGAAGAGACCGAAATGACTTATGGGAGCGAAGTGACTCCGCCTTCAATTAAGGCAAGACAAAGCCCCTATCTCCGCTCGTAAAACTCATCAATACGCAGCGCAGCACCCCCTGGCATTCGCGGTATTAGAGGCAAATTTGTTGCCAAGAGAGCGAGATAGATACCCTTAACGGGTCGTTAACTCTCCAAGAATTACCAAGCACCGCCGACCGACCGACCGACCTCAAACAACAAACGTTGTCACACCCGTCACGTCACCGACGAAAGCTGGCGATATAAAATTCAACCCTCTAACGCTCTTGCGACCACCAGATAAGCAATCTCCACGAATCGCCTTCACTTTCATCTTCTCCCAGGGGTGCAAACGCCAAATTATTTATAACCACTTACGGTTTCCACACCTGTACAATTAATTTTCCATTCGACCGCCGAACAATGCCGCGTCGACCGAGGGGAGTTGCCACTTTTTTCCTCTGCCTCGATTTCGGCAACAGCAGCAGCAGCAGCAGCAACCTTTTCCGAGCCCCCACAACCGTGCTCGGTGCGCAGTTCTCAGCAGACTTGAAGGTGTCTCTGAGGAGCCCATTTATCTCCACGGTGACACACTGATATAATTTATTTTCGGCAATATATCAATCCGCACACATTGTGTACCTGTGGAACTCTTCTTTCCGCGTCTCGCTCAGTCTCACGCGGCTGCGCTAGCCCAGCTGAATGCACGCCTCCTCTGCCGGTACAGCACTCGTACGGTAGACAACGCAGCCGGGCGATAGAAAAGGCCATTCGTTCCGAACAAAGAGCCGAGCGGGGCCACAAAATAAGACATTTACTTCAATAGCAAGTGCGACAAAAGGTACCTGCCACACTTGGCGGTGCGTCTGCGAGCGACTCTTTCAACGGCCCCGCGTGAGTGTGTCGGAGTGTCGCTATTCTGCTGTGAGATACATGTGTAAATTTTGGCCATGTCACTTCTATTCAGCCCTTTGTTCGCCGCTCGCCGCCCATCAAACAACATTCCCAGCTCTAATGGACTGGGAAATTGAGAGTTATGTGAGGAGCAACTGCGGTGCATAACGAAACGGCTTCTTCAAAGGGGGCCTCTGGTGCCTCTGGCTCGCCCTGTCGTCGCACAATGTTACAATTGGTGTCACAATGGCTGGCATGGATGTGACTTGATTTCACGCATCACCTTGGGAAGCGTGAGTGCGCCTGTTTGACGTTTACCTCTTCTGCTCGTTTGTCATCCTCTCCCCACCCAAGGGTTTTGTTGTCGTCTTGCCGATACCGATGTCAATCACTCTCGGAGATCTTGGAAATCCGGAAATTGACTCTGGTGCAGTGCGGTGCGGGCGGACGCAGAGGACGTGGCTCGACAGCTTTCTCCGCGCATGAGGCGACGGCCCACGTCTCGGTGAACACCACCCACGTCCGCCCGAATAGATTTTGTTTATAGCTCCCGAAGAGGCAGCCGGAGCCCGCGTGGTGGTAACCAGCATAATAATTTAAAATTGACATCAATTCCACTTTTGGGCCGTCGTATCATAAAACAAAAAAGGCCACACAGCCACAGCACCGTCGACGTCGCCGCAGTCGTCGCCGCCGACAGCTAGGGCCCATCGAGAGCGAACAGGTTTCCCGTGTTCCACTAATTGGCGGATGAACGTTTACATCACTGCGCTGATCAGAATCATCAGACTTTATGACGTTTATCCATAATTATCTTCCAATTAATCAGTTAGACCATAGCCAGGGCCAGCCGCGGAGCCCGCCGACCGACGACGGCAGCGGCAACTCGGTATGCAGCCATAACTGCTGCCGACAACAGATGTCAAGGCAATCAAACAAAATCGAAACAGTGGAAAAGGCAAAAAAAGCTGATTTCATCTAATAGATACTCGGCATTCGGCATCATTTGTTGGGTGCTTTAAATGGGCGCTGGCGCGGTGGTGGACCCTTGGCACGGCCATAACTCAGCATAGGCGTGTTTGCAAATCATTTGGTTGTCGTCTTTGGGTTTTATGTCGTGTCAATAGGTAAACAAGTACACACACGCGGTCCCGAGATTATGCTGAAATGGTTATCTTCACGGAAACATCAGACACTCGGGCTCTGGTGCTCTGGTGCTCTGCGCCTCGCTGGTGTATGGTGTGCCTGGTATGTGATGGAACGCCCACGCGGCTCAGATATCACTGATTTTGTGATTCTCCGAGTCTCTGATGCTGTGATTTAGCCGGGCATGAGACGACTTCCTCTCTGAATCGCGTGTGTTCCGCGTGCGCGTGTGCTCCGCGCTCGTTTGATTGCAAACGAGAGTGTATCTAGGCTTCGAAATTGAATCTTGATTTTGTGATGCATTAGCCGAATCGATAGTGGCTGCGACAAGGTTGACCCTAATCGAATCAGGGTTTATGGTTCCCACTTTCCATTTTGGTGGTGCGCCTCTTGCGCACTATCGCTCGCCTCCCATCAACTTTCCAGACATGTAGGAGTCAGCAGATGCTTTTGCTGTGTCGGAATGAATGAGTTTCTGGCGGTATGTGTTGGTTTTTTCAAGTGGTTCTTGGGAGTTTGTGTCATTTGTCGATGGCGAACATATGGCACGGTAGTTGTGTTGAAGTGTTTTCGTGGGAAGAGGGGACCGTGAGGCTCTGCGGGACATTTGCCTACTGTATCCTTTGTTTTTCTGTTGCACTTTGAAAAATGGCAACTATCACAATTTAGGGCATAACGTTGATGATGAAGGCATGGACAACGTTCTTCTGATGATGCAACCAGTCCATGCACAAAAAGAGGAATTTTTTGAAATGCTTAATTGTGTCATCCATAAATAAACTTCGTCTCAGACGTCCTTGTCAATGGTCAGTTTCCTTCTAGTCCGGTTTGGAGGCATAATTTTTAGCAAACAATGGACAGAGTTCCAATTCAATTCTCCAATTTTTCTTCCCAATACGAAACCGGAAATGTGAACGAAAGTTTACCGTCGCTACGCAATTAGCCATGACAAGTGCATATTTTGACGTAAATATGGTTTGATGGATGAAAGACAACACTTCCACCGCTTGGAGTTCTATATGTGGTTTCCAGATACCCGACAACATCAAAGACGCCGCTGGCGGAAATGAAACCGAGCGACATCACGTCACTCTGTAGAGTCAATATCAAATATGACACAAGTGAGTGCGAAGCGAATAGGCAATGAAGTGATACTTTTAGCGCAGACCTTAAAACCGAGCGCTGGTGAATGAAATACGTTATTGAATTCTCCTGCTGCTTAAATGTGCAGAAATTAAAAAAAAGGGGTTTCGAAGGCCTCTTTGGGTCAATGGGGATCTTATTCCATTACTGCGTGGCAAAATATGGGACATCGACTAAAAATTTTCTTTCTACGGGCCGTGGTGATGGTGGGCACATGCAAACGTCTAGTCCAGGGTGGACCTGGGCCTCAGCCAACATGCCTCTCCAAGCAGTACGGTCTTTCGCCAGCTGCCGCCAGTTGTGCACTCTAAGTTTGTTTAGGTCCTTCTCCGCTTGTGTGCGCCACCTTATCCTGGGCCGTCCTCTGTTGCGTTGTCCCAATGGCTCAGATTCGAAGACATTTCGGGCCGGAGCAGTGGTGTCCATACGCTCTACATGGCTTAGCCATGCATGCTTGTCTCTTTAAAAAGTACGGCCTCTTGCTAACTGACTAAAATTACCAACATAAGTGGCGCTTCATTCCACAAAGGGGCAGGGACTAGCTCCTTCAACAAATACTCAAATTGTACTTCATGCTTCTCATGAATGGAGGGATCAAATCATTTGGGTACTCCTTGAGTATTGTCAGAATTTCGAAGGAGGTATTGGCGTGAATAGTCAGCTCAATAATCGAACACTAAACCTTCGGCATTAGACTGACGCGCTGACATTCTATGCCACGACGGCCCCTTACTTACTTCAACTGCTAAGATTAAAATTGGTTAAGGTCCATTTCACCTGTGTGCGCCATTTCCAACATGAATGTCCTCTCTAACAGAGATGTATATATTCAACTCCCCGTTATAATGCGCATGCTTCCATACATCTCGTACGGTTCATCGCTACATATTCTCGTTCAGGCGCCATTAAAGGGCCAAGGTCGCATGCAGAAGTTTTCTCTGGAAAAGGCTTTAGACTTTTTTATCTCCTTCCAGTAGCCTCTAAATCGTGTTACATTTGACACTCTCAACTTAACTGCACAAATGACAACCTGTGCTGACTTTACCTACAATCCCCAAACAACTTTGGTTCAAACGCATGTTAATTTTGTCCGTCTTGTTGTAAATTAGAGCCGACATTTTGAGTCCGTTGATTCCATTACCTGCATTAGCTGGACCAAATCGCTAAAATTAAGGCTAATATAATTTTGAAGCCAAGATCTATACGATACTATATTACCGAAGAAATAAGTTGGCGTCAATAAATTGTGCGAAGAAACGCCAGAGTGATCCTCAGAGTCTCGACATCTACACACGTAAAATGTTACGTAAAAGGGAAATTATTATTAAGAAGCGGATGAGCTTGAAGACTGCTGACAATGGACAGTGTTGGTTGCAGAGGTAACTTGGTTGATGTCCCTTTTACAGCTTTTTCATTTAACACTCAAAAGACTCAAACACAAGCCCTTTCATTGTGCAGTGTCTATCTTAAAATAAAATGAAGTTTGTATTCGTTTGAAAGAAACTTCGATGACAAGTTGCATGAGCTATAGTGCTCTTCAAATGCTTGCCGTGGTTTTCCTAGGCGGTGTGCAATCGGGCTTATGTTATAAATACTAGTCTAATACTTGTTTAATAGAAAAGGATATTATGAAGCATGAAGCCGTCGGATGTAGCAGATTAATGGTGCCGCGAATATCAAATTGATTTCAGGAAACCCTCAACTGCTGGTCTATTTGCTTAGGTCATTATATTTATCCTTTAGAAAATCTGTCGTTTGCTGAACCACATCTCAAGGTTCCGCATTTTTCTCTTCAAAGACAATTTCAAATGGCATAGGGTGAATTTCAGTGATTCTTTTCATGATATCGAAGGGATGCTGTGTCTCAATTTTCATATTTTTTAGAACTTAATCGGAAAGGTTTGTGCAAAACAAAAGATTGGAAAATCATGAAATGTGACAAGTAAAACATAACGGTCAACTATTTCTTATGAGGAAAACATGGAATCACCCAACGTACACAAATGGATTCGTGCAGGCCTTGATATAATTTTGAAAGCTTCCACATATTCATTTGTTCGATTTCCTTTGTTGAAGCCTAATCACCATTTACTCATATAGGAAGAAACTGAAGCACATTTCATCGGTGAATAAAATAGTGTTTTTATTTAAAAAAAATAGAATACTTTCGTATATCCAACATAAGTTGTAAGATCAGCTTAACTCTTAATACGAACTTCACAGCTGTCTTGACATGCCTAACAAGTCACCTTTCTTAAGTGTTTCCAGATATGTGAACACTAGCACCATCTAGTTACAAAAGGAGCAGAGACTTTTCGACGCCATCTTATATAACTACAAGAATCTATGGCCCAAGCTCCAAGCATGTATGCTGCTGCTCCCTTCGAATCTGAATTCTTAATTATATACCTGCACATTTAGGCACATATTTAGCATATTTGCACGGACATCAATATCATCATATCTACACACACAGGCAAGGGCTATGCCCTTACTCCTAGCACGATCACCCCTCATTCAATTCTGTAGGTACTGAAAACTTCGCTTAATTCGTATTCTGCACATACCTTGAAAATCTTATTTTTTTTCCATGAACGCATATTCCACGAGTCATTTGCTCTGTTGCGGCACTTCGAAACAAACAATTTGAATTTAGTTTCAAACGTTCAGCCAATTGATGGGGCATATGAGTTGTGCGATGCAATTTACAATTCGACGTCGATGTTAGATATTTCCCCGAATTATGACAAAACTTAAATATTCTTGTATTATACATACATACGATAATCGTGCAACCATATCCGAAATTTCATGAAATGAATAGAGTGAGTGACATAACGAACGGACACAACGAGATCAAAAATCGCAAACTACGTGTTTGCTAGCTGGCAAACTTCTATTGATTGCACTGATTAATGTCAAAATCGTTCAAACTCCTACAGTCGCACAGCGGGTTTTCGAACTAGATAAGATGTAATTTGTGTCCCATCTGTCACAGAATTACAATTTTCAAAAAACTCTTTTCTTTTCCCTTTTTCATTTTTTAAAGAACACTAGCCTTTAGCATATCGCTTTTTAAAGAATTTTGAAGTGTGCCACCTTCAATCTGTCCTGAAAAATGCGCGCCAATCAAACACTAATCACTTGATTAAGACCAAATTTTCAAATTTGAAATGCCTACCTAATCCATCATAAGTTGCTCCTCATTCGTGAGAATAATAGTACGTGCAACATTAGCATTTTGTTCGTGCGGAAAATTATTCGCAAAATGATTCCGTTTGCAACCCAGATCTTGTTTTCTTTGTGTTCACAAAGCTCGTAAGAGACACACAAAACAATGAAGGTCACACAACTACAAATCAGAAGTACTTTCCATGTTTCTTTCTTGCAGGATCACACACTGGTTGCTGGCCTTGGTGATTATCGCCGCAATATAGTCGCCCTGTGAAATAATGATTATCTTCTCTGACATTCAGGTATGAGTTCAGTTTAATATGAAAACATTTTGAGTGTAATACCTTTTTCCATTTGAACGAGTATCTTGCACCCTTAGCATAATGTCCTCTGTATTGATTGGGAAATTTGTCATTTAATGATGCAGTAATGTATTCTGTTTTTTGGCAATGGCAGTTTCCATCGATAGTCAACCCTTATTATGTACCTACCTCATTCTGACGACAACTGATACAAATATGATCAATCCAATACTCTTGTATGTCATTCCCAAGAGCCAAGGACTTTCTTTTTTACTCATCCTTACTTTAAACTCAGAAAATTGTCAGCACATGCCTTCGGATAATGAGCTACTCGTAGGTCACTTACAAGCAATCATTTCCAAAAAAAAACAAATCAATATATAGAAACATTCATTCTTCGTTTTCGAAAGTAAGGCTTAAAAAACGGACATTAAAACACATTTTGGATAAAAATTGTAATTATTTATAAAGCCTAAGCCTTGCCATTAAGTGTGAGAAAACAACATGATTCAAATGGCATCAAATGGAGTTTAGCAGATGTCAAACACCTCACGAAAATTCCATTGTTTAACCACTTTTTCGCACATATTGGCGGTATGTAGGCCACAGCTTGATTAATGTTGGAATGTAATGCGTCTAAAGTTCTGAAATTATTCACATAAACACGTTCTTATGCGTCGTCGCATCATCTCTGATCTAAATGACGTTACCACATTACGGTTATTATCGACCAAATAAATTTTGTCTGCCAGATCAATGACACCTTTCAGTTACGAGCGCTCGCTCACGAGCGAGATCCCTTTTCGTAAATGGCAGACATTCATCTAAGACTTGTGATACTAAAAATGACACCTGAGTTTGGTAAGTGACAAATACCAATGCTACCAAACTGAAGGCACAAAATGAATGACCAGGAAGAATTGAAAAGTTAGTTTAGTTAAATTCCAAAAACTTTATAAACATTCACCGGCACCTCCCATTGGTTACCTTTTTAATTTTTTAGCGTGAGTACTTAATAGATATGAACTTGGCTTTTGGAAATGCTTAAAATATGTGCCCTCGGCTCATGTGACATTGAAATGTAAGATTATGTTTGTTAAATTGCTCGTCCTTAATAGAATTGAAATTACATGCCTCATTTAGTATGCTGCCTTGCATGATGTCTTGTGCAATTTGTTATGACGAGAAAATGTTTGGCAGGAAATCGTGCCAATTTGAACAGAAAAGTTACTGCAATTGTAGGGCAAACAGCTAGTGTTGGAATATTTATTTTTTTTAATATTTATAAGAAGGGATGGGCCAAGTAACTTTGTCAAATTTTAAATGATAATAAAAACTTTGAGGTTATTATACCCCGCTATTGGACGTCCACAACCTGCTTCGCATTTTCGAAAATCTGTATCTAAAAATGTTGTCACTTGGGCACAGATATAACCATTTCAGTAAATAAATATCACATGTAGGACTTAAGAATATTAAGAGTCAAGTTCACTTTGCACAAG
The DNA here is from genome assembly GCA_944738645.1 of Eristalinus sepulchralis. Classification (NCBI taxonomy): domain Eukaryota; kingdom Metazoa; phylum Arthropoda; class Insecta; order Diptera; family Syrphidae; genus Eristalinus; species Eristalinus sepulchralis. Next base: position 2,001,358 of record OX122883.1, read on the forward strand.
CAAAAGTATGATTTCCACTGTTGTCTCCTATAAGAACAACAAACACACACAAATTGATGGTGAACTGGTTAAAACTGCTTTATAATCAGCTTTTATTGATTAAGAGCCTTTGTCTTAAATGATTTTCAGTTTAAATGAACGCTTATCGTTCAAATCCGTTTACCTTATCGGTTGAACGAAAAATACTTCGCATACTTTAACTACGCGACGTTTGCTGTTTCTAATCGAGGCTACTTTACGAAACGAAAACATACGACATTTCGTAAAACCGAAATTTTGCTGACTGAATATCTGCATTGACATAGAGGCAGATTTGTAACCTTTTTCGCTCTGGCGAGATCGAGAGCAAGAAGTCAATTCTGGAGTGTGCAGTTTTCCAGAGGTTGTTCGTCGATTTTAGGCCCCCTTAGAGTACGATATTAAGTCAGAGACGTAGCATTCTTAAAATTTCTTTTGTTTTAGAGAATTTTTTTCTGTGCATACATTTTCACAGAGCTCCTTCTGCTCTGCCATTCTGTATTGTTGTTTATTATTATTAAGGCTCAGAAATTGAATTTCCAGAAGAAAAACATGCAACTGTTTCAACAGATGCTTTCCAACCTTTTTTTACAAAACGCAATTAAACTACTAAAGGAGCTCGTATATGGAGGCGGTGTCATAAGTCCACAGAATGCAAGTGTAAGAAATTTAAAAAATGTCGACAAGTTCCGGGAATAATTGTGGATGATGAATTTGGAAATATGGAGCTTCACACTAGGCGTCATACTGCGCATGAAGGTTGAACATTTGATGCTTCAATGCCTTCTCTTGTTGGCAGATTATTTGAGGAGAAAACGTTTAAGCCATTCAATGATCAAAGTCATGGTGTGAATGCCTATGGCCTAGCGTTCGTGATTTAAACTGCAAAATGAGAAGTTCCACCTCAAATGAACAGCAATCTTCTATTTCTTACTTAAGTACAGAATAAACAAAATTCTCTTAAAGTTACCCCTTCTTTTCCATCTCAACCTGTAGACTAGAATCTATCAATGCAAATTGGCAGGCATTCTTACCCCGAAAGCCGCCAACGAATAAAAAGCCATGCGAATTGGAATCGATACTGCCAGTAATGGCGTTTGAAACAAAGTTAAGTTGGGCGTTCCTTCATGTTTCTCAATCATGTTACAATTGTTGATACTGGGACATTTAACACAAGCTTTACCGGAAAAACGTAATATGCCTTTAGAGATCTATTTCTCAGCTGTAATCTTCTGCGTAAAGCATGGAAACGAACATTCTATGTTTGGATATGTATGCCCTGTGAGACCGTAGAATAGTGTTCTTGAGCCTCTTCATACATTTCGTGTGCTGTTTAACTGAAAATGTAAAAATCTTACACTCACGAGTATATTGACGAACATTTACCTTAGTGCCTCCAGTCCCTTCATTAGCTTAGATCTTCTTCTTCTTCGGGTGCCAACCAATTTTTTCAGATCTTGCAACGATCCTTTAACACTCGTTCCTTCACACTTTCAGTGGAATATATGTTTATCATACGTTTTGAAGCGGAATAGGGCTGTAGCGCGATTGCATTTCTTAGATATCGTAAGTGCAATCGAGGAGGTCTAGTCTCAACTCAAATGAGTTGAAAAAATATATCTGTTATTGTTTACTCGTGGATTTGCATTTCTCGAGAAACTATTAATAAGCATTAAACTGTTTTATATGGATGTACATATTTGCTGTATGATACAAATATGAGACGATAATCTTGTAAAGTGCGAAATTTGAACCTGATTTTTCAAAACCTAAATAGTCTTCCCTGAAGAGAGCGTCTGAGCCTACGATTTGGCCTTAAAACTGGTTCAACGACTCCTTGGATTTCATACCGCGCGATTTTTGGCCGAACATTATTGAAAAAATGGGTAAAATCTGAGCGGAGGCCATAAAAGAAAAGTGTTCTTACAGCTACAGAACTTTCAAATTAAATAAAACAAGCATATTGTATAATATGGAAGTCAAATTTCGATTACCTTTTCCAACATTTGTGGCCGTATATCAGCAACAAAACGTGTGGTTTCGGAATTATTATCGAGAGTACCGACTTCGTAAATCTCTGTAGAAAATAGTTAAGCGCCATTGAATCGCACCATCTTGAAGGTCAATTCTGGGGTGTGCAACCTGAAATCAGGCAGTCACCAAACGTTTTCTTCAAAAAATAAATTGCGGCACGAGCTGTGTGACATGTGTGCCTTGTTGAAACCTCAGCCCCGCCATATCATGATTGTTCAATTGATGAACGAAAAAGCCAGTAATCGTGGCTCTATAGCGGTCACCATTGATTACAACGTTCTAGCCAGCGTCCAACCAATCAACTATTCCACAAAGCACACTAAAAAAGTCAATTATTTGTGGACGCAACGGCGTCTCAATATATTTTTAATGATTATTAGCACTCTAAACATGATAGTTTTGTTTATTGACGTTTTTATTCAAGAGAAATCGCTTATAAAATTTTTGTTCAACTTGTCTCTCCCAGCAGTACTATCTCTGCTGCATCAGTGTCATGATGCCAGGTTATAAATTAGTAAGGTATGTGGCAACACACTTACTCCAGAAGCGCAACCACCTAGGTATACTCCACATGTTACCTGAAACTACATATGAACGCAATCCAAATGAACTTAAGATGGTTCTCTTGGCCTTAAACGCTCTAAACTGCTTCTACCTCTTAAAAGGTCGGATATAAGCCTAGTTATAGAAAGGAAAAAAGATCAATGTCTGATCGGCGAGGGCGTTAGCAGACTAGGTGTATCCTAGAACTATTTCGTCATTCAATTTTCACACTTTTCACGGCTCTACATATTTTCCATTCCATCCGTTCTCGGAATTTACGCTTTGGTGGGTGACTTAGTGCCTGAAAATGTGAAATGAAAAAGAAAACTGAAAATGGCCAACTTAAAATTCGATGCCGGTTTCTTTATTCTCCAAGGCTGGGCATGATTGAAAACATCCTTCATATTCATATTTTTAAGCAGGACCCTTGTGCCTTCTAACAACATTCTAAATTGGAGTTCAACTGTAAATGGGATAAGAGGCCAGAAAATTATGTCGTTTCAGGACATTGCGTATTCGGAAGTAACATCGATAACAGTCTAAAGTGTTTTGGAAGTTGATTGGAGGAATGTTTTTTTTCTAAATTAAGATCTAGTCCGATTTTGCCGACCAGAAGGACCAACGGAATGAGGCAACAAAATGCTAAGAGCAGATGTCGAACCGAATTCATGTCAAACAACTAAAATGCTGTCAGACCCAAGCAAACTTTGTCGCTATTCAGGAAATTTTAAACAGAATGCAAAAGTAAGCAGACCTACATAATTCCTAATAATCTATCCGTAGAGAACTAAGTCAACTACACTGTTACATGAAACGTCACCATATAGAACTTTATCCTTCGATCATGGGAGGCGGATGCAAACGTAGTGATTCTTTCCACATAAATTACCATGAGGTACGGTGAAGCCAGATTTCCACTCCACAATGTCGCCTCTGTTGGAGTATTTGAGAAACTATGCACTTTGAAGTGTTAAAACCTCGACAAACTCATAGTGAACCGAGTGAACATCAAATCAAATGCAACACGACAACGGAAACGACGTTACTTTCCACACTCAACTTATTCAAGAAACAACACTGCCTGCCAGCCTTCGGTATGTTTAGTTTTTTAAAAAAGATTCCCTGATCTACACACTCTTCTTCATAGTTTCCACAAAATTTTCAAAAGCATGTCCGACACCACCACATACAGCACAATTATCGCGCAATCTGATAGGAGACATTTTCAAGAAAAGACTCCCAACTAATTGACGACAGAACTTAACCTCATTCTTCTCTGGAATCCACTTCAGTCTAGCTTCCGATTAGTGGCAGCAAAAACAAAAAAAAAACACTGTTAAACATTCGATCCACTTCAGATAAGGATATCTGCACTCACCGAGGCGGTGAATCACTTGGTGTCGACTCTCATGATTAGCCAAAATTACACCAAGGCACATCCGACTGTCTGCGCATGTGTTGGTGAATTTATAGCCCTCTGCTGTGACTTGCGAAAGCTCAAGTCATTGTTTCCGACGACGCGGCTGATAAACGCGTAAGGTATCCAAAAGCCGTGCCTTTTATCTGGTCTATTTTCAGATAAAACGGCGGCAGACAAAAGACGTGACTTGGGACACAGACCTACCACAAATTAGGCGCGGTCTTATCACGGGGGGGGATAACTCTCTCCGCGTGGATACATTAAATTCAAATATCGAGCCCTAATCGAGGCGTGCAGGGTGGTTGGGTGCCCACCATTCCGCACTCGCGCCAGACACACGGACCATCGCCCACCTCTCTATCGCATATCAGCAGTGGCTGAGGATATTGCAATAAAATTTTACTCAATCGAACTACTGTTAACTCAATAAGGCACTTGAGGCCCTGATAGGCGCTGCTCGTAATTATGAGCGTTTTAGAATTCCGTCGAACGCGCTTTGATCACATGCGCCCCGCCGCCATCGATGTGGGTAATCGAAAAGCAGATAAACACCACAACCGCCAGTTCTTGTCGCATTGTCGTCGTCGCCCAGATAGTTGGCAGGGTGACACGTTTCCAGGAAGAGTCCTCCTGTCCGGCATAATTAAAATGTCTGCATCTGACAGATAGGCAGACGGCCGGACGGACGCATGCCACAAGATGGGCACACATTTGGCCTCATTAAACCGAACGTGTCTATTCTTCAGAACCAGCGTGCGATTCCCCGGAGACTTAGGAGACAGAAAGAAAGACGGGAGCAGCCCCGCCGAGCCGAGCCGATGCCACCCTGGTTGCGGAGAGAATCCTTTCAATGCGACACCAGCATATTTGGTGACAGGACAAAGACGCGCCCTGCCCATCCTGGTCGTCTTGTTTTCTATCATTTGCAGGTTTGTTTACGCAGGGAATCTGCATGCGTTCCAGGGGCTAGCCACGGGGTTCGGGCACACTTACCTGCACGCCTCCTCGCAGTGCCTCGTCCCCGCCCGGAGCACGCTGATAAGGATGCACTTAATTGTTTTGGTAAAACACAAATTGCACTCACCCCATGGTGTGAATGGCAGTCTCTCAGTGGGCGGTGGTGACTGTGATCGGTCCAGCAGGATCATGACATCACGTCGCACAGCAACCGGATAGATCCCATTAAGTCGCTCGGTCCCCGAGGGATGAGTAGATGTCGACGCGAGATGTGTGCTCGTCCAACTGTGCGGCAGCACCCTCCCTCGGTTAGCCGCATGATCCCATCGGTGGAAGGAACTGCTCTCCTCCGGACACGAGGAGTGACACCGGCATGCTGTGCACATCATCGAAGGATCTTCCTCCGTTTTCTCCCTGGATTTGCATAAACCTCACTTACGGACCACACAGGCAGGGCAGGGCACGGGATTTGTTTTGCCAGTGGGCGTGTGTCTCGTAGGGATCGTCGGTAGGGATCACTTCAAAATCATTTACGGATGTGTGGCCAAATTGTCAGCCTGCGCGTGCTGCGAGGGTAAACAGCGCACATCGGCCATCACCCGCAATTGGGGCTTATCACAATCACACAGACGCGAGTTTCACGGCACCCGGGGTGCACCGAAGGGCTGACGGGGCAGGTGGTTATTGGAGAGTCGCACCGGTACTCGACACTCGTAAACATCATTATCGCGCGCGTCCGTCGAAGGCATTCAAACAGAACCACACACGTAATAAAACGAGTGCGCTGCGGTGCGCTGTTATCATCTTGCTGTGTCCGAAAGGGGTGCCCCTGGGGCGGTGCGGTGCGGTGCGGTGGAGCAACGGTGGGGTGGCGGTCGAGGTGCAGAATTTGATTAATGCCGACCAGGCATTGTGTGTGTGTGTGCGCGCCTTCGCTTCACACTTTGCGGATAGGCGTCTGATCAAAAACATAGCTTCCGCTGCCGTATCTCGCTCGTATCTGGCTGTCGTATCTGGTGCGACACCGCGTACTGCGCGTATCTACTGCCTGCTTGTCGATAGAGGAAAACAGAGTGAAACACAGTTTTTTTGGATTATTTTTCGTTTTCTTTGTATTTTCTTCGTCGGTTTTGTTTTTTTTTTTTGCATTTCTACACACATACTAGGGAAGTTGTCGTCGGTTCCGTGGCTTCGGCCTCGCATATGCAGCCTTGGCCGCGACTGTAGTCAACGGTTCTAGGATATCATAATGATAATAATTTACTACACTTGTATTTGCTTACGGACTAGGGGGGGCTTACAATTTGTTTCTACTTAAACATCTAGGGTCTAGCTAAATCAGTCTTGGGGCCGGGTGGGGCGGCTCCGCCTTTAGGTACTAATAAACAGGTTGGCTAAACATTTATATTTCTACAGAGCTAATCGCGTATAATACTCGTTATAAACTTTGGCATAGTTGTCGAATTCTTGTCACTCGTCAGGTAGAGTTCAAGGTTGTCTCTCTCGCTCTCCCTCTCTCTCTTCTGTCTCTCTGTGCATCTCTCTGGCATCTTTCTTGCATCTCTCGGTAGTTAGTGGCGTCGACCATCCGATGGGAATGGTGGCGGCGGCGTGGCGCGTTTGGGTCACAGGCCCAGCTGTTGGCTGGCTGGGGGTTGTTGGTTACACCAAACGAACAGGAACATTGAGGTCACTGGCAGCTTTGGTTTGGTTTCGAACATGAAGCCTCGTGTCTGCCCGCACCCGGCGGGCAGACCACTGCGCGGGTCGTTTACCTCTTCATGATCTCGTCGATGGTGAAGCCAAGGGTCCGCTTCGGGGGATGCTGGGGCAGGGTAGTCTTCTGCGAGAGGTCGAGCACCGGGGAGGGTATCTTCGCCTCAACCTCTGGCGGGTGGTGTGGGGGCTGCTGCTGGTGCTGCTCCTGCTCGGGAACACTGTGGCTCTGCATGTGGGTCTTTAGGTTGGCTCTTTGGTTGAAGGTGCGGTTGCAAATGGGGCACTTGTGGGGCGCCTCCTCGAGGTGCGTCACCTTGTGGACGGCCAGGGTACGTGACTGACAGAATCCCTTGCCGCAGTCGGTGCACTTGAATGGCTTCTCTTTGGAATGAATGTAGCGGTGGTCGCGGAGGTGGTCTTGCCGGCGGAAGGCTTTCCCGCAGATGTCGCACGAGTATGGCCGCTCATCGGTGTGCGTGCGCTCGTGGATGAGGAGGTTGTAGGACTTCGTGAAGTGGCGGTTGCAGTACTTGCAGATGAACTGCTTCTTTGGTCTGGTTCCGTTGGGTCCGGCAATCTTCATGGGCGGCATGCCTCCCATAACTCTGGCCGCCGGGTGCATTCTCTGCATGTCCGGGTACGGGCGGATGTGCAGGTGCTGGTGCTGGTAGAGGGCGGCACTGCGGATCCACTGGTTCATAAGGAGCGCCTGGTGCTGGGCTGCCTCCATATTGACGCCGCTCGAGGCCTGGTTGTAGGGCATCGAGTAGCTGTGGTGGTGTGGCTGCTGTTGCTGTTGGTGCTGCTGGGCTTGCATTTGCGCCTGCAGCCACAGCCTGTGCTGCTGTTCCTGCTGAACCTCGACATTCTGATGCAGGGGCACTGGCACGCTATGATAGTGCATGGGGTGCTGTGCGGACTGCATCTGGAGGTGCTGCTGTTGCAGTTGGTGCATCTGCTGCTGGTGGTGGCGCATCTGCTCCATTTCGTACAGCGGACTGTGTTGGATCTTGCGGACGCGATCTTCCGTCGGCGTGTGTGGCGGCGTCAGAATCGGCGATATGCTCGAAGCGCGTTCCTCTTTGATTGTGATGTACTCCGGGGAGAAATCTGCAAACAAACAAACACTTGGTAAGTCACTGTTCGACCGAGTGTCCAGCGGATGAGCGGTCAGCTGGTCCACGAAACACAACTTACCTTGATCTCTGATGTGAATCTCGTCGACTGTGATGTTGCTGATGGGGGATGCGGATGTGGATGACATAATTATTTAGTGTGGGGAATTAACTTAGTTCATATACGGGGTTAGCACAAGCACTTTCGTTCACTTATTTCTCACGGCACTGGCAAAGCAAAGTGTCTCTCTTTCTCTCTCTCTCTCTCTCTCTGTGCAGTTGTCACGCAAACGTTCACGACGAACTCTGATTCACTACTAAACTTGTATTCCCAAACCGAAGGCAGAACAACCCTCAAGACGAACGTGTGTGCTTAAAAACAACAATCGACGACGATGGCAGCGACGGCAATGTCAATGGCGACGGCGACGGCGACAGCGATGTGAAAATGTAAAGAAATTCTGAAACACACACTCCTTCCTCACTCTGCGGGCTCTGAGAGTGGACTAAATCAAAAAACGTGTCTTGCCTCTGTCGTATCTTGCTCAGTAATAACTACTTATCGTCAGTTGCGGACCCGTTTAAAGGCATTCGGCCGGCGGTGGTGGGGGTTGTTGGTGTGAGCGTGGTGCGCGTGTGTGCGTGGGCTAAACAAACAGTTTCAGTAAAGATGGTGACTGGGTACCGCCTACCAAAATGCAAATAATGACTGTATACGGCATCGGATTGGCCAGCGCTGCCTGCTGGATGGTAAGTCAGTGGAAACTGTTGGGCTCCTGATCGACAACCGGGTGGCAGCGAGCGTAATACACACGATGGTGGTGGGTTCGTCGAGGAGCAAATAATGCAATGGCTCTGGCTCTGGCTCTGGCTCTGGCTCTGGCTCTGGCTGTGTGTAAGCGGTGAGTTTATAGGGGTTGCTGCGCGCTGCTGGGATTGTTCTGATGCCTGCATCCCTTTGGTGGATGGGTATTTTTTTTTGTTTTTGGTTTTGTCTTCCCTGGGTCCTTGTGGTTAGATATTGATTTTTATTATTTCTCCTCGTCGTTGTTTGTTTTCTATTATCCTTGTTGATTCCACGTGTCGCTTCTTAGGAAGACGTAAAAATAGCTGCTGACGTCTTTCTTTCTCGTCTTCTTTGTCTCTGGCCTCATTTGGGAGTGTGGACAGGGATGGATACGTTTTTCTTTTCGCATGCATGTCGTGCCATCAGCAGCACCTGGAACGAGGAGGTTCCCCTCAGCTTGATTTATCCTTTGGCAGGTGGTGATGACGGTGGTGTGTCGCATTAATTAGGCCTTGCGCTAATTGTGCTTGTCCTTAATGTCCTTCGATTAATTAACGTCTGTCGTCGTGCAAGAGGACACAAAAGAAAATTTGTTAAATGGCGCTAAACGTTTTAATGTTGTGCTTCCCCCCCACCTTTGTGCTTGGCGACAGAAACAACGGTTCGCCTTGGATTTAGGACAGCCTTATCATTTTAGGGGGCTTTTAAATCGGTTTACGAGCGCTCTTCGGCGTTGAATGTGGGAGGGCGGATTTATCGAGCGAGTTTCCTCCTACTTGCTGATGCAGATTTCGTTTTTGTATTTTTATTTTTTACCTTTTGCTGAAAAGGTACATATTTGTTTAATTTGTGGTCGTTTTTTGGGTTATGGTGCAATGATGACACAGCAATTAGCATGTTTGCTTGACGCGAATGCATGTCAGATGATCGTTTATGTTTTCTTTGCGCTGATTTGTCAACCAATATTTTCTTTCAACAGGCAGTTAAAACCATATTAAGACTGTTAGTAGGTCGCTAATGTGTTTAATGTGAAATCTCATTTGATTTTCGGATTTCTCTGCATACCTATGCTGCTGCAGAAAAGATCAGGCTCTAGGTTGCCGTGGTTCTTGATCGTGGGCTTAATTTTTTTAATTTTTTTTATGACTTTATTTATTTTTGTGACGTTGTGTTGTTTTTGTTTTTTTTGATTGGCAAAAGCAGAAGTTGTCCGGCATAGTTCACTGAAATTTAAGTCATATCCGTCTAGACGGCATCGAAGTGAGTTTGTAAAGAAGTCTTTTCAAACCTGAACAATATCTGCTGATCAGGTTTTTCAGGCTACTGATCAATGGCACAGCAGACAACAAGTCCTCCTTAAATCGTCTGTGAAATTAACTTAAAAATAATTTTGGATATTATGTGTCGACTTGTATGGTATGGCTTTCAGAAGAAAAAAAGTCCACCTTTCCCACTCTTGGAAGCAGTTAAAATAAACCAAGCTTGTCAAAAGCAGTGGCGGCGAGAGAGAAAAGATGAATGGATTTGCTCAACGCCTAGAAAAAACAGAAATTACACTTTTCTATGGACGAAATTTAACGAATAACACAAGAAAAATGAAATTCTACGGTTAGAACTCTGAGGTTTGGACTTGTTTCGACTTTTAGGAATTTGTAAGATTAATTTATATGTCAGCAGTATATGTATAACATTCATGAGTGCAACCTTAATAGTTTCAGAAAAATATCCGTGCTTGTTTGCTCTAAAAAAACCGTCATTTCCTCAGTTCTCAGAACTTAATTTCATTTCAAGCATATTTTGAATTATAAATTGTCCTTAATTTAGCTAGTCTTTTGTTTGCTTATAAGGACTCCCAAATACGAAGGACAGCTTGGGATATTGAACAAAGTAATACCTATTCTCCGGTTTATTACATTTTATTTATAAGAATTATTTAATTGCAATATAAATAGAAATAGGCTCAGTAAAAGCAATAGTCTCACTAATTTTATATTAATCCTTCATTACGACACTTTATCCGGTTTTTTTTAGTACTTGCGACAACACAATTGGGAATTCTTGTAAAATATAATACTAAATTTCGACCCACACGTCTAAGGTCTAGGTTCTATTCCCAGTAGGGACACCACGCATATTTTCACGGCACCACCTCTTTCGCGTTGCTGAGAACACTCAAAGATTACAAATTATCTATGAAAAGCTTCTCAAATCTCGCCGTTCGAGGTCGGCAAAACTTACGAGAGAACAGTAGCACGCACAACACGTGTAGTCGATGCAGAAGCTTGATTTTAGTCCCTTGTGAACTGAACAATTAACAGTCAAACAAGTTTAAGTCTAAATCCCCAAGCCAGTCACAGTTGTAAATGAATGATTTTACCGACTTCGTGCATATTTTAATATTTAACCAACGTTAGATCAGGATCGTAAGGTCTTGTAAGTCTATTGAATGATTTAAAACTCTTTTTACTTGTACTAATAACCACGATTGAAAAGAAATCTTTTATCAGAGCTCAATGATGAATTGGTCTTGTTAGTCTTTGAATTGAGCAAACGATTGCAATATTTTTTGAACACAAAAAACGTAAGCTATTTTGTAGTCTATGAATTCAATTGAAAATGTACTCATTATACAAAATTCTGTTAAAAGGTTTACCCATATCGCTGAATGTAGCAATGTCCAAATCTTGAAAAGAATAAGTAAAATCAACCTATTTCAGCATGAAATCTCTGCCTACGGCTTTTTTTGAAGTTTGTTCACTGTTGAATCCAAGCCAACAGAGTGAATTTTATGATTGCTAAATATTTATCGCACAAACAAAAGTCTTCAAGGGAATTAAGCTTGGAGTCAATTTCTTTTCTTGATTCCTAGTGTTTTTGACATTGAAGGTGTCATCAAAATTTTAATTACATTACTAAATACAGCTGACGTTCGGAAAAGTTTGGGCTCCTTTACGTTACCTTAAAAATTTGATTTTAGTCAAGAATAGAAGAGGACGGGGTTGAGGTAGTGCATACTATTAAAAAAGACGTCGCAATAATCTTCGCAATTCCAACAAGTCACAAATAAATCCTTAATTCGTAAATACAATATTTGCCTTAGAAGGGTGAAAAAGCTTCTTTCACATATATCCCTTCTTTTGCATTTTATTTATATATAAAGGAACTCCTAAGTTCTAGCTTTAAACCAGTTCTTAGGGTTTTTTTGTAGTTAACAAATATTCTTCATAATTGAGACGAATTTTCAAAAACAGAAAAGTAGGTTGAAATTTTGATTTCAAAACTGATTTCAAGTCAAAGTCCCGATGTAAGGAATATAAGTTCGCAATGCGGAAACTCCTATCGCGTTTTGAAATTGCGTCTAGAAACTTAGAAGAAAAAATCGACTGTCAACTGTCAACAGAAGATAATAATTTGAATAATAACAGCATCTGAATAAAAATAATGGGCCGATCCACTTAGAAAAAGCCTGGTATCTGCTTTGCATTTGTCCAGTCCTCGCGTCGGTACGACTGATACTTCCAGATTTTTGGTTTGCCTGTCAGTATGATTTGATCAACATAGAGCAGTGAGTTCTGCGGTTTGTACAAAAATCGGATGGTTGCAAACGTCTCAAGATAAACAAGAAGATTACACGAGGCTTTTAGCTTCAGGCAAAACTTAATTTTCATACACAATGGACAAAATTTGTTGGTCTACTGACAGTTTTTCTACTTACCTTTATATCTACGAACAATGGAAATACTCCTCAGTGCACGAAAAAGTTGCGCAAAATTTAACAAAAGGGATTAATATCAAAAAAACCTGATTTGTTTTTTTAAATTTAATGCATCAATCTGATATTTTGTTGCCACAGTATGACGACTTGAGATTTGTCAAGTACTTCTTATATTCTTTACATGATTAGAAACAACTAAAAATTTTAATTAAATTTTAAGACATAAGAAAACGCTATTTTGATCACATATACTCAGTTTGCGGTCGCCGTCGCGTAGTGGGTTAGTCCACCAAACCCCATGCAGAAGGTCATAGGTTCGATTCCTGAACGGGACACCTCGAATTTTTTCACGGCACCACCTCTTTCGAGTTGCTGGCGACACTCAAAAAGTCCTAACTGTCTATGAAAAGCTTCTCCTTCTACTCGTGAGAAAACAGTAGCGCGGAGGAGCTATACCCTGGTCCCTTGTGGGCTATACTGCCACTAAATTATTACACTGCGTTAAGAGTTCAGTGTTGAAATAAAATGTGGGAAATATGATTGTGTTTTATCAACACAATTTTTGCATTTTACTAAAACCTAAACAGTTCGCATTTTCACCAGCAAATTATTAAAAAAAATATATTTATAGCACCATCATTGATTTTAAGTGATAATGATTTTAACAGGCAGCGAGTATAGTTATTAAGCCTGTAATTATAAGGAATGTACAATTTCTATAATATAAAAATTGTTTTCTCCCGGGTATTTTTGCTGTTTATAAGAACCGCATTACATATTTTTGTATACTGTATAATCTTCACAATTTTTTTTAGAATATAATTAAGGAAATAAAAGAACAATAAAGAAGCATAAATTAAATAAATATGAAAAATATAATCAGCACAGCATCTTGACGTGGGAATTTCCCTGCAATCTGGTCATGAAATCCGTTCCCTCGGATTGACATCTAACTTATCAGCATTATCCGGTTGGGGCGACCTTGCCATTATTCCAAATGAGAGTAACCTTAATTTTTTCTCAATGCGTTTTTTAATAAATGCAGTAATAATAAAAAAAATTGTCTTACAAAGTAAATCAAGTTTTAACATTGCCTGCAATCACATTAGCGCATTCTGTCATGCAACCCCCAAACGCCTAGTTGATGGTGTCGACCTGTAGCTTAGACCATTTATTGCTTCGAACATATTAACCTTAAGAACTTGAGACGTTTAAGTATTTTTGACAAAATATAGGACCTTCAAGGTAGATAAAAAGACGCACGTTCAGTTATGCTACTGACTTTTTGTTTAAATCGAGTGGTCAATAATTGTTAAAATAACATGCTAAATGGCTCACCTTCCTTAACATACATTCATTCGACTTGAATTCCAACTCAAATAATGTATTTCTGTCGAACAACTTTTCACATAGCAAAACCATCAATTTTCAAAATATATTTCTCGATCTCCTCTGCACACTTAATTCAGACCTCGAATCAGCAGATTATGCAAATATGTCTTAGAACAACATCGTAAGTGGTAAACCGCACATTTCTGAAGACCTCATCAAATAAAACCTAGAACCACAGAAAAAAAAACGCAATTACGTTTCTTTGCACAACACAACACATCAAAACAATATGTCTGTAGCTACACATGTATATCAGATCTAGAGCCATTGCGCGAACATTGCGCGAACCCGTACAAAACAAATAATCCAGCTACCTGTTCCGTTTTTTCTTAAGGATCGATATAAAATTGAACACATTTTGTTTTGAACTGTAAACAAGGAAACTTTCCTGAATTGCCTTGTTTTTACCATAGATGCGGATTACAAAGTCATAAACAATGATTCCTTGGAATTATTTTTTATTTCCAGGAAATTAATAAGAGGGACAGTCAAAACCTTGTAAATTTATAAATTTTTTTCAGTATTTGCATGATAAAAATCCTTCACATCTGCGTACTTAAATTGTCATAAAAATTAATAATTTTGAGGATATTGAACTAAAGAAATAATTAAATTTAAACTTTTTTTGTTTTCTAGAGTTCAGGGTACATGTCTAAAGATGTATCCCTTATTAAACGTGGATGATTACATTTACAGTTTATAAGTGATTTGAATTTATGTAATTTGAACACTGAATATTTGGCAACGGGAAACCTCAGATTTCTTGAATATTTGCTGAAAATTCTCCTAAAGCCTTCTAAGGCTGAATTGGGTGACCTTGTCTCCTAACTCCTGGACTGACCTTTTACTTTGGAATTGTTTCTAAAAAGTTTTTTTAATGATAATTTTAATACTTACAATACAATAGTGTAAAAATACGTTGTAATAATAAAATAATTTTTTTTCGGACACCCCCCTGTAAGTACCTAGTTTTGAGCATAAAATAAGTTAGGAATGCGACGTTTGGTTTGGCACAGTAGTATTTCTTAATAATTAACAAAAAACAAACAACAATTTGAGCGTTATAAATTAAAGAAAATAATTAAATTTAGACAAAAATACTTAAAGCTGGCTTACAGGACTTTTTGTTTGAAAAATAATCTTACTTCGCAGTCTCCCTAAGATAAAATTGATTTCATATGTTTTTCAACTGCTTTCTTTGTTTTATATAACAGCATTTATTCATTCTTAGACGTATTAGAGATAGCAGCGTATTACCAGTCATGACGAGATTGATAAAAAAAACCTACAAATTAGCACGACAGCTAATCTCTCTGATCTATGTTTACATCTTGTATATCAGATGAATCCCTTGGATAGAAAATATCACTGAATTCCAAATTTTTCAAAATTTTCTTGGAGGAATCAAGAAAAATGTAATTAGTTTTAAGCAATGAATTTAAGAAAATATAAGAGGCCGAAGGCAAAAAGAAAAATATTCTAGATTAGAGCACTCGTGAGTCAGCAAGTTTGAGTTGAGATCAGTAGATTGTATTGGTAAGCTAGTTTTAAGTATTTTTGTCTAGTATGTAAGAAAAATTAATTAAATAAAAATGAACTGAAATGTAAATTTAAAATCCCTTTGATAGAAAGAATTTGCTTCTTTCTCTTTCAAAAGTTCAACAGAAGTGATTGAACCCTGTTGAAGGATGAGTATGAGAAGGACTCTTAACTGAAAAAAAAATTGATATTCAACGCAGCTAAATTCTCTCACTCAAATTCCTTTCAATTCAATTCACAATTCTTTTTTTTTATTTTCATTTAAAACTTGTTTTTAGTATTCATACTATTTTGCAAAAAAAACGATGTCAAAAGAAATTCATTTTTATTTTGCTTTTTTGCTGTTTTTATGATCCTAAGCAAGGAAGGACGAATTTTTGGGCATAAGCATTACTTTTTCGCTGTAGATGGGATTCCCAGTAAACAAGAGTGAGGGTGAAAAGGAAATGATACTCTTAGCAATAACTGTTTTAGCCCCTAATACAACAACCAATTTAAGCCTTAGCTTAAATGTTTTTATAGATATTATTGAAACAGAATATTTTCTTAGAGGACCTAAGCTCAACTCACAGTTTTGCTCTACTAAAAGTTTGCCAATGTTTTCTGTGCAACGTGAGATCAATAGATTTCCTTAAATAAGCAAAACTTATTAGTGTATAATGTGTAGACAGTTTTTCAAATGGTCATCCCGACTAGCCAAACGGAATATTGTTGTCTAAGAACTGTACAATGATATTGGCCGAGTGAAACGAAATCAATTGCCTGGACACGAATGGTAAGGTCATGGATAGTAACGCTTCGGATCTGAAAGTTTTCAAGACCAACCGTGAAAAACAACGCTTGTCATAACCAGCTATAAAGGCTGGGTGTACTAAACTGTAGGTGCCTATCCCAAGACTGCGATAGTTGGACAAGCATGCTGACTGATTTTAAGGTGAGTTTGTAATAATTAATACCGTCTCGGACAAACATGTCTGACGTTTGGAAATCATTTTTTATATGAACACTTCCTTGTAGTAAGGACGGTCTTCAGAGTAATACAAATTTTGGCTAGCTTATTCTGTGAAATTTTCCTGAACTCTTTCGAATCATACAGCGATCCCAAATGAAAAAAAATAAATATTCTAAGCACAATCTAATTCACGTGGATTTAAGTGCATCTTACTTATACATAGTACTTTTGATAATTTGTAAAACTTATGATTGTTATTCCTTAAACAAACAAAATTCAAATGGTTAATACTTAAAAAAGCATTCCAAAATGAAGCTATAAAGATTCGGATAATTATCTTACATCTTACTGAAAAGCTAGAACCAGAGACTTTAAGGAGTGGGCGGATCATTTTGATCTGAACTCAGCAGTTGATTGTTTGTCAAGTCTTTCTCATGTTTGACACTTATACTCACCCGACAGTAAATAAACGAAGTCACCTTAAATCAGCATTTTCGGATCAATTTGCACAAATTTAAAACAATTAACTTATAGTACAAATTGAATTGGACTTCTTGTCACTTGTATTTTTTTACAAAAAAGTTATAATCATAATTGGATGACAATGCTCGCTTTGCCAAGCTATTATACTCTCATTAGTAAAGGGGACCCACAGTTAATACCCGATTGCGAAGTGCGAAATTTGAGAAGATTTTAATAGACAAAAAAGTTCTCTTTGAGTGCTGTCAGCAACATGAAAGAGGTAATGCCAAGAAAAAAGACCAGACTATCAGTCTGTAGTAGACTAGCATGTATTTCATTGATAGATTTCAAAGAATTTAAAAATTATTGCATCAAGTATCATTATCAGATTATGTCTTTCATTGTTCACAAAGTCATCACCTGTACTTTGCTCCACATTCGCTGTCATTCCAGCACAAGTCTACAGACTACCACAATACTATAGACTTTAATACATTTATTGAACAAGGCAAAGAACTTTTGGAGAAGAATCTTCTTCAAATACACATGAAGGTGCCTGGACCATGGGAATCTATCGGCTTCATTTTTGCAATAATATATACTTCATACAGCTCATGATTACATCGAATGCGTCCTTCCTCACTAATTCTATTCCTTATTTGCTATTTTCCTCGAATGCAATGGGCTCCAATCAAGCACGAAACTCTGCCAACTACAACCGTTGATAGAAGCAGTTAAAAAGTTTCTTAATTTGCCTTGAACATTTATATTCGGGCAAGTGTCATTACATGTTATAAAGACATGGTTATTTAGTTCTATCTCTGATGATGATGAAGACAACTGCGTTAGTTGTATAAAAACACACGAAGCTGGTTCCTTATAACTCTGTTTTCTACAGTAAAATATTTAATCTGCCATAATCCACACATCCCCTGTGTGACGTATGTCTCTGCTTGTCTAAAAGAAAATTTGTCGAATGTATGCAACTCGGCACCTCAATTAAAATATCTTTAAATGTCACGACATGGCTGTGTCATCGTCTTTGTCAATCTTTAGACACTTCACCAAAATTGCCTTCAAACTGAAAGACGAACAACTCTTTCGATTACATCTTGCATTGTTCTGACTTCATCTCAAGGCAGCCTGAGAAAATCTATTCAATCCCTAAGTTGGCTCTTAATGGAAAAGTCTTCTTCCCCCCGATACGACTTCCATCCCATTTGAAAGAGGTGTCAATTTGTATTTGAAATTCAGCACGCCGCTATCCACCAGGCAAGGACAACTACACGACTTTAATTGATCGCGGCGGCTCCTATGCAGACAAGGTAAGCAGAATAACATATGCACACACCATCCATCAACGGATCGCCTCAAGATCCATGAGCTATGATTAAAAGAATTCTGCAGACATAATGAATGTGTTGGCTGCCGGTGTCATGATAAATGGCTGCGCAGCAGCATCTCCTCCCGCCTCACACTTGACGCGAGTCAACCGATTGCCATTATTAGCATTTTCCACACATATCTCGTAGACACTGGCCAGCATGACAGCATATCTTTCAAGATCTTAAATGAATTCATTGGCCAGTCAACCTGCAGAATTCCTCAAATTCCACCAACTAGGTTCGGCTGCAAGACGCCAGTGAGGCGTTAGATAATTTATTATTTGAAGTTGCACACTCCGCAGTGTGGAATGCAGTCGAGGATGTTGCGGGTTAAAGTTGAGGGCGCTTCTGAATGTTTACGACGTGGACAGTCATATCAATGAAGATGTACAGAGCCAACCATTGCGTAAGCCTTTCATCATCCTTCACTATTCTCTCAATTGTGTTCGGTCACATCAGACAAACCACAGACAGTCCAGGCAGACAAGAAATCACCGCAACACATAGCCGCAGCCAGTGGAATGCGCATTTCAGAAGCCGAAAGCAAAACCTTTAATCCGGTAACCAGCAAATTTTCCGCATTCTCACACGTTTCCATGGCAAACAGTCGGCAGATAAAGATATCCTTCATCTGCGGCAAATAATTTACACTCAAAACAATCCCTCTCATCAATACACATGTTCCACCCGAACAGATGCTGTGATCTCTTGCTCAGGTGAAAGCCGCAGTCGCCTGTGGCCGTGATCAAAGGAAAACACTGCACACATTGCCCACATCCGCTGCCACTTGAATTATGGAAATCTGCGACCGTCCATGTCCCATCCCAAGGCACACCAATGGAATTTGCACAAGTGCACGATGCGAACCTGCGCCTTCGCAGTCCCAAATGGCGTTAGAATTTACTCAAAGCCTTGTTGTTTCAACACACCAGCACAATCTGATTGGGTTTCCAAACACATGACCACTGCGGCTAGCCGTCACTACCGATCGGGAGAAATTCCGTGCGCATGTGCGCCCATCTGTGAAGGATTAACCGGCAGCGCTCACACGCTCCGCACGATATTCCCCGGACTGGGCGGTATTTTCCGCGCGTAATCCGCCACCCATGTTCGCTGTCGGCTATGTCGGGTTATGAAACTTTGAAACTGCTCTCCTCTAATCACAAATTGCTGTTTACCGAAACGAACACTCGGGCGACAAAGGAAGCGCTTCTTTCGGAATCACACTCAATTCCACGGAAATGGAGCTGCGATATGCGACGATGTATCGCACCGCCCCGAGAGATACCGCCGAGCGGTCTGTTTGAAGGCGTTACGGATGACATTCATTAGTACTTCCATTTACGCGGGTAAAACTACTTTTTACTGTCACCTGTTTGGCACTGATAAGCCATTTGCCGCCCCATTCCGCACATCCGTGTGCGCCGTGTGAGGCGCAGGCGGCATGTCGTCTTGTCGTCTTGTCGCCTTGGTGGTGCCGCGCTTTGATCGGTGACATTGTGTGTGAATAAATTGGATCTGCAATCATTTGTGTTTCGCTTTCATTTGAACGAGTTCGTTGTGGGAAAGGGGTGCGCCGAACCGCCCCTCCAACTGGCACATTATCTTTAAAGCTTGATCAGCCGTCATAAATGGGCGGCAAATTGAAGTTAACAGCAAATTTTCTGACCTGCTTCCCGCTACAACGACTCGTATTCAAGTGCTTTAACTTTTGTGCTGACTTTTAATGGCATCCGATGGATGCACCCTCGTATCGATGATCTTCAGGGAACTCGTCGTAATGTTCAGGGAACCCTCGTAAACTGAAGAGAAGTGATTTCCTCCGGGAAATATGTAAAAAAAGAAAATTGTGGAAAATATGAAAAAACACATAAAACATGAACCATTTACGAAAAAATTGTAACAACAGCCAAGGCCAAGGCAAAAATTCGTCCTGATTTTTTTAGGGCGCGCAGATCGGTTCGCGGAAATGCGTGGCTGGCGTGGCGAGAGAAGCTGCTACACTTAAGGAGTCCCGAGGATAATTGCCCTTCATAATGAATTAGGGGCAATTCGAGCATAAAAAAGAAAGACACGACCAACATATCTTCTGGGTATTTTTTTATGTTTTTTTTTTTGCCGCTAGCCGAAGGTAAAAAGTGCAAACAATGAGATTCCCGTAGCTGCTGTCATTCCAGATGCACGTCGCGATATTCAAATCTGACTGGAGATACCGATAGGTTCCAAGGAATTCACTGATTGCTCTGTTTTTTTCGCGAGACATCTTTGAATTTGCGAGAATTTCGAAAACATTTCACATTTCAGAACACACCCAAATGTTTCACGTACAGCTTCCTCAGATGCAGATTCAAAGTCTGTCCGTCACTCCGTCATAAATGGGCGAGTTTACGATTTGGTACCCCTAAATGAAAACACGAATTTTTTGAAATTGAGGGCGGTTGGAAAATATGGCTCGTACGTGGAATTGAGCACGGTAGCCGATTCTTTGATTTTGGGGGAGTTGTGTTTACTTCAAAGTAGTCGGGTGTAATATGACCTTTCGAGGGTGATTTTATGGCGCGCTCTATTGACGTGCATAATTTTGGTGCGCGTATTTTTTTTTGGAAATTCGCTAATAACTCTGGAGGTAGGTAAGATTTTCGATTGATTGTGCTTCGGTTTGTGTGAACAGTAAATGGACGTGTTTTGCAAGGGTTTTTGATTTTTGACCTCTTTATTGAGTTGTAGCCGGTCTTTTCCTAAGCCTCTTAAGGCGAGCGGTTGTAAAGTTCAGGTCTGAGGGTGGGCTTAGTTTTAGTGTTTACTTTTGCACTTATTTCGCATAATGCTACTTGAATGGCGAATGCTCACAGAACAATTAATGAACCACCCCCTTTCTGACATGTTATTGCCAGGCAATTTCACGATGCACAGTGGTGGAAAAACAAATAACACACTTTTCAGCCTTACATACAAATCGCAAGACTGATTTCAAAGGAGAGAGAACTCCATTCGACTCTTTTGATCAAACTTAGCCTAGTCAGGGGAGTAGATTTTTTTTGAAATCCTTTGACTTTGTGAAATGCTGCAAATCGACGTGTAAAACTGAACCACATTCTGTAGGAATATGTGCGAGTTTTGTGCTAAATTTTGTAGATTTACAGTTTAAGCGCGATGTAAACGATGTGCAGAGACAAGTAAGGGCTTAAAATGTATTGAACCATGTTTTAAAAAGTCTGCATTGTGAAATGGGTTTGTCTAAAATAAAGATTTTATAGTTGCTCTAGCCTACCCAGAATTTCGTTACGACGCCTTAACTTTCAGTGGAGTGGACGGTTCAAGATTTACGTAGGAACATCTACGTTCCATAGTTGAATTATTTTCAAGTTATAAAATCAAAGCAAAGCTAGATTTTCCGTAATTACTGCAGGTTTGCGTTGCATATAAGCCAAAATGAAAAACGCAGAGAATGTTTTGAGTTGTTTTCATCTACCATTTTGGGATCTCATCCATACTCCACACAAACCATTTCTATTAGGTCCTGAAAGGAAACAACAGTAATAATGATTGACTGGCAATATAGCCCACGCAAACCACAAGCGGCCAGGGCCTAGCTTCTGCACAAACTGCTCGCTTTGTGCGTCTCACGAGTAGAAGGGACTTACAGTTTTTTGCCGACTCCGAACGTCGAAATTTGAGAAACTTTTCATGGGCAATTAGTACTCTCTAAGTGTTGTCAGCAATTTGAAAAAGGTGGTGACGCGAAAAATGCGAGGTTCCGGCAATCGATTTTGGAAACTTGGCATGTGGATCAACGCAGTTACCCACTACGCCACTACGACCACCTCTAAGAATGTACTCTAAATTAAGATCATAGACTCACAGATCAAACAACCTCCTATTGACGCACAATTCTAGGTAATGAGTGCTACGCATAAAATTGCATGCTACTTCAGTTGTAAAATTAATTCGTGACCCCTCATATTTTTAACTTAATTTTTATAAACGAAACGCATTTTTGAAGCGTTTTTTCAAACACTTTCTAAGATTCATGCATTTCACAGAGCACGAGCGAAAGCTTCAGATTAAAGTCATTTCTATCCTACTCATAACCTTTTCACCTTCCAGTCTACTTTATACACCGATGTACCTCGAAAAACCTCGAAAAACCAAACGCAGTTTTGAAGAGGACAGTAAGTGAATTGAACCATCGGAATACACATTTCTGAAAAATTTAAAAACGTTTTCTTCTTCCTTAAGGTTTGTCGTTGAACCAACTCCTCCCAACACCATCAACGCAAACAGGACAAAAAAGATTAAAGGCTTCCTCATCCGCTTTTAATAACGCCCAAAATTTAGCGCCGTACAGGAAGACTGGGATGATCAAGCTGTTATGCAAGGTCAGTTCACTCCTAGAGAGGGTGCTCTATTACTCAATTGCTTCTTGAGCCCAAAGAAGCATCTATTGGCAAGACTGATTCTGCGCTTGATTTCGATTACTGAATTGGTCCCTATTTACCGCGGAGCCGAGGTAAACGCAGTCCTTGATTACCTTTAAGATTTTGCTGTGGTACACTCTGTCCGATACGCCGATGTTGTGTGTCTTTCCTTGATGACAGCATGTACTTCGTTTTGGCATCATCTATTGCCATTTTAGACACTTCCGCTTCAATGCCCGCAAATACCTCATTTACGGCTCGCTGTGTTCGTCCAATCACGTCAATGTCGTCAGCTTAGACTAGCAGTTGAACTGAATTTTAGAAGATCGTGCGTCTTACGTTGACTCGTGAGTTACGCACGATCTTTTCAAGAATAATGTTGAAAAAGTCAGAGGACAGCGTGTCGCCTAGTCTAATACTATTTTTTGATATTGAAAGTCTCGATGGTTTTTTACTGGCCTTGACGGAACTACCAGAGTTCACCATCGTCATCCTACACAATCGGATAAGTTTGGTAGGGATGCCAAGACTAGAATTGGCACTGCATCGCTCGTCTCTATGCACGCTGTCATATGCGGCCTTAAAATCGAGAAAAAGGTGGTGCTCGTCGATCTATACTTCTTCGGTCTTTTCCTGGATCTGCCTTAAAGTGCAAAGCTTGTCACATTTTGTTACATTTGCAGCTACGTAACGAAATTTCCTTGCACACAAATCCTTGTGATTCATCCTTGGTGCGTGTACGCAAGTTTAATGTGGGGGATTCGGATTATGACCTTTGCCAAGGGCAGAAATGTACGTACGTGCATCAACGCATTGGAGTAGAGTTGAAGAAAGTGACACAAATGATTGCAGCGTGTGTATATAGTATACGTAAATGTATGTATCTATCCTTCAATCTCGGTTACATATGTATGTTGCGTGGAAGCTTCAACATATTACGGGATACAAATTAAGAAGCTTGTAGCGTTCGTAGATTGGTTTAAATAAATGTTAAAACGAAACCATACACGCGCGAATGTAACTTCTATTTTCATAGTTACTTTTTTGACCAGTGAAGCGGGCATCGTCGGCATAATAAGACCCGACTAGTTGAGCTCTTGGTAACTGGTGCTATTCGGTTTAATGAGACAACTAAAGATGAATAATAACCGGAACTGTTACTAGATGCCTTCAAAGGAACAATTCTCAGCCACAAGTTAATATGGTCCCGTCTGCAAGGAAGGTTGAATAGGGGACAAAACACAACCGCGAAGACCGTACCAAGATGTGGATGTAGATACATATTTAATCAAGAGACAGAAAATCGTCCACTATACTGGCTCCTCGGATTCAAGACAGCTCGGTCTTGATGACTGAAAGCAGCGTGAAATAATTTGTAACACGAAATCTTTTATTCTTAATGTAGACAGTCTGGAGACCCCATAGGATTTTTGCATACCCTTACAACTCAAATGCAATCACTTGTGGACAGTCAAGCACTTAACTTACTAATAAAGTTAACATAACGCCACCTATCCCATGACTTTGAAGACCACAGCCCCTTCAGAGTCAAACAATCTCGTCCTGGATTGAATTTTTATTCCACCTTGCTCCATCAGACAGTGAGCCATCAGCCATCAACGACGGTGGCCATCATGCATTCCTCATGTTCTCAGTAAGAGCCATAAGATAAAAATAAGACTTTATCACAGATAATCAATTTTTCATTTGCCAAAAGACAAGAAGCCAAATGATGATGCACCTCTTCCCAGAAGACGCACACGCTCCCAGCGATCGAAGAAAACGAAGAGAGAACCTATCAAATATCAGATAACTCCTCACCGATCGGGAGTCGAATCGATAAGTAAGCAAATGTGCGGCTATCGCTATCGATTAATTTCAGACGAACTGAGCGGAGCCCCCGAACTAGAAGCGACCACTCTCGATCTCCGGTGTCCGGTGGTTCTTTCAGTGATGGCGAAGTGTGAAAAAATGCCCGACAGACATGACGGCGCACCCATAAACCCGATGATTTAATACCTTAAACACATGCATCCCACTGTGGACGCTGAAGAGGCAAACGATACAGAAGACGTAGCACTGAAAACACACAGCACAGGACGCACAGGACACATATGTGCAAACAATGAAAATGCACCCGATCTGGGAACGCGCAGACCTAGTGTCCCTCAGCGCCACTTAAGCAAGTGCGATACTTCAAGTGTCACACTCGTAGATTCTTGGGTGGACGCCTACGAAACGATTAAGGGTGACACACTGAAATTGGACACCCGAACAAGAAGTGGTCACACATTCACCCAGCGCTTGGAACTGCTTGACTGATCCATAAATTACGTAATAGGAGTGGTTTGGGTATTTTGTAAAAATACCCGACCTCGTAATCCCATAAATCTGAGCGTGCACCGTGCACACCAAGGCGTTCCGGCTAAGCCCTTGAAATTTGTTTACACTACACACAACAGCGCAGCTAGTGTGTCCAGGTCCGGGCGTAATGTGAGAGACAAATTGGCGCACTCGAATAAATTTACGTAATGGCAACAAGTGTTGACGGTCAGTGCGGTGCTGGTGCTGGTGCTGGACGGTGTGTCGTGGAACCGTGCAACACAAACCAACGAAAACATGTATCTTCTGGGAAGAAACCGAAGAAGGATCGTCTATCTGGCATAGCCTCACCACCATAACGCCACGCAAACCCGCTGACAGATATACGATGTCAGGAATGAAAACAAGGAGGTGGGGACTTCAAATGATCTTCAAATTTGCTCCCAAATCACTTACTTGTGAGCGGAGGAGAAGTGATTCCCATCGATTCGTCCGTCGTGTCCTTGACGCAGTTGGCACACATAACTCTTCCCAAGGGTCTCAAGGTCGCCGCGCAGTTAAACTTTCCGTTTTCACGTCGAAATGAAAATTTGCAGCAATTACTGCCAGAGGTGGTGACTCGACATCGTTTGTTTTATTGCGACCATATAAAAGGGGTGTTCTGCTTACGGATCTCAATTAAAGGGTGTAAGCGACGGATTTCATAATTTCGCACATAAACAGAGCGACCTCAGGTACTCGCAGTCGTTTATGAGGAAATTTGCATTGCGAATCTGGTCAGGTAGTCGTGGACCATTTGCAATTACCCATGTCAACGTTACACCCCTTTACAACAGTAGGCCGATCCCCCTGACAACCGTCATTGAAATCCTTTTCGCATTCCTCGGAATACCGGCTTCCTCGGAAACCGAGTGACACAGAGCCGTTTATGGGCCTTGCAATTCGTTCAAGTCCACTGGTTGCGCTTGAAAGGAGATGTTTGCATTTATGGCGAATCCTTGGCATTTCGCAATTAGACACACACACCCTCCCAACTGGCCCTGACGGCCCTGCTCACCGTCGAGAGACGTCCCGAGACGAGCTCACCGATGTTTGGGAAAAGGGTTAACCATTTTGACAACTCATTAGATTAATCCTTTCATCTGGTGGACGGATTCCATTGACGGGCACTCATTTGCGGTGATGGCGTCTTGATTTGTTTTCCAAACAGAGATGTTCTCTCTCTAGGGCCGGCTATACCTGGGCATCGCATCTAGTCCGTGGCAACCCTTTCACGCTTCGTTGCCGGGGAATTGGTAAGGCGGACGCCTTCTATTGGTTTGTGGTCACACTGTTGTGAACCCCAAAGAACGGGCACGTCACAGACGGTGTTTACTGATGGCTGACGGCGGCGGTTAGAATTGAGGGAAATTGCCATTTTTATGAATTAATATCACCCCCGTGATAAAGCGATAGACCGAGCACTCCTAATCGAATGGCATTCGGCAACGCCCACTGATAGTGCTCTCACCTATAAACCGACCAACGTCACGTCAGACACGGGAATCAAAACAGAGCACACACAAATGGCAAGTTGCCCATGGGGGCGGGGGAGATCGTGCCGCCATGGTGTGGTACGAGTAATTACCAGCGTTTTGGGGCGAAATTATCGCTAAACTTGTTCGCAGCTATCGGATTCCTGGAGTCTAATTGCTTAATTGGTGAAGCCATATTTTCAATACGGGATCGATGGAAGTTCACAGCGGCCGCGCCGTCGTAAGGAAGTTGTTTTTCTTCTTTTCCTCCGCCTTGTTTGAGTTTGCTGGCTAATTATAGACTTTATTTGGCCACCATTAGCCACCAATCACTCAACTGAGCCGTGTTCTGGGGGAGGTAACATGTAATTTGTTTTAAGTTGTTCGCGGTCGGTTTGTTAATATTTTTATTTGAAAGAGCGCGCAATAAATGTTCGCTGCGATAAGATGTGTATTCGTGTCCAATCCGTTTTATATGGCTTGTTGTTGTATGTCGATGTTAACATAAAATACAAAATGCCGAACGTGCAATTTGCGAAAATGCGACTGAAAAGGGGGGCGACGCTGTTTGATTGATTTGTTAGAGTCATGATGACGTGTGTTAGGGTGTGAACAAATAAACATGAATATCCTGTTCCTGTTTTGTATCAATGGAAAGGGTGTTTTCTAAATATTTTTATTGTTCCTGTTAAGGAACAGCCTATTGTCGTTTCATGAAAATTGAATCCTGGCTTCAACCAATTTATGCAATCGATCCAGAACTCTCCCCTATCTCAGGTATCAAGATTCAAATGAACTTCTCCGGATGTGGATGTGGATGTGCACTTGAAAGATGAGCCGTTGTGGGTGAGTACATCGTGTAAGAGAATTGGGTTAAAATCTTGAATTGGCTTACATTTTTTGTTTCTCTTTCTCCACCACTCTCTTGCTTAAATTGCTTAGGAAAGCAATTCTCAAGCTCGCCTTTGGAGCTAGACATAAACTGTAAGTCACTTCCTTCCTGGTCTGTAGTCCATGAGTGTCTTGAGAGGCAGCCTTTCATACCCATTTTTTTACTTCAATTCGTTCAAACTTCTAGAGGCTTTTCAGAGATTTAGTATCTTCTGTCTTACAATCTGTCGTTACGTATGTACATACGTTTTTCAAAGGATTATGTAAAATAACTTTTGTACATACAAAAATGTAAGTTTGCGTCAGTCGCAGCACCCTCTCGCACCCTCTGTTCGTGTCCGAGTCTCGATGAATCACACTGCTTTCTAATTTTTGTTCAGTATCATTTGGCAAGTCAGTATGGTAAGACTCGCCTTCAAGTTATTCAGTTGTATTACAAAAATCGCCTTCGTTGAGAAGCAATTTCGTCCTGATCGAGAAACTTACGGTGCGCAACTGAAACCACTAATACCATTCGCAAATTTGAGTCCCAGTTTACATTGAGTGATTGATACTCGACCGGTTAGACCACATCCAGCACGCAGTGAAGAGAATGTGCCAGCAATAGATGAAACTGTGTGCGAAAGCCGCGACGAATCGAATCGTCGTCAACATCTTGGCTTGGCGCATTCGACTACTTAACGTATTTTACGTGAGAATCTCGGTCTAAAAGTGTACAAAATCCAGCTGGTATGGTTGCATCATATTTTAGTCATGTAAAGGGTAATTTTTTAAAAGCTATAGGAACGTTTTTCAAAAAAAAAAAAAAAACACATAAAATTGAGGAAATTCATGACATATTGTCTTCCAATGCGTCAATTGAAATGGGTCTGAAATGAGTTTTAACATAGCCCCACAAAAAATAGTCTAAAGGCGTTACATCGTACGATCTAGGCGGCCAATTAAAATGAAATAAAATTTTCACCGAACCCGCCTTTCAATAAGTCCATTGTTGCCCGTGCTGTATGGCTTGTGGCATCGTCTTGTTGAAACCACATGTCATGCAAGTCCAGTTCTTGCATTTTGGGCAAAAAAAAAGTTGGATATCATCTCACGGTAGCGCTCACCATTCACAGTTACGTTACGATTCGCATCAACTTTGAAGAAGTACGGTCCAATGATGGCACCAGCCCAGCTCTTGCAATGCTTCTGGCTAATATTCACTCCAAAATCGACAATTCTGATTACCTACGTACCCATTGAGCCAAAAATGAGCTTCGTCGCTGAACACAATTTTTCGGTCAACTTTCCAAGAGGCCATTCACCAACAATTTTACGTTGCTGTAGGTCGTTCGGCTTCAATTCTAAATCCTTCCGCAAAATTTTCCACTTTGTTGAGTAACAGAGGTCCAATTGCTGCGAACGGCGACGAATCGATAATTGATGGTCATCATTAACAGTGGCCGATACAGCTGCGATATTTTCTTCAGTTCGCACTCTACGTAAGCGTGTAGTTACGATAGCCCGAATAGCCGCTTCTGTGGGTCGATGTGGAACTGACCATAAAATGGAAGAAGCGTGCGATGAACTTTCTTAACAGAGCACGCATTTTGAAAATAAAATTCAATAATTTGCAAGCGTTGTTCGTTTGTAAGACGATTCATGGTTAAATTATAGATCAAACTGAAGATGTTTCACAGTGAAACAAAACACGACACGTGCGTCAGCTGTTTAAGCCAGTGTTGCCAAAAAGATAATAGCTAAAAAAGCACCCTTTGTAATATGAGTGGATAAAGTTTAAATTTGGTGCCGTGAAATTCTGTTCAGGGATGAAGCTCATTTGTGTCTCAATGGATGAGTTAATGAGCAACATTCCCCTATTTAAGTTGATGCACAGCCCGAAGAGTGCCATATTGGTTTACTTACTGGTCTACTGGAATCATTGGCGAATCGTCATGTTACCCTCAATGCTAACCACTATCGCACCATGCTTATGGACTACGTGTTTTCTTAAATTCAATCGCATGTGGAGGCAAGCTTTGGTTTTAACAAGATGGCGCTAAGAGTTACACAGGACGTACAACAATGGACTTGTTGAGAAATCATTTTTGTGAGCACTTAATTTCACGTTTTGCTGCAGCGAATTGGCCATTTGACTGTATGATAACAGGGGGCTATTTTATATTCATGTCACAAGTAAGATCTTCAGGAATAAGCCAGCTCCGATTGATATGTGTTCAAAGAAAACATACGAGGTCTGTTCAAAAAATAAGGTGCATTTTATTTTTTCTCCACAAATATTTATTTATTCAGCAATTTCTATTTCGTCCCCCACAAAGTAGTCCCCCCAGATATAGTACACTTGTGACACCGTTTTTTTCCAATCCTCGAAGTAGCTCTGATATGTACTTTCTCTCAGTGTTTGGTTTTTCGTCTCAAGACACCATCCTTTTATGGGTCTCTTCAATTTTGGGAACAGGGTGAATACAGCGGCTGAGGCATGATTACGGTGTTGTTCTGGCAAAAAAAAAAAATACAAACAAGCAAAGCAAATTCAGCAATTTTGGAACGAACTCCGCTGTCACACGCTTCATGACATGAGCTAACAGATATCTTCAGCAACTTCTCCAATAGTGATTCGACGATTGTCCATACAATTTTCTTCACTTTCTCAACATTTTCATCGGTTGCTGATGTTCTAGGGCGTCCGAAGGGTGTCGTCATTCAAATCTTCTCGACATTCTTTAAACACCTCGTACCACTTGTAAACATTTTTTAACTAAGGGTACACCATACCATATCAAGAGTTTTTGCATTTAATTCCATTTGTCACACAAAATTCAATACAAATTTCTTGATTCATTTCTTCGACAGCGAGCAATCGCCGAACTCCCAAAACATGTCTTAGTTTTATTGGTCTCAGAAAAAAAAAATATGCTGTATAACTAAAACTGTAAGCATAGACGAGTGTACCAACATAACAAAATAAAAGCGACAATCGAGAATCCGTAAGCCGCGACATTTTCAAATGCACCTTATTTTGAGAACAGACCTCGAACATTTAATCAGTATTTGTTGAAGTCAGATCTTCCCTATTTTGTTCAAAACTATTCTAGTTTAAAGCGTTATGAGAGGAAGAGGTAAGGATAGAGAGAGAGAGTTGGGAATGTGAACCCATCATAGTTTATCAAAGCAACAAGTTCATCCAAGCTTCAAAAATGTTGACAAAACTCATAAACTTCGTCGATAGTGTTTCAATCTGCGTTATTAAGATTGCTTCTGAATATCACATATTTTCTCTCAAAACAATCTTTACAGTCCAGAATACTGCCACTTTAACGTTAAGAAATTAAGTAAGAATTAGAAATTTAGATGAAAGTGTTTCTGTTAGTTGTCCCAGAAGATTTACTACTCTTGTCCATGATCTTTCCTCTTCTAAATCAGTTCAAAACAAGAAAACACATTCGTTTGTTCTGTTTTTACTGTTTCAAAAAAAAAGCAAATTCTGAATTGCTACACAGGAAAACCGTCTTTAACAGACTCGAAAATCAAAGCCACTCCATACGGGTGGTAACTTTATCGCCTTCATCAATAAAACGAAAAGCAGCTGTCAGAGAAGCCAATATCGTTTGTTGCTTCGCCCTCAGATGAGGGCATGAAAGCTGACACCAATCTGCCAGGAATTCAAACTGGTTTACTAGCCGAATCCCAAGTTTCACAAACATTCAGCTGAACTTGACTCCTCGGTCAGCCAACATCAGGCATCACCTGCATCGTTGATCACCCGCAAACTGCCTTCAGACCATTAAACTATGCCACACCCACAACTCTTGTTCCATCCGCACCCCTGTAGGCAGCATACAGTCGTCGCCTTCGTCAGCCCGTGTTGGTAGTTAATTTTTTACCAATTACAGTAGGAATGCATGTCCTGACGTGGCGGCTAAACAAACAATACGTAGAAATTAACCTCGACATGTTTCGGTTGAGACGTTTAAACGAAAATTAATTGACTTGCCGAAGTATCTCTCCGCTCAATCACCCGGAGCAGCCTCTTCAAGACGATTTATCAATCAGTAACATCGATCTCAATAGAATTCGATCGCACACAGACACCTTTTATTCCAGACACGTACCGGTATTGTCCGCGGCTGAGCCCAGAGCACCACCTTGTCAACATGGCAGGGTCGACGCGCACAAAGCGGCCCGACCCACACAGACTCCGCCGCAGACGTGTATCGATTTTTCTGCCCCGTGTGTACACTTATAATTCACCAGTTAATGACACAAAGTCCGTCATTTATCACTCAACCGAGAGGTGATGGACTCACAAAAGCCGCCATCAATTATCCGCTCCGATGATATGCCGCGCGATGCTGTGTGAACCGAAATCTGGGCTCTCTGTGCGCCCATTGTGTGCGCGTTCAATGAGAAATTATTAAAAATTAGCGGATACACGATCTGGCCCGAACGTGCGTGGAATGGGGAAAAGTACTTAGTTTGGATTGCTGCTTATCGGGTGCAAATGCAGGGCCCTTGGGAGCTCCGACCTAATCGCAGCGCGGCTGAAGTAGTCCGACCCAGAGTCCCATGAGAAACTCCGAGCCGCAGACGCCCACCACATCGCGGCAGTCACTGTAACTGCCCCTTTTAATTAACGCAGATGGGACAGATACTTAGGAGCGGAGTGATGAGGGAGACCACTCCACACTCGCTGCGACACTCCGTCCGCTCCGATAACAGAATCAATTAGGAGCCAGAGCTCTTAGCGCACACCACTCGACTCGAGGGGGAAGCAACAGCCTGCACTCTCCCACAGTACCGAGAACCGTTCGGGCTGCGTCCTTGAGAGCCTCACTAGCTGCTGACAATGAGCTGGAATAGAACGTGCGCGACGTGCGTTTTTGTGCCTCGACTCTCGACATTAGCCCATAAAGCGATTTCATGATGAGGCATGATGATTCCGTTCAAAGGAACTCGCGCAATAAATCGTTCCGACCCAGGCCCCGTCCTTTGTGTCCTGCCCCGAGCGGAAAGGTCGCGTGCAATCGTCTGTTTTAAATATAAAGAGACTCGTATAAAAAAGGAGCAGAAGATGGGTAGCTGTGCAAAGATGGTCGTAAACGCTGAAAGGTGCTGTTAGAGTCAAAAATCAGTACAAAAAGCAAGTCAGGGCCATTGGAGAGGCGGTTTCTGCGTATTGGACGCGGCAGGCACAATTATCGCGAGTGTGCCTGCAATGGGAAGCGCTGAGAACACAAACAAAAAAAAAAATGTCGTGTGTTACTGCAGTAGCTGTCGTAAAAGTCTGAAATTTGTGGAAGAGTTCTTTGGCGGCAGTCGGAGGTGTTTTCGAGAGTGAAGCGTGGGCAGCTGAGTATCAAGGACGTGTTGGAATCGACCTTTTACACAGAAATTTGAATGAGTTAGTCGCGTGTTGGCTCATTCATATGGATTTCCCATTAGCATCTCGGATGCAGAGGAGATGTTCATTCTGGTGGTGGTGCCGTGAAAAAATGCGGCCTGTTGGGATCTGGGATTTTGGTGTGTGAGTCGATGCACATAGGCACTACGCCACCCCGTCCACGACTGAAATAATTGTACTGAAAAAATACTTTTTAAACTTATCTCTACCCTCTGAGTTAACTTTGTGTCCAATGATTAACGGCAACTGTGTAATGTTGTACTTGGAAATTGATTGGTACATACAATGGCGATTGCAGCCCTTCAATTTATTTATGACCATATAAGACATGTCGAAAATTTAAATAAACGTTTTTGTCTCTGTTTTAAGCATCACTAAGGACTGATGAGTACGCATGTCGAATGGACTAACACGTTCACTCGCATATACAAAAAACGCTGGTTAGCAACGTTCGAGAAAATCCTATTAACTCCTTTAAACGTGGTTTGCAAGATCCTGTCCTGGATACGAGGGTGCCCTGTGCAATTCAATTACGATTTCTATCACCCCGCTTTTTACTGAGCAACAGAAAAACGATTAGCTGGGGACAATGTTCTTTCCATAAGAGGAATGGTTTACAGGGTTTTTTGGTAAACAAAAATTGGCGCCCGGAAAAAAGTGATGGAAAATTCATTTGTCAGACTTTTTTCCATCTTAACGTAAGTCCAATTTTCTTCGGAAACTCCACGATTTCGTCGAGAGTTTGCTGTCAATTTTCCGGACTTTTTCTCGAACCGCAGATGAACGACCAAATAGTGGTTTGTCGTCTTTTGACATCTCACAATTTTTTGATCGGACTGATCACCCGAATGATAGCGTTTTTCCATTCTCCTCCTTCTTGTGGTGCTACAGTCAGCGCTGGACCTGGGCGTCAAGCAACATGCTTCTCCAGCCAGCACGATCTTTCGCTAGCTGCCTTCAGCTGCCTACTCCAAGTTGGTTGAGTTCCTTCTCCACTTGTGTGCTCAGCCTTAGCCTAGACCGCCCTCTGTTGCGTTGTCCCAATGGCTCGAATTCGAAGACTTTTCGGGCCGCAGCAGTGGTGTCCATACATGGCCTAGCTATCTTAAGCATTGTATTGACGTAATGTTTGTTCTTGCTAATAAAATTATAAGACATGAAAATGAAATTGACAGGATGTTTATTTTATTGCATTTTAAAAAAGAAAACTAACATTTGACCTATCCAATATTTCCAGGGAATTCTGTTCGTCTAACAGATAGATTTGCACAGTCCTTGCCTCAATTTCACGAACAATTGAAGTTGGACTTCCTCAGATGTAGTTTTTCAGCGATTTTATTCCGTAAATTTAGACAGATGAAGAAATTTCGTTTTCTTGACGCGGTTAAGTCCTTGAACACCACGAAAAGTTTCATGCAGACATCAATATTGTGAGTGAATGTGATTTGATGGGGACAAATGCAATGCTGACGCTGATACTAGCAACGTTTAAAGCAAAAAAAATTGTCGAAAAAATAATCAAGTAAATTATTCAAGCTTTCAAAATTGCTGATTCTGGATTTTAGTCAGTAGCTCTGCGGCGAGTTGCCACACATGACAAACTACGTCAGGGGCGTTAAAATATATTCGCCCCATTACACATTTTGCAGCACTTTTGTTGTCACCGAACATGGTACTGCGTTAATGCTTCCTTACTTATGTTGCAGGCATCCCATGCAGGGTCAGAACCTGAATTTGAACTGCCTTCCATTCTTGATGGTCTAGGGCATGATTCTTCCATTCATTCACATCAAATTCATTTGGCCTGTTTAACAGAGGAAGAGCCTCTTAGTGATCCAATTTTAACAGGCGGATATTTGTTCTTCTGACTACAGCCACATCGTTGCAGAGCTCGCTGCAGTGTCATTTTCTCTATTCGCTCTCCTCACAGATGGGAACGTATATCCGCCGAAAAATGTCCCTTTGAAGGATAATCAGAATCCAATTTACCTTTTCGCACATTTCTCTCTTTATCTCTCACCTTGACAGGGTTGGATGAGCATCTTGCAGAGCTTGGTTTTGCCCTTTACGTAAGAAGAATTGACCCTAGTTGCTTCTGAAGATCGAAATATCATATTTTGTCTAGGGTAACTATACGACAGATCTCCGCCAGTATGTCGTTCGTGAAGTTCACGTTCGTCCCAAGACGATTCCTTTCACTCAATAGCCACAACACACAACAAACTCAATTTTAACGTAAAGCTAAAATCGGTATCAAAACTTATGCATGACAAAACAAAAATGTCACCTGACCCCCAATCCTCTTAAGCAACTACTTGTTATTCAGCCTCAGATAGAGAACCACCCGGTCCCTGGCTTGAGGATCACATCACGGATATCTCTCGGTAATTGCTTTAGCAACTTGTCCTGAGCTCCAGCAGAAGAACCCTTTGACAGCGGTAACCTCGTTATCCTCCTGTCAAAGAGGGTGCTCGTCTTTGTCCCAGTGCCCGCCTCCGCTGGTGGCGGTACGTCGGTCGTTCAGGAGTTGCAATACATACCATCCACCGAACGGCGCTTCAAAGAGTAAATGAAACGTTGATGGGATTTTTGTCTCTTCCACCCCTCGGCTAAAGGTGATTGTGGGTGCGGGGTGGGGGTGGTGGTACGCCCTGTTCCTCTTTGCATTTGCATATTAATGCCGAGTTGACTTTTATTTCCTCGCTCTCTCTCTTTGAAGTTATCCAAATCAAATTTTCTGATATTTTCTTGCTTGTTTACAGCGTCTTTTTTGCGTTTGCCGGCCCATCCAGGCTCGTGGCTCAGTGCTGAAGATTTTCAATTGAAGATTAACAGATTGAAACGTAATTGACTTACAACGAACGTGAAGCCAATTCGCCATGTCACATCAATTTCACGGACCGCCACCCTGACGACAGTTTCCCATCAGTTTCGCCGTAATTGTCGTTCGTTTTCCACATCGTTATGGGCTAACGCGGGACCGGGTAACCTTAGAGAATCGCCCAGGGGGACATAACCTCGAAACCGAACAAACCGAGCATGCTGGCCGATGATGATTATCTGCGTTTGCATGCCTGCCAAACCTGTGACGGATTCGCGTACGACGACGATGAGGGCGAGGACGAGTACGAGGACGAGGACAACGACGATGAGTATTTTGGCGAGATCCCCCAAGAAGTGCGATCATTTGTGACCTTTATCCGTCGTGCAGCTCCCACTGAGTGCGTTAATGTCCTCGTTCGCAGGACAATTCCCTACCTGCCGCGTGTTCCGAAAAACCATAATGCCAGCGATGCAGGAAGACGTCGTGCCTCGGCCGCTTATTTGGAAGGGCGACGCATTCAATCGATCGGGAAGAAAGAGACGACACGGAGGTCCTTGACTGTGTAACAGCGGTGCGAGGTACCACTCTGTGCCATTAATGACAAAAATTTAAAAATACAGAAGGTACAATAATTGAAGGACCATAATGCTATAAAATCATTCCTTTTGATGTTTTGTCCTCAGTGATGGTGCGAGGAGGATTTTTCCACAGAGACTCGCTCGAATGTCCTTTTTTACGATTCCAAGACTGCTGTTTTTATGGCCCGACTCGCTCGAGCCTCCGACTCCGGCTTCGACGTATCGCCGGCCTCGCTTCGCTCGACTCTGTTTCGGTATTTAATAAATTTTATGATAATTAGGGGCCATAACTTCTAGGGACAACACACAATGACATCGATTCTGTCTTTGATTCCGGTGCAAGTCTACGTCAAAGTCGTTTTATGATTTTCCACGGTCGCGTGTAAGTAACGGCAGCGCTAGGAGCGAGACCATCAGCTTCGGCAGCAGCAGGAGCAGCGTCGCTCGTTTTCGGGAAAGGCGTGCGCACACCATCCTGTCCCAGCTCGGGATGTTTGCTTTTCAAATGAGACCACCGCGCATTCCCGGGAAACATTGGCAATAATTACAATTTGTTTATTTTCCTTTCGCTTCCTCTCGCTCGGCTCAAGGCCACCAAGGTCTGCTGCGACTGCTGGAGGCCTACACCCAGTCCGATTGCCTTCTCACATGACAGCATGACAAATTGCACAGCCTTGCAATCGGCTGCAATCGGCTGCAGTCGCCACGGAAGAGGGATATGATTGCTAATCAGCTTCTCGAGTGGACGCGAAGGCTCTTAGCACTTGCAGCGCTGCGGATAGAAGTGGCCACTTGCTACTTCATGCCTTATCTGCTTGTGACTTCTGTAGTTTACAAACCACTCGAGCGACGGCGACTCGTAGCCACCTTCTTGTGTTTAATTAAACTCTCAAGTGCACTGGCTCGCACAGCTTAGGTTTCAATAGCGCAGCGAACTTCCCCCATCCCGTGTGACGCACAACCGAGTGTCGTAATAGGTTCCCTATTACTAATCCGTCGAACAGATGCCGTGACTGCGAGGCGACAGAAATCAATTTGTCCGCCGACTGAGCAGACCACTCGTATTTGAACAGAGCCGATTGTGTCTGCCCTTAACTGCTGCCCCCAGGAAGTCGCCACTGCCCTCCTCCGCCAACATGCCGCCATTGTCCTTCCGCCAGGACAAACGGCCAAGCAAACAGACGGGTCCACAAACAGCTGTAGGATAGTTAACTCAGATTAAAGGCAAACATCGTAACGTCGTTTATTATGCAATAATTCGGAACGTTGCTGCGATCACGAAATTCGCATTCGGTGTCCATTGTGTGTCCACTCCGGCGCTCAGCACCCCCGCCGGCCGGATCGGCCTGGACGTGTGGTACTTCAGAATCAATAACATTCTGGTTTATGGGAGCACGACCTTAATTGAAAGACACCCGTCGCCGTCGACACATCTAATGGTTGCGTGTCGGGTCGGGGGTGTCGATGTGTCAAATCTGTTTTTCCTTTTAATTAAGAAGTCGCACACAGTTGTGTGCGCCCGGTGAATGGACAAGGAATTACGTCACACCCTCGCGCTACTAACGTGTTGTTTGCTCTATTTAACAATGAATTGGGTGTCGAGGAGTGTTTGGATTTGGCTGATGGAATTGTACTTCACTATCTCGAGTTGCATAAGGCTGAGATTTGGAGTGAACTGCGCGTTGCATGGACTAGTGGTTGAGGGGTTGCCTTAGACACACAGAGGTACTGTGTGATGGCGGTTCAATTGGCTTGGCTATGAGGCCAAGGCTACTCTTGTATTTATAAAATGTGCTTAACGCTAGGAAGGTAATGCTTGGGGAATGCATCTCAATGAGTAACAGCAAGTACTGGAGAGCTATTATAGAAGACAGGGATGTGATGAATAGTGGGAGCCATGTCCAATATCCGGGCATGCTAAGGCGCTGATTGATTTGAGTCGTAAGAAGGCGAAGATGTTGTATCAGACTTTGGCATACAAGAAACACAAATTTTGCCTAACTTACGAGGCGATTCGGAATTTCGTTTAGGCTTTCAAGAAAGGGGGAGCCCAGCGTTTTGTCTCTATCTCTAGCAAACGCAGGACAGAGGAAGGAGAGATGTTCTAGAGTTTCACTATTCGATGTTGACCGAGATTGAAGACATGATAACGCTTATACGTGTGATGCTTTGTACCCTGGGTGGGGACAGGTTATATTTGGGTTGAATCGAGTTACGTTTAAGCCAGAAAATGTTCTTTTAGCGTCTAGTCCTTCTCCACACACATATGTATGTGTGATAGTTATTGGTATGGAATGACTGTTGAGGTTAAATGTAAAATGCTCCCCAGTCATCGCCTGAATGGAAAATTCCCATGGAAAGGCGTATGACTCGGCTAGAGGTGCAGGTTGGCAAAATTCTGGCACTCCTGCAGAGTCAAGCACGTCTCCAGTCATAATGGGTACGCCAATGGAGGTAATTTACAAGATCCTTGCAGTGAATGTGAACTCACTGGTAGGGAGCGACGGCAGTGCCTCTTTAAATTGTTGGACGACCAGAGCCCAGACTTTCTGCTGGTTAGCGAAACTCAGCTTACACAGAGAAACAAAACGGTGCACAGTAAATATAATGTTATTAGAAGAGATCGGCCCAATTCTCAAAGTGGAGGCGCCGTCGCGATCTTCGTAAAAAACAATATAAGACGTAAAGTAGGGTACAGAAGCGAAGCACGTTGGTTTCATTGGTTAGAGGCCTGAATTGCGTGCAACTCTCTACGTAGCAGGAGGAAATTGTACGTGATGTCGGTCTATGCCTCTGGATCCCCTCACGCCAGATCAAATATCTCAGAGCTCGATAAACTCTTTCGTTGACTTATGCTTGATTCAGAAGAAAACTATTACACCTTGGCCGGGGATTTAAATGCACGACATGGACACTTTCCAATCCTCGAGGGGACCAGCTTTATAGTTGGTTCTGTCTGCACAATGTCGAGTATAGGCTCGATTTGAAAGCAATCGAAATCAACCGTCTTTCCCAGGAAGTGGTTCGTTTCTGGATATCATGCTAGTTGACGCAAGTCTGCATCTGACCGACAATATTGGACATACTGTCAATTGCTTGAACACCTTTGTGTACCTCAGCGACCATTGCGGACTTACTGCCGAAATCAAAATTCCCAATGACATTGCGGAATTTAGAGAGTTTGTCCAAACGTATCCGTAGAGCGCGAAGGCCACGCTTATCCAGACAATTATAAAGAACAATCTCCTCAAACGTTCTTCACATACCATCCAACAGAAACTTGTCTAATGATACAATTGGACGACTTAATTAAGCAAACAATGGACTGCACACTACCATGGCATCGACAAACGGATATTGACAACTGCTACCGCAATGTGACAATTGACGGCCTACACCGACGCAAAAGTAGACTCCCATCAAGGTTGAAAACCTTATATAGGCGTTTCACAGACCGACAAAATGAGGAGATTAGGACACTGAGGGCGCTCATTACAAAACATTTAGACCTTAATTGCTCAGAATTACTGCTGACTACCGCTTCCACCGTTCATTTTGCTAAACAGTCGCGTGTAATCAAGTGACTGTGAAAAACTATGGATAGTGAGCCCTCCAGGTACAAATCAATGTGCACACGGTGCCCCAACGTTTTTTGCCTGACTGCCAGCTAAGCATGTTTGCAGATATGAATTCAAAGTTAAAATTATTGGGACCAA
Organism: Eristalinus sepulchralis; assembly: GCA_944738645.1. Taxonomy (NCBI): domain Eukaryota; kingdom Metazoa; phylum Arthropoda; class Insecta; order Diptera; family Syrphidae; genus Eristalinus; species Eristalinus sepulchralis. The sequence continues at coordinate 2,041,060 of OX122883.1, forward strand.
AGCAGTGGTCTGCCCAAAAACTTATGGACTTTATTGATATTTTAAATATTTAGTATGTTGCTTTGACCATTTGATATTTGCGCTGGTTAGAAGCGATTTCAGCAGGTAGGACACCTCTAGACCCAGAGCGAGGTGGTGATTGAATCAAGTCTATAAACTCGCCTAGAAACTTGCATTTGGACATAGCTGCTGATGAATTAGAGTCGATGGCGGAGGATCGAGCGCCCTGGACGGCCCATGCGACTGCTTGAAACATGCGGGTCAACGAAAATGATTGTTATGATATGATGGTGACTTTGACCTTCACTTGCAACTTATAAAACGTCGCTCCTGACATGCAGGCTTATAGGAAGTAAGTGTCAGATCACATTGGATGACTCTGTTGAAGTTGTTTTGGGTGCTCACACGTTAAAGTCTCGCAAGTTTTACAAGGTTCCATTTACAATCGCATCTTCCACCATACCATTATCCGGTAGAGTAAGACGGATTTAACGTAGATTGTCTATGAAAAGCTTCGCAATTATCGCCGTTCGGAGTTGGCAAAAAACTGTAGGTCCCGTCTACTCGTGAAAAACAGAAGAATAAAGGCTAAAAGTCTCCAGACAGGAAACTTATACTTAATATTTCAACCGAACTGGATCTTTTATGCGTTCCACTGCTTCAGGGTAGACCTGGGCCTCAACCAACATTCCTCTCCAGCCAGCACGATCTTTCGTTAGCTGCCTCCAGTTGTGCACTCCAAGTTAGTTGAGGTCCTTCTCCACTTATGTGCGCTACCTTAGCCTAGGCCGTCCTCTGTTGAGTTGTCCCAATGGCTCAGATTCGAAGACTTTTCGGGCCGGAGCAGTGGTGTCCATACGCTCTACATGGCCTAGTCATCTTAAGCGTTGTATCCGAAGACGCTTGACCAGGCGCATGTCGCTATACAGCCCATGGAGTTCTTCGTTGAATCTTCTTCTCGGGATGCCATCAATGAAAACTGGACCAAAATCGCACCCATAACTTTCCTCTCGAAAAGACCAAGGGCTTCCTCATACGCTTTTAGTAACGTCAACGTTTCCGCGCCATAGAGTAGGACTGGGATGATCAAGCAGTTGTATAAAGCAAGCTTAGTCCTTCGAGAGAGGGCTTTATTACTCAATTACCTCTTGATCCCAAAGAAACAGCGAATGGCAAGACTGATTCTACGTTTGATTTCGGTACTGGTGTTGTTGTCCCTATTTACCGCGCGGCCGAGATAGACGAAGTCCTTGACTACCTCGAAGTTTGCCTAGTGTGACGCTTTATCCGAGACGCCGATCTTGTGTGTCTTTCCTTGATGACAGCATGTACTTCGTTTTGCCCTCATTAAGCACCAGACCCATTTTAGCCGCTTCCGCTTCAATGCCAGCAAACGCGTCATTTACGGCTCGCTGTGTTCGTCCAATTACGTCAATGTCGTCGGCGTAAGCTAGCAAATCACTGACCTTTGGAAGATCGTGCCTCTGGTGTTGGCTTGTGAGTTACGCACGATACTCTCAAGGATGATGTTAAAAAAGTCGCATGACAGGGCATCGCCTTGTGTAAAACCTTTTTTTTGCCATTGAAAGTCTCGGTAAGTTCGTTCTCGACCTTGGCAGAGCAGCAAGAGTTCTCCATCGTCATCCTACACAATCTGACGAGTTTGGTACGTTCCACTGCCAATAGACAAAATGCTCTAAATGAATGCCTTGACAGGATCATAGAGGCCTTGCAATGTTCCATATTGCCATTTTCCGAAAGCCACATAAGACGTCGGTCTTCGGTTCCTTATCCTTATCTCAACTTCCACTAGCTTGTTTTTCCAAGCTCATGAGCACTAGAAAACAGTAAATGAAGATATTCAACATTTTATGGAGAAAGACGTCAATGCGAACTATGCGGGGGCCTGCTAATTAGCCAAATTCAGTTGAATTGGTTACAACCAATTCAGATAAGCTTGATGATAGTGGCTTGTGTTCACAAGGAATATGAAAAGGTGTAGAAGTTCTTATAAAATGAATGTAAATTTTTTGTAGGCATGTTCCCGCAATAGTCACATCATAACATTCTTATTTCTGGCCCCCGTGACTTTAATCCTGGACACAAATGCCAACAATGCCTATAAAACAATCGTCTTAAATGTAGTACCCCTCTACTTGTTAGGAGAGGATTGCTCAGGAATCTAGACCCCGCTCCCTTGTGGACTTTGACGCCATCCAATTTATTTTTATTTCCACTCGTTCGAATTTGCACAACATCCGCAAAACGATGATCGCCAGCCCATAAACTGATATCAGGGGACAATCTGCCAATAAGCCTCCCTATCGAAGTTGCTTCACATTACGCGACCAGCACTCAAGACACTCTAAAGCAGCGCTTCACAGCCTACACAGCGCAGGGAAGTTTCAGTAAACAAACATCTCGAGTCGCATCTTCTATTACATATCTAATTTCTCTTAAAACTCATCCCACTCATAATCCTCTCGCAGCTCACCATCAACTAAAATTACCGCCCAAGTGTCGCAATCCGATGAGAGCACTCCAACCACACTCGAAGCACGCATTACTCAACAACCCCGACAGGATCACCGATCCTCGACGATAAACACGGATCCGCTCCTCTCATCCCATTGTCGAGGTGGTTTATTTTTTTTAATATGACATAAGCATCAAAAGGACCACTTGAAGGCGGATAATGGCCGCATTCAGCCGCCAGCACACGACATTTGTGTTTGTTTTCCGTAAACACAAACACTTGGAGATCTCCCCTCCCTCGCCGTCCGCACATGCGCCCTGGCCGCAGCCACAGTCACAGCCACACACCCTGTGTCCGTCGCACAATGCGAGCAAAGTCAACTCAGTCATTTCGCACCTTTCCATGCGACCTACTGTGTAGATGTCGTCCTGCGATTGTGAAAACCTCAATGGGCGACATTTGATCCAGGGAAGGATTTCCCTGAAAAAGTTTTAATTTTTTTTTTGGTCCTCGTTTCTCGGATATTCCTCCGATACTCGGTAAGGATCGGTGCCCAGTGGTGGTGGCTGTGTTGTGCGCACCCAACACGAAGCCGTAATCTCCGAAGAAATCGAAACCCTGACAGTCGGCCTTGTTGTGGTCTTCGTACCCAAACAAAGGACCCGGACAGAAAGGAAACACATAAAAAACGCTGTCCTCAATGTTTGGGCAATTTCAGGACAATTAGGAACAAACACCATCCAATGGCCATGTAATGAAGTGCAGAGGTAATTGCGAGCATGCGTGTGGTCCCTCCCGGCCGGCCATGCGTTCGCCCGTAAACCGTAAACCCAAGCCAGTCAAAGGAGCCCCGGGTTCGGTTTAATGAGGCGTAGAGAATGGCCGGGAGAATGGAATGGGTATCCTTGTTGATGTGTGATTGCCTTGTAGCTGCTATTAACAGCAAGAAAGGATGGATGGGGTCCGCTCCTTTTCAGATGGATGAATGAATAGGTTCCGTAAACAAATCAATTCTCGGTGCGATCGATGGGCTTGGTCGAGGCACCTTTGCGTTTGAGGTTTTGGGTATCTTGGGTGCTTAGATGCTCGGCTGAAGTAACGATTATGCTGCGTGACATTTCATTTTGAGGACACTTCGTCGTCGACTAATAGGCGGGAAATTCACATCATCATTAGATAAGACCAATTTGGAGCGAAGGTTGCCCGAGGGAGTGTTCCCACAGAGATAACAGGCGAACCGGTGCAGAGGAAGATTTATGAAGTGGGACCTTGCTGGCGTTAATCATTTAGATTAAGACATTAACGGTGAATGAGGTGCTTCCCAATCACCAGACAAAATCAACGGCGACTGCAACAGAGATGGAGCACACTTGAGCGGACAAGTGAGCTGCAGCTTGGATATAAAAACGCACGAAGAGGAAAGACGCCGAAGAGATTACACTGAAATTCTTTAATCGCTAAATCTGCTTTTGGTGTTCTTAAATCAGTCAATTAACAAGAATTGCTGATTCTGATATATCATCGAACGATACTCAAGAAGGAAGTCGCCATTAAAAATCATCGCTTAGGAACTTCTACCGATAGTATGAGAAGTGAATAACTTTTAACTGTGGCTTGTACCGAACAACAATCAATGAGACGTTCATCGGCTTAGAAGTTGAAGAAGCCAAAATGGGCTGAACAGTGTGAGGTGGTACTTTGCCATTACGTTCAAAAATTCTTGTGCACACCGCTCCGTTAACTGTCAGATATACTTCCGTCCACTAAGGTCTACAGTCCAGGGACCAGTTCTTCATAGTGCCGCAGATACTAGAGAAGAGCCAAGAAATGTATTTCAATCCTCGTTTCAAGGTCGCGTGTGACGAACTACCTACTTCTGACATTCCTTTCCAATTGGTCAGATTGATGAAAATGGAGAACTTTTGCTTTGCTCCATCAAGGTCGGTCACTGATTCAAAAATGACAAAAGTGACGCGATGTTCTGTGACTGCTCATCATTCCCGGGAAGATCGGATGAAACTCAAAAGGCTACACAAGAGGTATGAATTTTCAAAAATCTGTTCAACTACTCATTTTCACGGAAGATATTGAGGTGATTGGACGAACATAGCGAGTCGTCAGTGACGTGTTTGTTAGATGTGACCAAAATAAATCTGACTGTCATCTATGCTGTCTTCAAGAAAGTGTCACACTATATGAACGTCTAGGATAAGTTGTTGCAAGGGGTAACATTCGAGGAGGACCTACAGTTTTTTGCAGATTCCGAACGGCGAGATTTGAGAAGCTTTTTCATAGAAAACTGATACTCTTTGAGGTGGTGCCGTGAAAGAATGCGAGGTGTCCCGTCCGGGAATCGAACCTAGACTTTCTGCAGTTTCGAACACTAGCCGGTCGACGCACTTACCACTACGCCACGGCAACCACAAACATTAAATGTTATCTTCTCTTTAAAAATTCAGCATGGATAATTCTTTTAAATAACTTTAGGATGAAAACGAATATTCTTAAATAAAGAAATTGCTTAAGTACGAGACATCCTTGAATAGTCCTTTTAGCAGACGCTCGTTCTGTGTTTTATGGCATATGGTAATATGTATGTAATGACGGAAAGTCCTTTACGTAAAGTACCTTTTATTTAATAGCTTGGGAGGGCAAAGGCATCGCCCCAATATTGATTATCTGTCCCTTATCTGACAGCGGGAAATCGGAGTTCCGAATGGATTGCGACTAGGATCCTACAGCCACCAATCGTACTATTGTTTTACGAGAACCTCTTGTTAGAGTGCCATTACCAATTGGGTTCTACATCATAAAACTGTTATCCATGGTTATTGAAGACTCTAATTCATCACTGCCACAGTTTGGAAAATGGTGAGATTCCTGAAATACCTTTTAAACATGAATCAATTTTATTTTTTATTTATTGTCAACTCTCTCCTATGTTCATTTTGGTAATGACCGAAAGAATAAGATCGCGAATACAGACTGACGAGATGAGATTTCTCTGTGCCGTTGCGGGAGTTACTCGCTTGGATAGGTTAAGAAACGCGATGGTGCGGTGGGAACTCAAACTCTTCGGACGTACTAAAGGTACGTTGATTTGGCCACCGTGGTACGAATGCCTCCTTCATCATGACTTCCGAGGCGTGTCTTGGATGAAATTCCATCAGGTAGGCTACTGCTCGGCAGCCACAGGGCGAGGTGGTTGCATCAAGTCTATAAACTCGCCTGGTTTCGCTTAGGTGTAGCTCGTGATGAATTAGATTCGATGGAGGAGGATCAAGCGACGTGGAGGTCTCTCGTGCAGGCATTTCCCCCGCGACCGCTTTGGTGGAACATACCGTTTAAAGAAGAAGATTATGATGATGATGACGATCATCTACTTTATTAACAGTCGAACTACGATTGTCTTTTAAACGCCACACGGTTCGAGATCAAGTATAAAGATGGGATGGGATTACGTAATAGAGGTGGAAGGCGTGATGAATCTCCATCAAAACAGAGTTACTCAATCTCACTAGCAACTGAAAACCTAAGACCTCAGTATATGATGTTGTCTCATGCTAAGAACGGGTGGCGAAAGCTGATTCACGTAAAATAATTTCTGTCACCAAAACGGATGAAAATCATGTTCCTCGCATTGAAAAACATTCAGTCGGCTACAGGAGACTTGCTACATCTCAGAGATGGACCTAGAGATCTTTTCAAACAGATCTGTAGGCAATCCAAGTGAAGGGAGAAGGTCTTGTTCACAGACGAAATTTCGAAATTCTGAAATACCCAGAAATGCTTAAATCAAAGAACATGCACAATCCCAGAAAAATCACGGAAAAAACAACTCAGATTGGGAGAGGGGGAGGCTTTAGAAGGTGAAGAATTCGGATAATCAATCCAATCCAATCCATTCTTCTTTTAATGGCGCTACAGTCCGGGATGAACCTAGCCATCAACCAATCAGCTAGCATGATCTCTCGCCAGTTGTCTCCAATTGCCCACTCCAAGTTGTTTAAGGTCCTTCTCCACTTGTATGCGCCATCTCAACTTAAGCCGTCCCCTGTTGCGATAGCCCAATAGTTCGGATTCGAAGACTTTTCGTACCGGAGCCGTGGTGTCCATACGCTTTGCATGGCCTAGCCATTCTAAGCGTTGTATCCGAAGACACTTGACCAGGCGTATGCCGCTGCACAGCCTATAAAGGTAGTCGTTGAATCTTCTCCTACAAACCCCATCAACGCTAACAGGACCAAAAGTCACACGCAAAATTTTTTCTGTCGGAGGAACTAAGGTCTTTTTTAAGTTACGTCAGTCAATCTGACTTCTTTATTTAATTATTATTAATATTATGATTATTATTATTTAGGGGTTATACGTTTCTGGATTCTGCTCATCTTCTCTCTGGACAGTCTTTTTTTCCATGGACGGTGATGGATACAACGACTGTTTGTGCATTGGAACGCATCACAGAGTGCAGAGTGATGAACTACGGGCCCGTCGAAAAACAGGCAAATATTTTTTAAAGGAATCGTCCAGTGATTTCAGGTGAACTCACATTCTTTGTTAACAACAGAATAAATATGACAAATTCAAAAATATCTGTCTCGGTTTGTGTACGAAGAAACCTTTCATTTTAGTAAAGACTTACAACACACTCTGATATTTCATTCAACTTACTGCAGCGCCAACGAACAAAAACAAAAGAACCTGTCTGTGTACTTAACTCCGAAATTTTCATACCATATATCACAACCATTCGACGATAAGTAAATTTTATCTTTCTAGCACATTTTATTCCCGCCAGATGACAGAGGTATCGGGTATCGTTGAATTTTATCACATCTTCCAATCATTTCAGAGTTGTCGAAAATAGCGCCAGAAAATTCAGAAGTGGACGATATTTGTACTGTCGGTTTGTGGCCTAGGAGGATTAGCATGGGTTCTGTTTTTGCTGCTAAATAGTTTTGACACAATCCTATATTTGGTTGAAACCCATTCGTAGACAAATAGACGGAAAATGTTCTCTTTATAATTTTTTTTCGGTTGGTTAGCAGATTCTCTTTAATTGTGGTAAGGATTTTTTCGGCTGTTTTATTATCGAAGACAATGAGACACCAGTGGGGATTGTCTGTGCTAAGGAGATTTCCGGGCAAGGAAATCTAACTGGAGGTGTGATGGACGAACGGCCGACGAAACGAAACCCTACAAATGTCTAAGCAAACATTTCGAAATCAAATCAATTTAACACGCGATGTACGAAAACACAAGGAACTGCGGCAAATTGACCATGGCATGAACGTTTTCTTCATGTTTAGCCGCTTTTTTAGAAACCTACATGTAGTGCAGCAGAAATAAGATTATAAGGAAATTTTAAAGACAAATAAGAAGTCGTTGCATTCTTAAAGAGGCATTTCTCAAGACCATTTGAGTGACATCTGTTGAAAAGTCATAACAATCAACAAGGGAATTGAAAGAGTTTGCTTCAGACAGCAGGCGGAAACAATCGGCAACAGTCACCTCCATATGACCGTTTACTTGGACTTTTTTAATGAAATGTCATTTGGTTTTGTTTTGTGCGTAAATGCTTACTGGACTGCTTATATCATACAAGATATCGCAAGAATTTAAATAAACGAACAGGAAACTGCACCCGCAGGAGGAGAAGCGGAACTTCCCACCAATTGAAATCAAATTAAAACTTTAAATAATCCTTCTGGCGTGCTGGTAAAGATTGGACAAAATTGAGAGGGCAGCATTTACATGCCTTTTTATAAAAATAATTGTGTGGCTCTACAGCCTACAAGGCATCAGGGCCTAGCTTCTACAACAACTACTCGAGTAGTACGTGCTATTGTTCTCTCACGAGTAGAAGGGACCTACACAGTGTTTTGCCGACTCTTAACGGTGATATTTGAGAAGCTTTTTCATATACAAGAGGAGGTGCCGTAAAAAATGAGAAGTCTTCCGTCCGGGAATCTAACCATGACCTTCGGCGTGTAGGTCGACGAACTTACCTACTGCGCCACGGCGACCATTTACCTTATAGGCCCTTGAAAAAGCTGACAGTGTTTTTTGACTCCATTTTTCGATATCCCGCAGAAGTTTCAGGCACTTACTGTTTGTATCCGTCGCCCAAAACGACGGAAATGTTTAATTATCGTACAAAATATTTGAATTTCTTAGATGATCGCTTTTATTGCCTCAAGAAAAAATAATTAAATTAAAATCAGTACAACAGCCTACAGGTACTGAGGGCTGAAATTTCCGCCATACTCTCATGGGAGGTTATTGGATGTCACTTTATTACAGAACGCACACGACGACTATCAAGTCTTTATGCGTAAGTTTTCTTCTTCTTCTTGTGGCGCTACAGTCCGGGGAGAACCTGGGCCTCAACTAACATGCTTCTCCAGCCAACACGATCTTTCGCTAGCTGCCTTCAGCTGCGCACTCCAAGTTGGTTGAGGTCCTTGTCCACTTGTGTGCGCCATCTTAGCCTAGGCGGTCCTCTGTTGCGTTGTCCCAATGGCTCAGATTCGAAGACTTTTCGGGCCGGAGCAGTGGTGTCCATACGCTCTACATGTTCTAGCCATCTTAAGCGTTGTATCCGTAGGCGCACGTCGTTAAATCTTCTTCTCCAGGTGCCATCAACGAAAACAGGACCAAAACTCGCACGCAAAACTTTTCTCTCGAAAAGACTAAGGGCTTCCCCATCCGCTTTTAGTAACGTCCAGGGGTCCGCGCCATAGAGTAGGGCTGGGATGATCATGATGTTATATAAAGCAAGCTCTGATGTCTGACTGACTCCTTCTTTTTTGGCATTGTAGCCGGGGTTATTCAACATGACTTTCTAAGCAGCACTGTTGCTTGCAGTTTCTTTTCAACTTGACATTGCATTGGAGACAGAGTCCATTCCATCAAGGTTGGACTCAATGGGACTTAGACAAAGTATCCAGTACAAACCCGTTGTTTGTAAAATCTCTTAAAAATTCTTTTGAAGGGGGTACCAACGGGACAACATGCCTTTTTATCTGTTTATAAGTAAATTAAGGACGAACAATTAAAGTGCTTGCTTTGCTTAAGTGTTTTGATTTTTGATCTGGAACCTTCCTCCGAACAAATAAATGTCTCTTCGTCAGCATTTGATATTCTTCATGCCGCTGTGCCATTCTAGTGAACTGGAACTGTTTCTTTCCAAGCGAAAGCGGCTGCAACATTTGGAGTAGGTGCTAAATTCGAATAATGTCAGCTTCTTTCTTAGGATATTGACCTTTTCGGGATCTTGGACATTTCGCTCTTTGGCATTTCGCAATTGTGGCTTTTTCCGGATTTGAGATAGTTAGACATTTGACTGTTTTGAATTTTGACATTTTTAAAGACTTTGACTCTTAAGGAATTTAGGCCTTTAGATAATGTGGCCACTTAAGGGTTTTTAATTTCGATATTCTGTCCTTTTCTTTCTAAGACGCTTGGACTTTGATACAAAAAATTAATCATTGACTGCGACCATTTGGAAGAAAAGAGAAATATGAAAACGTTCATACATGTGTTGGGTCAAGTCCTCGTCCATCCTCGCCAAATACAAATACGGAAGAAAGATAAGCATACATTTCAATGAACTACAGCGGTAGCCCCCTCCGGAGTTACACACGCTACCACAAGCAACAAAAGTGAATTGTTTTATGGAACGTGAATTTCACGCGTGGCTAAACACAGTGGCTGGCCGCGGAGGGTCACGATGAAGGTTTCAAAGCGAAGATTTACGAGAGCCAGCCACTAATTACCACTAATCTTTATACACAAGAATAAACCTGATAAGCGTTGCGTTTTAAGCCAGCGAAGAACTCGTGTACTCGCTTCTTAAGTGGACTCGGCTGGCATATCCAGGCCAACACCCTTCCGACAAGCTTCCCTTTGGCGTCAACACGAGCGGAACCGCATAAACTCCCGCTAAGTCCTTTCTGCGCGTAATTAACTGAAAACGTATGAGCCTGCAGACAGCCCAGAAGCAGGGCTTAACATCGGGTGCCGTGCTTACCAACCGAATCACGTAAGATGAGTGGCCGTGTGATTCCATCAGTTTTTGTTTCCCCGAACTGGGCATGGCGCAGGTATTGCGGTTGCCAAGCCACCAGCAAATGGGTTAACTACAAGGAGTTGCACGTACACGTCCGAACGACTGTCTGTACGTGAAGTTGTGACACAAATTGAAATCAATTTCAGTCGGTAAGGCGACAACTTTCCGCTGCTGACTTTGTCATCCATCGGAAAGTCACAATTAAAGATGACGAGATACACTCAGTGAGGCAGTCATGTGAGATATGCCAGATGAATGATTGGAATGTGCAGTGGCTAATAAAGAACACGATATCTTGGGGAGGGTGTCGGATTCGTTTGAGAACCGCCAAGGTGCAACGAAAACGGGGTGGGTGGGGCGCGGTGGGAGTTGTGTGGGGAAATTGCAAGGGAGTGAATATGATAAGACCGACTTTGGAGTTCCTTTCAATTTGCTTTCGATTTGGTTTCCATCCAAAATTTCACAATCTCAGAAAAGTATGAACTTCGCCTTTTTTTGGAGGCTATGCTTTAGAAAACACGCGATATAGTTCCGCTTGCGTTTTTGGAAGACACTATGACACTAAGAAGACACTATGACGACTTTTACGTGACCGTACCCAGTCAAACGTCTTTCGATATGACACTTAAAATGACTAGTCTGCAGACATCAGAACTCCAAACTAAAGTTTTATTTGAGGCACATGGACAAGGTAAGATTGCGCAAACAGTTGAATTAAAATTGTGGCGGCCAAGTCTACGACAGAGACTAGATTTGGCCTGAACGTATGCTGACGGATCTTATGATGATATTCTTGACCTTCAGGACGTGAATGAGGATACAATCCAACCAGAGAAATGCACAGAAATATAGCAAAGGCTGCCGTTGGGTTCGTGAAGTGACCATTTGGCTATCTGACATAATTTCTTCTAGAAATACATTTTTGTTGGGTTTTAAGGAGTGTCGACAGTTGTTGCGAGTAGCTCACTGAATGAAGTAACAGTTGTAAGAGTGCAAAAGATACTTATACGAATATCAGACAAAATTCACCGGCCAAAGTGTCTAGAATAAATTTGCCCAACTTAAGGACTTATACTTAGTCAAAAAAGTCTCCATACCAATCTGCTGATATTAGCCTAGGTAGACATGCCTCTCCAGCTAGCACGATCTTCCGCCAGCGCACTCCAAGTTGGTTGAGGTCCTTCTCTACTTGTGTGTGCCACCTTAGTCTGGGCCGTCCTCTATTGCGTTGTCCCAATGGATCTACACATCATAATATTACGATTGACGTGCTTAACTTAAAAATTTAAGTTTTTCAGTTTCAGAACAATATTCGGTTTCCTTCACATCAAACGCCGGCCATCTGTCCCAAATTGTCTGAAGCACCTGGCATAAGATTAATTGACTGGCACTACAGTCCATGAGGGACCAGAGCCTAGATTCTTCAGCAAGTCCTCGTGTTGTGCGTGCTATTGTTGTCTTACGAGTAGAAGCAACTTACTTTGTCTTGCCGACTCCGAACGGCGGGATTTGAAAAGACTCTTCATAGACAACTAGTACACTTTGAATGTTGTCAGCAATTCAAAATAGGTGATGGCATGAAAAAAGCGATGTGTACCCGCCGGGAATAGAGCTTGGACCTTTGGCGTGTGGTTCGAGGCACTTACCCACTACTCCACGGCGAAAATCCTCTTATTTAGTGATCTTAAAAAATGATAGTTATCCTAACGGTTTTTATAGCAAACGCGGATTCCTCTAATTTGGTGCACAGACGAAGGGGGAACTTATTTTCTTTTTATAAAGCCAATCATATCTTTTGTCACCAGAAATTCATTTTCATTATATTTGTCTTAGACGCAGAATTTCTAAGTTTTTAGTTGCAGAAGTGAACACCCAAAACATAAACAGACGGGTACAATCTACTCGTATTTCGATAAAAAGATCGCACAGAGTGCTGCTTTGGTGTGAGGAAGATTAACAATTTTCTTTCCTAACTTTCAAATCTGTATGAAATAAAGGATGGTTTTGTTTAGTAGTATAGAACTTTGAAATTGTATTAAACGAATATGATTGGTATGGAATATACTTTATTTGAAAAAAAAAAAAAAAATATTTTCTGGCGCGGAATATGACCGTTTCCAACATTTGTGGTCGTATATTGGCAAAAAAGCTGCGAATGTTGTCTTCCAAACGTTAAGTAGTTTCAGACTTATCGGTGTAGACTAGCGACTTCCTACAGATAATAGTCAGGCAGCTTTAAAGCGATATTTGAGACCGATTAACTGGTCAGTTAATAATTTTTCGTCCATCATTGACTGAGACGTTCTGACCGGCATCGTTTTCAAAGCAGTACTGAGCAATTATTCCAGCAACCCATAAAGCACACCCAACCGTCAGTTTTTGCGAGCGCAGAGGTGTCTCAACATACACTTGACGATTATCATCATTTTTTTTTTGTTTTTTCATTTGTTGACGTGTCCATCCACCCAAAGTCGAGCTTCATCCCTAAACAAAATCGGGATCAACGGCAATCTTGCTTTCGCCAAATTCTGCACAATGTGGAAGCTTGGTTCAGGCGTCGGTCGGTTGTTGAAATGCGAATCTAATCTAAAAATAAATCACTTGACAGCTGAAAAAATGCTCGTCAGTTCAAAAAGTGCTGCCAAATTGAACTTCTTTACCCCTAAAACCCGTTTATAAGATCACTGTGGACCAGGTTACCTTTCCACTAAACGCTGCAATAGAAAAAAGAAGCAACAAAGTTCATTCCTCGATCGAATGTATTACACGAGTAGCAGAATATAACACTTTACATGAGGATTCTGTTTTCTTTCGCTGTTAAACGCTGTTAAACGATCTTGGTGACTATGTGCATGGGGCACTGCTCTTTGGCTGCTTCACAAAAGATTCTTCATGACGACTACAATTTTGTTACTTGCCCACGGTATCCTTGGAGTCAGGCTACACTGTATACTGTTACAAATTGATGGCTATACATAAGAGTCTCAGTAGTGGCAAATACCTCTACAACTAAGTGCAGCCATATTTGTTTAATTAACGAATGCGTCTATTGTATAGAAAAGAACGGCCGGAAAGTGAACCACTAGCACCCTATTTATGCCTATAATTCAAGATGTAGCCAACCACATCACAGTAGTGTCCTTCCCAAAGAACCGCAAACATGGATAAGAACGCAGTGCTTTTCGCTGATCAGCCAAACAGGTTTGTTTTCATTAATGAGAAAAAATTGTGCCGTCCTTCCACTTAAGGCTTTGCAGATCTTTAAGAACATCCCTTCGGATATAGTCCTTCATCTCAGAAACAGTCAGCCAACTTCCTTGTCTCCCTCTCGTTCATTACATTTGACTGCGGCTTTTAAAATATTTCCCCAGCTTCTTCAGAATTCATACCATGATAGAAACACTGACAACACGTGTTGGACGGCCATTTTGTGTCAAAGGCAGAAATTCATAAAAGTTATTCCCGTCCTCCAAAAACGCAAGACTCCCCAATTGAAGTCATCAGTTGACTTTAGTTTCTCCTTGCTGCATCCATTTTCTACGAAAAAAAAAACAAAGTGCTGCCAAATCATTTTTAATAGACTTTATTTTTATAAATTGATGGAAAAACTTTAAAAGTTTACAGAGGCAAATAAAATACTTTCGATACTCCATCTATGCTTATGCTAATCGCTAATCTACAGACTACATGCTAGAGTGTGCATAGACCTAATCTTACATTGCGCGTTCACAACTAATCCACCGTAGGTGTGCAGCTACTTACAAGACTACTTGGACAAAGGCAACCCTTTGCTAGGAAGATAATACAAAACGTAAAGTAAACACTTAGTGTTTGGCAAGCCTTAACAACGACTACTAACTACAGCTTAACAGTGTTCAAATGAGACTCCGACGGCAGGAGTCCCGACGAAGGGATACTTAAGTGATAGGTACTACTTAGGTGCGAGCATCGACCGTGAGGGACAACTGGGCTCTGCTTAGGCTAGTCGCTTATGTATACAGATAATTTTGAATCACATATCTAATAGGTTCCGATCTTATCTAGGTGGCTAGCTGTCCTCCTGAAGTGATAGTTCGCTGGTAGGAAGTTTTGTGTGGTTTTCGAGTGGGCGGGTCGCCTCAGCGCCGCATGATGTCCTCTATACTGAAGCCGGTCCGTCGTGGTGGTTGTGGCGCTGGTGCCACTGGTGGCGGGGGAGGTGGTGCCGCGTTCGTATGGACACTTGGGGCCGGGCCGACGTGCATGGGAATGTCGGGTGGTGGGCCGGGCTCGATCAGGATCTGCGACGTAACTGTGGATGGATGTATGATGGGTTGGATGTGCTCTCTAGCCAGCGGCGGCTTAGCGGTCAATGGTGGTGCCATGTCGTGGAGGGGGATGTCGTCCTTGGTCTTCAGAAGACTGTGATGCTGTCGAGTCATGTTGAGGGCCATGTGCCCGTGGTTGCCAAACTGGGGCGATCTATGTGATATCAAGTGTGGCTCGCCATCCAGTCCGATGGGTCTCTTGCGAATAGGAATGGATCCGAGGAAGCTTGGCATGGCGTCCAGTGCGGAGTGGGTGCTCAGCGTATCGGTGCTGACGGGAGGAGTCGACGAGTTCTTCTGATGATGCAGATCTCGGCGAACGTGCAGCATGGGAATGTAAGGCTCTGGTGGCTTGTGTGCTGAAGGCGAATGTATGGACTGGGCAAGGCCTGATATCAACGGCGGCCTGGCTGGGAGGTGTGGATGTGGGTTCATGGGCGCTCCGTAGGGCGGAGGAAGTTGCGGGTTACAAAGGAAATCGTTGTACTCCCTGTCTTTGTCTGAGAAATTGGGACGCATGGTGTACGTTTCACCGCCCTCGTGATGGCAGTGCGTCACTGCCTCTTCGCGCTCCTTCCGCTTCTCCGCATTCACTTGCTCGAGGAACCGCTCTTCTTCTTCGTCAACTTCGTCGTCTTCGTCTTCGCCCTCCTCCTCATCGTGGTCGTCCTCTGTTTCGGGATTGTTTCCGTTCTCGGGTTTCTGATGTTTTGCAACACCAACCCCTTTTTCGCCGCAGTTCGAGTTATTTTCCTCCACCTCTGACATCACGTTCTCTGGCGAAGGCGAACGATGTCGCTGGACTGGAGACTGCCTCGGTGAGTCCACCTCTAGCAGTGAGTCTTCCTCGTCATCAGTTCCATTTTGGCCGTCTTCCTCGCCCACGTCCAACACTTCGGTGGGGACATCCCCAACGGCGTGCGTCAACGCATGCCTCCTAAGATCACAATTCCGACGGAAGACTTTGCCGCACGACGAGCACTCGTACGGCTTGTGATCCGTATGCGTCAACAGGTGCGTCTTGAGGTTCGAGCGCTGATTGAAGCTTCGACTGCAGACGGGGCATTTGTGCGGCGACTCTTCCATGTGCAGAATCTTGTGCACAGCCAGCGTCCGCGACTGGCAGAATCCCTTGCCGCACTCCGTACATTTGAACGGCTTTTCCTTCGAGTGAATGTACCTAAAACGGAATAAACAAAACGAAGAAACGAGTTATTCATCTTGAGCCATCTGAGAGAGACGCGGCTAGTCGCTACCAGCTCAGCCTAAGCGCGATCGTCCGCCGCTCGACTGAGCAAACAGCAAAAAGCCGAACAAACACTAACACTAAAGTACACAGAAATCATAATTGAGTTTTGGGGAACTGTTTACTCATCGTTCGTATTTTTCGTTTGAAATGCTAATGACATTCGGCGTCGGAGCGGCTCGCCTTTGATTTACATTTTCGGGGGTAAACGAATCTCTGTGTGTCCCTCATCGTCGCGGCAGTTACATCGATCATCAGATTCATTAGAAAGTTCAAGAGTGTACTCACAGACGACACGTGAATACAGAATTCGGGAGATTTTCAAGTGAAGTCGCGTAGATTTGCGGCCGGGAAGTCCCTCTCCCAGTTCGCATTGTTTACGCGTTTCGGTTCGTTGAATTTATTTGCAAATATGTACGCGGATGATTAAGTGCTTCCTTTGGCACAACGTCTAAGCGCATATCAATCTTGGGTGTTTCCTCAAAGACCTTTAATCTGTTTTTTTTTCTCCCCATCAAAAATGGCACTGGCTGTTTTGTTTTGCTTTGACTGAGAGCAGTCCTGAGGGAGGGGACGGTTTGATGGATGCACACTTAATAGCACTTGCGATCAATTAATCTCCTAATTCTAAATAATGAGCGGGCGGTTCAGAATTTAGCTGTCATCGCGCGGAAAGAGCCTTGAACAATCATTTCGGGTGACATCATTGACTTTAGAATTTTCCCGGCAACAGGAAGTCTCGAAATGCCATAAACACCAAAGAAATCATTTTTGAAGTGAAACACAAATCTGATTTTAAACGTCTTCCATTGTCTTACGCTCTCCCCCTTTGCCAAGAATTAATTATTCAAAAGCCCATGCAGAGCGTGCCATTTCCCGAGATAAGAGTCACGAAGTGTGTTTTTCTCAGTTTTCTCAAGTCGGGCAGTCGGCTTCTCGTAAATATTCGTGTTGTGCGTGCTACTGTTTTCACACGAATGCATATTTTAACAGACACATGCCAACTCGGTGACTTTTGAGGATCTGTCTTGTGGCAGCTGTGCTTTCGTATTCATTGCTATTCATTGCGGTAATTGAACCCTGATCTCGTACAAAGAAGTGGAAGCACTGTACTTACGAGCAGTGTTGGTGAACAATAGTTGGCAAGAGTGGTAGCTCCGTTAGCAGATGGAAATTTTAAAATCTGTCATTTTGAAAATGGGTGTAAACTCTTTACAATTGATAATAGGTTCGGAAATCAGTAACTTCTGCTACATAGTATTCTTTGCGATCAACGATGGAAAACTTATTCAGGGATGCAAGCAAAACCTGAAGGGATGGTGTCAAAGTCGCCACCAGGGAACAGCAGGCTGGAGGCTCGTTTCTTTCTTCGACAAGTTTTTTTGAATGTGGAAAGTCTGCAAAATATGTCTTATTCCACCTCTAAATTGCTTCTGAGAGAGTAGTTCAATCTAGTGGACTTTTCTCAAATATTGACTCAATTCTAACCACAAATTGTTAAATTTGCCCAAAATATCAAAAATAAGTCAAGTGGTGGTTGCCACAAGTCGCCCTTGCTTTATAAACATGAACGTAGTCAAAGAATGCGAGGAAAAGAAACCATGCACCAAACTGATCTATAACCCTTAACAAACGTTTTCTTAACAACTTTGAAACCCTCGTAGGACTCTCATTGGTAAATTGACCCGTTTTTACGACTACTGTAGCCAACCTCTTCGGTGTAGTGAATAGGTGAGTCGATTCACATTCCGAAGGCCCCAGTTTCGTTTCCTGAACATCTCACACTTTTTCATACAACTACCGTTTTCTAGTTGCTAGTTGGCACTAAACTTTGGGCCCCCTGCTTGTGAGAGAAGAATAGCCAGCACAACACTACGGCCCTTGGAACTCAATTTGATGTGGCGAGGGTTTTGTGCTACATCAACTAGTTGAAACAGATATTTAACAACTTGTCGAAAGCAGAAACAAGTTAATGTGCCGGGGTACTGATTTTTGAATTAAATGCTTAATTTTTGACAGTCTTTATTTACCTCATCGTAACTGCGTTGGTGCGGGAATTGAATCCTAGAAAGTCCCTACTTCAAGCCCTGTCTGATTTCATCTTTCCTAAAATACTAACTCTAAGCATTTAGTGTCGAAAAGTTGTTCTTTGAAAAACTGCCACTCAAAGGAAATACTAACAAAGGTAATAAAAAAAATGAAAAGAATTGTTTTCAACACCCGACTCAATAGAGGGTAGCTCCACTCTGACTAACTTAAGATCTGAATCTGAATTTGAAATATTTTATAAACCACTATTCTATTGAAAGTGTCAAAGGCCGAGTCAGCACGATATCGGTTTTGTATTGGATGGTAATGGGAGCTAGTTTTTTCGGCAACTACTCGTGTTGGCGTGAACGAGTAGAAGAGACGCGCAGTCAAGTCGATTGCCGACGTCCAACAGTTGATGTTGTCCGCAAGTCAAAGAACTGACACATACGCCCTGGTGTACGCGTCGGTATCATGTTAGGGAATTTTTTTTTATTATAGTTGGCGTGCGCTAAAGGGGTTGCGGCTACCCTTAAGTGACCGGATTTAAGTCACAGCACGGGCCGAAGGTATAGAGGAAGGGAGGGAGAAGAGGTATCGGTGTACATTGGGTTTTAAATGCCTGTAGATTGTAATGAGAGGGAAATATTGAGCTGGGAAGAGCATTCCACATTTGTGTGGTGCGGCAAAATAATGAGTCTCTAAACTTTACTGTACTGTCCGAAGGTGGGCTTAAGGGTGAACTTATGAGCATTCCTAGCGAGGCGTGTATTGCGGGTGCATTCTTGAAGGGGAGCTGGCTAATTCGCAGCTGGCTAATGCATTTGAACATTTCTTGTTGAAATAGCGATGAAACAGTGACAGAAACGCGACATTACGTCAGTGTTCTAACGAGTCAATCGACTCGATATTGTTATCTCCTATAAGTTTCATCGCTCGCTTTTGGATTCTATCCAGTAGGTGCAAAGAGGTCTTGGGGGCACCAGACCAGATAGGAGCGTTATACTCGAGCTTAGGGCGGATGTAGGCCTCGTAAATTGTAGCCAGATCAGAGGGGGTAAAGTATTTTTTGCATTCTTTTAGGAAACCTAGGCATTTCGCAGCATTTTTGGCGACCTCAAGTATATGATCGTTCCAACGAAGTGTTGAGTTGATACACATGGCTTAAGCTTAGTGTAAATAGTAAAGTAGTTTAAGCTAGACATACATTTTAGTTTGGCTTAGTTAGGCTAAGCTTAGGTTGGGGAATATTAAGAAAACGTACATGCCCACGTTTTCAAAATTTCTTGGGCTGAATTAAGAAAAAAATGCACATGCAAATTTTCATCAAAATTAAAACTCCACAAATAAGTCCCGAAGGCAAAATAAATGGTTTTTAGATTGGCTTAGAGTACCCAGAAAGAGTCAGATTTAGGATCAACGGATAAAATAAGTCAACTAGTTTTAAGTATTTTTGTCTAGCATATAAGAAAATGAAGAATAAGGAAATAAAAGTGAATTAAAATGAAAATTATAACTAAACTGTATTAATTAGCTTTTTACTAGAAAGTTATGGCAGGCAGTTTGCAGACATATGGCCTATAGAGTCTAAAAGTACTCAGTAAGACAAAAAATTACGAAGAAGTCGTTGAAGAAATTTATGTTTGCGAAGTAGCATTAGGCTTAATAAGTGGCGCTAAAAGCACGTGAAAATCAAACCATAAAAAAAAACAAACCGACAAGCTAATTATAAGTGAAATATACTAGCACTGTGCACTTTCCCCTTAAATTGATTCGTTAAAAAAAATGTTCGGAAGTATTAACCTAGGAACATAATTTTCCCCTTTTAATTTGTTTCTACTTCCATAAAGAACGTACTTTTACAACCTTTTCCACTGTTATCTTTCGAAATTTTTAACGAGTTGAGCTTAAGATTGCTGCAGAAAAGATAAGTCGAATATTAAAAATTTCCGGGCAAAACATGCAATGAAATTTCCTAAAGTCAAGCACACGGGCACGACGCTTTATGTGGCCCAGAAACTATTTTAATATGAAGATAACGACAAAGAATTATGAACACCATCTGCTCAACTTCAAATAAAATTAAAAACTAAATTTACGAGCAACGTTTTGAAGCTCACAAAACAGAATGGTTGAAATTATGCGAATTTATTAAAACATTGTGCTACGAGATTCTTGTTTCTCATGAGTTATTCATAATCGACTATAAAATAAAAATTTTTCAAAATTTACGACTGATATTCATAACAAGTGCTACCACAATGTTTGCCATTAAATCGCGAGGAACGAGAATATGTTCTTTCGATCTTCCGATCTGCATTTATCCGAATTAAAGTGAATCTCGGACAACTTAGATAAAAGCTAAAATGTTATTTAAAAAATATTGTCAGTCAATGCAACGATCACTAAGAAACGTTAAGTGGAAAAGGACCTCAACCAACGTCGTGCTCTAAATGGGGGCAGCTGGCAAGAGACAGTGTGAGCTGAAGATGCGTCTTGGTTCAAAACTGTAGGCGATTTGCAAAATTGTTCTACTTGCTTTAGGCCTAATAATAATACAAGCACCTACTGTATTTTTTGAAGTAAATAAGCAGTAGTTGATTCGGCTACTTAGGTTCTTCAATACTGCTTGTACTGTATATAATAGCGTTTAACACGCTCGAAGAAGAACTGAAGCGACATCATAATGCAAGACAATGTGTGAAAAAAAATGATTTGTGATACCAATTGACGTTATACGCATAGAAAATCACATTTAAAACAAAGAGTATGCTTTTGTATTCGTTGTATAATAATTTGACCAAGTTGTAGGATTATGTTAACTATTAAGGATATGCCCTTTTTGGTGTTCGGTCATTAGTTTTTACTATTTATTAAACTAGAGATATAATCTATATAAAATTGTTTTCCAAAAAGTTTCAAAAACCGCAGATTCCCTTTTTATTTCATAAAACCTAACATCACATCCTTTGAAACAAGAAGATAAAAAGATAAAGCAACTTCTTCCTATCTAATGTATTTTGAAATTTGAGGCAATGGTGTAACATTCCTATCACTTAAGCTGAACAGCACACCTAGTTTTCTTTACATGATGGTGATGTACAAATGGTGGCTCAGAAACAAAACGTTATATTTTTTTACACCCTGTGAGTAATCAGCTTATATGGATATCGAAATGAAGAAATGGAAAATGCATTTCCATGGAAAGGGAATTAAGGTGTGAGTTTGGTAGCACTCCACCTAGCACATGGATTAAGGTGTTGGAAAATATTTTGCAGAATCTGAAATCGCACAAGAAGCGTACCCTTTGATTCACATTTTTTAGGAGTATGAATTAATCATACCAACGAATAATTCACGATTTGTTTCTGTACAAATAGTTTGTAAATTGTTTTTCTATGTCCAATAAAGCCCGTTTTCATTTGACTGACAATGTAGAGGGTGAATGTAATTCACACATACTACAGCTAGTTATGAATGTAGGTCATCTCAAAGAATGGACGCCAGTGCTTTAAATAGCCTCAGAGAAAGACAAAAAGCTCCAAATAAAGTAACTAGACAAAATTAATATTCTGCCTTCAGAACGCATAACGTGCCAATAATTACCAATCTCAAATAACTATGAAATGCTGACGAAAAATACTCTTCTTTTTGTAAAAGTGCAAATAACGTCTGAAATATTTTGTTAACGTATTCATTTACATTCGATGTTTAAGCTAATTTTCAGATGCCTTGTCTACTGGCTAGACTGTAGGCACTAGTCCACAAGGCGAGTGTTGCGCATGCTCAAGACTAGAGGGGATCTGCAGACCTTTGTTGACTCCAAATGGTGGAATTTGAGAAGTTTTTTTTATGGACAATTTGGTCCAGAAATAGGAAGGAATAAGATTGCACCATTGCTTACATATTTTTTTCGGCGCTGCTGACCGTCACAAACGACGTTCACTCTATCTATGTTACTTACATGCGAAATTTGGGAAATAAACATTTGTATTTCTAGTTTTTTTTTTTAGGAGAGATTCGAAAACATGCAATTTAACTATGCCACATACATATTCGGAAACATTTAGCCTCAAGCTGCTCACATTGAGGAAGTGGTTGAGTTCCCACTTCACTTATTTTCTAATGCTCTTTTCTTAGTGACTCAGATTCGAAGACTGTTGGATACACAGGAATTTCATCATAACCGACAAAAACAAATTACTACAAAGTTGTGAAATTCCTGTGAAAAGCAAAAGCAACATTGATCTACACAGTACTTGGAATTGGTTCAAGGATTTCCTGGACTTGAGTCGGCCAACAAAATTTTGTTTCTCCAAGTAAACTGATCAGTTTGAGTTTCTTTGTAAATATTTTTGATATTTTTATCTATTCTTGTTTTGTTACTCGAAGAGTGCGCATTTGATCGCCTGTGCAAAATTGTTTTAAATATAGAAAATAATAATTAAAATTGAAAGTTGAATTTTGATAAAATATTCCCGAATTCCAATAAGGACATTTTCTGTGTCCATTAATATTCAAAGGCATAGTTAGATTTTGTTAGCCAGCAATTATCCCCTGCTTTACGTTCCTTCATTCTAATACCACTAGTTAACTATATGTTGCTTATGCTGAAAAATTCCGTAACTATTCCTGACTTCTTCTTTTGTTGATATTAATATTGCAATTGAATGCGGCAAACCTAGTTAAGCACAAAATAGCCGGAAAAAAGAAATGCTCGATGAACGCAATTTTTTACTGAAGTGTGAACACGGCACTCGTGACATAAGATTCTCAGATGGATAAACAATCTTGATGGACATACGCAACCTGATAAGATGTCACATGTCAGCTGCGTAAAAAAGTGCGAAATTGACTATCGTTAAGTCCAGGAAGTCAGCCGAGAACTCTGGCATGTAAGTCAACGGCGACGGAGATGTAGGTGAAAAAATTATTTAAAAACTCGTGAAAAGAGTCGTTTACCAAAGGATCAGTTCTCTTGGGTCCCTAAAATTAACATTTTAAATTTTCAGCCCACGAACTTTGGTCTACTTTCAACCGCGACAGATTCACATTAAATAATTATTCACCTAACTAGACATCGACCTCGATGCCTTTAAGTTTCAGCACTATGATTTTATGCGTCATACCAGAGCCATTGCGACCCAAACAACTAATTTCATTGAAAGGCACATTTTATGGCGGTTTTATTTCAAGAAATGATCCACTAAAATGACACCTCAAAGATTGAGTAAGGTGTGTCGCGTCATTGAATTATTTTCAGTGTATGCATACAAAGTTACTGGTTTATGCTGATGAAACAGCAGCAATCGACACTTTGGCAATCAACATAACTGGCGTTATTTCGGAAATGGAGTTTTATTTGCCAAAAAAAAAAATTTGAGTAGTATGGTGTTAGATGCGATTAGAAGTAGTTGATGAAGTGCGATCGCTTTCAAGTGCTTGTAGTGGGTAGAATTTCGAAAAATAACTGTTGGCTAATTTGGGGTTTTGTATTTTTTGAGGTGCAATTCAAAATTGAGATCACTTCAAACTGGTTGGGAGGTTGTTACAGTTTTCTGATTATATTATCTTACTCACTTAATAAACGTGCCAATTTTTTTGTTGCTTTTTGTATTGGTTTTGTTTTTGAAAAATTATTAAAAATTCATAAAAAATCGTTTTTTGAAAGAATTCTAGATTGAAGTGAAGTTTTTCTTGAATCGTTGTTTAACAGTTGAAGCGTTTAGAATGGGAAGGGGTCAAACTTTATTTTGCTTATCTCAGGTATTCGGCCAAACATTATGAAAGTGGCAAATTCCCGAAACACTCTAAAGGCTCTTAAGCTGAATGTAAAGTCCCTACAACAGTTGAAGTGCAGTAGAGGAGTAGTAGAGTAGTAGGGTTTCAGGCATATTTTAAGCAGGACATGCTGCAGGTCTTGGGAAAAAGGAGATATAAAAGTTTAAAGCTGTACTGTCTGTCTGTTTGTCAAATACTCAAAAAATAAAGTAACCTTTGCCTGATATCCTTAGGCAAAGATTTAGACGTTGGAATGAACGAGAGCGTACGATAGGAACATTTTCTGCATAAGAACATTTTGGAAAATAAATAATAATTGAGCCCACAACAGACCAGGGCCTAGCTTCTACAACAACTGCTCGTGTTGTGCGTGCTACTGTTCTCTCAGGAGTAGAAGGGACCTACAGTTCTATGCCGACTCCAAGCGTCGAGATTTGAGAAGCTTTTCATAGACAATTGATTTGAGTGTTGTCAGTAACTCCAAAGAGGTAGTGCCATAAAAAATAACGAGGTGTCCCGTGCGGCAATTGAATTTAGACCTTCTCCGTGTGGGTCGACGTACTTACCCACTACGCCACGGCGACCACGTTTTGGAAAATCGGGGATTTATTTTCCTTCAAAGTCTCCGTTTAGGTAGATAGACTCGAAAGCCGAATTCTTAGAAACCGTTTAGAAATAAATTTTCTGGAGGTGTGCAGAGTAAGCCTTAGTGGGGACTACGACCTTCTAATTCGACTCGAAATTCTGTAAGGCGAGTGTCTTTTTTCCACTTGTCTGCCATCTTAACTTGGCGCACGCAAGTGGAGAAGGACCTCAATCAACTTGGAGAGCAAAATTTGAGGAAGCTGGTGAGAGATCATGCTAGTTGGAGAGGCATGTTGGTTAAGGCCCAGGTCTACCTCAGACTGTAGCGCCCTTAAAACAATAACACGAAGAGTGTCTTTTTTTTTAAGTTCAGAAAGAATGCACATTAAGCCAAATTTGAAGAATACGGTAGATGGGTCAGAAGGTTGTTGTCAAATTCCACTGAATTGTGAACTGGTGCGTTATCGTGATGGAATAGTGCTTTCACCTTTTTCAAATGTATTTGTCTGCAATTCTACGTGGAATCGAACCTCAAGCCCTTGCTCTTTGATGTAGAAAACACGTTTTGAATCCCAGAGAACAATCCAGCACGTTTAGTCTTAGTGTTCTTTGGAGAATGATCTAGTTCAATATTTGTACTGTTTCTTGGCGTGTACCGATGGTCACGAAACGACACAAAAACGAAAGAGTTTTGCTTCCTCGAACACCCGCCAGCAATTCATATGAACTGAAAAACTTACTTGAACAAGTTGGTGAGATGCAAAAGGCTGCCTTAAACTTTCGTGTCAGGTGCTATTTCTAAATTCTGTTGTTATGAAGAAAATGATGGATAACCAGGATAACCTCTCCAACTCAAAATGAATGACACACGTTTTCGACTTCCTATCGGTCGAGACTTCAAGTGTGGTAAGAGTATGAGGTATAAGCCCAGAAATTCCAATATATGGTTACAAGATCAACTTGATTTAAAGTTCGTTCAGAAAGGTCTAGCGCGCTAAAAACAAACTGCTGCATATCTGATGTTTGCAGAAGAGGGGACATTTCCCTACGACCACCTCTAGAAATACGTCAGAATATCATTACAAGCCTCTGATGCCCAACAGTACTAACTTTGTCACTAATCACGGTGAAAGCAAAGTCTCTTGGACTAGGTTAATGTTAAAATCGAATCCTCATTCATGAGGCAAAGGATAAAGCTGTTAGTGTGCAAGTAATTGCTACGACTTCTTGCATCTGGCGCCTGGCTTTCCAGTGGGGATCAGCTTTCGAAAATCGAAAGGCAGATACTGCGGATGTGCACCGGTATCACATTCTAAGAGGACCAAATGAAACTTCACGACAGCCAGAAGGGCTACGAAGAAGTACATGTCATCTGTTTGCAACCGAATTGATGGAAAGAAACAGCTTCAAGAAACTCATCTTAAACCAATCATCAAGAGGAGTTCAATTTTCGAAGATCGATTTCTAAGCGCACACGATATGCTGATGCTGAGAAAATATTTTCCTCGATATCTAGCGTATCACTGCTACTCCAGCAGTGGTATTACCTAACATCGAGACTAAACTAACAATAGAAACATAACCCCCTAAGTCTAATGGATATCCCTAAACGGAAAAAGCTAACCAATACGATGTAATGGCATGATATCGCTTGAAAGTAATCTAAAACACGAAATATGTATATGTAAGACAACTGTCCACCCTTCGGGCCCTACTGTTCAGTTGACATTTACATTCATCGGTAGTGCTAAGATCTTGCAATTTAAAAAGATGGTGGCTCCAATTTGAGTAAGTTACTCGCACGGAAGGGCGGCCATTTTCAAATGAACATACAAAATGTCGACAGGCTTGTAGGTATATGTATTTCTCCCGACGGGGTCATAAACAATGACAAACAGTAGCTTGGAACCGCTTCTCACATGCAGTGTTCAAAAATCAACCGCAGCTCCTACCGTTCGTACATAACAATTGACGTCAACTCCCCTAAACTCACAGTCCCAATCTGAAATCTAGAATGTATCCTCCACAAGTCTACACGAAAGTATGTGAACCTAAATGAGAATTTTCGGTGCTCACATGCTATCTGAGATCCGAAGCGGAGATACGACTTCTTGCGGTGCACACGGCAACAGTTGCAAGATACCGGAGCGGATATCAATCTCTGGCTTATTCAGCACACAAAATGTCTTCTCTCTGCCGAAAAGCGAACCTACATGAGAGCCGTGCCAGCCGAGCATATATCTCGCCCATTTCTGTGTGCGATCCAGCGGTATACATACATATGGATGTAGAAATCGTTTTGTTTGATTACCCTACTCAGGGTTATGTTTGCAAATTAGAGCTCGGCGCTGGCGTTGGCTAGGAAGGCCTCGGAGCACATGTTCGACGCTGCTGGCTGCCTTACGTGTCCCTTCAGAGCGACGGAATAAATTAACGCAGAGACAGTTTTCTTCTCGCCTCACCCGGATGGGCACACAAGAGCACAGGTAACTACAGTTCAAAAGACACTTGCCCCGCTGAAAGTCTGACACTACACACGTGAACATTCAATCACCAAATGGACGGATAGGGGAACAGGTTTTGCCATGAACATTTCTATCTGCTTCTGCGTCGCCGTTCCCTCCACTCCTGGGCTGGCTCGTAAAACCGCGAAACGCGCTTTTCGTTCCCATTAATTTGGTGGTTATCTGTCGAGAGTGTTTAGAAGTAGATCCAATTTTTAACTGCTTCAGTAGTCATAAAACCGTCTATATCTTGGTATCTGGCTGTGTGCTGCGTGCAGACGGGTCGGGGAAAATATGTACATGCTTGAGTGTTTCGAAAGGCGCATTCCGATGGATGAGGGACACACTGTCATCCATTAATCTCGCTGCTGCCGTCTCTCTCGCTGTGGTTCGCCGTAGCTGGCCGCGTTGCGACTTCAGTTCGCAGCGGACCCGGGGACTTAGCGCTAAGATATACATCGAGTACAGTCGCTTACCTATGGTCTCTGAGATGATCCTGGCGGCGGAAGGCCTTGCCGCAAATATCACAGGAATACGGTCTCTCGTCGGTGTGCGTGCGCTCGTGAATGAGCAAGTTGTATGACTTTGTGAATTGACGGTTGCAGAATTTGCATATGAACTGCTTTTTGGGCCGCGACGCACGTCCAGGTGCGCGCAGGAGTCTGCGATCCAGGCCGGCGTGCATGCTGGGCGGAACTCCCGGTGGGAAGAGGCCGCTGGCAGCCGCCGACGGTGGGAAGGCAAAGGAGCCCGCCGATGTGGGCGACGGACCAGGTCCTCCGAGATACGCTGCCGGTGAGTACATGACTGGCGGTGGGCCTCCAGGCCCCTGGCCGGGACGAGGCAGCAGCATGGCTGCCGCGGCGGCCTCCCTTAGCGCTAATTCCTTTCGTTTGTCAGCCATCATTGCGATTATCTCGTAGCTCGAGCCGCGCTTGCCCTGCCCAATCACATCCTTGCCCAGACCGTCAGGTCCATCCATTATGCCCGAGTAGAGAGCGCCCGGGCCGCGCAGGTTCCGTGATGGCAGCACAGGCACGAACGCTGAAATCTCACGATGGTGACTGGACTGCGGCCCCGACGAGCTGATGATCCCCGCCGCCGCGGCCAAGTGATGCTGGTAGGCCAGTTGTGACTCGTACGATGAGCCGGGCGTTAGAACCGAAGCCCCCCGGCCACCCGACGAACTCCGCTGCACATCTGTGCTTGAGTTTGAACTCGTCGGCGACTGCAAAAATTGCTCCATGCGCGAAGAGCGCACCAACGGCACACTGCCATGATCAATTACCGACTTCTCTGTCGGCATTTTCGCTTTTCATTTCACGAGCGGTCCAAAATTGAGTTGTTGCTGCCGCTTTTCCACACTGTAACCAGAAGCCCCGTCTGTCTGAAAGAAGACAAAAACAAAAAAACGGAATGGAATGAAGTACACATACCAATTAGATAAATAGTTCGTGCGCGTAATCTTATCAGAATTTCGGTTTTCTTTCGTTTGAAAGAACTTTTCAAAACTCCGAGAGAACCGTGCTCAAAAGTTAATTATGTTAACATGTGATTGTTTGCTCTCGTTCCTAGAGCGGAGCCCCGTTCACCCCCGTTTTCATTATGCGTCGCGTCACCGCCGACACAACCATCAAGCACCACCACCCCGGCCGCCGCCACCACCACCGCAGCCGCAGCCGTTTGGGCGATAAGGCGATGATTTAGCTAACGTAGAAGCATTTGGAAGCACCGAACTGGGTTGTTTTTCGTTACCAAAGTAGGTGCCTGGTATCTTTATTGAGTTATGATAATCGAATGGCTAGATAAGGCGACAGACATGCAGTGGCTGCTATATCCAAACATTTGATACTAGCCTCCGTCGTAGCTCGTGTCACGGATTTTCCCCGTGTTCCCGGAATAGATAGCCACACGGAACGGGTTTGTTTGTCAATGCACATGGATGACGAGGTGTGTTGCAGGCATGCGGAGGCATCCTTGAAAAGTTCGTGAAACTCCTGTGCACGAGAGCAACGCTGGGAGCGAAGCGATTGTTCCTCCGCTCAAATTGATTTTAATCGTAAGCCAACTTGTGGCTCCTTCATTGCGAATCGCTCAGAATATGATAATTCTTTGATTAAATGACACAGATACCGAGCATCGTGTCGAGGAGGGCATGATGGACGCATAAAAAAAATCCGCTTACTGTCAGCAAACTGCGCGATATACGCGCGAGAGCCGTCCGTTTGCAAACGTTGCACATTCTACGGCTGCGGCTGCTGCTGTTGCTGCTGCTTATGATGACGGTGGTCAAGACAAGCGATGGCCAGAACGCCTGGGTGGCGAGGGGGGAGGGGAGCAACAGCAGGCCGTGGAAAGAAGAAGAGGAATAGTTTGCAGCGTCATGATAAAATGTACAAAAGTGGATCATTAAGCCACCGAGGAGAGCTCGCGCCGCCAGAACCCACCACAGAAATGGGGATTCAAGCGGAGAAAATAACGAGTGGAGTATAACAATAACAATAAACTCTAGAGCACGTATCCACAGCCACACACACCTCTCTCTCTCTGACTATAGAGATACAGCTACGCGACGCGCAGCATCCTCTGCTGGACCAAGATTCAATGAAGGAAAAAAAAATGCGCCCGTCGTCTCCAAAAGAACCGAATGGAGCAGCACAAAATGAAACGCGAGAGAAAATGAAGTGGCAGAGAAGAAGGAATAAGTAAACAGAGATCGATGCTGATGGCGGTGCTCAATGCTGGGCAGAGAGAGAGAAAGACGAGGGTTCGGTCGAAAGGCTTAAAATTTTTCCTCACTGAAATAATGATGGCTGCCGCCCGTTGCGTTAGGTGCTTTTCTGGTAGGTGAATAATCGTAATCAGGAAGCCATTAGGAGGAGAGCAAAGAACTAGTCTTCCTGTGTCACCGTCGTGCAGATAGGCGAGTGGAGTGAAGTGCAGTGGAGTACCTCCTTCTCGCCATGACGTGGCGGTGGCGCGGTGGCGGTGGTAGCCACCGCCGCGTACCCATCGATCTTAATAGGTGGAAATTAGGTACATCGCCGCGACACGAAAGGGGTTCAGCAGAGGCTGAAATCGAGGCAGAGAGAACCGTCTGACCGAATGCTGGACAATGACGGTTTTCTGTCGTTTTGTTTGTTGTGCGCTTTCCTTGGTGGATTTCTCCTCTTCGTCCGTTGCAGAGATGGATCTGAACGTATGCCAACCCTAGCCAGCAGACTCTAATGCAAACATTGCGCAGCTGAGTGTGTGTGTGTACCTGAGTTCTTTTCCCGTTTATTTGCACATCTAAGTGGTTGTGCACTGTGTGCTGGGCGTAAAATCAAACAAAACCCAAAAAACTCACCTTTGAAGGTTTTTATTCAAAATCCATGCGATAATCCAAAATCCGATTCAGAATACGAGTCTATTCGGTGTAATCCATGCACGTTCTCACTGTTCGGAGTTTTTCGAAACTCACAAAGCACGGCCTACTGTAGTAGCATTTTGGGATCATAAGCCCAACATGGCATCACACTGTGCTCGGTGGCAATGGCAGTGGCAGTACACACACACATACACACTCGCACACCAATCACACAATTCACAGATACACACGATCTCGCACGGAATTGTTAAGTTTTCTTCGTTAGATGCTGCGCGATCGATCGCCTCACAACCGCCGACCACGAATTTCGTAATCAAATGCACTCGGCGATGCGTTTTTCAGCACTGCGAAACGGGCGTGTTTTTGAAAACTCACAGCGTAGTGAAAGAGTTAAGTCCTTTAAGGCTGGCTGGTAAGTGCCAACCACCGCACACAGACACGGATACACCCTCCAAGAAAACAATCACTTGTATCTTCAATCACTTATGTACCTCAGACTGCGCTTCAACGCGTTTCAGTATCTCAATCGCAATTCAAAAACTGCAACTCACACCAATCGCGCACTTAATTCAATTTTCCCAAAAGGAAATCAATGAAAGCACCAACCAACAATTCGAATCCGAAAAATTTTTAAATCCATTCCGAGAGAGCTTCACACAGTAATCCAGATGTTATGTAGTGGTGGTGGCTGGATCAGGTTTTGGAATTTCAATCGGTAGAGAGGTATCCGAGATTTGTGCCTCGCATGAATTCAATGGGAGCTGACGCTAGCGCTACCAATTTGCTCCTCAAGTAGTCCCAATCTCTTCCCACACGCCTGTACGCCAATTGGGTGTGAGCGGGAGGGAAGTTGACGTCAAAACGAGACAGAATCAAACTAGATAGCCCGAACGATCTCCACAACACCAACACAATGACGCGACACACACGATTACACACAACACAAAGTGAGTTTCTGCTTAAGACGCTTGAACAGTTAAATTACAGGTGCGCAAGGTACGATCAACTCTTTAAGACTGATCGAAGAGCAAACTCAAAACTCTGTTGGGGGCACATACACTGGGCGAGAGATTAGGGTCTGACTACCATGGCAGTATGAGAAGCGTTTGCCTGACTGAATCAGGTAGTGTTAGGGGCCCAGTTGGCAGAGTGGGACGACACAGAGTTGGAGGAGAATAAGAATATTTGAAAAGTGAACGTGTGTGCCGCTGCTGGTGCTGCTACTCTGCTGCTGCTGTTGCGCTGCCGCTGCTGAGCTGTGAGACTTGACTCGAGCTCAAAGTTTGGGTTTTTGTTTAGTTTGCCTTTGTCGTTTCTGCTTCTCTTGTTTTTTTTTCCTCTTCTTCCACGTTTTTTTTTTTTGTTGTATTAGACGTTCGTTCGTTCGTTTGGGACTGTCTGTTTTTTTTTTCGATTCGTTTGAAGATACGAAGCTACAGAGATTCGTACGTACATACGGTAGGTAGGTACGGAAACATCGTATAACCTGTCTGTAGTGGCCCATAGCTATTCGGAGCTGAGCTGTCTTTTCTCCTGCCGTGTGCATAGTGAGCGATAACGAACAAAAACAAAATTCTTCAGTTTCATTACCTGCATGTGCACAGAGCAACTCAACTTTATTCTCTCCTACATGTGGGGGCTTGCTTGTGAGGCTGTGGGTTGTAGCGTGCGATGAATTCTGTGTATGAAGCGCAGTTCAAAGACAGACTGACTTACAAATATTGTTGGCATAAGAGGGGTTCTACTGGGTTGGAGATTTGAAATTAAAAGTTCTCCGAAGCCTTATGTCCTTAAATGGCAGACACTTATGCTGCCATCTGGAAATAGGCTGAGAGTCTTTTTCTGTAACTTTATGTGACATCTCTTACGTGGTTATCTTCCTCAAAAATTTAACTATCAGCCACTAAGGGTGAACATGCGATTCAAGTTCTCACCACGTGGTAAAAATTGTGTCCACATAATGTCTTATGGCTTAGAAACTATCTAAATTGGAAAACTATCTAAACTTACTGCAGTGGACTTATCAGAGGCCTCGTGAAAACGAGGCTCGTTTCGACTGAGTTGCACAGTCTTCTGTCCATATCCAGAAGAAGAGGAACATTTATCGAAATTAAAGAGTTTGACCGAGTTTCATCGTATTCCTCTTGAGTAGGGGAGTGAGTGAGTCCTTCCTCAGAATTGCTCACTTATAACAGAACTCAGGCTTTAGTTAACACAATCATGCTTCGCTTCGATGTCCTTTTAACAGTTTTACATATAATCTAGTCCGATGCCGATTTTGTACCGCCTTGGTGGTGTCTGGCAGATCTCTTTCTTCCTTCACTCATATCAAAATCATTACGTCAAGTTAGAAGATTGTTATATTCGTTAATTCCTTCTGATGTGCCCTTTTATCAGACATACATGATGGTCCAAAATTAAAGTTACTGGTGTAGAAATTCAGTCGCCGTGGCGTAGAGGGTAAGTGCGTCGACTAACACGCCAAGGTCTCAGGTTCGATTCCCGGAAGAAACACCTCGCAATTTTTTCACGCCCCACCTTTCGAGTTGCTGACGGCACTCAAACAGTATCAATTGTCTATAAAATGGCTTCTCAAATCTCGCCGTTCGGAGTCGGTAAGGAACTGTAGGTCCCTTCTACTCGTGAAGTGGCACGCACAACACGAGTAGTTGTTGTAGAAGCTAGGCCCTGGTCCCTTGTGGTCTGTAGGGCCAATCAATTATTATTATTGTCGAAAGCAATCAGGAAAGATAAGCAAATGTCGTCTACTAACAAACGAACTCCATTTTTCGTGCAGTTCAACTTGACGACGGATTTGCTCTCCAACGGACAAAGGACCTCAACGAAATATGGTAAACACCCGATTGTTGGCTGACTGTTTCTGAAAAAAAAATCGGTAAGAGGGAAGCAAACAAGACTTTCTTTGTGTTAAACGACGTCAAGCATGTTGTCCTTAATCTGTACTACAGTATCCATGATATAATTGTCGACCGTGAGTGCTGCAGCTTGATCATAACAAGTGTGTTCCACTAACCACAAGGTGAATCCTAGCTGTAAGTCCTATTCACTGAATTTGGCAGGTCCACTGACATCAGACATATGTACATACTTCTGTTTCACAGTCATTGAATATTTAACAGCAGTGAATCGAAAGCACTGCCTCTTACATCAAGCACAGTTCTCTTTGTTTCGGTCTTGTTTCATAGAAAATGGAGGTTCTATTTTCAATTTGAAGTTTTGTTCGAAGAGCTGAAGGCAGTTAAAGAAAGACTGGTTTGTAAATGTGTACTAGCCTTCGGTTTCATATTGGGAGACGAACAAATCAAATATTCGAAATGTAGAACATTTTTAAATCACGAACATTTAAAAACACAAAAACGCAAAATGCAGAAAAGTGCAAATCTTGGAATAGCCAAATTAGCCAACATATCGAAAATTTTTAAATTTCAAACTTTATCATATGTGGGAGGTTTTCGTACCCCTCTGATTTGGTTTTTCGGAATTACTCTTTTTTTGGTTGAGTGTTCAAGATTTTGGGCATTTTGAGGTGAGACTGTGGTTGAGGTCCTTCTCCACTTGTGTGCGCCACCTTAGCCTAGGCAACCCTCTGTTGCGTTGTCCCAATGGCTCAGATTCGAAGACTTTTTGGGCCAGTGCAGTAGTGTCCATACGCTTTACCAGTGGCCTAGTCATCTTAAGCATTGTATCCAGAGACGCTTGACTAGGTGCTGTACAGCCCATAGAGTTCGTCGTTAAATCTTCTTCTCCAGATGCCATCAACGAAAACAGGACCAAACATATTTTTTCTCGAAAAGACTAAGGGCTTCCTCATCCGCTTATAGTAACGTCCAGGTGTTCGCGCCATACACTAGGACTGGGATGATCAATAAAGCAAGCTTAGTCCTTCGAGAGAGGGCTTTATTACTCAATTGCCTCTTGAGCCCAAAAAACAGCGATTGGCAAGAGTGATTCTGCGTTTGACTTCGGTACTGGAGAACTTAGCTTAGTTTTAAGATAATAGGAGAGACAACAAATGCGAATGCAAACTAAGCTTGTCTAGTCTAGGGTCGGTACAAGGCTCTTCGGACCTTATTCCTACAAGCAAACTCTTCAAGTGGTCAACCCGCCAAGTGGTCAATCGTTTAGGACTTCTGGACATAGACTAGCGGTGTTAAATCGTACGCTCATGGAGGCTAAGACACGGGACCGTAAAGTGAAATTATGCCGCTTCCAAACTTTCCTCTCAATAAATCAATTGTAACCCATGCTGTGTGACATCTTGGCTGACTTGTTGAAACCACAGCCCAGCCATTTCATGGAGGTCCAATTGATGAACAAAAAAATTTGTAATGTAGCGGTCACTATTGACTGAAACGTTCTGGCCGGCATTGTGTTCAAGGAAGTAGGGACTAATTGTTGCACTAATCCATAAAGCATACCAACTGTCAGTTTTTGTGGATATAACGGTTTTTCAACATCATCACTCAAAAACTGCAGTTTCTTTTTTGTTGACATATCCTTTATCTTTGCTTAACAATAAAATGGACGTAGTACTCGAAATATTTTTTAACAGAATCATGATTTTCAAAATAAATTTGCACAATTTTGCAGCGTAATTCAGACGTCACTCCTTTTGTGTTGAATGACAATGCAAATGCAAGGCACTTACCAGCTGACCAAATGGCAGCAAGTTGAAATAGTGTTGCAAACTTAAGATTCTATACCTTTAAGAATAGCATCCGTACGTCGTACGTCGAAGAGTTTTAAGAAATTAATTGGATTAGGAATCCATGCACACCCTGCAGCGGCTACAACACAGCAATGTAATGGAATTTATTTTGAAATGACAACTGACTTACTACCATTCTCGGCCATCTCTTCTGCCATTCAATGCACTGTGTGACACATAACGCCTGAGCAGAGGAACTTCTTACCGTTTATCTTAACTTGACGTCATGTGGCTAAGAACGATGTACAGCGTTACCATTCTCGGAACCCGCTCAACTGTTACACTGACACGTCGTTAAATTTATTAATTCTTTTGCCTTTAGCACGTGAGCAACTAAGTGCGGATGACACACTCACTCAGATGTCGTCATCACCGCTTAAATTGTGGGCTAATTAGTTTGTGTCACTCGTCAAGGAACGATGTCCTTGACATCTAATTCCGTATCATCCCATCCAGAGACACTGTTTACATACTCAAAAGTCCAATGACCCAACAGTACGCCGTCACACCGCCAAGTGCTGTCAACAAGTGAATGCCCAGTGAAAATACAAAGTTAATTCTTACAGGTAGAGGTAAGGCATTATCATCATCATCATCGTCATCTTCAGCGTTCTTTAATTTGTTTTTGTTTCTTTATTTGTTTCTTTTCAGTCTTCCTTCTTCTTTCGGTCGCTGATGGTGCTTGTGGCCGCCGATGGTGGCGATGGTGGCGGTGGTGGTGGTGCTTGTGTTTGTGTGTACCTTCGAATTCTTCAAGTTGCTTACTTTAATCTTGGAAAACCAGAAACTCAACAAAAGAAGGTAGAGTGCGAAGAGAAAAGGTAAAGGTAGATGGGCTGCCTTTCTTCCATCGCATACAGGTAACTGCGAGCATAGGGTACTCGATTGAAAGAAGTCCATGATTCTGGAGCCGGTTTGGACCGCCAAAGATCTTCGACTGTTGTTGTTTTATTTTCTTGTCTTCTTCAGTTTTATTCCTTCTTGTTGTTGTGTGTGTGTTTTTTTTTTTTTGTTCGTCTTCTGGTTTGGTTGTTGTTTCACCTTCCTCTTCCTTCTTGCATGCAGCAGAGCAGATAGCTGCCGTGGCTCCCACCACCAGCAGTCAGACGAGCAGGAGCAAAATGTTATAGTTTTGACTTCTGTACCAGTAACTGAATAAAAAGGTAGTGGCAGTGAATAAAAATTTATGCACGGTGTCAATGAGCTCAGCCTATTAAGAGTTTGATAATGCACTTGTCTGTCTGTCTGCCAATATAATCATGCACGAGACGAGTATACGGCCGCGCATACTTCTTGGACATTTCTGGGAAGGATGTCAACCGTGTGCCGTAGTGAGTTTGCAGGTTTTGGGGATTAAGTAGCTGTTGATGCTGCTGCCGCTTCTGCTTCTACTGCTGTTGCTGCTGGTTGCGCTGGATTTTTTTCTTCTTGGAGCGGCGGAGAAAAAGTTTAAGGGTTTTTTTTTATTTTTCCAGTTTTGTTTTTTTTTTCCCTGTCTTTGATTTTATCTCAGTTGATATGACATTAACATTTTTAATTAAAGTTGCAAGTAGACGCATAGCGATGAGCGACGCTTTTTTCGAAGTCATCGTCGTCGTCGTCGTCGTCGTCGTCTTCATCGTTGGCGTATGCATCGTCGCCGTTACTCACCTGCTGAAGGGGGTGCCTGTCAAAAAAGATGCCAAGCTGTTTTAGGTTTACTTAAAACATGTTTATTTATTTAGTTTTATGTTCATTGAATTTTCTTTGGCAGTGCTGACTACTGTTACCCGATAATTTTGTTAATTAGTCGTCCTAAATAAGTTGACATAAAAATGAGTAAAAAAACTGGAAACATTTATGTATTTCTTTTACGAATGAATTTCGGTGTTTTTTTTTTTTCTTCCTTTTTAATATTAATACTTGGTGTTATATATTTAACTTTGTTCACTTAAACAATTCTCTTTGTAAACAATTACAAACAAGGTTAGTAATCACAATTTTTTTTATTTGCATTTTGTTTTAAATTTACTAAATTATGCTCTTCTAGTGGGGAACATTCAGCTGGGTGACACATGAAAGGCGTATATTCATTTTGATGCGAACTATTCAAAACAGAAATGTTGAAAGAAGTTTGCAGATGTGTATGATTAAAAGTGTGTGATCGTGTTTAGAATGTGTGTGTGCAATATACGTACATATATACAGAGAGATGCAGGAATATGTTTATATCGTGTTAAGGATCATGTTCTCAGGCTGGTGATCAATTAGGTATTTCCGCTTGCATTAGTTTCTTTATCAATTTTGTTGCAATAGCACTGCGGTAGGCTCTCAAGAAACATATCGAGAGCGAATTGCTTGAAAATTTGATTTTTGAAAAATTATACCACTTTCAGAATATTTTTAAAAACAAAAGATTTATTGCTGTTGTTTCCAAGTTGTGGGACAACTGATTGGTCATCTTTTGAAAATATGTTAGTTGAAATAAATAGACAGAGGACTTTACCAGTCAAGTATGGGGTCATTCGTTTATTAGTTTCGAAAACAATGCTTAATGAACCGCCCACAGCGAGACATTTTTGATGAAGCTTAATTTGTTATAAAGTCTAAACATTGCAATTAAGTCTGAAGGGCAATATCATATAAATGGCCGCTTTGAAAAGATTCGTAGCGTGCAATTCTTTTTGGAATAATTTTACCCGGTTTTCCACTTACTTCAGTATCTGGTCCATAACTTGTGCAACGTTGCTTTTAGTACGTCTAAAGTTCGGATACTGTTGGCGTAAGCACAGTTTTTTGCGAAGTTCCACAGGAAATCTAACAGTGTCAAATCACAGGATTTTGGCGTGCAATAGACGTCGCCAGGACGTAAAATTAAGCGACTGCTCACGCACTTAAGAAATAATTCATTTTCTTCTGTGGTTTGTTGCAACAACTTGTTGGAACCACATAGTCATAATTTAAATCGCTGTCCAAAAAAGAAAAATCGTTGACCATTGGACCATATGGTTCCGAATGGACTGCAATTATGCGCTTATTGGGATCTTTAAAGAAATACGTGACACCTTCTGACCATAAAACCCACCAAACAGTCACTTTGTCTGGATGCAAAGGCACCTTTTCGATCACTTGTGGGTTTTCTGAACACCATATGCGGAAAATTCGTTTCTTTGCATAACCACCCAGTGAGATAAGTATGTGCCTCATCACCGAAGAAAATGTTGTTCGGAAAGTTGCTACGTCTTAATCATCTCTTTTTTAGCAAGATTTTGTAATTTTAACGCATAGATCGATTGTTAAGTGATCGATTATCGTAACTGGCAAAAATTACAAAAATATTTTGAAACTTCAAATGATAGCTGAGCTTGCAAGTGTCAAATGCAAGTGCAACCAACTTGATAGCAAAAAATTAATGACCGTCTAGGTAGAAATTCTCCGGTAAAGCCTAACTTTTGTTGAAAAATAATGCAAACTTAAGTCCACAACCAATCTTCAAACTAAATCATCACTGCCGAAATTCGATTCAGACAAAAATTATTATAAGACAAAGCATGTGGTCATTTCAGTGCAGTAGACATTTTAAGATTCGTTTTCCCATAAACTCATCACACTCAAAATAAAAGGAACATAAGTTAACCACAATTAAGCTCCGGTGTTAAGAACAAAGGTCTTGTTCGTTTTTTTTTTAAGGTCTTGTTGAAATAATGTTCTGAAACAGCAAACTAGCAAAGAGAACGCTTGTGAGAAAGTCTAAAAATTCCCTCGATGTTTGTTTGCCGTAAAACCTGTCTACTAAATTCCTCCAATTTTTTATAACAGTTAGGGCAAAAGTTTTGAGTCAAATTGAATAAAGAAGTAATATGAGAATACACAAACCCGAAATAAAGAAAAAAATCATCGGCTGCAAGATCTAATCAACACACAGACTTTAAAATTTGTGAAAAGTGAAAACTATAGATTGCTGAAATAAAAATAAAATCAAAAAGAAGGGTGTGGATTTTGCTTACTTTTTTTTCTGAGATAAACTGAGAGGACTTGGTGGAAAAAAATAAAAAGAAACAGATTTTGACATCTGTGTCTTCAAACCTCTACTTCTTCGCTATTACAGCAATTCCTCTCCACTGCCGAAAACGAAGAAACCTGTCAATGTTTGTAAGTGGACAGACCGAGTACTAGACTGTTAAGTACGAACTTTGAAGAGCTAATTGCAGATCTTGCAAAGCCAACTGCGTACAAGACAAAGATGACAGTGTCAGGTTAGTGCAGTGTAATCATGTACCAACAGTTTGGTCTTAAATGTGAATATCGCTAGGAACAAGTAAGATGGTGCGTCTAATCCAGCCGTACACTATGCAACTACCTAAATAGATTAGAATAGCACTAAGCGAAGAATAGGTTATAAAAAAACCTTGTCTTGGTTGTCCAGGTGTTCGATACGATGACGAAAAAAGAACTAAATTGATGCTTTGAGTCTATGACAACTTTGGCACTTTGTTTTCTTTTCTCTGGTTTCAATCTGTGATTTTTTTTTATTATGAAGGGAGCACTCAAAAGGAACCTCTTCAGGACTATTTTTTTTTAAGCAATGTTTGACCGCTAAGGGTTAATTGAAATACTATTCCTAAATTTGTGAACAGCTTGCGATCAGTTACGTGAATTAATGCTATGACTGATTCTCGTGAACGAAAAAAAAAAATTGCACAAAAACTTTGTAAACAGGGACAAGAGATTCAGCGCCGAATCACACTTCTCAACCGCTTTTTTTTTGTACTCAATTGTAATTAAAAGGCACGGCCCTTTAAAAGATCAGGGATCAATTAAATATTACTCTGATCATCCTAGTCCTCGTCTATGGCACAGAAACATTTCCGCTATTGAAAGCGAATGAAGTCTGGGCTAATGCCTAATAGAGCACATTGTAAGTGTCTATGGACCACCGAAATTTGTCAGCCTCTACCCTGTGGGACTCCAATCTTCTTACCAATTCACAAATCAAGAATAACCAAATCGAAGTGGGATATTTTCATCGGTAAAGAGCACATAGCCATTTGCATGCTATATCAAAATGTGAAC
The DNA here is from genome assembly GCA_944738645.1 of Eristalinus sepulchralis. NCBI lineage: Eukaryota > Metazoa > Arthropoda > Insecta > Diptera > Syrphidae > Eristalinus > Eristalinus sepulchralis. The sequence continues at coordinate 2,081,209 of OX122883.1, forward strand.
GTTGGTTGAAAGATCAGTCGACAAGAACGAAAGCTCCACAAAGTCGGGCGAATAACGAAAAATTCCGCAGCAGAGTGTGTTTAAGATACTCCAGCACCCATTTTTCAATAGAGGGAAAGACTGAACTTCTAGCTTTCGAATTAATCGCTTGTAGATGGTGGGGAACTTCGATTTGATGACTTAAGGCAGCGTAATCGAGACTGTTTTAACTCTAGCATGGGGCGTCGGACTGATAGACGAGTAGAAAATAAGGTGCTTAACTGGTAGACGGAATTTTCTTTAAAAATACAGTGAAGTTGTGTGATTTTTATGACATCATATTGAGGATTAGATCAAATCGTAAGCAAAGGCAACGAGCAAATATGCCATTTGAAGTCCTTTTATATGGTTGCACTCCCGTAAGTTTCACAAAGAGAAGACTTTTAAACAAGGCCATATACAAAGCAAGAAAACAATGCCTTAACCTAAATTTATACCCTACATCACTACATCTACTACATCGTTTCTACATCATCTACATCACGAACCTTTTGTCCAGTGTCCAATAAACAGAGTCATAATTGTAAAGTCGCTAAAATTCGCAATCAACAAACATTGGTATTTCGCTGCGTGAAGCCAGAAATGATTAGAAGAAGAATAGAAGAGGAGACTGATTAAGCATAAGCTTCAACATCAGTCTCAGAAATGTTGCGTCTTACCGATGACTCACTTAACACTGCATCGTTGATAGAGATATACCACAGTGAATGATCCCACGCACGTTAAATGTAAAAGGTAAAGAACAGTAGACGTCAACTTTTGGAATATTATATGTGAATGACTTGGCATTTTAATGAAGAATTTCCTTTTTATACAAACTATTCTAAAAAAAAGAACTGAATTGTAAAAAAGTTGCATAGTATTAATGGTTCAGATTTCCGGGTTGGACAACTCAGAAGGAGATACTTAAGTTGTTCGGCACGATACTTTGCGATACACCGATTTTCGGAGAGTTTCTGTTTTGATAAGTTGTATTAAAGTAAATTTAGAAGTTATGAACCACTTTAGGACTGTAACATTCAGGCAGGTCTCTCTCTTCCGTGCTGCAATATTTCAGAAGCTTTTTTTAAGTCAGAAGTCCCTTGGTATTGTTAGAAGCTCGAGACAGATAATAAGAATAATAATAATAATTGAGTGGCACTACAGCCTACATGCGACCAGGGCCCAGCTTCTACAACAACTACTCGTGTTGTGCGCGTTACTGTTCTCTCACGAGTTGAGGGGACCAACAGTTTTTTGCCAACTCTGAACGGCGAGATTTGAGAAGCTTTTTCATAGACAATTGATACTCTTTGAGTGTTGTCAGCAAGTCGAAACAGTGGTGCCGTGAAAAATTGCGAGCCTAGACTTTCTGCGCGGCGGCAAACGCACTTACCCACTACGCCACGGCCACCGACGTTTCTTAGCTTCAGTTCATATGCAGCTAATGTTCTTCCTTACAGATCATTCAAATTCTTGAACGAATATCAGGTTGAAGTTTCCAACATGAAACTCTTGCGTAGAAGTCAAAGCACATACCTTCAACGGTGTGTCTACGTCTGAGAAAAACTGGATGCCTTAGGCCAGTTGAGCCACATTCTGAGAATCATATAAAAATCGGAAAGAATTTGGTATCTCCGGCCGAAAACTCAATGCATTGTAAAAAATGTTCGCTGTACCTTAAGGACTAAATTGATTCTAGTAAGAGTTCGTTAGAAGCTCTCTTGTGATTAACTGCAATAACAGCTTTAATGAAAAACATTTTAAAGTCTGAGGTTGCAAGATCCCATAACATGCAAAGTAGAACATCTAACAAGAAGGCAAACCTAACAGCTGCCACATGTCTAGGACAGAATTGAACGATTCATTATCTTTAAAATCAGAAGCCGCCCTGTAAGTCTTATTCGTTCCAGTTATATTTGGAACTAAACATTTGTTTTTCGTTGATAAGGTCTTCTTCTTCTTTACAGTCCTCTTTTAGGTTTCATTATGGTAAGGAAGACGGAGGTCGTATAGGATTCCCTATTAGTGCACCTACAGAAATTTATTTCACTGTCCCTCCACCTAAAATCATAAAATGTTGACATTTGTATGAGACACAAAAATACACTCAAATCAATCGGACGTATTTCTGTTCCGTGTCATACACTACCAACTCTAACACTAACCTTGATGATCCATGCTTTTTGCATATTTAAAACGAGCACCGGAAATGCGATGAAAAAAAAAAACAAGAATCAATCAATCGATCTTTGTTCCCAAAATTTGAATGGAAAATTTCCAAATGACTAATCCCCCGGCTAATAAACAAAATGCAACAAGTCGGGCCAAAGTCCTCCTCCTTTCTACCGACCACTTATCAAACCATCGCGTAAACATCTACAATTTAGTGAATTGAAGATCGTGATTGTGTACAAGATTCATAAGGTTTCTCATTTGAAGATCTAGATTCTCTAATTGGTGACTTTTTACTCGCCTCCACAAACGAGATTTCGAAATCAGTCGCAGTCGAAACGCGCAATACTTGAAGAGATGCTCTCAAAATATCAGAGCAGTAAGTGTGTTCGTATTCGGTGTGCTGCACGAAGCAGCAAACAGTGCTGGTTCATTTAATCAAATCAGCCAGACAAATAAAAATATAAGAACTCACCCACTAATGAATGTCATTAGCCTTGTAATGTTGGCCAAGTCTGAATCGGCCGAAACGACTTCGCATACATGCGAGAGAGTTGGATCATTTCTAAGATAAAAACAATAAAAAATTATGGGTACCTCTAATAAAACAAAAAACTAACACAAACACACACACGCACTCCTCTGAGAAGCAAAATTTGGGTCTACACGTCCCCCGAAGATGTTATCTGCAAGTCCGCCGAGAAGTGAAAAAAAAAATAAAAAATAAATGCAAATCCGAGTTCGAAAACATGGCCTTGATGGTAGTCAGAGTAATTATTTCACTTTCCAAAAATACATATCAAACAACTTGTTTTTCACCTGAATGATGTCAATAGCGCTGAGACGACCGACGGATACCCTCCACACTGGTCATTGCTCATATTGACGCGATATCAGAAAAATCGCCAATAAATCGTTCAGACACTACTAATGGATATGGACACCTACTACTTCTGGCCGGCTGTTGGAGGTGTGATAAGATTTTATTTCAGAAAGAAATTTTTATCAAAATTTTAGAAAATAAAGCCAATGAGTGTGAGCGGGAAAGGGGGACAGATTGTTTTTCATGCAAGGAGTGCTTCTCTACTTTGAAAGTACATGAAATACCGTTATATAAGTAAGTATATATATAATTCTTTTTTTTTTTGTTGGGTTTTGTTTAAAGCTTTCTAGTGTGTATACAACGCAGTATACAACGACGATATAAACTATACTCTATACATATATAATATCAATTCATTAAATTTTTTGTTTGTTCTGTTCTGCTTCCTTCACTTCACTTCACTGTCATGGAACAATATATGGTATATATGTATATAATTTCTAGCTTGTGATAACTTAGATAAACATTTACTATATATATATATATAACACATCGAGGCATTTAAAAAATACATTGTACAATTTCTAACTAATTAAATGTATACATAAATATTCGCATAAGACATTTGTTTACCAGGACGAAGGACGGACCCTCCTGGATTATTTTTATCTTGACCGGATTGGTCCATGGTTTAGTGCATTTTAATTAATATGTATGCATGCTTCCCTCTAATCAACTATTTTGTTTTCATTTTCTTTCGATTTAACGTTTTATTCATTTAGTAAAAATATTTTTTTGTTTTAATTTTTAGGCAATTAGTTTATAATTTATCATTTTGTTTACTTTGTACAATGCTTTATGTTTTGTTTTTTGACAATATTACATACACACACATGAATAATAAAAAACAACAAGGACAACAACTAGATGGATAATTTCAATCACGTAACACGTAATATACGTGAAACACGTCTAAATGAGTGAGTTTCAGCTTTTCCCTTGGCACAGTCTTTGAGGGGCCTACGAGTATATGGCCTTACTGATGCTGCGACGTTTCTTTTTGTGGGGTTTGGTTTTGGCCCCTAGTTACCCAGTCTTGATCCAACGATCTATAGAATACTCCAAAGCGGATATCCAACTACAAAGGAATGATGTCGTGTGTCAAAAAATGATTGTGAAATTGTATTTTACCGTTTTTTATCCATTTCGGATTCAGTGCTAAAGTAGTAGTGTCGAAGTTTCGGCTCTGGTGGGATTATTTCAAATGAGTTCTTGCGACCAGCCGAATTCGTTGACATCGATGCAACCTTGTAGCCTTGAAGGCATGCCATTCCTATGCAGAAGACGAAACCCCTCATTCATTAATATGCGCAAAATTCAGATCGCTTAACTTACCAAAAGCAACTTTACTGTTTGCGTCCTGATAGAAGTACAGACAAGCATCCTTCAGCAGGCAGTACCGCTTGGACCAACCACACCAGCGGGAACCCAATTTCATAAGATATCCGATACAGTCGGGGCGATCGATTCCGCTGGGCGGAAGTTTTAAATTCCTTGAACTGAAAGCAGAAAGATGAAACGAAAAATCAATGACACTCAGTCAGCCTGTAGGTCTTCCTTTCTTTTCCCGGTGTTTTGTTTTTAAATTCCAAAATCCAAAGCAAGGAAACATCCAGCGGCCGAAAAAGATTTTCTAAAGGTTGAAACACTAAAAAGCCTTAAAACAAATTTTCGATTGTTCCGGAACCTGATGCGATTTAACACCGAAAAGCCAAAATTATGGAAAATTTTAGGATTTGGTCCTCTCAAAGTTGCACCTCCGAAATTCCTAAGCATCTTAAGAAATTTGATTTTGTACCTTAATTTCGGCTCCGAACCTTTATATCTACGAATGTTGAATCATAAAAATGCCAAAAGTTTTGAAAAGGAAAACTTGGAATTTGTACGAAATTTTGCACCAACAAACTTTTGGAACAATAATTTCAGTCACCTTAAAATTTGGATATTCCATGACGAAATCGAAGCCCGACAAATTTATTACAGATGAACTATGTTAGCATTCGTTCTTATGCTTACATTTTTTTGGAACCATCCATTTTTGAACTTTGGGCTTTTGTGATTTTTCGAAAGCCTATCACTGTGAAGTTTAAAAATCTGAGAGTACCTAAGTTTACAGATTTCTAAGGTTTCCCAAAGCTAAAGATAATGAAGATGATAAAGCTTCCGAATTTGTAAGCTTAAAGTCAAAATCTCGCCACCCCCTCTATTCCAACAACTGCGTGAGGTGTAGGTGGAGCAGAATAGATGCACAAATTTGAAGATGTACTAACCCGAAGAGTTCAGTTTCCAAAATAAGGAAAATTTTGAACAAATCGAAGTCTTCTAGGGAAAAACCAAAAAAGTCTACACCCAGATGATGTTGCTCATAACATGTGAGGTTTCCAATAATTCTTAATTTTTTAAATTGTGCCTTTTTGGAGATTTCAGACTGCTGGGCGTTAAAATTTTTAAATTCTTGCCACCAATTCTGTTCTTACCTCTTTTCCAACCAAGGATCAGATTGATTTGCCGAGTGCCGCATGACTGTTATCCAGCGCGTCAACAGATCATCTGTATCCGCTGCAAGATAAATTGGATGTCCTTCGCCTGCTTGAATTTTAAAAGCAAATGGCTTGCCAACGCTTGTGTCGCAGCGTTCAATGGTGTGCTTGGCCAGAATAATGGCACCAACGGGTTGTGTGTCCTGAAAAAGTAAAAAATAAAAATGCAGATATAGGAACAAATTGTAACTCCTTTTCCGCGTCCCTTGGCAATTTCAAAACCACACCAAAGTAAACACTCACATCTTCAGTCTTGTAAAAGTATAAGCAATGATCCGGTCTGAGACAAAACCATCTCCGCACCCACTTCTTCGGACTTGGCCCGCCCTTAGTGTGTCCACTTTGACGCCACAAAAAGCCCTTGTGTATGATGGGACTGGGAGAATCCTGTTTCTCGTTCATCAGCACTCCAATGGTCCGGGCCACTTCCAACTCCAGTGTTTCACATCCAGCATGAGCGATCTTCACGACTTCCGTGTGATGCTTGTCCAGGACAGACACTCCATTTACCGAAATGATGATGTCGCCAACCTCCAGACCGGAGCTTTCTGCGGGAGTGTCCGGTTCGATGGCAGCCACAACCACTGGCTTCGAGCCATGTATTCTGAATCCAAATTCCCCGGAATCGCTCTTCACCACAATTGTCTTGTCGATTTCTGGAAAAAGAAAACACATCACCATTTCAAAAAGAAACTCTACAAGTACACTCTCAAACGTTGACATCTCTAGATAAGACTACCATTCAGTGGGCTGTTCAACTTCGACAAAGCCTGTTCCTCACGAGCCCAGAGCAAGAGCATGAGCCTAAGAACCTCCTGCAGCTTCCTTCGGAATGGCTCCGGAGTTGCATTCGCCGAGATAAGGTCTGAAAAGCAATCTCCACTTCAGCACGAATCGCCAAATAAATTCTCTACAAATACCAATCATCCTACGGTACGACACCAAGCTCAGGGGAGCACACTTTTCAAAATGATTTTGGGATCTGCACGCAGAAAGGAGTGCACACCCAATATTATTAGACAATGTGCCGACGGTTGCGCTATTTATAGAAAGCTAGGAGCTGTGCATCTATTTTATGCTGCTCCCGTGGTTAATTGTTCGCGCGATGATCTTCACCCGTTCTGCCGATCTTATCAACTGCACGCGAACACCGAGAGATATTTTCACGGAAAAGTGAAGAAAAGCCAAATTATCCCGAGGGGGAGACGGGGTGGTCGAGACGATTTTAGCTGGTGGAACGTTTGAAATGGGGTCATGCGAGTGTATTGCCGTGTGTACTTGTAGTTTACGCAAACGAATTGTTCAGGCATTGACTCATCGACCTTCTGGTAGTTGACCTACCAACGGCAAGGGATGAGAGTTTTTTCGCATGTAAGCTGAGTGGTGGTTTTTGGGTGTTTGTTATGCTTTACTATTTTCTATCGGGGATTGAACAGCTATATGCTTGGAGACATTCTATATTAAACACTATTCTTGGAGGAAGAAGAATCCGAACTGACTGCAATGCGTTGACCAGACGTGTAAAAATCTCTTGTAAGCACTGAAGCAGGTCCGGTCCGGTGAAATACTACCTCGTCTTCGATCCCATGCCCATTTGCAATGGCATTCCAGTTGTCAAATTCTAAGACTAAATTTTGCTTGCTGCACACTTTGCTAATTGCTGATTGCCTTGGCAGATTGCACATTGTCGTCGCATGTACTTGAGAGCGTAAATTTTATCATGGGACACAATCACTTTTACACTCGTTACTCGTTGCAAGAGTTCTTAAAAATCTCAACGTGCACAGATCTGCTAAAAAATTTAACTCTTGTTTCTAAAACGTTTACTTTAATTGTTAAGACCACTGCCACTTCAGCCTTTACCTCTGTGTTGCTCTATAGAGCTCCTCCTGCATAAATGGAAAACAGCATTTCTCCAGTATATCTCTAAAAAGGGGAACCGTCGTTATTCACTTCTTACCGACCCATATCACTCCTTTCTAAGGTCACAGAAACGCTACACATATCTGACCAAAAAGTGGAACGAATCCTTCCACTATTGAGAAGACTGTTGAACTTGTATTTCAAAGGCTTTTGATAGAAACTAACAACAGGCTCTCTTGTCGAAAATGTTTGTTTATGGCATCGATGAGTCTCCTCTTCTACAGATTAGTCTGATTTATAGATCTGTGGATTTTGGTTTTGCGTGATCACCTGCCCTTAGGGCTTATGTCACGAAATCCATTTTTCCAAAAGTCCTAGTTAATGCAAGACTAGACACCTTAGTTTCCCAAGTACCAAATGGGATCATGCTTGCGAGACAATCACTCCACCTTGGGTTGGAACGATGCCTTTCTAATACCTCCGCCACTTTCTGGGTCACGGCACCCGGTTAAGAATACAAAGTCCCCTAACTGCCTGTCCTAGATTTGGTTTAAAAAATAATCTAGACAAGTCAGTAGAGTCCACTTACCTCGTCTTTGCCCCGATATTGGGTTTTAGGCCACCATGATGCTCCCACAAGGAGGCCTACAACACGGTCAAGCTGAAACAGAAGTTCCAGGGGCTCTGACATCCCGAGGCACCAGAATATAGCCTCTGGTCAAGCTGTCACTACCAGTCAGGTTTCCTCAACACCTGGGTCTGGTAGCCGCCATTCTGCGCAAAATAGACTTTGGCTCCATCAGTAATTCCGCATACACCGCAATAGTGTCAGGGATGTGATTTTGAATCAAGTGAGTCATATATCCAGTCACATCATCTTGAAGACTAGTCTGGTACAGTGGACTTTAATCAATTGGAAAATTGCTGTGTACTGTCACTCAAGCGTTCTCCAAATATTCACACTTTCTCTACGGATGGCACTTGCATCATTAAAAGCGATTTTCCATCCCTGTATGTGTATCAACTCAACACTTTGAGTTTGATCGGTCACATATTTGTTGCGATATGTGAGAGCTGCTTAGAACGATGCTAGAAATATTCACCCTCGGAAACTGGGTTTTGGGAGAGTTTTGTGTGCGATTTCTGGTCCTGCAACTAGAGGAAAAGATTTAACGACGAACTCTATGAGCTGTACAGCGACAAGCGCCTAGTCAAGCGTCTTTGGATACAACACTTTAGATAGCTAGGCTATGTAGAGCGTATGGGCACGACTGCTCCGGCTCGAAAAGTCTTCGAATCTGAGACATTGGGACAACGCAACAGAGGACGGACTAGGCTAAGGTGGCGCACACAACTGGAGAAGGACCTCAACCAACTTGGAGTGCGCAGCTGAAGGCAGCTAGCGAACGATCGTGCTGGCTGGAGACGCATGTTGGTGGAGGCTCAGTTCCACCCTGGTCTATAGCGGCACAAGAAAAAGAAATTCGTTCGATATATAAGGCCCATTTACACCCCAGGATTGAATTGAATCAAAGCTATTTATCTGGTGCTCCAGGGACCTGTCTACACCTCTTGGATAGAAGCTCATCGGAGGCATGAGTTTTGTTAAGTTCATGGTCTCCTTAGGACCAGGGCCTAGCTTCTACAACAATTATTCGTGTTGTGCGTGCTACTGTTCTCTCACGAGTAGAAGGCTCTTATAGCATTTTGCCGACTCCGAACGGCGAGATTTTTGAGAAGCGTTTTATAGACAATTAATACTCTTTGAGTGTTGTCAGCAACTCGAAAGAGGTGGTGCCGTGTAAAAAATGCGAGGTGCCCCGTCCAGAAATCGAACCAGACCTTTTGCGTGGCGGTCGTCGCAATTACCACTACGCCACAGCGACCACTCCTTAGAACCCCGAAGATATATCTCGTCTTTATCACTCTTTCGAGTATATTTCAAAAAGGAATGATAAATTTTGTTAGTTAGCTGCATACTTCCCTTTCAAGAGCGTCCCATGAAATACAGGCTTCGTTCGGAATGTCCATCAGTTTACCCTTCAGCCCTTTTTGGAACCTTAAGTCAAGTTAGGGGAGCCGTTCTTTAGCCACAGCACACAAATATGGAATGCTCGTGCTTCCAATTAAAATCCGAAAGCATTTAAGGCACATGTGTACCTCCTCCCCCTCCTTCTCGCAGTCCCTTTTCCTTGCTCAAATTTACAAAAAAAGTTGCTGAAGAGCTTATGTAGTGCCGGTTTATAGTGTGCATACACCGAGACTTAAGGTCGGGCAACATTATCTTAAAGTTGAAATATTGGGCTATAAAAAGTTGGCCAATTACAGCCTTAAAGCGGACTCCAAAATATGTAGATTGAACAGATTTTGGATCCGAAGTCTTTTTTACCTTGAAATAAGTCTTCCATACACATGGTGTTAAGACCTACTGTGTTTCGAGCTGAAATTCCCGAAAATTCATGCCATTGCAATCTGCACTGGATACGTCATTGAGGTCTGCTACTACTATTGAAAAGGGATTCAAATCTAACGGACTCCAAGACTGTCAATAGCAGTTATGGTGTCCAAACCCAACCAAACAAAGTGAAGCCAGGTTGGATCCCTGGAAACATGGTTGAATGATAAATTTACATAAAAACTTGGTCAACCTCGCTTAGAAACACTCTCTATAGGACATTAACAGTAAGCTTTTGCCATTCGGACAACAGCTACGCGACCTTTTAACGAATAGGAAATTAATCTTCACCTAACTTGTCGAAAAAATTGAGATGGTCTTATACTTATTCACTTAAGGAAATCCCCAGTCTTGGGAGAATTGCATAAGGTTAGGATGAAGCCGTTGGGCAGGCACGCTTAAGCTGCCAACTTTTGATTCAATTTGAAATCGCGCTGGTAACATCCATATGTACAGCCTACGAGCAATATTTCCTATCTGCTTACGTGTGGAGCTGTCCAACGCTAGTATTCTTCTAAATGGTCAAAGAAAGCAATTCAACATTCTTAGAGGAATTAAAGACTGGATTATTGTAAATGTCTTTCTACAGCTGCTACAAAAGGCGTCTTGAGGAATGTCAAGAATGGCGCAAAGACCTTCGAAGAGGGTGCGTTCATAATTAAACGGCTGAATTGAATTTGTTGTAAGGCACGTGGGGTTGGCGGACAAAGTTTTATGAAATGCACTCAATATGAATGAATATGAGTTCTTGTTTTACAATAGGGAAGGGTATACAAGTTACTTAGGTCTCGCCTCTCAAAAAGTATACAAGCGCCCTTCGACTGGTCACTGGCTCCTCTTGAATCGCGGCTCCAAGGATTGGCTTTTTGCAGAAGCCGTGGGAAAGAGTAGAAAATTGAATTCCATTCCTCCCCCTGTCTCTCCCTCTTTCTCCCTCTCCCTCTCCCCCTCTCTCTCTCTCACTCTCTCTGTGTCTTTCAAAATATGCCACATCAAGCACATCCTTCGAATCATCGGAAGTCCTGGCTGGTCTCCATGGCTAAGGAACCACCGAATTTTGAAGCATAACTAAATTTTGTTTGTTGGCAAGTGTTCAGTTATCCTCCAAATCCCATATTTTCCTATAATCTTGCACCCGAAAAAAAACTTGGCAAAAAGAAAAATCATCAACTCACTGAATGAATTAGTTTTCTGGCGGTGGTACATTTCCAGGGTGCACCTGCGCTGCACCAGTCTGTGAAGAATGACTTGATACTTCGAGTGGAAACTTTTCTCTGAATCCGTCGATCCTCGACGATCCCGATGACGATCTGCAAAAGAAGACTCTTAGCAACCTCCCAGGCAACACTTCACATCACTCATCTTACCAAAAGTCTGATGGTCCAACTGAATCCAAACGTCGATGTCTGTCAGGCGGGTGTAGTGACTGTTGTCGTAGTTGCCGCGGTACACGCACTGATCCTTATCCATCATGATCGTCTCATTCGGGAGCACACAAGGACTCGACCCGGCCGGTCGCAGAACCGGAGGACTCTGCGAGCTGTTGTCCTTACCGCGCTCTTCGCTCTGGACAAAAGAATGGTTTAAGAAATTCCCCAATCCGAACTTTTGCTTACCTTGGCTCGAATGTTTTCCTGACGATTCTTGTAGTGCCGGCCACGATCGCCGTGCCGTTCCTCTGAGCGGAAGCGCTTGTCCATTTTCTTGTAGAGGCGTTGCGAGGTTTTCGTTGTAACGGGTGAGTCTGCGAAGTCGGCAGGCGGCTTCACAATGTCCATTTCGTCATCGTCGTCCTGTTCGATGGCCGGAATGGACTCCTGCGACCCAGAAGCGTTGACAATCTCCACCTCCTTACCACAGTGCAGACAGTGGACCTGCTGGTCCACTCCGCCATCTGCTTCGCTGTAGAACACTGAATCCGACCCCGGCGAGACGGACCGCAGTGATTCGATGGACTTGGCCTTGAGTTGGTTCACCGAGCTCTGTGACTTCGGGGGGCTGCTGGAGGCGGTCGGCACAACATCCGGGTTGTAGTCCGGCAGCTTATCGGGAATCCTGGCCGGCACGCTGGGTGTCTTCTGTTTGCGAGGCGTGCACTCGTCCCGCGACGACCTGCGGAACTGGCGTCGAATTTTTGGGCGAAATCTCTTGATTTTGCTGGGGCTGGTGCCTTCGGTGGCACTGGCGTTCGTTGCTGTCTGAGCTTCTGGCGAAACCTGAGCAGTCGGCTTTGGCGTGAGGTTAGTCTTCTTTATGGGGCTGGTCAGAGCGCGGAGGTTCTCCCGTTCGATGTCCAGCTTCATGGTGGTCTTTCTGCGGCGACGGTCCTCTTCGGCCCGATGACGTCGGTACTTGTTCAGCTTTGCGTCTTCGTCGTGCGGCGGACTTTCGTAGTAGCCGGAGGATGAGTACCGCTTCTCACTGCGCTCATCGTCCGAGACGGACTCGGCCTTCTTCTTCGCGGCCATGGATATTGGCTTGGGAGCGATGCTTACAGTTTTGGTAGGCGACACTTCACTCGGCACTGGGGTGGGCTCCTCCTTTAGCGGGGTGATCGCTGCTGACTGGTTACCACCGGCGATGTTGTAGCTTCCCGAGGAAGTACTGCTCACGGAGTGAGAAGGCGACGTCTTCGCCGGGACCTGGTTGCAGGACTGAAGAGACTGCAGCAGCACTCCCGGCAATTGCTCGTCTATAGTGGGGGCGTCTTCAGAGAGTCCGTCGCCGCGGGTTGAGTACAGCGACGAAGCACTCTCGAACGAGGAGCCCTCGTGGGTGCGCTCCGTCTGCGAGCTCTGCGCTGAAACTAGAAAGGGAACGCCTGTCGTTAAACCGAACCGAAGACGACTGATCCGAGCACAAGACTACACGGCAAGCAGTTCACCAAACAACAGCAAATACCACCCCGGGAGTGGCTGGACAATAGCAACTACAGACGCGGCTCAACAGAGAAACACACATACATCAATTAGGAAAGTGGGAAAAGTTTGCAAACCTGGTACTTGTGTGGTTGATGACGAGCTTGTTGTAGTGGGTGGAGTCTTTATACCTGGCGTGCGTCTGGAGGTGTCTGTGCAGGTGATGTACTCATCTGTGTTGGTGCTGCATTCCGAGAGGTCGGCATTGTTGCTTTTCACCGCTGAGTCGCGACGGGAGTAGCCCTGGAATTCTGGTGGCACCTGGCTGGCGACGCTGGCAACAGACATGTCTAGGTACCTAGGGGGGAGGGAGGGGGGAGGCATTTTCAAATGAAACGCAAGCGATCTTCGACGGGGATTCACCTGTACGAGAGATAGCTGCTGTCGGGCGCTGGTGACATAGTCCGAGAGAGGCGCCTGCCCATGACTGGCGACTTCTTCGGCGAGGGCAGCCCGTCGCCTCTGATGGCGATCGATGGGGTGACGGCGATCGATGGTGATGGCAGAAGCGAGGGAACCGTGAGGCTGTTCCCAACCGGGTCCTTGGGCGCCTTGGGCATAGTCTGCGTGGACACTGGCTTCGCCATGTGTGGAGGAACTAAATACGTTGGGCTCTGGTCGGACATCTGGTCGTCAAAGTCGAGCGCGTCGGTGTCAACGGAGCTGCGCTGCTGGTGCTGTAGGAGCAGATTCTTCCTCTTCGATGATGGCGTGAGGAGGTTCGAGGAGCCTGCATCGCTTGGCTCGCATGGTTCCACAGTGAGGACGGTCACCTGCGAGTCGTTCCACAAGCCGTCGGAGTGATCCCGGGTGAGGTCGTTTGCCAGTGAGTCCGAAGACGGATATGTTGAAGTGTTGGCCAGAAGCTCTTCCTGGCAAGGAGAGGGTGGTGCAGACTTTGCTAGCCTCATGTCGTTTTTCGTGTTCGCATCCTCCAGGCTGATCGATCGCTTGCGGAATCTGTCTCTCTTGTTGACGTCCTTAGAGCTCGGCGACGGACTCACACTCGTCACGATGGACACTGACTGGGGGTCGCAAATGCCTTCGTCCTTGATGGGGAGGTTCTGGTACAGGTAGTCCCCGCCCTCCTCCTCGTCAGCAGTGCTGGAAGACTGAAAGCCCTCACCGCTTGTGGACATCGATGGCTGGTGGTTAGCGCGGTGGGCTTCCTGCTTCCGCTGCCTCTCGAGGAGGATTTCTCCGTCGGAAAGCGTCTTTGTGAGCTTCTTTCGGTTTATCTTGGGACTCGGCTTCGGCGACATGTGTGGCTTGAAATCGATGAAAATTTCTTGCTCCTCCTCGGGTTCCTTCCCCTTCTCAGGTGGTTCGGGCTTCGGCTCGGAAATGGTTGGCTTAACCAGCGCTTTGGCTGTTGCTGGGAAGGCTGTGGTAAAGGGCTGCATTGGCATCGACTGGCGACGAATTGATTCCCGAGAGAACGCCCCCTCCGGCGGTGGCAACAACATGGATGACCGTCTCTGCTCTGTCCAAGACTGGCGATGGACCTCCAGCTTCTCGAGCAGATCTTCACCTCTATACTCACGCACACCGTCCCTGAGCAGCTCCGGACACTCTGTGATGTGACGACATCCCTCCTGACCGTGCATGTGCTCGCGGCGCGGCAGGCTATGCGTGTAAAGCTCCACGTCCAGCCGGTGCTGGCCACAAGCACGTCGCGGCAGACTGTTCCGTTCGAAGTCGAAGTTTGGCCCTTCCGAGTCGGTGATGCTGTTCGTCTTTGAGGATCGCTCGTGCCCTGGGGCGTAGGTGCTCTGCGATGCGTGGATGCTCTGCGATGATGATCTGGATCTAGGAACGTATTGCACTTGCTCCTGGGCTCGCTCTCGGCCAGCGAACGATTCTGTGTCGGTGGTCCTGTAGGAGAAAGCGCTGTCGTGGGACTGCTTCCGAGGATAGTCCCGAATGTAGAGGTCGTTGGAGTCGACCGGCTTCAGATGGGAAGATATGTTGATTGGCGGTGGAGGTTCGTAGTACTTAATGTTGTTCTGATCGTCGCCAGTGTCGGTGTGCAAGGTCATCGACGGGGAACGTGGCGGCTCCTCGGACTGCGTGCGGTGCAACTGTTCGTGGTCCATTAGGCTGAAACGGAATGTGGTTGGGGTTGATTGAACGCGAAGGAGACTGCGGATTCAGACTTACTTCTTATTTTTGTCCACGGTTAGGTAGTCACTTGGAGGCCCAGTGGCCGACCTGCCGTTGGTCATCTCCGACAAGCTCTTCGTCAGTTTCCTTCCATTCAAGAGTCCGTTGGTTTGGGCGCCTTGGGACACAACCTTTACCTGAAACAAGTTGAGATTGAGATATGCGACAAATATGACAGCCCGACAGGAGGGAAAACGTGTTTGTATGTGTGGCTATGCGATGCATGTTTATGCGTGGGCGGGGTGTTTTTTTACGAGACGCTTCTTGGAACAAAATGAGTTCATTCTTCTGAGCGTGAAAACAAGTTTGCAGCTGTCGACTGTCGCTCATATGTGTGATATGCAAATTTAAAGACATTCGTGGTACTTCCCGTCTTGGCGGGTAAAGTTCCAAGGCCAATGGTTACTTTTCAATGCACAAGGCGGTTAATGGAGCAGAATGCTGATTTGACTGTTAATCTGTTGTGCTTCCGGTTGCAATGATTGGGCGTGGGTTTGGGTATGGGATTGCAACTTCACACAAGATATATTTTAACGATCGTAATCATTTGGACAGCTGAACAAACTTCGTGTCAGACTTGAAGCGGGCAGGGATTGGTGATAAAAAGTGGATCGCTCGCAGTAATGTCGAGTGAAAACGATCGTGGTTGGATCATGATGAATCTGATGGGCCCTGAAGGTTTTACTGTGTCGTTGGGGAAAATTCACAGGGAATCGTCTAGTGTGAGCTCTTTTCCTATCGTTATTCACAATTGAACTGTCTGATGGAAATGCGTGTTAGAAGGGCCTGCTCTGGCAAAATAGATTTTTTTTTCCACACTCTTCCCAAACCTAAGGCACGAGGATCGAAAGTGGCTATCATAAGCCCGGGAAGCAATTTATTTCTGTCCATGACAAATGACTTTTCGACCAAAACATTCGCTTCAAAGTAGACTATAGAAGTAAGACTAGCATGGATAATGCTGACAGGGATAACGACATTCCCATCGAAACGGCAACAACCATCAATCTGAGTGACACTACAGCCCACAGGGGACTAAGCTTCTACAACAGCTACTTGTGTTGTGCGTGCTATTGTTCTTTCACGAGTAGAAGGGACCTACAGTTTTTTGCCGACTCCGAACGGCGAGACTTCATAGACAATTGGTACTCTTTAAGTGTTGTCAGCAACTCGAAAGAGGTGGTGCTGTGATAAATTCGAGGTGTTCCGTCCGGTAATCAAACCTAGACCTTTGGCGTGTGGGTCGACGTGCACTTACCCAATACGCCACGGCGACCACGAATGTGCTAAACACAGCCATGTTTTTTTGAAAAATAAAATTAATTATTATTAACAGTACCTAATACTGAACTGAGCTCACTCCTATACCCACGTACATCGTGCCTCAGCAGCTTCGAACACTCTGTGAAGTGACGCCATCCCTACTGACAGTGCATGTGCTCACGTCGAGGTAGGCTGTGTGTGGAAGGTTCCACAACCGTCCGGTGCTGACCACAAGCGTAAAGTTAACACCAGCTGCATAAGCCCACCTGTAGCTAAGAGGGAAGTACCCTGCTCGGTTAGACTAGAGCATCCTGACTCATATTTCAAAAATGTTTTCGTTTATAAAGGGTGTCCCAACAAGAACGCAAGATTTAAATTTTAAATAAAACGTAGATATTTAAAAAAAATCGTGAATTCTTTATCATCTCGTAAAGTAGACAGGACGAGGTTATGTGTGGAATAACACATCGGCCAGATGGCTGCCGCGGCTTTGCTGGCACATACGCGATCTTCTAATGAAATTTTCAATGACCGTTTTGCATAAATGCTGCGGTATTTCATTAATGCAGCGTCAAATTTCCTCTTTTAAGGCTTGAGTCGTAGTCCGCTTATTCGCGTAAGCCATCGACTTCAAAAAATCCCAAAGCAAAAAGTCCAATGGTGTTAAATCGCACGATCTAGGCGGCCAATTCTGGTCTCCAAAACGCGAAATAACACGATCGGGAAATGACTGATGCACAAATTGAATTGTTTCTCTGGCTGGATGAGATGCGGTGCCGTCTTGTTGAAACCACATCCCCTCCCCATTCATTTCTTCAATTCTAGGCACGAAAAAAATGGTTGTCATTTCACGATTCAGAACACCATTGATTGTTGGCGCTTGACCTGACTCATTTTCATTTTCAAAAAGGTCCAATGATTTCTCCAGCCCAAAAACAATGACAACTCGAATGGCGCCAAATCTAAATCTTGCGTTCTTATTGGGACACCCTTTATTTGGATTTAAGGACAACAGTGTTTTTTTTTACAATTTAAGACAGGCAATTGGTTCCGTTAGCAAATATTGGATGTTATTTCAAACTACAATGATTCATAATCAAGGTCAAAAGGATCTATGACATCGAAGCACTTTTTTGTGAAGCAACTATCAGCCTAGCATGAACTCTACAAATGTGCTTCTCTGTTAGAAGCAAGGATCTTACGGGCTTATTGGGAATGGTGTATTTGACAAACGTAGGAGAGGCTATTGACTAGATTGGGTGCTACTGGAATTACAGACTTATAAGTCATTCCAATTTTCCAGGAGTTGAAAAAATCGCAAGTCTAGACACCTTGTTTACCCAAGTCCCAAGTGATATCTTCTCTCAAGGGATAACCGCCTTCATAGGCCACGAGGCACTTTCAACACTGCTGGCGTTCTTTGTTTCACAGCATCAGCTGGCGGTACAACTCAGCACTTAGCCGGATGTTAGTCTAATATGGAAAGTCTCAGTCAATCAGCACAGTACACCGAACTTCAGTCCTTCCCCCGATTTGGTCTTTGACCGCAGTTACCACGGCACTCTCACAAGTAATCCTACCGCACGGTCAGGATGACATAAAGTTTCAAAGACGAAAGACCTCCTGTGGTGTAAAGTAACGAGAGACTTAGTGAACGCATAAGGATAAGGCTTTCCCACAAGCTTCGTCAAAGTAATTTAGCAATAAGCGAAAATAGTTCTAACTCATCTGCTTGGCAAATCAATGACAACAAAAACAAAGGAGTATTTATCTTCCAGGTTGAAGCCCTGATTCGGACGGGGATCAAGTAGTTTTTGCAACAGGACAAGAATTGGTTCCATCAAAGACAAAAGATTAAGGCTTGTTCTAGGTGCTCCACGGCCTTTAAAAGCTGTTTCTTAAACCCAATAAGTAGGTCTAGTGTGCGTTCATCGAAGGAACGCCAACTCACATTAGAATCCACAGAAAGATCTGAGGCAGGCTGTTCCTTGGTGTGCACATACCCGAAAACTTCAGATTTCCGAGTTGAGACATTTGCTTTGTGAGTTGCTCCACCACTTGTACAGAACACAACAGAGCACTCAGCGTGTTGTGTAGATGACCTAAAATTGTACCCCTCTACCCAAAATCTTTTCTATCAAAGAGGTGCACTTTTGACTGAATGGCTAGAAGCCGGTGACGGGAATGTATCGAAATAATTTTGTGACGCAAGTGATTCCTTCTTCTTCGAAAAGAATACTCCATCGATCATCATCAATCATGAAAATTGCAGATCGAACAAATCTCTTTTCCAAATTGGCGACACCAATATACGCGGCGCGTAAATTCATAAGGGGATCGCTGGGAAAACGCATATCGGCCAATCTTTGGAATGACACACGAATAGGCACGGAACTAGGAAGAAGCATCAGTTTCCATAATTCAGCAACGATACTCCAAAAAGCAGCAGCGCCTTAAATAGGTCGGGAAATCTAAGCAGTCTTGACAGAAAGCAGTCATCAAGGATTTGAATTATTTTTCCCGTCACAACGCAAGTGATCCTAACTTGGCCTTCCCATTGATTGACTCTGACTACAACCACACACCAGAAAACAACATGAGAAGCGCAAATTTGAAAAGCGTCACGTGTCTCTTGGAAATTCGCAGCGGCAGCACATACCAACTACATCTCGTTATTTAAATGTGAAACAATCTTGTGGACTTACCCTGTGAACTGTTCGTGGACTCAGTGCTAAATTGTATGGCACCCCCTCCTTCTTCGCACCGGCATAGCACTCCGTTTGTGTGGCCTGCGTCTTCATGGCATTCCGCTTAATCTTCTCGACCAGCACCACCTCTGCAGCTGCCGGCGACTTAGGAGCCGCCAGGCAACTCGCACTTGCCATGGCAAGCTCATTAGGTGCACCTCGGTTGACTTGTATCAAAGACATCAGATCTTCGCTGGTCGGATGCTGCGACGGAATCTCGTGCTGATGCACTGGAATCAGAATGTTCGGATGATGGATGTGATAGGCCGGCTGTTGTATGATCTGCGGATGCTGATGTGGATGCGGCGGCATCATGTGATGGTGCGGAGTCCTCGTTACGAACGCCGTTTGGAGCTGCTGCTGGTCGTATATGGGGCCGGTGTTCATAATTGGCTTCTTCCCGCCAATCAAACGCTCCTGGCTCCTGGCGCCTTTCATTCGGCCCGACGAACGCAGCCCCAGCGAGGCCTCGTCAAATGAGGTCAGCGTATGCGACCTGGCGAAACTGACGTGCTTCGTCCTATGGAAATGCGAGAAGGGACAAAATAAGTTGGCAACAAAATGGTTGGCGGGAGAATTGTCATACCTCGGGGTTGGTGGTCCACTGGGGGCATTGGTTGGTGGGGGAGGAGGTGGCGGCAGACCCACATGCGCTGGACACCGATAGACACTGTTGGAATGGAAAGGAATACTTGTCATGGGCATGATCTCTAACACACGACTTTAAAGGTTGCTTAGAATTCTACCGGCCTACGGTCTGGGTCTCTTAAACGGGGAGGCGGGAAGAGTTTAATGCCATGTCAACTTCTTCGTGTGTAGATGTGTGTGTGTGTGTGTTCTATGAATGCACCGAGGTGGTGTTGGGCAACCGAACAAAAAGCAACTCTAACAGGAGGACGGTACATACCACGTGATCTGATCTGAGTTCTGGCTCAAGTACGCCGGCTGTTTGTAGCCCCTCACAATAAAGGCTTCCTGCTGGAAGCTGGATATCCGGCAATGACAAATTTTATATACAACAAAACATGAATCTCAGTTCACTAGATTTTGATAATTTGATTTTTCAAATGCGATAAAGGAAAAACTAAGCAGATTCAACGACAAAAGATGGTGGAGAGGTGAAGATGAAGCCCGTAAAGCAAAGCACAGAGAGGAGCACACTCAGGGGGACACATGAGATCTGGCCGCGTGCCGTGCGGCAAGTCTAGCGTCTACAGAGCAGGAATTGAAATGCATATGCCAAAAAAAAAACTACTGCACGAACACCGACAAGCTGTGTACAAACCCTAGATCCTTTGGACGCAGTGCGTTCTCGTCCATGGTGGAGTTGGATGGCTCGATCCACGAGTAGCGGTTCTGGGTGTTCTCGTTGCCGCCACTGCCCTTGGCTGTTATCAGGATGGAAGCTGGTTGTCGTCGAAAATAGGAACTGTCTGGGTCGTCTTCTGGCGACTTCGCATCTTGCGTGTAGTGATGGTGGTAGCTGAAAGAAAAGGGAGGGGGCGCATTAATTTGTGAAAAAATCTTGTGTTTGACTGATCGCACGCTACCGCGGATATTTATAGAACGGTGCGTAGTCGGCAATGTTCTCATCGGACGGCGCCCTGCGTCCCACGCACACGCCGAGGAATGATTGCGGCGTCCCCCGACTGGAGAAACACCCAAAGAAACGCTCCCGCCTTGGTCGCTCAATTGTGTTCAATTGTCTATCCGTCAGGCAGTACTGCAAGGACACTTTTGATCAGGAGAATGCACACTTGAGTGGATTCTGGCGATTTACCTGCTCCCGAATGTCACCCTTCGAGTAGACCGAGGGCTTCGTGTACAGGTCCGATGGCGATGTGTTGCGTGGTCGTCGTCTGCCCATGTTCTCGTCCTCTGAATCATAGCACCTCTCCACCTGGTACGCGTTCGACTGAAACAAACAAAACAAAAAACACACCCCCACCCTCGAATTACTTCTCTGGCCTTAATTCGCCAAAACCCTCCGAGGTGTACCTTTGCGGACGTTTCAATGTTCCCTAGCGAGATTGCATGGTGCAGGCCTGCGGGACACACACAAAAATGAGAAAAAACACAAACAATCGATAAGATTCAAATGAATCTTCTTAATTGAGGTTAATAGAGCACAAGATGGGTCCACAGTAGTCCGTCGTCTCTGGTCGTCGTTGCACGTTACACTACACAAATGACGTCATTGCACTTTTATGCCAAACACACTCTCTCGCACACTGGCACTCGGGGAAATCATGGAAACCATGGAATCACTGGGAGACGCACAAAGCACCTAGTCCACATAAATAAAACATGTTTACTTTGAGTTGGGAGTGTTTACCCCGAGATGTACATCACAAAGCCGAAGCCTCGGCCGAACGAGGCAACTGGCGGAGGAGGAAGAAGCGAAAATTGCTGGAAAAAATAGTCCGTGTAACCACAGAGCACCCGAATCACCTCCGACTGTTTATAGTAGTTTTCAAATTCAACGAGAGGATGAAAAAAAAAAAATAAACTTTTGTTTGACATAAAACGCACAAGGCGGCGGAGGAGAAGAAGGAGCCACGGAGAGCGAGAGCGCGCGAGAGAGCGAGTGTCAGCCTCCCCCTGCATACAGCAACGGGGGCAGTGCGCCTGTGCGAGGTGGAGATGCTGCAAAGAGCCCATCAAGCAGTCAAGCATCCCCTCTCGTTCGCAGATACAGCTGATTTGCCAGGGAGTTCTCTACACCCTCGCAGCATCTTCCCCATCACCGCCGTCCGCCGCCGTCGCCAGCAAGGAGGAATTATGAGAAATGAAGAAAATCCCTTTGGCATTGTTGATTTGCAAAAATTTGCCCAGCAGCAAAATTAATTTCGAAAACACCGTCCCGTCCATTCCACGTCTGTCAATTGTGGTTCCATCCAGGACCAGGCTCAGCAGGACTCACCGTTCGAGCGTATGGTTGTGGTAGTCATCTCTTCAGACTCAGGCGAAAATCCACATCAATATTTAATGCCAGCGAATGTGTAGAGACTGGAAGATTGAAGCCGAAAGAAGTTTGCTTAGAAAATGCGAGTCGCGAAAGATTAGAGAAAATTCCGGACCGCGGAGCACCAGGTCATTGCGATTCGTTTGGGCCGAGGATGATTTTTTCTTCGTCTGAATTCCGATCAATGATCCTTTACGTAATGAGCGAGGCCCGTTCGCTGGGCACCGATGGGACGACACTGCTGCTCGGAAGGAACGAGTGGAGGAAAATCCCCAAAAAGCATGCCGCGGACGGGAATTTCGCGAAAACGTGCAAAACTTCACTTCACCGTGGCCACAGGACGACGATTCCCGGTGTGAGTTTGTTGAAAACGCACAAAAGTTTTGCAAAATGTGTCCTTTTTCTGCGTTTTTTTTTTTCTTCACTTCTGTCCTTCGTGGACCTTACACTCTCAACGCAAAATCCTCGACACTGAATGAAGTGCCATCGAGTCCTTCTTTCATCTCAAGTGCAGCGAAAAGCAGTTAAATACTTTCTTCTTTGCTTTCGGTTTTCCGAAAGAGAAAGAGTGAGAGAGAGAGAGAGAGAGGGGGGCGCGTGAGAGAGACAGGATATCCGCGCAATCGCTGCTCCAACTCCACAGCACGGATTCCCCTCCAACTGGAGGGGGTTGCCGAAATTTTTCTAGGTATCCCCACGACTTCTGTGTGCGCTCAGATACGCTAGATGCTGGCGGAGGACGGCGGACGGAGGGCACAGTTCGTCAAGTGGAAAATTGTTATTCGTTGTGTAACCATGACAATAAAACGTGTCTTCTGCATGAAATATATTTCGAGCATCGCCGAGGTTATCGCATCTCGTGGTGTGAAGCGCCGTCGCGTCAGGCGGCATGAGGGGAGTCTATATTAAGCCTTGAGTTTATAGATAGGCTTAACTGGCCGCCGGTGTGTGGGTGGGTTTGGGAAATTCAGTTTTTAATGGGAAGAGAGTAGAATGTTTAATTGGATAAAGCGGGATCAAAGTTTATTGCGGGCCCAAGGCTTTAATTGTCGGACACTGGAATGTGATGAACATTGCTGGGC
This sequence comes from Eristalinus sepulchralis, assembly GCA_944738645.1. Lineage (NCBI taxonomy): Eukaryota > Metazoa > Arthropoda > Insecta > Diptera > Syrphidae > Eristalinus > Eristalinus sepulchralis. The sequence goes on from OX122883.1 coordinate 2,104,281, forward strand.
CTGACTGTGGCCCGATCTGGGGGTTGTATCGCGTATCAACACACTGGTTGTTGAGTGCAGTCATACAGGAAGAGGTGATAAAAATACGCTCTTGCTGGAGGGGATGCGTTGTGAAACATGCTTGGCGGAGGGCAAGCTTGAAAGTCCGTTCAAAGTGAAGCGTTCTGAATGAACATTTAGAACGGATACGGGAAGTAATTGATTTTTTTTTTAACGTGGGATTGGAGGTTTTTTTTTCTGTTATTGCTTATTTTGCGGGGTTCGCGTCGCGCCGGCTTTTGCTTTGAGCTGATTTTGCTTTGTCCTGGCAGTACTTTGTTTGGACGTTGCTTACCTCGAGCAAGTTTAGAGAAGTGCTCCTGATGATTGTTTGAATCCACAACGACTTTGTTCTGCAATTGGACGGTAATTGGTGATTTAAGCCACGGAACTTGATGAAAATTAGTTGGCAAGCTGAAAACGCCTAAACTGATTTCTAAGACAGATATGTACTCTATCAGCTTTCTATCACATCTAGGCACATCTGCAAATTTTGTCTGTCAAAATCAGATCCTTGGGGTATTTCTTGGGAATTTGATATAAATTCATCAACAGTTTCATCGCGGAAATTACCTGGTCATTGTGCTCTTTTTGATTGCAACGTGGACGTATGTGTCGATGGGACGAGGGAACGATGTCGGACCGATCTTTAAAAGTCCCGCGTTCTGCCAATAGAGGCGTTTGAACCCACCATTCCCAGTCAGTTAGTCAGGCGTTGTCACTCTAGTGAATTTTAAGTAAGTGCACATTTTTCGTATGCTCGTCGTTTTTGTAATAATTGATTCTTGTGAATAGTGCGTGGCAGTTAAGCTTTGCTTCTTGTTCCAAAAATTTGTCATAGAAAATATTGAATAGTTAAGACGGTCTTCGAGGATGATGCTGTTCGGTAAATGGGTTTGGATGGCGAGATATCAATTGACGATGAACATTGCTTCAATGGATCATGAAAACGTTAAAAAATTTTCCGAAATTATTCGAAATTTTTCAAAACTATCCAATAGACTTTGGACTATCGAAGCAATTGTAAAGCTGTCGGGGGTGACTTGGAGTTTAATTCAGCAAATTTTTAGAGTATGTCCTTCACACTACCCCATCAACTTAATTGCGAATTTTTATCGTTATTCAATGAAAACATTTCAAATCACTAAAGTGATTTTAACCTTTCAATACCGCCTGTCCTTATTGTATCCATACTTTCAAAGCCAGTTAAATATATCGAGGTGCGTTCGTCCTTTTAGTGACCGCCGTAGTGTTTGAATCCTTAACCAATACTCCACGGTGGCATAGGGTATGTCGAATTCTAGTTTCTGTTTTGAAATTCAACAAGAAGAACAATATTAATGGTTTCGAAGTGCGGATTTATTAGCCAGAGCAAACATTCCCATTTATAATATAAGACAACGTTGTGCAAGTGAGTGGCTTTTCAGCAGTGCATTCTGTCCCCCCTTTTTGATGGTTTCGGTATGTAGCTCACGAAAAGCTTGGATGGTATTGTTCCCAAGTGTTTAAAACCTTTCTAGATTGTTAACATACCACCGGTCTTTCCTGATACTCCCGAGTGGGCAACTGACATGAACAAAACGACTGATAACAAAATTTTGTAATTTGGCACTTTTAGGAATTGGAAGTCCACACCAAGCTGTCGCTATCTCTGATCGACCTCAAGGCGTGCTGGTTTTTCGAGTCCCAGATGTGGCTAGGCCATGTAGAGCATATGGACACCACTGCTCTGGCCCGAAAAGTCTTCGAATCTGAGCCATTGGGACAACGCAACAGAGGACGGCCCAGGATAAGGTGGCGCACACAAGTGGAGAAGGACCTCAACCAACTTGGAAAGCGCAACTGGCGAGAGACCGTACTGGCTGTAGAAACATGTTGGTTGTGGCCCAGGTCTACCCAGGATTGTAGCGCCACAAAAAGAAGAAGAAGAAGATGTGGAAATTTAGTTTGTTATTGAAAATGCACCTCTTCAGAAAGGATGAAATTGTTGTCCACCTCAAGCTACAGTAAAGCCCGAATTGCAAGGCGATATTGGAACTGACGGTGGTAAACCTTCAACAGCTGAGTCGATTGGACCTTGTGAGGAAATAATCTGCGATATTCAGTCTTCACGGGCTACTATAAACCTATAAAGGACAATGGCGGTTTAAGGTCCATGAATAGAGTCTCATTTTCCTTTGTGCCCTCCGTGCGACTGAATTGAGTCTCACATTCTCACCTAATTTGTGCCCTCCGTGCGACTAACGCAATGTTATCTGATTTTCTATTTTTACACTCTCCTGCTTTGAAAAGGTACTTCAAAACAAAAAGGCGAACATTCGTTTAAAACTTGAGTATAACGCTCCTATCTAGTCCAGAGCGTCTAAGAAATCCCTGCACCTACTAGACAAAGTTCAACAGCGAGCAATAAAACTTTATTAATAATAATAATTGAGTGGGACTACAGCCCACAAGCGACCAGGGCCTAGGGCCTACAACAACTACTCGAGTTGTGCGTGCTACTGTTGCGAGTAGAAGGAACCCACAATTTTTTGGCAACTCCGAACGGCAAGACTAGTCAGTTGGTACTTTTTGAGTGTTGTCAGAAACTCGAAAGAAGTAGTGCCCTGAAAAAATGCGAGGTGTTCCGTCCGGGAATCAAACCTAGACCTACGGGATGACGCACTTACCCACTACGCCATGGCCACCAACCAAACGATAAAACTTATGGGTAATATATGCTGAGAAGTCAATCGACTCGCTAGAACACTCTTTCGTCTCTATCACTCTTTTATCGCTATTTTAGCAAAATATGCTTTAATGAGTTACCGAGTGGTATTTCTCCCTTCAAGAATTTACCCGCAATACTCACCTCGTTAGGAATGTCAACCTGTTCACCCTTAAGCTCACCTTCGGACGGACAGTTAACTTTAACGCACCACACGAATATGGAATGCTCGTCCCAGGTCAACTTTTCCCCTCATTACAATCCACAGGCATTTAAAATCAATGTGTATACTTTCCCTCTCTTCCTCTATACCTTCTGCCCGTGCTGTGACTTAATTTCGGTCACTTAAGGGCACCAAACATATCTCTTTAGCACGCGCCAATTATAAAAAATATCCGTAACTATCCATCAAGTTAATTTTAGGATTGATGTATCATATTCTGAGACACAATGGAATAAAGACTTTTGTCCCCAACTTCAAGTAAACGGAAGCCAATGCAAAAATTACAATTTTGTGTATACGAAATGATCACTGGGTCAAATGGCTCTACATCCGACTGATGCCCACATTTTTAGTTTTGGAATAGAAATTCTTTAAAATAAATCCAATGACAAGTATCAATACATCCAAGCCAGATAAAGAACGACTTCAAGTTGTGTCCTGCAGACAGAAGAACTTTGTGTGGGTCAAATTACGTTTACGTCGTTTACCATTTCATCGTCATGTCAACCCTTCATCTCCCTTCCATTTCATGGCCATAATAGAACACTAGCTGTTTGCAAATAACATCGTAATTGCTGGATCACAATGACAATAATTTCATTCACAATAGCCGTCGAAATGCCACTGAACCAACAAAGTTCATAACCAGACGGGATATCCTGAAATAATTGCTAGGTATCAATAACGAATTGATAATTGCCGGCCATAATACGAACCGCACACACATCAAGGAGTGCAAAGCCTTTCGGCCTCACAGCTAATTACTGAGGGTGTGCTTTGGTGACAATAGACAGCATTGTCTGCTGAAAGCGTTGAGTGTGACTCTATTGTTTTGCACCCCATCCATCGGGAATAGAATTTTATGCGAGTGATATACGCTGTCGTTAGAATCCAGCAGGGAATTGAATTCAAGCGCAAGGGGATTGAGTTAAATGCGAGTGGGAGTGAATTCTGATATTCAGTCACGAGGTGTAATTCGATAAAAATTGGCAACGATTTGATTCGAAACTTTGAAAAATTCGGAATTAAAATTTTAATTAAAACAGAGGTGAAACCATCAGATTTTCATACAGATTCAGATTCATAAAAAATATTCATTGCTCCATGACAAACTTTATTGCATGCCCTCGGAATATCAGGCGCGACGATCTAGCTTTCACCGAGACGGTGCATAAATTGGTTCCACCTTTTCACGAGATACATCATCAATTTGCCAGTGAAAAATGGTTACGCTGTTTTTACGAGTTTCATGATGACGCTCGTAAACGCATTCTGGAAGCAAAGACACGGCTACGAGGCTTGTACAGATCGCATACTAAGCGAGAAGTAGCAATCACTGGCAATGACGTTTTGGAAACTAGATGACACACATGGCTTCCAGATCAAAGATCAGATATTTTCTTAGGCGGAAATTTCATACTGATGTGACTCGTGCTTCAAATGTGCGACTCATTGGAGGTGAGAGGTTACAAGCAAGCTTCAATTTGCGAAATTATGAACACAATTTTTTGTTTGCGCTGTTTTTTGTCATTAGGTAGCTAAATTTAGTTCCAACAACGCAGTTCTTGTCGATGTCCATGTGCTTGTGTGAAATGTAATTCATCAGCTTTCTATGAGAAAGATTTTTCATGCAATTCAAGGAACTTGCGCTGCGCATAATCAACCTACTGAAACCTCTATTGTCAATAAAATTGACAAGTTTGAGTCCCCATTTACATGACTGGTTATTAAACATTACTACTCTTAAGATGGCTAGGCCATGAAGACCTTATGGCCACCACTGCTCCGGCCCCAAAAGTTTTTGAATCCAAATAATTGGGACAACGCAACAAAAGTCGGCTTAGGTTGACACGGCGCACACAAGTGGAGAATGAACTCAACCAACTTCAAGTGCCCAATTGGAGGAAGTTGGCGAGAGATTGTGCTAGCTCGAGGTGCATGTTGGTTGAGGCCCAGCTTCACCTCGGACTGTAGCATTATGGAAAGAAGAATATCAAACTTTCAATAGGCCAGACTTTTTATGATTAAAAGTAAATTTTATTCTCTAAACTTTTCGGATTGAAAAGTATTTCGAAGAAAAAAGCGTTCACATTTTAAGATGGCCTCCCAACACTCCAGATCTGGGCAATCATGAAACATTGAGGTTATTAAGAATTGTTCGGAATTAATTTACATATACGGGCCTAAGACACCGTTCGTCCTTTCGCATGGAAAAACCTTATGGAAGCAAGAGGAAGTTAATCATAACGCCGAATAGTTCAAAAATGTTTCTGAGAAAAAATAATAAAATATAAAAAATTAACTTTAAACTCCTTTAGTCCCTTAAAATGAGGCAGATACCTAAAAAAACATATCTGGCCCAAACACTTTTTTGCTTCCATGGCCACATGTGATCAATTTCAACATTCTACTCGTAAATTTATAATAAAACAATAAAAACAGCAATTGAAAACTGGTGCTCATTAAAAAATATGTTATTAATTATAAACAAATTTGAAAAAAACTTGATTAAAGAATTCTTCGAACGGCACTGTATGTTAATTGAACCTTTGGATGTCTTGGCAAGAACTGCAGTACTTTAGGAATACATTTGCAACGAGTGTGTAAGATGTTTATAAATATTATACTTGAGTTTCTATTCTGCTAATGCTTATCCTTTACTTAGTCTTTGAGGGGCGGTGCAAACGATAGTGGACCTGGGTTTCCAAATAATCCAGTCGCAAAGATGTCTTGCCAGCTGCGCAAATTAAATTTGTTAAGCTGTTTTTCAAATTGTGAGCGTCATCTTACTCACAAATGTGGTCGCAATGGCTATGATTCAAAGATACCTTCGACTAGAGATATTTCTGCATTCTACATCACCCAGACATTCTTAGAGTTCCACCCGGTGGCACATGTCGTTCGATAGCACGAAGAGCTTGTTTTAAAATCGTGTCCTCTAGGCACTATAAAAACTGGCAGCTAGGCAGACATTTCCTCTCGAAAAGAATAAGGATTCTTTATCTGCATCCAAAAGCTTAAATGCAACCAGACTCGAATAATAAAAATTAGTTAAGCCAAGGCATACTCATGAGACATGTCATTACTCTAACATGGAGCCAGTAAGAGAGTTTAGAAAATCAATTTGGTTGTCGAGTAGTTCTGGTAGAAGTAAGGCTCTGGTCCGTTGTGGGCTGTAATGCCACTCAATTCAAGTCTAAGTTCGATTATTGGGCGCCTAATTTTAATTTTTTAGAGACAAAATCGCACAACGTGGAGCGTTTGGATGTCTTGTGTGCTAATGGTGGATCAACAACTTTTTTAACGAATCTTGACATAGTCACACGCTGAATTTTGACAAGCTGTCTCAGCTATCCCGATAAAGGCTATCGTTGATAGTAATGACACAAAAATTCATAATCTCGTATTAGCAGAGATTGAAGAGACCGGAGATATCTCAGACAGTAGACTTGTCTCATAAGATAGCATTTGCGATTCCTTCTAATACGTTTTTGGCATAAAAAATCTGTTTTCTCACACGGAATAACAAGCACAACATTGATACAACTTCAAAGTGTTCTAGCGACCCGAAGGTGTTTCTGTATCGTTTCGTGGTCGTCTTCATTACTTTCCTTTTCATGTAAGAGAAGTTTCACGAAGCTTATCAATATAATTGTGACGTGACGTAGCGTTACTCAAGCTCCAGGTTCGATTCCAAGACCGAAAACCTCGCATTTTTTCACGGTACCACCTCGTTCGAATTGCTGACAATACTCAATGAAAAGACGCCCATAAAAAGACTTCTCAAATCTCGCCATTCGGAGTCGGCAAAAAACTGTAGGACCCTTCTACTCGTGAAAGAACAGCAGCACGAACAACACGAGTAGTTGATGCAGAAGCTAGGCCCTAGTCCCTTGTAGGCTGTATGAAACACTCCTGTTCTCCTTTCGCCATAGAACACCAATCATGCCTACCAACCACCGCAACCAATGAAAAAATAAACAAACACAGTTTAGGTTTTTCTATCAATTTTTGACTACGAAAGTTTGACTTTTCCACAAAAATTATTACTTTGAGTTTTATTTTTTGGAAAAATTAAAACAAAAAGGACGGGAAAACAAAAAACAGAACAAAATAGAAAACAGATTACATCAACATTGATTTGGCTCCTAGTATATGTTTTTTATAAAAATCCTATGTCGAGCTCTATTTACAATACATTCTAATACTTGAACTTTTCGATATGCCTGATATTGGTGAACACAGTTGTGTATATCGTTCGATTCCGCTTGTGTTTCGCTCGGTTCGGCTGTGGCGCGCTTTGGGGCTGCCCCAAGTGATTGCTTCTCGAAATGTACGTCAAATCTTTGGATGGCTTTCTAGGGGGACTACGTTGTGTTTGTGTGTGTGTGCGACTCAAGACTTAGTAGTTTTGGTAGGGTCAAACGGAGGTCGTTATCTGCTCAACGAAGTGCACAGGCTTTGACAGGGACTGCGATCGTTGACGATAGACGTTGTAGCTTTGGCAATTCATGGTGGGGCATTGGCACGCCTGGGAGTAGGTGGATAGGCCTTCGGGAACACTGCGACTCTTGGAGCAGTGCCGCAGGGAACCTGCTCCGCAGTAGTTTCTCGTAAAGTTGCTGCCTTGGGGCACTGGTTTTGGTCTGAAATGAAGAGAAAGTGAGAGTTCAGGGACACGGTGGATGGGGGATCGGGGGTGAGCAATTACCTCTTTGGAGTTCGGGGCAGGCAGTACTGCTCTGGATAGGTGCAGATGCACTGGGCACTGCAGGGACTGCTGACAAATGAGAAACTCTTTTGCAGTCGCCGTCCCATGTGGGCCCCTATGCTGCCGGATCCGAAGGTGTACTTCCGTGACTGACAGCGCGTGGGCGTGGTCGGCAGCTGGTACTTGTGTGGGCACATCATCTCCTCGTTGTAGGGATACTGAGTCGTGTAGGGGTTGAAGTGGTGCATGCCCCCGGCATGGTAGCGGCAGGTGACGTTAGGTACTTGGTGACAGTTGTAGCAGCTCCGCGGTATGAGGCTCAAGCAACCCTGGCACTCGCATTGAGCGCTGCACTTGCAGCCACCGTTGCCAGGCAAGTTGAGGTAGCTTCGATTGATCAAGTCAGGTGCGAAGTTGCTGTTCACGGTTGAGTACTGTGACCTTAGAGTGCCGTTGGCGCACGTCTTCATCGCAACAGCCTGCCTGGTGCTCGAGTAGCCGATGAAGAAGACGAGGACAACGCCGATTGCGGCTGCTGCTGAGCAGATGTAGTAGCCTGCGCGGCCGTACTTCAGGGAGTAGTCGTTGAGGAATATTGTGAGTGGCACGCTGATTATCACGGGCACTGATTCCGCTCCTCTAATGAGACCTATTGGTGGGAGCGGGAATGGGATTAACGGAGGGAATCTCATTGGAGAGCGATTTTTGCTTACCCCATGCCTTGGTGAAGTACTTCGCCTTAACCCTCTGCAGGGCCAGCATCTTGAACGAGTACCTAAAGCCCCCGAAGCCAATTCCATATATCCAACTGAGGACACAGAGCGCCCGGAAGCCGAGCACAAACGAAAGGAACAAAATTGTGACAGCAACTGCTAGCAGAGAGGCCTGCGAAAGGAGGACCTGAGAAATGCAATCCGCTCTGATATGTGAGGACTCACCTGCGATACGATTTGAATTGAAATGAATGTGTCCCTAATCCTGCAGGACCTTTTTATGATGGAACCAGCTGCAACAACACCCAAAGTGGTGGAGAGCCCCAGAAAAGTCTGCAGTAGGACGAGATCCTGGATGTCGCAGCCCTCCTTGGCAGCATGAAGGGACTGCAAAGGACATGAAATCAGTTCTGCCGCCGCCCATGTGGTCGGTTCTTACCATTGAGAAGATAGGAGCATAGATTCCCAGTGCTGACACAGCTGACGTTATGATCAGGACTCGAACTGTGGTCGATTTGGCTGGTACGAGATCGATGAAATACTTCTTAGGACTCTGAAGCGCTGTCTTCTTCTCCTTCACCTGAAAATGGGGCTCTTAGATGGATAGGGGCACACTGAGACTCAACTCACTTTCTTCCTTTGGTTCTTGAGGTGCTGAATGGCCCTCCTCTGGGGGTGGTAGAGTGAGGCAGGACGATAGAGGAGACCCATGAAGAAGCTGATCGATACAATTGCAGTGATGATCTGCAGTCCAAGTCTCCAACCCATTTTTCTGGAAATTCAAGAGAACGTCAGGCGGATACTTTAAGGCCAGATCTTGAGACAACCTACCCCACTCCTTCTTTTAGGATCACTGAAAACAAAGCGAGACCAACTCCCTCCCCAGCCATGGCCACCATCTCGACGAACTGCCGCCGTTTCTTGAAGTAGTTTCCGATCATAATGATCGATGACTCCCGCACCATAGCTACACCCAACCCCACCAAGACTCCTGAAAATTAAAAGATGATGAGGAGGAGGACGAAGATGATGTGAGATGAGCTTACCGTAGCTGAAGGTCATCTGACCGAGCTGAGTAGCAAACGACGTGAAGAGGACCCCAAGCGGTAGGACTAGACCACCAATGACTGCCAACAGACGCGTTGACTTCTTCCTGCAAAACGCAATCACCACGGGGATGGATGCAGTCGACACTGACCAACTCAACGCCCCTAACCAATCTGCAAAGGAATCCCCTTCTTAGCCGAAAACTTCACACAAAGTCAGGACATACCAATTTCACTTCTGTTCCCCAGGTGTTGTGTGGCATAGAAGAGCAGCAGTCCGTACGACAGTTGCAACCCCGAGGTCAGGACATGAGCGAGGAACGACAGCCCACATATGATCCACCCCCAGCCACCGTCCGGATAGAAGTGCTGGCGAATCGTTGTCGTGTCCACTCCAGACCGTCGCAGCGCCGGAATGTTCCTGTGCAGCATGTGAAACTCGCGGTCCAGCAGTCCAGCGGGGAATGCAGAGTCCTCGTCGTCAGTCAATCGGTTCCCCCTATCATATCCTGCAAGAGAGAGGAAAACCCATCAAACTAGTCCCGCACAGATTTCCATAGAACCACAAACCTGAATAACAGCCCGGCACATCCCTGTGCTTCTGCTCGGCGGCGGCGGCCCACTGGTCAGACATCTTCGCAGCACCTCCTCCATGACATTGACACATAAAGCTATTCCCGTAGTAATTGTCGAAGACGTTTGATAAGGCCGTTATTGATTGGGAGTGCTGATTGGAGAGATTCCCATTGCCGAAGCTCGGCCCGGACTGCTGACGCCGCAGGTGGGACGTGGGCGGCAGGGGCACCGACGCCGGCAGAACGAGATCATCCGTGTGCAGGTGATGTTGATTGTACGCGTTATAGGAGTTGTAGAAGTTACTCATTGTGGTGGCGGATGTGGTTTTACCTTGCAGCAGCGGCTGACGCAAGTCAATTTGGGAGCGACTTGGTTTAATATCTAATTTCGTTGACGATGCGATGGAAGACAACCGAGGACAGGACACCCACCATATAATGGGCCTGTTATTAAAACTACAATGACAACAAATGTATCTATTCGCTGTGAGCGCATTAGGAGCAGCAGCAGCAGCCGCAGCAGCCGCGGCAGCAGCAGGATTGCACAGAGTGCTAGTCGTGCTCGTCGCGTTAGTGGTGGTGGTGGTGCTGCTGTCGGTGTTTGTCGTGACGACCGCAGCCGCAGCCGTAGCCGTAGCAGTTGTGGCGGTACACAGCGACCGGTTCTTCTCAGGTTGACGAAGGTCGATACTACTGGAACACTGGTTTTGTCACACCGCACACGATCGCCAATGGTGTGGTGGTTGAGTGCAATTGTTGCTGAACTGCCGAAGACTATCGCCTGCGCACTGGCATTGTGCCCGGTGATTATAAAAGAACTGATGATTCTGCTGACGAGCGTTGTTCTCCTGCTGATGGTGCGATGACTGATGCTGCTGATGATGGTGTGAGTAGTAGTATGTCAATTGTGGGCAACTATGGGATATAGGATTCTCCGTTGACAACGGTTTCTTCTGCTGCACTTGGCCGAGGGGACATCTATTCATCCTTTGTCTGATCGTATAGTCTTCTAATTTCTCCCGACGAATGCATGTGCACTTCTCAATCATTTTAATTGACTTTTATTCAAGATGCCCAACTCATTATCATTCAGTGCGGCACAATTCTGTATCTGTATCTGCAAAGAGAGATGAGTTTGAAGTTTATTCACGTCTTCAGCACAGCAAACAGCCAGAACTCTGGCACTCGTACACATCAGGACGAGTACCTCAAATCAGCAGTGACATGTGAAGAGAACAGAAGTGATAAACTTTTAATCTGCCAACGGGTTCCAGTGCACACCAACTGAGCTGGATAATTCAATTAATGTTTTAATCAAGAGGAGATTACTTCAGAGATGGATATCGCACAAACACCCCCACCCCCCCCCTCCCCCTCCCCCTGACAGCAGACGGTACGGCATTTCATATTCACAAAGGGTGACGAACGGCTACAGTGAGAAAACAACGCCGGCGATGTGTACTACAGGACAAGTGCCAGCACTTTCCTGGTCGTGGTGAGTCCTTCTTTGAAACACTTCACTGTCCCACCACCTTGCCTTTCAAGAGGAAATCCCGCTCGAGGGGATGTTCATGAATGTGACAACCGACGGGTAACCTATGGTCGCCTCTGTACACCCACCCTCTCTCTCTCTCTCTCCCGCGTTGGTTGTCACGTTCATTAGACTGGACGAGACGAGACGAAAGAAAGAGATGTTTGAGTGCGAACACCGGGTAACCCAACCCACAGAATGTCAAGAACGGATGGCAACCACTCCGATAGAGGAAACCCGCTGCATGCCACCGAATTTCAACTTTTCAATCTCTCCCCGCAAAAACGCACGCATATGACAGCTGTCAGTCCGAGATATTGCCCGTGCTTTGTTTCGTCATGTACCTAAAAAGTGACGAATTTCAAACGGTGTCGCCGTCATCGCTCACCATCACCACCCCAACAACTGGGCGCATTTCGTATGCATCACGATGCAAAAATGTAAACCTCTCTCGGATTTGCAGGATGATGCGGCGGGTGGCGGGATGTGAGGCAATGGTGCAAAACGTCAGTACGCTTCTTCAACAGACTTCCCAGGTGAATTGACATGCACCTCAGACGCATAATCTTTCGCAAAACTACAGCGCAACCAAGATGTCAGTGCAGCTGACACGGTGGTTGGCTTGCAGCGTGTAACTGTGAAGGGACACTCACAATGCACGTGACAGATGTAGTCAGGGACATGTTTGTACTCGTATCTTGTCAGAATTTTAAGTTCTATCACAAGTTGAAGGGGTGGCACAAGGATTGCAGGAAGGAGCATTTAAGATGAAGAAAGGATCTAGTCACTGAAACCACTTGACGATGGACATTGTGTGGAAGCAGAGAGACTTTAAATTAATGTTGAATTGTGGGTCCATGCGAAATTTCGTCTTCATTCGATGGATTAACACGATGACTTGTATATGGGACTGGTGAAATCCTGGTGCAAATAAACTTTATGGCAAGATTCAAGTGACTGACATTTTCGAAAAAATAAAAAGGCCTAAATTTAAAGTATGTGGTCGCCGCGGCGTAGTGGGTAAGTGCGCCGACCTCTTTCGAGTTGCTGACAACACTCAAAGAGTGTCAATTGTCCATGAAAAGTTTCTCAAATCTCGCCGTTCGGAGCCGGCAAAAAACTGTAGGTCCCTTCTACTCGTGAGAGAACAATAGCACGCACAACACGAGTAGTTGCAGTAGAAGCCTAGGCCCTGGTCCCCTGTGGGCTGAAGTGCCACTTGATTATTATTTAGATTTAAATTCTCAAACTTTGCTGTTCGTGGAGCGAATTTGACTGCTGATTGCGGAGTTGCAGTCCTCTGGTTTGCAAGGCTAGAAACAAACAATTCATTGAAGGCTTCGAATGGCGAAATTTGAGAAGCTCTTCAAAAGAACAAAAATACAAATTGCCAGAGGTTTGTTTTAGCCACGTTTTCGCGCATTTCTTACGGTGTCTCGGCCATAGCCTTAAAAATTAATTGATTACCTTGTGTGGCTTGTTGCGCCGTGTTGTTGGAATTTTCAATCGCCATTAACAAAAAAAAAAAACAAAAACTCAATTAACGACCATTTCGTTACAATTGTCATCGTCGGAAGGGATATGTCCCATTGACAACTTTTGAGCATCAGCACACCAATCATTCACTTTTTTGAATGCATAGTCACCTCTTAGATCACATGTGGGTTTTGTTTCGGCAAGGTTACTTGTTTTCATGCCCAAGGAGAAATTTTCTGCATTATTCAAGAAAATGTGTGGTTGCCGTGACGTGATGGGTAAGTGCGTCGACAGACACTCAGAAGGTCTTGGTTCGATTTCTGGACGGGACACCTCGCATTTTTTCACGGCACTACCTCTTTCGGGTTTCTGACAACACTCAAAGAGTATGTATATGAAAAAGCTTCTCAAATCTCGCCGTTGGGAGTAGTGTTTCCTGTCGCTTGTTTCAACACCAAGGGCGTTATGATTGGTTAGCAGGCTATAATTATTGTTGCCTGACCTTTATAAGGATGGAGGTGCAAACCCAAGTAGTGGGGTATCCACAGTGTGGTGTACAAGTGTAAATGGTGCGAATGTCAGAAAATCGATAAATTCGGATCATTAGCAACATTTGCTGCATCTTAAGGACGGTTCAACCATAATGCACAATGTTCATTGTGAGTCACACCTTAACGTCAATTTGTGTTGCCCAACTTAATTTGACATCTCTTTGTTTCAGTGTTTGAACAATTCAACCCTAGAGAGGTGTCAAATTGAGCAGAGCGTTGTCGCATAGCTTGAAGCCTTTTGTAAAAATGGACATTCGTGATTTCTTTTTTGTCAGTTTAATCAATCAAATGTGTCCACAAGTTGTGGAATTGTGCGCAATTTGGAACAAATCTGTACTCTCTAGTCTGTTGTGTAGGAAATGCGAAAATTTAATTCGTTCCGTGGAAAACATTGCTGTTGTTCGCGATAGTGTGGCGGCCGTCAACCTCGTTACCGTGAATGTTACGAGTAAACACCATTGTTCACTATTGCGAGATGATAACGGACATCTATTGGATATGGATATGGACCTGGACGATATGTTCTTCCAACAGGATGGTGCCACTACACAGCCAAGGAAACGAGGAATCTTTTGCGCTAGAAATTCAATGACTTTGTTATCTCACTTCATGGCGATATTGATTGGCCGCTACGACCATTTGACAACAACATCGAACAATTGGTCGCCGCACTGTGGTGCCTTTATATGGGGAAAGCGGAAATAAATCTGTAACTTTTGAACCCGTAGACTGATCTTCATGAATTTTGGAATGTAGTATCAGTCCTGTAAGATCCTCCTGCTGCCTATGGTCGATATAGCATAAAGAATTGCGGAGTAATCTTAAAATTAAAAATTGAAGAAAACGCACTTTTTTGTTTAATTGCATAAAAAATATTTAACATCAATTTACAACAGTAAATTTAGGCTCGAAACAAAGCTTAAATTCGTACCTATTAAGAAAAATTATATTCAATACAATTTACCAATATACTTTCGTTGTAAAAAATTGTAAAATTTGAATTAAGTGTAACAAGACTTGCGCTCCTCTACTATGTAATGCTTCTCTCTCTCTACTAGTGAATGATTTAAATATCAGGCCTAAAATATGTCAACCAAAGATCAGATAATGCCAATATTTGATGAATTACATCTTCATTCATAGCCGAACAAGAAAATTGTCTGCTATTATTAATTCGATAGTGTCAATAATCCTTATTTCGGCTATTCTGGGCCTCCTCTGACAATGACACGACGGGCAACACTGCTGATGATATTATATATATGGCATATAATACTAGCTAAATATATTTATAGTCATAGCTGCAGTTTCCTGGGACTCAAAATTTCATCACGTTAATCTAGTAACTGCTCGATATTATCTCTAGGATGACGCTGAATCTTTTTTACAAGTTACACATCCTAGAAAGTCTAGGTTCGATTCCCGGACGGGACACCTCGCATTTTTCACGGCACCACCTCTTTCGAGTTGCTGACCACACTCAAAGAGTATCAAATGTCTAAGAAAAGCTTCTCAAATTTCGCCGTTTGGAGTCGGCAAAAAACTGTAGGTCCCTTCTACTCGTGAGAGAATAACACGAGTAGTTGTTGTAGAAGCCCGACCCTGGTCCCTAGTGGGCTGTAGTGCCACTCAATTCAATTCTACACATCTCTTTCTGCTGTTGATGATGTAATTTCTGTTGATGACGGGTTCTCAAAAAAAAATGTTCGACAAGTGTTACCATCATTAGTTTTTTTAGTAGTTCTTTGTTTTACAATATCTGCTTTTAATCCCCTCGCATGCTTTAATCTCAAAATTATAAGTTATGTATAGTAAGTATTCCACGAACTTAATGCGGGCACGTAGATGGGAAATCATTGCTTGTTTTTGTTTATAGTAGTGTTAAGTCATTCATTTCATCTCGCACAGATAAAAAATGAACTTGCAGAAGACGAGCTTGTTCCTACCTTCGGTAGTTTACCATCAACCATGGTAAAATGCAATTCATGTTTTACTTTATTACACTAGTGTTAGTTGAAATTATTATTTTATGTAAATTCCGAATTTTGTTGCCAACTCTAGATCTCTGTTTAAGTATAAGGTCCATAGAATGTTTCTTTGGTTGTAATTTGACCGGCCTATTTGTTGAAGAGAATCGAAAATTTTTGCCCGGAAGATCCATCACAACCCCCTTTGGTCAAAAGCGTAAGGCTAACGTTTTCTTGCGATTGGAATGTAGTGCAATCTATAGTCTTCATAGGCCTGTTTACAGTGGGATCAAGTACTTGTTGAAGTAGACTTTTAGTTTCATTTTCCTACTATTCCACTATGTAAACCGGACGTATATTTTACGACATTGCAATAAAACAGTAATACAAAAAATAAACTTTATAATTACAACACTCTCATAACCTAAAATATTACATTTAGAAATAATAAAAACTTCCTGGTTCATGCCTATGGTATTTGCGCAATAAAATTTTCGAAGAGAAATCTTAGGAAAATTTAAAAATATGCCTAAAATGCCCGATATTGCTCCACTTAAACGACACGTTCTCTCAAAGTGCAAAAAAGTGAATTCTTATATATGTATACACCATCGATAGAGAATATTTCAAGCTTTCAGAAAAATTCAGTCTTGCGTTAAAGCCTCATTTTTGTTATGTTCCACCGAACATGGAAATACTTCCCGCAAGAGGTGGCCTTAATAAAAAGCCTAGTCTAGATAACTGGTGATCAAAGTAAAAAAAAAACTGTTGATGCAGTTTAAAGGCTAAATTTACGTCCTTCTAAATATTTTAAAAAATATACGACATCGAATTTTCTTTAAAAAAAAACCTCCAATTTTTAAAAGTTAAGAGTCCCAAGTTTGAGACTCATTAGAAGTCAACAAAATGTTGGCTCTGTAGGTTCTCAAACATGAAGAATCGATAAACTAATACCACTTGGACGAGAAAATTATTTCATTTAACGTATTTTTTTCCGCTGCGGGTCTCTTGTGGACTGTAGTGCTACGCAATTATTATTATTAAGGATATTGAACCTTAATTATGTCTCAGAGTCAAAGTATGGACCAACAGACAGAGGTTTGCCACCAAGACCGTGGCGAGCAATTGACCAAATTTATGCTTCTCCCATAATTGCAATAGAATCATCTACCTTATTCATATAAGAATTCGATAATTCTCTGAAAAAGTTTGTTTTATTTAGAATTATCATAGTGGACCACCAGCAATATTTTCGACTGACCATTCACTAGGATGATGTACGGGCCTTACTCCATCAGTAACGCTTCCGATCTCTTCTCTCTCAATTTTTCATAACAATCCTCCAACAATTTTTATAGCATAATGCACGAAAGGGGGTTACGTTTCAATCTCCTCACTTGGGGCAAGTTCTACACGTCGTTCTATTGTTAGGCTGTTCGTTGTTTTAATTGGCAAACATTCAGCTAACATTGTGACACTTCAAGTGACAGCTGTGCTTGACAGGTGTCAAATGCCAACGCTACTAACTCGAAACCACCAAATGCACGACCAAAAAATAAATTTCTACAAAACCTAAACAAATCATCCAGCGATGCACTCATGATTTCATGTAACTCCCCATATTCCCAACTTGACCTCAATCGAGTCGAGAGCACAGGCTGCTGCTGGTTATCCAACAATGTCTGTTTAAACAGATTTTTTTCGGAGAGTCCTCGTTCGTATTAAAATCTCGAAATGTTAACCAACCATCACCATCCTAGAAGAGGATGAATTGTTCAAAGAAACGCCATCAGAGAGATTCCTCCCAAAAAAAAAAATACAAACCACAACTAAATGCCATATTATTTAAAGTTCTTCATGTCGAAAAAAAGCAAACACTAAATGGCCGTCATAAGAACAAAAGATTTACTGAAATGTAGCACACAGACGCTCGGCCAGCTGCACAGAAACCAGACTTCCAGAAGAGCACGAGAATGAGGAGATTCATTACCTTTTGCTGCCAAGAAAACCGCCCTCGGAGGCGCTGAATACATCACATTGAAGAAGAGAGTTTTTTTTTGCTTTCGTTGGTCCTTCTTCGACCACTGTAGAGACTACGAGCAGCATCGAACAAAGCCCCAACGAAGCACAGTTCAAGGATGTCCTAGATACTGATGCTCTACACAAACATAATTAGCACTGCGTGCCGCCGGAGTATAAAGTAATCCCGGAATTAAAGTCCTAAGTCCCTTCCCAAACTATTCTCCTTGCATTTTCGGCAATCCTCCCACGACCCGGATGTCAGTTTAATTAAAAATAAAAAAGTATGTGAACTAGATACTTTGTGATACCTTCTTGGTAATCGCTTTCCCAGTTCCCAGATTATCGCAACATCTGGTGTGTGTTTGAACTCTGGAACGGCGCCAAGCGTCGCAATGTAATTAGTTCTAATGTAAATCCATGTTTATCGTCCACCAGAATCGACAAAAAACTTCAAAAACAGGCGATTAAAGTCCAATTAGGGATAGGGATTAGGATAGCCCTCCGGGAGGAGGGGATTCGCAGTTGATTTAAAACCTGAAAATCTGAACCCTCAAGAGTGTGAGAGGAGCACACTGCAGGTGCAGAGAAAAACCGACGACCCCCCTCCCCCCCCACGGAACAACCACAGGGAGCACATACACAGGAATAACGAATCGAGACTAATTACAGGTACACACGAGTCGTTCATAAGGATTTCGCTGGTTTTAAATTGAAATAAACGTAGACTGAGAGTAATTTCGGTTTTTATCTCCCCGCAGCCGCAGCGCCCGGATTCCCACCAGGTGAGAACATTGATATTGTCATTGTTTAATGACGGTTGGGTATTTGGGAGCCCTTGCGAGGAATTTCGCCGTACTGCGGTTGAACTTGTTGAATTATGACAAATTCAGTGGTTCCCCTGAATGAGTGCGGTGGCTCAAAGGCATTCCGGTGCGCCCGCAGCAAAGTACCTCACCCACAACTCCGTTGTCATGGGACGAGGTTGGTGTCCTATTTATACTTGTGCGGTCTGGAGCTGTTCGTTAATCTCCATCCATCCACTTGAAAAGATTTCGAAATCAGTTGATGCTGTACATCCATGCGTTTTGTCCTCAAATCAAAATGATTGAATAACATTTCGTATGTGCGGGGGAGGCGGCGGCGGGTGCCGCCTGGGCGTGGGTTAATTAATGCGACAACCACAAAATGTTCATGTAGAATCGTGCTGTTTACAGCTCCCTATAGGAATGCTTGCGTGCCGTTTGCGCTAATTAAATAATGAGTACACACACACACACACATACATGCACAGGCGGTAACCAGTCTCCCTGGAATACAATATTTTCAGCTCGAACTGCAATAAAGTGCCTCCACATCCACTGGTGGCCAGCCGTATGTGGTTTCGATTTCCAGAGTTTTCACGAGTGAGGGTGGTGGAGTGGGTGGATGGCAACGAGTTGATTTTGAGTAAACGGAAAAGATTTTAGGTAAACCGACCGAAACCAAAGCAAATTTGTTTGCTTCAGGAATATATGAGAACCATTAAGGTGGCAGGAGAGTAAGGAAGAGCTATTTATAATTCTGTCCTAGACTACACACTTGCTCTATTCAAGAAGTAAAACTTAGTTCACATCGTTTAACATTTAGACGGACTTGGGAGAGCGAAGATGTATGCACCGTTGCACGGAAGCAGCATGTGCTGGTTGTCTGCTGATGGTGGTTCACTTCTTTGGTCAACAAGTGCAGACATTTAAGTTGAATCGGATTTTCAGATGGGATATTTAATCTGGAAGGAATTATGTTTAGATTTACAGAGTTTCTAGTTTCAATCGCAGCTGTTTGCCGCCTCACAAAGAGTCAGTATCATACCTCTGCGAATCGAAATGGGTCAACTAACTTTGAACAACATTCGGAGACTTGAGAATGTTAACCCCAACAGAGCGGGGCTTTTTCTACTTCCGTTGCTAATGCACCGCGGAGACGGCCGTGTTATCGGTTCTGGAGGGCCTACTCCCACAGAAGGCCACACTGCCAGGCAAGGGTGTGCTGAAAGTTCGCCACTTGACCCAAATTGTGATGAAATGTGTAACAGTACGTTTTTTAAAGTGCGTTTCCTATTCGTCCGTCCGTCATGGCTGTCCTTCATGTTTACGAAGCGATTTTTATGAAACCTTACGGAACAGAGTTGAGGCTAACTCCCACGTGAAGTTGGGGGAAAATTTTCAATTTTATAGTATCTCGGCATGTGATGTGTTCACAGATAAATCTTTTGAAATGAGGCTTAGAAGACAACTTTTTGTCCCCGAGCCCCCTTCAAGTTTCAACACTGATGTGTCAATTTGAAAAAAAAATCTAAATGTTGTATAATGATGAGAAAAATAGTTTCAGGCATTCTGACTGAAACTCTTTCGCTGTAAATGGCCGACAACGGAAAAGTATCAACTGCGAAATTTCAAAATTCTGAAAATGCATTTTTCAAAATTCAGAATTCGTAGCCATTGGAATATTGAAAGAAAACGGATTATGTGGATGAAATAATATGAATATGTTTTCCGCTTATACAGCTCAATCGGTACGAATCTCTGTGGCACCGCGCACATTTCATTTTCAACCCCTAAACGAAGTTCGAACACACCAACAGTTGGAATTATGAGTGATAGTGATTCGTGTTCGTGCCACGGGTGAGATTAAAGTGCCCATATTTGTATCCAAGTGTGACGTGGGGAATACTAATGCTTACGCAAAACTAGGTGTGTTCTATAAATATGTAGCAAAGTGTGTATGTATGCATGTACTATGCGAACATTCAGCTTTGAAGGGCACGGAGGCATAAATTTTTAGAGCTTGTGACGTAGATTTGAAATTTGTTTGGATTTGTAACGTTTAAGAGGTAATTGGAAGCTTAGTACATACAGCTATGGAAACATAATTAAGACCACTGCTAGGGAACGTGTGGGGATGCTTTTCATGGTCCGGCGTTGGGCCAATTCATCGAATTTTCCTCACAAAAAAAAAATACGTAGAGATACTGCAAAGTATGATGTTGCCGTGAGCTGAGGAAAATTTACCTGTTATATGGAAATTTCAACGGGATAATGATGCAAAGCACACGGCAAAGCTCACTCAAATATGGTTCCCGGAAAATTCCATTAGTGTTCTTGAATGGGCTTCATAAAGTCCAGATTTGAACCCTATTGAGCATCTTTGGGGAGATCTTAAGTGCGCTGTAAGCGGCCAGAATATACAAAATTTGGACGACCTCTATACCAAGGTTAAAAAGGCTTGGTATTCCATTCCAGTGGAGAGATGTCAGGCCCTTATTCGCACAATTCAACGTCGATGTGAAGATGTTCTTCGGCAAAAAGGATTTCCTACTATACGAGGGCTGTCTGATAAATAACCGACCTCAACGTGAAGCTAGCGGCACAAGTGAAAAAAAAGTTTCTTCTTCAAATTGTGCATATTATAATAGCTACTCGCCAAAATTTCAGAAATTTATCTTGCACCATTATCTGTTGACAGTCGTTTTTGTGAGTGTATTTCGATGATTCCCCCAAAATGGAAAAAATTGAATATCGAGCTGTAATTAAATTTTTATTTTTGAAAGGCAATACGCCTTCAAAAATCAAAGATGAGTTGGACTCTGTGTATAGTGACTCTGCACCATCGTTTACCACCGTAAAATTTTGGGCAGCTGAATTTAAACGTGGTCGCAGGAGCTTGTAAGGTGATGAACGTCCTGGGCGTCCAACAACTGTAACCACTAACGATAACATCGCTAAAGTTCATCAATTGGTACTAGACGACCGCCGGATTAAGGTTAGAGAAATAGCTGAGGTTATGAAGATGTCAAAAGAACGTGTTTGCCATATATTAAACCAAGATTTGGGCATGAGAAAGCTGTCCGTGTTTGCTTACGCTAGACCACAAACGTGCGCGCATGAACATTTCCAGCGCTCTGTTGGCTCAGTTTAGAGGCAATAAGACCGAGTTTTGGCGCTGATTGATAACTGTAGAAGGAAAAACAAAAAAAATTTGAAAAAGTCGCGTGCATCATGGTTACGTCGGTTATTTATCAGACAGCCCTCGTATATTAGTCAATAAGCAAAATTAAACGTTTTTTTTTTCTTATTTTTGTAAGTGGTCTTAATTATTTTTCAACACAAAATACATTCTATTTCTGTTTTTTTTTTTGGTAAATGAAAATAATAAGTAGAATATAAGTTATAAAATTTATAAACAATATTAAAAATAATGTCTACTTTACTGGATTCAGAGGTGGTCCTAATTATATTTCCATAGCTGTATGTACTTGGAGTTCTTCGATCAACTTTTGTGTTTGAATCTAACTCGCAAATGCACAGTGTATTAAAAAAAGTTTTTGAAAAAAGTATTAAAAAAAAACCGTGAGATTAAATCAAAATCAAGGGTGCTTTTTATAAGCTAAAGGAAAATTAAAAAAAAACACATAAAATTCAAGAAAACACATGAAATCTTTATTTGAATTGATAGTACTTCTTCTTCTTCGGATGACGCTATAGTCCGGGGTGGACCTGGGCCTCAACGAACATGCCTCTCCAGCTAGCACGATCTCTTGCCAGCTGCTTCCAATTGCGCACTTCAAGTTGGTTGAGGTCCTTTTCCACTTGTGTGCGCCATCTCAGTCTAGGAAGTCCTCTGTTGCGTTGTCCCTGTGGTTCGGACTCGAAGACTCTTCGGGCCGGAGCAGTGTTGTTCATTCGCTCTACATGGCCTAGCCACCCTAAGCGTTGTATCCGTAGACGCTTCGATAGTACGGTCCATATAATTAAATGTTTGGTGATTATTTCATGCAAATGTTGACCTTGACTGCGTCTCAAATGGTCAATCCGCTTAGTCCAATTTGGGCTTACTCTTTCCAACATTTCAGCTGGAATCTCACGAATAAATGCTTCAATGTCTGTTGTCTTCCGATGCGTCAATTGAAGCGAGCTTATCTGTATAGACATGAGCTTTAACATGGCCCCACAAAAAATGGTCTAAAGGCGTTAAATTGCACAATCTAGGCGGCCAATTGACCGGTACCGAACGTGAAATAAAATGTTCACCGAACTCGCCTATCAATTAGTCCATTGTTGCGCGTGCTGTGTGGCATGTGGCACCGTCTTGTTGAAACCACATGTTATGCAAGTCAAGCTTCAAGGCAAAAAAAAAAATGGATATCATCTCACAGTAGCGCTCACCATTCAGAGGTACGTTACGATTCGCATCATCTTTGAAGAAGTACGGTCCAATGATGCCACCAGCCCATAAACCGCAACAAACTGTGACTTTTTCTGGATGCATTGGTAGCTCTTGCAATGCTTCTGGTTGATATTCACTCCAAAATCGACAATTCTGCTTATTTACGTTCCCATTGAGCCAAATGTGAGCTGACCATAAAATTCTTCCATTCAGTAATTTGCAAGCGTTGTACGTTTGTAAGACGATTCATGGTTAAATTATAGACCAAACTGAAGGTGTTTGAAGGTGTGACAGTGAAACAAAACACGAAACGGGCGTCAGCTGCTTAAACCTTCTTCTTCTTCTTCTTCTTGTGGCGCTACAGTCCAAGGTGGACCTGGGCCTCAACCAACATGCCTCTCCAGCCAGCACGGTCTTTCGCCAGCTGCCGCCAGTTGCGCAATCAAAGTTGATTGAGGTCCTTCTCCACTTGTGTGCGCCACTTTATCCTGGGCCGTCCTCTGTTACGTTGTCCTAATGGCTCAGATTCGGAGACTTTTCGGGCCGGAGCAGCGGTGACCATTGACCATACGCTCTACATGGCCTAGCCATCTTAAGCGTCGTATCCGTAGCCGCTTGACTAGGCTCATGCGGCCGTAATCTTCTTCTCCAGATACCATCAACGCAAACAGGACCAAAAATCGCACGCAGAACTTTTCTCTCGAAGAGACCAACGGCATTCTCTGCTGCTTAAACCAGTGTTGCCAAAAAGAGCCTCAATACACAGAAAACTTAGAAAAACTTAACAATACATTTTAATCCTTTCAAAGAAGAAAGCTAACTTCGTACTAACACAACCTTACCAAAACTAATTTAATTTAATTCAAAATAAACTCAATAGAAACATTTTTTTTATAAAGTTGGCGCTCTTAAACATACATATCGATGGTCCTAAGGCATTGAATAAAACTAATAAATTTCCCTTGATGCCTGCAGAGCGGCGTTAAATATTTATTTAAGACGCCCTTCAGATTTCCGTTCTTCAATCATTATTTTAAGATTCCACAGCCATTCCTAGAAGCGCCCTATTTTTCCGGTAAAATTTGAGCACTTGCAACTCACTGAAGCGACGGCTCTTGCACTGCGAAACAGTGTTAAGCTAAAACCCTACTGTTTACATAATCCGACACATTATTTATTTAAATTCAGACGCCCCAAAACGATTTGCACCTTCCGGAAGTCACAGGCGAATAAACATAATTGCCAGAGACGAGCTCTGCCTCCCCCATCGGTGGGGTTCATTAAACAAAAAATTATAAGTCCCTCACTTCCTTGCGAACAGAAGTGCGCTCGGAAAGTGATAGGAATAAAGTATTCATGAATTGGATGAAATTCGGAAATTTAATGGTAATTTTTATTGCGCTCAGCAGCCCGGCCAGCACGGTCTCTATTCCCGTGGCGAAAATGAAAATTTCGCAGATTTCCTATGCCGCGTCATCATTTCTGCCGAATCACTGACAGTGTGCCGAGAGTTTAACGGCCGTGAGAGGCTTGCCAAAAATCTACTTTCAAATCGAAAAATCGAGGGATATTATTAGTCCCTCGATTCGCATGAGAAAGTAGCTGCCATCCCAGTTGCTGAGTGCTGCCCCTGCAGATGAGCTCAGGGATCAGGGATGACATGCAGCTATGAGGTGAAAATGGTTGAGGGCGGAGAACGAAAAGCAGTCTGTCCTAATGAATTGACCCACACAACGACTGAGGGTTAATGAAATTCATTAAAATCCCATTTGCACCTCAAGTCTGACCGAAATTTTGTGTCTGTCTGAGGGCCACAATCGGAGAAAGTTCCTCTCCAGTGTGCCGCACAGTCTGTCATTTTGCTTGAGAGCACATCGCAATGCTATAGCTACGCTTTGGTTTTGCACTCAGATAAGATGACAGGAAGTCCCGGCCCCAGCTCAAGACTGTTTCATTACACATTCCGGAACAGTATCTGCTCGTCATGCTTTCTGTATGCCATCGGCGTTACATTTCCGAGTAATTGATCCCCCAGATTGAAAGCGCCTCCAGGAGGAACTCAGACATAACTTCGCTCGAGGAAATAGTTGTACATTCCATCTCCTCCTGGGCGCACTTCCTGCCATCCGGAAACTGATGGTTAATCAATGTTAGTCGCGACAAGCGAAATTGATAAGAAAAGGAGCTCGGCCATACCGCAATAAACTAAATACGTGCTTATGCTCTTTGAACTATAAATTAAGTCTCACGCCATTTACGACCCATTTCAGGACGCGGGGAGAGGGGACTTTAGAGGGCTCCTCTCGGGAGGAAACACAATATCGCGAATGAAGGGCAGTTTAGCGAACTTTTGGCACACATTTTTGCGAAAGTTGTGGCGGAAATTCGCGACTTGAATTGAAAACACAAAAAAACTTTATCGTAACTATTCATGACGGTACTCGGAAAGTTTGAGTGAAAGTTTGACTGTGACGAGGACGACGGTGGCGATGACGACGACGAGGACGACGGGTGGCTGGCGGTTGGTGAATATTTGAACAGAGGTTCTGGATGAAAAAAATCCCTAGTTTTACAACATCCTTATTTTGGGTTGATTTTTGGGGGCGCATAAAATGGCTGTCGTACATCATTGAATTTATTTTAAAGGCGGGATTCTGCAAAGTGGGAAAAATGCGAAGAAGCGCCTTTAATCGCAAGGGAGTCACTGTCCCCAGTAGTTTCAGCTGCGGTTTTTATTACGGGTTACACAGCCTTTTATTGGCAAGTTGAAATTGTCACCATAAAACTTATGCCAGTGTGTTTCGCTGTCAGAGTGGCTTGAGTGGTTATTACTCATGTACTCGTAAAAGTTATTGTCCCTCACGGTTCCGGGACTGATGCGTACTTGCCGATAGATTCTTTTATTCAATTACAAATAAAGCCGAAGATTTGAGAGATAAGCCAAACGATGCCGACAATTTTGATTTGATTTCCTCTATTGTGAACGATGCTCTTGGAATATGCTTACGGGAGGATCCTTTTTATTGGCGTCTTCGTGTTCGTGCTTCACATAAATGGAATTTATTACCCAAATTGAAAGAGAACAATAAATAATTTTGAATTGAAATTCATTTATACCAAAAGCATTCGCCACTACAAAACTATGCGTTGCTGTGATGACGTGGCCAAGAAAACGAGGAGACGTCTGTCACTTTCGAAGTGCAACATATGGAGATAGAGAAGAAGATCTTTTAAATCCAATTAAATTGACTAGGGATGTGCTTGGACTTATGTAAGTCACTAGTGCTGAAGTGCTCGTTCGATATCTGGCGTGTAATCTTGATTACATGTTTGTCTTCTCTTTGCGTACATTTATCATTTTGACATTTATTATATGTGCAAATTTTGGTTCAGTCTTCATAAGACTCAAGGTCTCTAAGACACGGCCAAGGAAATATACATTCTCAAGGACATAATTATTGTCAACTATCTAATGTGTCAATAACTATTAAGTTCAAGCAAATTTTTCAAAATGTTTCCAGATTAGGCTTTCATAAATTGACTACATTTGGTTCTAAGTCAAAGTTTCAAGTTTCGTTTTAAAATTAATCAGATCTGTTTTCAAGAGGTCACGCCACCTGCAAGATGTGGATGATCCTGGAAGCGATTATTGAAAAGGTGTGACATTGGTCAGCAATAATTAGTGCGCATCATCGTCTGTTTTCGACAAGAGTATTGTTTTTTGCCTCATTGCCGGATTTGTCTTAACTAAACAGCACTTACGGGAAGTTGTGATTCTCTTTTTTAACTTCAAGAAAAGTGCAGCTGAAGCCTATCGAATGCTTGTAGAAGTTCATGGTGAATCTTCTCTGAAAGATAAATTATGCAGAGAGTGGTTTCGATGCTTCAAAAGAAGTGATTTTAGCGTCGAAGACAAAGAGCGTTTTGGCCAGCTTGATAGTTTGACTTTCCTAGGTCAAGATCAGTGCCAAATGCAACAGGAACTGCGTAACTCAGCAAATATTTTCGGATCGATTAAAGAAATTTTGACTTATTCAAAAGCAAGGTGTCTTACGAGTTGAAACAGAGAGATGTCCTTTTTGATGAGATGAACTTTTTGACAAGCATACAAGGAAGGAATTTTAGCAATTCAATTTTCAATTTTTCTTTATTGAACAAATATTTACGATATCAAAATTTGTTAAAAGCTTAGAACTATAATGAATATATATAAGTGTCGGCGCAACAACAGGGGCCCGACGGGTGAGTAATCGAACGACGAGATTTGAGAAGATTTTCATAGAAAATTAATATTCCTTGAGTGTTGTCAGCAACTCGAAAGAGATGGTGCTGTGAAAGGAAATGCGATGCGTACCGTCCGGGAATCGAACCCAGACTTTCTGCCGGTCGACGCACTTCCACTACTCCACGGCGACCACCATCGTCATCTTGATGGGCAACGAAAAACATCAAGGGTTCAAAGGTCATGCTTTGCATGTGATTTGAATAGTCGGGTGTGGAGTACTATGAGCTGCTAAAAACCAGGCGAAACCATTGATGGGAAACATTATCGACTACAGTTTATGTGTTTGATCCGTGAATTGAGTGAAAAACGGCCAGAAACGTCTGAAAGGCATGACAAGGTGATTTTGCAATATGACAACGCTTGGCCCCACGTGGTTGTGGCGGTCGAAAACTTCTCAAAAATGCTAAAATGGGAGGTCTTATCCCACCCGCCGTAGTCCTTCCCACTATTGGCTTGATGGATGTAAAACAATTTGAATGGTCACCAGTTCGGGTCGGGTTCGAGT
This sequence comes from Eristalinus sepulchralis, assembly GCA_944738645.1. NCBI lineage: Eukaryota > Metazoa > Arthropoda > Insecta > Diptera > Syrphidae > Eristalinus > Eristalinus sepulchralis. The sequence continues at coordinate 2,131,834 of OX122883.1, forward strand.
CGGATTGGTGCCAGAGAGGACTCATAGTATTCGAAAGTTACAAGAAAGATGGGAAAAGCGAACAATAAAGAGAGTGAAAAAGTCAGAGAAGAAATGAAAGAGATAGAAGGGACTACCGGGGGAGAGATAGGAAGTAATTCAATAAGTGAGTGATATCGCTAGGAAACGCACGTTATAAAGATTAATTAAGAAACGTAAATTGTGTTTGAAGTATTTAAAAGTAATTTGATTTCTTTTGCTGAAATACATATACCTTAAAGAACATCGGGCCAAGTTAATAAAAAACACAATAACTCGCAAAAAGAGGGTATCAATAGATCCACTCAGAGCGTCCTCATTGGTCCAGAAGGATATGTTTAACAATACTAGTAATAACAACAACTTTAGGCTGTTTGATGTCTATAGAGGATGGGCAAAATTTATTGTATAAATATATTCCCATCATCACTATTTTCGTTGACCCTCATGTTCCACTAAAGGAGCCGCAGGGGCAATGCACACACGATATCGAGTCATCGATACTGACTTATGAGAAACTATTCCTAAATTCAACAAGGCCAATTTATGGATTTGATGCAACTACTTCGCCATGCGTCTGCCCCACGACTCGGAAGTTGCGACAAAGGGGACACTCTTATCATGTGGCGAAACTTTTCGTTCCAAAGAAGTAGAAGTAGAAGTGTAGCTGTTCAACACCAAGTTCCTCCCGAACTGTTCCGTTTCTCACCCTATCGTGGTGAATAACTTCCGCAAGAGCACGGAGAAATTTCATCTCAACAGCTTGTACTCGCGATTTTATTCTTCTTTCGATCATAAACACAGAGTTTACTCGGCTTTGACATAAAGCTAAGCCTTCGTTATTACTAATCTTTCAAGCTGCTTTAAAATTGATCCATCTGGGTCAATCCTCTATGAAAAAGACTATTCGTGAAAAAGACCCCAAAATACTTCGAATTTCAAGACTCTTTCAATGGAACGTCACTAACTGTCTGTCTTTTAAAAAATATGTTTTCGACGCTTTGAAAATTATGATTTTAGCGTCACAGTAGCGCTGTCTGTCACCAACCACTTAGAACTCTGATTTCGAGCTCACGGATTGATTGAAACATATTCGCAAAAAGTGCTTGCAAACAACGGATTGCTGGTATAACATCAGTTCTTCATATTTTCCCACAAAAACTCAAGTCCAAAGGGCTGAATTCGCAGTCTCAACTTTAGTATATGAGTTGTCATAATCTGGCAGTTGTCTATTGTCGTTTGTCAATATGAGCTAGGACCTTGCAAACAGTAATGCTACTTCGTGGGTAATTCTCAGTTGCGATTGAACCTTAACTTTGGCAGAAAATTGACACCTTTTTAGGTTTATGTTAAAAATATGAAAAATCACAGGACGACACAAGTGTGGAAACACAAACCCAGATATGGAAAACAAAACTCTCTGTGGGCACAAGGCATTATGAAAATTTTAAGTTTTTTGGCAAAGGTTTGGCAGAGCGCTTGAGAGTTTGGGAACTCTAAGCTTAACACTGCGCCGATTGGTTGAAATTAAGTGGAATTCAAGAGTTCTTTTGTTTTCAAAAGAGAGGTTTGAACTTCTCACTCTAATCAATGTATGCATTTGATTTGCGTAAATTTTAAACTCCAGTGGCGATTCCGGATAATCTAATTTAAATAACAGAAAATTTATTCTCTATAATTGATGTACGTTGTGGAGAAAAATCGTACAGAAAACTATTCAGAAAAGTGGGGAATTATAAGTCCGTTGATGGGAAATTTCGTTAACAGCACCTGACAACACTGCTTAGAGTCAGAACCAGAAAGCAGCTGCTCCCTTCCCCGACAAAACAAAACAATGTGTCACACAAAAACTGCGGTAGCCGAAACAACGCGTCAAACAAAATTAATGATGAAAACAAGACAAGTTGACATTTCAATGTTCGTTGACAGGGTGGCAGACAAAAAGACAATATTGACGACAGAAATCAATAGAAGCATTCTGTCGCGAAGAAATGAAAGTTGTTACGGCGAGAATCCCTTGCAGGATTAAAGGGATTTAACGAACAAAGAATGATGAGCCTGACATGAAGCAGACCGACACTGACCAATCCTAGTTGATCCAATTAATCAAAGTCAAAGGAGTACCTACTGCAAAAACCTACCAAGTCGACCAAAGGGAGATAACGCACTCTCCATCCACTCACCATGCACTGGGCACCAACAGTGATGAATTGAAGAGCCTTCCAGTGCATCAGAACATAGTAAGTCATGATTACTTTGGAACACACTCGCATGAAATATGACAGAAAACCCCAGGCACCAGACAAGGCAATTTACAACCAAAACTCTGGGAGTCAAAAATTTCATAGAGACATTTAAGAAATGGAATACATCTCATTGTACCGTCCTTAAAGGTTAAAAAATACACGCACAAAGGCCAAATGATGCGAGCAATTTAGAAAAGCCCGATGAACCTATTAAGGACGAAAGGAGGCGCGCTATCTGTCCACAAATCTAATTTAACCTATTCTGCGAAGGGAAGGAAATGAAAAATAAAATAAAAAACACAAGCATGTATGTTTACTGAGAAAATATGACAAAAAAGACACACACAAGAGGAAAGAAAACACTTTGGGGAACATTGTACGAAATTTAAGACACAGACCCTGATGACTGTTCAAGGGAAACATCTTCATTTCATTTCAACTCATAGTTTGCCTGTGCCTCAGGCGTAGGCTCCCTCTTTCGGCGTCTGTGGCACTGTACTAAACAAATTATAAAGTCATTTGCTTTGATGCCAAATAAACACGAAACTTCACCGACTCACAGGATTTCTTGAACGATGTTGGCCAGACCAGAGTTACAGTCCGGAACATGAATCAAATTAACTCTGCAAGGACACGGTATCTGGGTATGGGACTACACACATTTATCCGCATATACATACATGAAGGTGGAGGAATGACTGGAGGAAGGCCAGACTGAGGCCGAAGGAGGATTGGGTGGAATTGCAAATTTAATTGTTGAGTGGGCTCGCTCGCTCTAAACGACCGTAGTTGGCATTTAAGATCAATGCATGAGAAACGTTGAGCGATGACATTTCAGTGACAGAAGACTTGACAACATGGGCAAGGACTCCTCTCTCTAGTTCATTGCCCACAACCGTCTTATATCGATGATCCCCAGTGGGAAATGTTTCCAATCGATTTATGACGCCTTCCTCGTACACTTACTCACCACGGTTTATGAATCACACGCACAATTTCCCCAAGACCACACCGCCGCCGCCGCCGCTACGGCGTCGACAATATGTCCCATCCGAGGCATGAGTCCCGCAACGAACGTCTCGCATTTTGTCAGAGAAACGTAATAAAATGAAAGGAAAATACTTTCAAATTCCGGCATATTTTGAGACACATGCCTTGAATGTCAATCCCCGCACATAGCGTGCGTTTGCCCCTCCCCCTCCCCCTCCAGCGGCAAAGGTGGATGCTCCTCAAAACCGGATGATGATCGACCTTGGAATTTTCTTAAATTACACACATCCAACAACCCCGCATAATAATCGATGAGCGAAATAAATTCCACCAGAGCAACGTCAAATGAGGTCAGATGAGCAGCAGTGCTTCGAATAGCTGCAAAACGGCAGTAAAACGAGCAGCGAACAGCTCGGCGCACCGGAGAGGAAGAGTTCTGCAAATGAAGTGCAAAGCACTTGTGCGTGCGGTAGCCTTATCAACTGATTTCAGGATTTAGATTATCATCAGAAAATTATGCGTCTTCATTCAAATGAGATTCGCGAACGATGCGATGGTGTAGCGAGCTGTAGCCTGTCTTGGAGGGGTGGGTGGGTGAATGAAATAAAACGCGAATGGACTAGGTCTTGAAATCCCCCGCAATAAAAAGAATGACTGCCTGACATACTGCCTGTGTGTTTTCATTTCACGTTAACAGGGGCGGAAGACAAACAACTTCCTTCTCCTCCCACCCCCCCACTGTGTCAGAGGAAATCCTATAACATGGCAATGCTTCAATTAAACAACTCCAAAGCAAAGAAAACAAACTTCTTAAGCGTTCAGCTGTTCAGTCGTCCCTTGGCAAACGAACTATAAATACAACAGAACCCTTTCAACCGTCAAGTGGCTTGAATTAAGTCATTCTTGGAAAGCGTAACCTCCAAGAAGCGTAAATAACCCTCCCACCTGCCACCAAGAAGAGAAAAAAAATCAAGCCGCAAATTGAACAAGCAGAAAAACAACCCCAGCCCCACCGCCTGTCAAGCACCACCCACCTCGTGGACTTAAATATGATACCGACTATAAATCAGAAAATTTCCAGGAAAATCGTTTTTGGCTTCGCACGATGAGTGTTAGTTTAAATGACGTGTGTTGAGGCTCCTCACCTCCAGCAGAGTGCGGGTATATACGGTAAGGGCTCACCTCTCAGCGAAGGCAATCGCAATACAATGGAGTGGCTGCTCTGCCACGGATGTATCCCAAGCAATTCCCTCCAGTGACTTGCTACTCCAGTTCAAGCGGCGGCAGCGGCGTAGTCGTCGTCGCGGCTGCCACCGTCAGCCCACAACGCGTTTTTGTTTTCCCATTACGTTAAATAAGGCACGGGGACAAGCTCTAAAGCTTGATGGGATGAAATTGAACACACTCCGCTCGGCACAGCGCCATGCGTCGTTCGCATCCCGACAATTATACATAGCGATGTCGCGGGTCGATTCATTCACTTTCCACCCGCGCACGAGGAGAATAAGGAATGCCATGCATGTACGTAGGCATGATGTGGCTGATGTGGCTGATGTGGCACTGAACTCAGTGCCCTATCCAACGCGAGCACCACACGTTATTTTATGATGCACAGAATCACTCCTGAATGCGGGCGGAACCACTGGCAAGCCGAGTGCTCTATTAAATTGCTCCTGTCGCCGGGCATTGGACTTCCATCATGTGCGACAAATGACAGAGAAGCGGAAAACGGATTTAAGCGCCCATTTGCAGGCGAACGCTCGGCAAACTTTATGAGCTGTGCAGAGATATGGGTGGCAGTCCGATAACCATATGAGTTAATTGACGGCGGCAAAGTTAGATGTTGCGTCGTCGTCGTCGACGATTAACCGAGCGGAATGCCCACAGACGAAGGTCGATCGAAAACTAGTTAAGTCGAAATCTTCTCCAATTATCTGAAGGTTTTATGTGAAGCGTCCTCGCTGCGGCCATCTGTTTTCCGTCGAGTCTGCCATAAATTCAACAGGGGCCCACTTGGCTGGCGGAGGCCTTCTTTCTTGGCCTTCAAGGCAATCTCCCCAAGTAGTAATTTATGTTGGCTCGAAGGGTTGCTTTTATTTTCAAGGGGCAGCTTTATGAGGAGCAGCACGGAAACTAAGGAAGATTAGAATTCATCAACATTTCGTGCGTCCTTTTGGGCTCTTCCTGCGTCTTGAGATAATCTGCTAGACCATTGGGATCGCCATAACGTTTGACGTTTGACGTAGCAGTAAAACTGAAATAGGGATCAACAAAGGAAGGTGATCAGCATTAAAAATTCAATTCCGGTGTCCTCTAGATATGTGACCCAGCTGGAGAGATTTGAATTTAATTAATTAATGTAATCGCAGAAAGGAAAGTTTTGAGTTTGAAACTGAGGAGTCGCACAAGTGTGATTTTATTCAAATTCACCCTGCACGCAGTTAGGACCTCATTTTGGAAACGATAGAAGGACATTTTATTGGGAAATCTACATTTTACACTTGGAGAGGATGAAAACGGGTCGTTTTTTTAATATAACAGAGATTGTCTTTGTTGCGAAGAGCATATTTGTCGTTTGCCTTTTCACGGGGGAATGTAACGAGGCATTAAGGCGTTGACACAGTTCGCCAAGTGTGAATATTGAATTAGAGCGCGGGAGTGGTGGGCGTAATAACTGAATAAGAAAGGAGGCGCTGGCACAATTTTGCTGTGCTAATTAGAGATGGTGAGATTCGAACTAATGGACTCTGGGAGCCATTCAGGACACATTAAGGACTTATTAAAATTTTGTTGCGACTGCTTACAGACATATTTGAATCTATGCTGAATAGTAGTGTCAAATAGAGCAGTTTGTATTCGAATGTACAGATGCTTGGATGAAGGTAAATGTGAAAAAATCAACGATTTCCGCTGCTTATTTGTAAGGTGCCTGATAACTAAGCTCATGAGTATATGGTAGAGGGAGAAATGTTGAATCTTAATATAGGGTTGGCCATGCGTGTTGTAAGCCAAGCTGTTTGTTATTTTTACTCTGTATTTGTTGCGATAATCACCATTGTGGCGTAGTTTTTGGTGTCATCATGTCTGAGTCTTAAAAACCCGGCTTTTCTTCAATCTTCCATACTGTCATAGATCAACGCTTGCAACAAGAGAGTAAGTTGTCTAGAAAAAGCTGCGTAAACCCCACATCCACGCACAGAACGGGTAGTTGACAAATAAGACTTGACTTGACATCACCCAATTTCTACGTTTATTTTGTCCAACTGCCAACTATAGTCGTAAGATTTGATCGTCTTGACCAAAATAGCAAGAGAATTTTATGCTATCGAAGCCGGGATGGAGTGAGTAACACCGCAAAGGGCAAGGAGCCCTACATTTGGCGACTGCTTCCTCTAATGGAAAGAACAACGCTTTCAAGGTCTGACACGAATATTGAACCCATCACCCTATGTATGTCGAAGTCCGAAAGTTTCCTGGTTGCAATGAAAAAACCCGTATAAGGTAAAGTCTTATCCGAAGTATCGGATGATCATAAGATCTCACGTGTGGGTACTGCCAACGACTTCTTCAAAGGAACATTCGGCTTATTGCAACCATATCTTAGTGTTACCCAAAAGCAAAGCGTTTGAAGTTAACTATGTATAGACAAGTATATTTTACATTGTTGTTTATAATTTCAAAATTTTATTTGCAAATCGTGCATAAGCCATTAAGTGCAAAAACCAAAATTCTTTAAATGGCTGCCTCAGAAAGATCTGCAGCTTGCAATTCTTTTGAGGTAATTTTTGACAATTTTTGCGTATTTCTTGGGAGGTATCTTAGCCCTAACTTGAGTAATATTGTTTTTTAATGTGTCTACAATTGTGCTTAGTCCCGCAGAGAAGAATTGTATGGTCTCATATCGCTTGATCTTGGTGGGCAATTGTTGTCCCAAAACGAGAAATTACGCGGCCAAGAAGCTATTCATGCAATTAAGCCATTATTGGTCATTTTGAGCGGCCTGTTGCCTCTTTGGAACCACATCTATCGTCCATGTCAAAACTTTCAATCGCCGGCCAAACAAAAAAATTTGTTCTCCTAGAAATTACCGTAGGCGTCCACCCATCTGTATATTCAAATGGTTTCTCTCGACCATAAAGCCCACCAAATAATCACTTTGTCTGGATGCAACTGCATGTCTTCCATAACTTGTAGGTTTTCTAAGTTCCATGTGCGGCAATTTTGTTGCTTTGCATATCCACGGAGTGCGTTATCACAGAAGAAAATGGTGTTTGAAAAACCGATTTTTATTGTATGTTGTCCCAACATTCAAGAAGCGTATGTACGGCGTTGTGAACTCTTCGACTTTAATTGTTGCGATGAAGGTGCAGATCGGAATGCACAATGACGGGAAATTGATAAATTTGGTTCATCAGCATCAACTGCTATATTGGCGGCCGACCTTGCATTGCGATGATGTTCAGCCCTCACACCATTAGTAACTCTTCCACTCTCGTCGAATTGCCACATTATTACCGATTGCTTAAGTATTCGATCGAGCACGATGACCATAATCATCGCAAAATGCGAAAAAAGTCGTGGCTAAAATTAATACATTACTTTACTGGAATGTTAAACCCATTATTGTAACTTGCAAACATTTAATTTTTGTGACAGTTTAAATATCAGCTAAACTTAATAAGTGTCAAGAGGCAGCTCTACAGACTTCAAACCGCGAAGTGAAAGGCCTGAAATTGTGTAAGGACGTGTGGCATATTGGGCAAATGCATCGACTCACAGGATGAGAGTCATGTGAGAACTGCGTTTTAATTAATGTCGACTGATGCATCTATCGTGGTCGCCGTGGCGTAGTGGTAAGTTCTACGACCGCCGCGCAGAAAGTCTGGGTTCGATTCCTTTTTCAATCAAAGCTTCTCAAATCTCGCCGTTCGGCGTCGGCAAAAAACTGTAGGTCCCTTCTACTCGTGAGAAAACAGTAGGAGTTATTGTAGGAGCTAGGCCCTGGTCCGCTGTGGGCTGTAGTGCCACTCTATTATTATTATGATGCATCTCTCTCTCACCTCCCAGGAGTTGTTAAAACCAAACAGTACTAATTGTCTATAAAAAAAAACTGCTGTTATCCTGTGTTTCTGAATCAGCAGTAGAATGTTTGTCCCCTCTACTCATAAGAAAACTTAGGCACGCACAACACAAGTAGTTGTTGAAGAAGCTAGGCTCTGGTCCGTTGCAGACTGTAGCGCCAGTATCAATACTAACTAAAAAGAATCATGGAACTTATAGTAATAATGATTACTATCCGTCCTTCTTTTCCAAATGAAAATTGCCAAAGTGTAAGAAGCTTTCCCCTTTGCCTGTCGTATGATTCAGCATATAATGGATACAACCGAAGTTCTGAATGTTTCCCATTTCTCAAAGCCTAATGGACAGTTTGCTTGGCGAGTTGTTTTTGTGTTCTCAGCTCGCTTGCTCCACATTCCTTGTCTTAAAGACCAGACACAATTTTGAAATTATTGTTCCTATCGGTCAAGTATGTATGCCTTGTGATGACGCATGTTCACCATAAGCTTCTCGAAGTAATCAACATAATTCAGCAACAGTATTCTTTTCTTCAAATGAAAACAAAAACGAATGTCGTCGTAAAATGTCCTATTTTCGGTACAAATTTGGACATGTTGAAGAATCAGGCACGAAACTATGTACATATATCGACGCTTTCCCGCTTTAGAATCCGTGCTTGCGGATGCTCAGTTATGAGAAAGCAAAATAGTTAAGTCGAAAAATCACGACACTCGATTCTCCGCCATCGACTGTAGCTCATTGGAAGTTATGTCCGAGCGCAACCAAGCGAAATCGTATTCAAGGCACCTCTCGGACACATACCCTAAAAATACCTCTTGAGTAAACTCATTTAAACGTTTAAATTCATCCTACCACCTAATAAGACACAGTGAAGAAACAACTCTCACACTCTTCTAAAAAATTGCATCCTTCAATATTTCGCTCAAATCAAACACGCCTTCGAAAGTCCAACACAATTATGCAATCAGATTGCGGTTGCATGAAATTGTCAAGAGTGCAACTCATAAAATAAAAAAAAAAAAAAACAGCGTACCTAATTATATCCTTTGCCAAGCAAGAAGAACAACAAAAATAAAAATAAACAAGACGCTTGCAGAAGGAAGCCGCATCAAAGGAGAAAACTGACAGGGAACCAGAGCTGGCTTCTTTAGGGAAATATGGAAGTACATGGGAAACAATCAGCGAGTCAAAGAGTTTGCTGTTTAAAAGTTTTCGCAAAGGGTAAACGAAAATACAAACTTTATACGGGTGGCAGAGGATGCAAATGAACAACTAATAATGCAGATTGTGTGAAAAGCAAAGTTTACCGGCGGAAAAAAAAATCCATAGTTCAAGCGATGTGTTCTTTATTAGGGCGACAAAATGAAAAAGAAAAAAAATAAACATATTGTCATGACTATGGCAATATTGATAAACTTTGGAAGAAGTGGAACTCCCATCCATGCGTAGTCGGAAGGATGATTTGAATTGAGTAAGTGAAATTGAACTCTTGGCTTTCAAAGGAATTCTTTAAAGCAATTGAAAGTGTCCCCCTTGAGTTCGCATGCTATATCGGATTTCTGCTTTTGACAAACAAAATGGAAGCCACACGATTCACTGAAACAGAATATCAAATTCAGCTCGTAATCGTGGCGAGCTTTACGAAAGTGATGTCAGATGGCAAAAAAATTCAACGGAAATTTAATATTGCATATTTTACGCAGTTCCCGAAGTGTTTGCTACCCATCATGTCAAACAGAGATACTGGACTATGAAGTTTTGTAAGAATTTTGAACATCATTCCTTTGGGATTTTTCTAGCAGAAGGGAAAAGTTTTAGTTGTTAGTGGGCACGAAATAATGTCATCTTGTCGGTAAAAAAAGAAGTGAAATCAAATGAGACTACAGTTTACACGAGATTCCAAGCCCTAGCTTCTTCAGTAATTACTGGATTTATGCGTCCTACTTTTGTTCTTCCGCCCACTAGTTGTTGTATGATTATAAGAGTGAGTTGTACATGAAACACAAGTACTTAGACCCGAAAGAGTTCAAAAGGCTTTCACAACAGGTTCCTTTAAAGACCTTGAAGATGTACAACATTTGGCTTTCAAACTTTAAGTTTCAGGCGTAAAACAAGGTCCGCCATATTTGCATAACTTATTAGCAGAATAAATTTTTCTCATGATAAACAGTGACTCTCAGAATTGATCATATGTTTAAAAATGCAACAAAGTCAAGATTTTTTTTCTTTTTAAAGAGGAATGCATTGAAATGAAATTGTTTATAAATACACTTGCTGATCTTTACGGTTAAGAAAAAACACACTTAATTGGGAAAATAATAGTTTTAAAAATTGAAGAAAAGCAATTAACTGAAACTGTCATTTTATCTGACTTGTGAGCTTCACATACTTCGAGGGTATTAACTCATTTTGAAGCATCCTCCCTTCAGACACAGCAATTGACATTCTTCTCGGCATTGATTTTACTGTATTTATTGTAAACTAGTTTTGGTGGAGATTTTTTCTATTCCTGTTGAACCATTGACTTACAATGCGTGCAGCTCTTTTCCGCAGCAAGGAACAATTGTATTTTAATGTAGATATTGCGCTTAGATCCATAGATTGAAGACGATATTACAATATTTTGTCACTTTAACTGTGTGCTTTTCGTCAGTTTCGTATTGGAAAGGTAATATGCTCATGCGTCCAAAAAAGTGAGAGGTGTTCAGTTCGGGAATCGAACCTGGAATTAAACGTGTGAGCCAACGCTATCCACTACCTCCACCGAAATTGTTCAATCTGTAACTAACGTCTGTAATAGCTACTGTACCCATCATTTTCCATGCCCAATCGTGACCATCTGATAAAAATCGGTTTATTTTTGTTCTCATCTGATAAATCACCTAAGTACAGTGTTTTTCTGCGTACGATTCAATGAACGCCTTAAAAAACACAGGCCATGGAAAAAATACGTAAATCTATGAAATATATGAAAAATTTTGAGAGTCACTTTTTATTCATCCTCCACAAAAATGTCTAAAGCAACCATATTTCTGTCTCCGTGATAACTGAAATATGATTGCAAGGAGCCTACTTCTTTTGGAACAAAATTGACTTAAACTTGTCGCGATTACAGTTCAAAAAGATTGTGAATTAATTTTTTAATAAGTAATATTGTTAAATTGAATTAATCTGCGTTGTATGGCGATACTGGGAGTTAACACTAAGGGAACGTCAAGTACTATGTGCTTAGTTGTGGATATTAAGACAAAAAAATATTTTTCTGTTAACCCCAAAGTCGAATTCCAATAGGAACTGAAAAAATTGCCAGGAACGGTTAAGGAATGTTATAAAAGGTTAAAACAAAAGCTCTGATTCAAACTGAATAACACGTCTTATCTCTTATCCTCTTCACAGACTCCTTGTTTCTTTAGATATTACTCATATTGTGTTTGCATCTATTTTTCTCCGACGAGGGGAGGGGGCCTACAGGGGTTCCAACATCTGGACCGATCAACAACTCTCCCGATATGAAGTCTTGTTTTTAATAGACCGTAGACAAATTTTTCCCTAGCAACGTAACTGGTTCCAACAAATATGTAAGTCAGCATTAGCTCAGGCTCTGACTCTTCATGGGGGTGGGGCAGGGAAATAAGTATTAACGCATTGCCAAGGGGCGCCTGAGCATCTAATAAGTTCAGGTTCAAGATGACCGTACAAAGAAATTATTAGAAACGAGATTGGGTCAGATGTTTACTTGACAGAGCTAAGGGCTCACATGCACACTGTTTGAGTAAGCATGGCAATAGGACATTCTACCGTATTTTGCCTTTCGAATACTTCGTTAACGCAGCGAAGTAAAAATAAATCAGCGTCGGTAGCGTGGCGAGTTATACTTAGTTTACATACTTCAGTTATTGGAATCGCCCTCAATCCCATGTCTTGTTTAAATTATTTCTTTAACAATTTCAGGATAAATTTCATGAGGCTTTAACTTACAGAGAAAATGTTCACGACCTTATCCACAACGAGGACCAAGAGTGAATAGGAAAGTCCCATGAAAGCTCATAGCAAACTACCAGAGCGAAAGAGAGTCATGTGCTTCGGCGATATAACCACCAAAAAAAATTTTATGAACTATACCACGAAGGGTTCAAATGGTCACAATAGTTAAATCGGTCCCTTTCCAAGTATAATGATAATTATCTGACGATGCCATTTAAATGATATTTGCTGCATTTAGTGCTTTAAAATCGATATCAGTAAGAGGACTTGAATCGACAGGGCAATTTGTTATGTATCGTAACAAATTGCCCTGTCGATAAAGCATAAGCTTTACACCAACTGAAATGGAATTAAAATGGGATGAAATTGAATTGGAATTATCAGAACAAGTCAAACAATTGAGTAAGATAGATATAGACATAACTTTTGCTAAATCGTTGGCCTTTTAATCACTTGTATTACATGTACACATTCGCGAATTGAATCTTGATGAATTGAATCAGACAGATAGAATTCAAATTTCTTCAATACGAAGAGGACTGTTGTAAGGTGTAAATCTTGTCTTCTTTCTTTTTATGCAGATTTGTGAGCGTTAGCTTAATTTCGGGGATTGTTGGCATCATGTCGATATTAGCCCCTTCTTTTGCAAATACCTCACATTGGCGGTTATATTCAAGAGGCCCAGCATTGTGCGTTCAAGTGATATGTGCCAAGAGCAGAGCACCGACTAGCTGAGACTTGATTTTAAAAAATTGCCTTCATGACCACCTGCATATAATATCAGTCGGTTGTTGGGAATTCATTGAATTCCAGAATCTCCGTTTGCAAGACACTGCTCTCACAGGATGTCTAAAGAAGCGGTACAAGTTTGAAGATTCTAAAAATGAACCCGCAACTGTCTCTATAAACGTCTTTCAACAATCTGGAAACACCTCAAACGAGAAGGGTTTCTGATTTTTTCCCACTCTACTCTGACGAGAAGACAACATTTGAGAGCTCTGGAATCAAGGAGTGCGAAGTCAAGGAGTGAAAGCATGAAATCGCCTTGGACTTGATTTATTTATGGTGTATTCACGACAGTCACATGCCCTGAGAGACTGTGGACAGAATCGCCAGATTGAATAATCCTAAGGGACTCTTTGCAGCACGGAGAGCAACAATGTGTAACAAATGAAAAGCTATATTGAAAATAATACATTTTAAATTCTTAAACATTCTTAATTAATTCCTTGTTTGTTTTCAGACTTAAATTGAAAACATTAGTGAGTATGTGCGCCCAACCAATACGTCCAATCAATTAAAGATATTCAACTTATATTCATACCGCATCTTTGTGTTGTGCTCCAGATTTTGTCTTTTATATTCTGTAACTTCCAGGAAACACTGCACTCACATTAACAGATATATATACAGTGAGTCCCAGTATTCAAAAAGAATGAATATATTCTCTCTCTCTTCTATCATTTTGTTTCGAAACTAGAACTGAGGGTAGAATATTGATATTGTGACAGAAATGTAAGTATATGAATCAGAGTCTCGCATAAGTACATTTGAGTATTTACATTTGACATTTGCAAAAGGTGGCATTGAGTCTTAATTTGAAAGAAATAGACCCAGTCCGTGATAGTGTGAAGAAAAAGTGGAAGGGGACAAAGTATTTGTCTCTGTAGCGACAGCTTAGCTGTGTTTAATTCTTTCATCAATTTTAAGACAGTTTTAAATTACAAGTCTATTTTAAAAGACAAGTCTACCCCGAATAAAGGCGTTTTAAATTCAGTCAGAATTTATTTATTATTTAGGCTCCTGGTCATCAAAGGATTCTACGAAATGAGATCATAGATGAACTTTGCAGACAAAGACAGGATGAGGTGTTCTTTGAACCATAACCGATTTTGGTATTTCTGGCGTTCTTGACTAATAATTCCCTCGATGACTGACTGAGTCCCTTGAAAGTGCAATCGTACGTCGCATGATTCCCTTAGATGCAGGCAAACCAACCGCAGGCTTACTTGCGTCTGTCAGAAATCTTCGGCACTCTTTTTGACTCTTGAAAGGAATGACTGTGTACGATTTTTTTCTGGCCCCTACACTTCCACTAAACACCGAACCTCTGAGACGCCTGTGCACAAAACGAACACACCACCTTGACTCGTATCAAGAGGTAGATTTTAGGGCTGACGTGATGATAACTTAGGCTACTTGTTCCAGAAGCTCTTCATAACGTTCATTCAAAAGACCAAGAAAATACAAGAGATTTGGTTCGCTGTTTGACAGTGCGATGACTGTTCTTTCACCTGAGTGTAATCACAGTAATAACCGTGATTTTCATATAATAATATTTTGTCCACAACAACATATGAATAACTGTACTGTAGGCGGTAGACTGTAGTACAGAACTAGTTGTATGAAAAGGGAAAGGACAAATTATACAAATCGTAACAGTCACGTTAACAATGTAGAGTTTCTTGAGTGCATAAGCAAATTTCCTTTTAATAATCTTCTTCAGCATCGGTTAAGAAACACCTCTATTGCAATTCAAAAACAAAGAACAGTGACAAACGACAGCGTTGAAATAATTTGACATCAATCTGCAATGGCTGCTTTACAAACGTTTTGAGTGTGTTCACAAATGTTCAAATTAATCGATAGGATTCGATCTGAAAAGGTGAAATGTTCACACAATTTGTTAAATATACAAACAAACATTTTAAATTCGTTCGAGAGGTGAATTCCTACTAAAAATCACAAGCTTGTACGGGTAATTTTAAAGGATCTAAAAAAAATTACGTTCAATCGAGGATTGCGTTGTATTGTTGTCAGTTGCAAGGCTGCACTGACTTAATAAAACGCTAATCACATTTAAAAATTTGTTTCTTTATAACGCACACAGTCGAAAACTCGCTTAAACGATAGTGGAATTGATTTAAGAAATTCTCAGCAGATAAACTGTACGCACAAGAAGGAAACACACTTCCAAAGTGAATCTCCTTCTCAATGACACTGAGATTCATTTGACGACCACTTGCCAGCAAGCATCAAAAATCAACGCCCTGGCAGTTGGTCCTGCTTAAGGAATCTCTTCTGTCAGTAAAATTAGAGCAAAAAAGAAATAAAGTCAAATGCAAATTTTCAATATTAGAAGAAAATCAACAAAAAAAAAGAAACTCAAAAGGGGGAAATTGGAAAATGTAAAAAGTACTAAATTTCAGAAGGACTTTATTAGAAAAATTCAGGTTTTCCTTTCGCAGGAATTTATTGCGAACCCACGAATGCCTTTCCACGTCCTACATTATCGACGCCTTATCTGCTTCTTTTTCTTCCTCTTTGTCGTTGTCGTTGTCATCGTCGCCGCCTTCCGAAGAAATTGTTTGAATTCCATATCACCCATCACTTCATCAGACATTTTCCGGCCAATCGCATCCTGCCCCCGGTGCGGTGCCCTAATGTGCGTCTATTTATTTGTCTATTTGCCAACCAACAACTCAAACAGAACTCTCCGAAAAAATTCACTTCAATTTCCCCCATGCGCCAATGTCATAAACTAACAACATTTATGTATGACAGACAGACATGTGCACATAGTGCGAATGTGTGTCGGCAAAAGAATGCTTTGTGTTCCTTTGATGAGAGATACGTATGTAGTGGGGCGTGGGTGTGAGGAAGGGGGGCGAAATCGAGACAAAAAAAGGAAATCCATCAAAATTTGATGTCATCGCCTGGTGCCACCATATACATATACTGTCTCATTATAAACAAACATCCGGAAGGATGACCCGTTTAAGCATCCTTCCGGATCCTTAATAAATGGATTTCCATGCGATTACGTTCTCTATTCATAGTAGGGTAACAGTATCACCTCCCCGCTTCCCGTTCCACCATTTCACTGCCCTGGAAGAAGTCAAAAAATGAAGAAGAAAAAGTTTGAATTTCCAAATCACACCCGAGACGCCCGGGATGGCATTATGCGAACACTCTTGATGAGATGGGTGGCCGCTGGGCCATGGGCGACACGACGACTGAGTGGTTCGTGAAATGGTCGTAGAATCGATAGTCAAGTCAATCAATTAAAGTAGGAACCTTCATAAATCTGCTCGAGATTCAAGCGAGACGTCGTTGCCGCCGCTGAAGAGGCAACGTCCATAAAGTTCACCATTGATTGAGAAAGGGAGACAGAGCGAGAGAGAGAGTGAGTGAAAAATTATGAAGAAAATAAAAATTGAAAATCCATATAATCAGCATTCACTTCCACTTCCATTGGCATAAGTAGGTGAAATGAATTTCAAATGAATGAAGGAGAGCCTCATTCTCGAACGCTGAAAGTACGCATTAGCATCCACCACCACTTCGCTTTGAGCACCAGCACAGCTCACCACTTAGGAGGCCACGAAGGCCACTAAGAGTGACTGGATGAGTGCGAGCGGTGGCTGTGGTGTTGGTCACAGGGGGGCGGGGGGCGGTGCAGGGGCTGAGGGAGCTGAAGAGTTTATTTTCATGTTGCTGTATATTTGACCTTGGCAGGGACAGAAACAGGGAACATCATGAAATGAAAAACCCTTGTAAATTCATTTGTGAGCCGACCACTCAGCATAATGCCTTAATCCCGATGCTGCTGCTCAAATACCACGACAGATATAACGGGGGAGAATCGATTTGTCTCCGGGAACCATACGGGCACTCCGTTCATCCCACCCAAGCGGTAGCAGCTTCTTCCTTTTTCTATGGCTCATTTCATAAATGCAACGCCAGCAAAAAAATGTGTATTTTTTGAATGAAGATAAGAAGAAGGAGGCAAAAAATTAGACAAGAGAAAACAGAGGCAGAAACACAGAAAACATTTAACGCACAAGACCTAGATGGCAAGGCAAGGCATGGCACCCGAGTACGCGGACACCCGAGCACCCAAGCACCCGAGCGCACCAGAGGAGCACCAGTGGATACACCATTAAAAATGTGAATAATGGTGCAATCCAATTTTCTGTGACATAAAATAGAAATTTTTATTGCTCTGGGAGGCGAATGGACGGGTAATCGCGCTCGCTGGCTACCACCTTCAACCACGCCGCTGTCGGCCGCCGACACCCGCTACAGCGCAAAAAAAACAGCAGCAACAGCAAAGAAAAACAGCAGAAAATGTGTAATTAGGCCAATTGCAATCGTACACGAATCGCTGACCAGAACAACCGTCATCATCATCATCAGCTTGATCACCATCTCTCTTTCTCTCTCTCCCACTCTGTCAGCCCCCTCCAATTGGATGGATTGGCGGGCACTCTCGTTTAGCTTAAATGTTTCGCCTTCATTGGATGGCCACCATACCGACGATGATTGCTGCGACTATGCAAATTTATTTTCAATCTCCCCCGCCCACCGTCTGCAAAAGACCTTCCCATCCACCCGAACCGAGTCGTACGTCCTTTTGAGAAAACTAATCTATTTATGAGTGGAACCATCGTTGTCGTCGTCTGCGTCGTCCTACATAGGGAATTACATGACATACCAAATACTTCTGGTAAATATGAGTTATTGATGTCAATTACGGCTTTAAGTGTTCAGCAGTAGTAGCAGCGGCACCGTTCTCTTAAGGATGAGGCACGACCCGCCACACACACCGACACAGTGTGACCTCCTTGCTTTGTTATGTTACCCAGTATATCATCGGGTTTAACGCTCTCTCCCATATGTCATGCAAGATAGAATATCCACTTAGGCGGCTATTATCAGATCCTAGATATAACACTTTGTCTTCCCCCCCCCCCCCAATCGGCCACCACCGTCATTCCGATGACAGCGCGCCGGCCTATTAATGAAGGGGTCCTTGTCATTAATTTGCAAAAGTTAAATTATAATTCGGCGCCTGGCGCCCTTTTCCGAAGGAGGATGTCACAAGTTTGAATTATTAAGCAAAAGCCTTTTATGTATGTGCGATGTGGCGTTGTGGGCGGACCAGGCCAACCAACCAGTCATCATTATCAGAGAGTTGAATGGCAACCGCCGCCACTGCCACTGCCGCTGTGGCGGGTATGTTGTATTTGGTTTACCCGCGGAACCAGCTGCCCCATTCTTCATCATCTCCACTTTCTCTCTCTTTGTCTTGCTCCCTCTCTCTCTCTCTCTCTCTTGTTCCCGCTCTATCTCGACACAAGCGCCCGAAGCGCACGAAGTCAAGAACTTCATGAGTCCATTGGGGCTTTCTGGAGCGGAAGAGCCCGGTGGCCAAAGGCTCCTTCACCTCTGGCTGCCTTTCTCCCCCCTCCCCCCACCGCCGATTCACCATCATTCCACCATCCCTCTACCCACCGTGTCCATCAGCAATGCCAGAGGGTGGTTTTGTATGGTAAACACACCGAAATTACGTGCCAACATAAACGCATTAACACACACCGCGCGAAGGGAAGCGCCACCAGAAAGCGAACCTACCAAGCGGTTGTGTGCTGGGGGGGTGCGAGGAGATGCTGCAGAAATTAATTAAAATTTCATACGTGCTGCATTCGAATAAAGTACTTCTTCCCTTTGCTTCAAGATTAAAATTAACAACAAAATACAGTAACATCACCGAAACATCACCGGAACAGGGGTTGAACATACAAACAAAAGCCACATACCCTGGCAGGGAGGGCTGCGGAAAAAATAACAAAACCCCGAACTAAAGAGCACGGTAACTTTAATGTAGGTCCTTAAGCAGGTGAACAAACACATACCAGGCAAACAGTTAAGTTAAATATGCATCCCCCGAATGTAATTCGCCGCAGATACTCCGTGTACATCAGCGGCACCGTTCACTCAGTTCAGAACGGTGACAGATCCACTGCCAGTGCCAGTGCCAGTGCCAGTCACAGTGCACACTGCCAGTGACAGTACTCGTCGCCTGTGTCGTCACTCATTCACCACCCACCCACGGTTAACTGTCTACTTATATATTTTTGCTCGTATCTCCTCCGATGGAACAAGGACACAAGGCAGCAGATACGACACGATACGACGAATACCATTTTTAACTCGGGTCAATAAATTCTGTTTTCCCCCCCACACACACTCGCACGCAGGCACATACATACCCCGTGCAGTGCTTGGGGATGGGATTCACACAATCACTAGGAGAACGGTTTTTGTTTGTTACTAGATGTAAGTTACACACAGAAACACACGCACACACACACACTCCTACTCTCTGCACCTATGCCGCATACGCACAGGCACACACCAAATGGGGAGCAGCGGCAACAACGGATGGCGCTTCAAAATACTCCTTTAGATACAATTTATTTTTATTGTTATAACAATAACAATAACACTTTCTGTTATTTATTCAATTGCCAGAGATTTTCGTGCAGGTCTTTCGGGACTAAGCTTTTCCCTCAACCAAAGTCTCACTAAACGACTAATGACAAACGACAAACGACAATCGGCAGACGATGGCAACGACATTGGACCGATAGCAGCGCTAGCACTACGGATACCAACGCCAGACGACGACGACGATGACGGTGAACGATGGGATTTCCAACCGGGGGAGATGAATTCGAATTCTCTTGGGTCTCTCGGTATCTAGGCACACTCATTCACAATCAGCGCGTATTGATTCGATTTGTGCTGCATGATTCTCCTCCTCCTATCCAGTCAATTCAAAACCAGCTGCAGAATCTTTACGCCAGCAGCACAAAAGCGACGACAACGACAACGACAACGGAATTCACCCCATCACTTCGTCTTTAATTAAGGTCACGATGACGACGTGTACAACACCATTAGCAGTTTTGATTGTGAAACTATGTATATATCCGATGGCGAGAGTTCACTTTGTATCTATAACTATTCTTTGAGATGTACTAGATGCGAGTGTGTACTTTTTTTTCGTTCCTGCCTCCTGAGCCGCAGCAAAATCCCCTGGAAAGCCTCAAGTATCTGACACACTGAATAGAGATTGGATTGCAGCACTATGGATGACTTTATACCGGAACAGCAGCAGCAGTAACGGCAGCAACAACAAAAACAACAACAGTAAAAATAGGAAAAAAAACCAGCAACAAAACTGAATAACTTCACGCAGCACTTACAGCACACACTCTCGCATTCGGTCCCCGTAGTTGCGGCTGAATAGAGTGGATAGATGCTTTGATGGGATACCTGCTCCAGGGCCCCCGGGTACACGGGAACAATAGTCGGCGGTCGTCGCGAAAAAAAACCTCCCACTAACGCAAAAACAGAGAGAAAAAAAAACGAAAAAAAAACTCTGCGAACCCGTACACGACCGAACCGAAAAGGAGTCCAGATTCACAGTCAACGCGCACAGAGCTAGGGTTAGAGTTTAAGTTCGGAAACCGATCCCAGAAACCGACGACGAGCACGAAGGAAAACCCCCCGAAAACAAAAACTCGAACAAATAAACAACAAAAAAAAAATAAATGAAATAAACTATAGAGCGGCCCAGTGCAAAAACGTATGCTAGAGTAAGTCTTTCGGTTCCGCGCGCCACACACACGCTCACTACACCCGCCGCACAGAGAGGAGTTCAGCTTCAGACTCTCCGCCACCAGTCGCGCCGCAGAACTTGCAGAGACGCAAAACCGTAGATTTTCAGTATCGGATACGAGGAGCGCGCGATGTTTTCTGGAGCACCACCACCAGCCACATTACTCCGGCGAACATTGCAATGTTCAAAGCTCTCCTCAATCCCATCCATGAAATGCTGCCGATGGCAGAGCTTATGCGTGTGAAAGTTCTTTCTCTGTTCGGGCATGCGGACTGATTTTGGAATCAGTTCCTCCATCACCTGCTGCTGCTGCTGCTGTCATCCACTAGCTGGTGGTTGCTTCGTGTATCTGAGTGCTGGTGGGTGGGGAGGGGAAGGGACAAAGATAGCTTTTCCTGCCCCACGTGGCGCGCACTGCTATCTGGGTGACTCCGCAAAAGCTGCATCATTATGAATGGCGAGTATCGTGACGTGACGTGAGGAGACGCGGCGAGGGAGCGACACTGTGTACAAAAAGTACAAACGTTTTCTATGATTTCGCCTGATTTTGCCCCTAGGCAAGTGAGATGGATGGAATGGATGGAATTCATTTCGTGACGCTCACCGCCTCAGTCCACCGCAAAATTAGGAGTGCACTCTCTTCCACTTGAATTCTTCTGGCTTTACATGGCCGCGGGCTATCTCATTCCATATGGTGCGTCCGCATTCTCCTCTTCCTCCTCCTCCTCCTCGCCCACACCCGGCACTCAATTTGACCACACATTTGACCGACTTTTCGCTGTGGGCGAGGAGGTTGAAAACTCTGTCTTCAAACCGCATTCACACTCGTACTCTTTAATTGTTTCAAAGTTTTCCACTTACAACCGAGTATAGTCAGCTCCTTCCTTTCTCTGTGAGACTGCGGCCCACATCACACATCTAATCCATTGTGCGCTGAGCTTATATGCAAACTCATTGTGGCCTATTTTGGCGTTTCGGAACTAAAACATTTTCAGGACGATGACGACTACGATCCCACTCACCGCCGGCCGACATCCACGGGCAGATAGAGAAATGCAATCAAGGACGACGATGATGCTTACAGCAGCACGGCGCTCGCTACGTGTACGTGCTGTCCTACTCCACAAGTAAATTAAACTTTTCAAAAGAACAATGTCCATTTAAATACACACACACACACACCGCCACACACCCACAGACACAAACCTACATGCCCACGCATTCCCTTTGCATGGAGGATGGCGCCCAACGCTGAACAGCACACAGCACACAATAACGAGTTGTTCCTGAAATCGCGTGCTGGCGCTCCTAATGGTGAGAACTAATGCATTTAGTATTTCTCTTTGTTCCCGGCACCGCGCCGACACCCAGCCCAGCTGCGCTCTGTCATGGCTGGAGTATAATTAAAATCTCGAGGCGTGCGAGATGACTGCACATCGCCGCGCCGGGATGATGTGACACCCTACAGGAGGGTGCTCCTCCTGCCCTGCCGACAAACCGAGTGTATTTGCATGTTCATTTTCGCCTGAGCGATAGAATCTCTCTGCGATATCGGAAGCGGGGTGTTTATTCTAAAAGCGCATCGCATTCAAAAACATGAATGCACAAGGGAAGCAAAAGCATACTAGGAAGATACTCACGAATGAGTTCTCCCGGTTTCCCAGTTCATCAGTTTGCCGGTTTGCCAGTTTCACCCCCTTATGCATACATTCATCTGGAGCAGTCTTGGCATTAATTAAGGTATCATCCTCCCCTTCCCTCAATCCACCAGCGTGACCCATTTTCACCCGCCCATGCACACACACACACCCCCACGCCACCACACTCACAAGGTCTTCTGTGAAGTGGCAAATTTGATTTTGGAATGTGTTTACCCTGTTTGATCACTTCGGTCTAACGCACGTCAATTTATATAAATTTCATGAGACGAGGAGAGTCGGCGACGACGACGATACGATACTGTATCCAGCACGTGTATGTAAACAGGCAGCCAGCGCATGGATGGCGGAATATATGTGTGCCCTGTCCGTGCACAAACATTGGTGCGAATGAGAACCTGTCGCTGGGAATGTGTGTTATATTCGAAAACAGGGATTTTCGAGCTTATAGATGGGCCTTACAAGCCCTGAACAGTACGATAAATTTGATGTTAATCTGTGGAGTGTAGCCAATGGATTGCCGACAAATATCCTTTAGAATGCATGAGTTTCTTGAAAATATCATACTTCAGCGGGGTACGGACGTCGTACAGTGGTCCCTACAACTTTAAATGAATTATTTTTGTTGGCCAAATGGTACGGGTTTTTTGATTTTACAAATTTGAAAATCTAGAGAGCAAACATTTTGTTGACTTTTAACCAACTGTTTAGTTATATCTTCAGCTCAAAGTTTTGAGATTGAAATTGGGAAATGAGGCAGGGATGAGGAGGAGCCGATTCTTCACTACTTTCAAATCTGCGCATCTTTTACAACAGTTTGGAAGATCAAGACATTTTTTAAGGACACAAACAGGCCAGGACTAATGACAGTCTCCCGGTCACTCGCTTCCACTCGTGAACTAAGTGGACTTTTGCTCATCAGGCAGTCACATCAACCTTGCCTTCCAGAGTTCTTATCCGAGATTCTCTCAGGGTTTATTTCCTAATGAAATTCAACGTTGAGGACATTTTCGTTTTTCCTTCATTCGCCTCTGGGAATGTCTTGTTGCTTGGTAACTCAAGTCTTGCGCGTTGGCTGACCATAGCACACTTTCCTGTAAATATAACACATCACTCAATAAGTCTCGGGACTGACATACAACAGGGAGCGCCACTAAAAAAAATTCATATGTTTTTAGGAAATGCGAACATTCAAATGAGGTATCATTCTAAATTTAATGACAATCTAATTATTAAGTTACAACTTGCAGTGCTTCAAGTGACCCTACTTTTGCGATTTTTAAAACAGTCGAAATAGCAGAATTTCGTGTGTTGGTTTAAAACTGTTTTTTGATGGGAAAAAATACCGTTCAAACTCAGCAGTGGCTTGAAAAAGTGTTACAGGGTTGCTGCTCCATCAAAAACAACTATTTATTGGTGGCATGCTGACTTTAAACGTAATCGTACGGACACCAACGATGCTGAACGCTCTGGAAGGCCAATTGCGATGGTTACACCTAAAAACGTCAAAAAGTACACAAAATCGTTTTGGAAAACGTGAGATTTCTCACATCTTAAAGTTACTGGGTGTCCCAACAAGAACGCAAGATTTGAATTTGGCTCCATTCCAATTGTCATTGTTAGACATTAGAACAATTATTATTTTTTTTATTGTTTGTTAGTAGAAGGTATAAGGTTAATAAAAATGGAGCGCTACACGAATGAACAACGCATTCTCATTGTGAAATTGTTTTACCAAAATGGTGAAAGTTTTGCGGTTACAGTTCACAAATTGCGATCAATTTGGGGTTCCAATAATGCACCAAAAGAGTCGACTGTAAAGCGATTAATCGAAAAATTTCCAGAAACTGGGCCTGTAACTGATGTAAAGACAACAACTCGCCTCCGACCAGGTCGATCGACCGAAAATATCGCAGCAGTACGTGATGATGCCGCTCAAACTCTACCGAGCTTAGCAAATTGGTGTTTCCAAATCCACTATGCAGCGAATTTTGACGAAAGATTCGCATCTTCATGCATGCAAAGTTCAATTGACTCAGAAACTGAAGCCAGCGAAGGGAGTTCGTTAATTGGGTATTGGAGAGACAACATGAAAACGCTGATTTTGCTGATACAATCATCTTTAGTGACGAGGCCCATTTCCATCTTTGTCGATAGGCAGAATTATCGCATTTGGGGCGAGGAAAATCCTCGAGTGACACACGAGAAGCAAATGCATCCTCACGTGTCACTGTGTGATGTGGATTTTGGGCTGGAGGAATCGTTGGACCTTTTTTATGAAAATGAGTCAAGTCAAGCGCAAACAGTCAATGGTGTTCGGTATCGTGAAATGATAACCAATTTGTTCGTGCCTAGAATTGAAGAAATGAATGTGGTTTCAACAAGATGGCGCCACATCTCATACAGCCAGAGAAACAATTCAATTGCTGCATCAGTCATTTCCCGGTCGTGTCCTAGATCGTGCGATTTAACACCATTGGACTTTTTTCTTTGGGATTTTTTGAATTCGATGGCTTATGCGAATAAGCCGACTACGAATCAAGCCTTAAAAGAGGAAATTGGACGCAGCATTAATAGAATACCGCAGCATTTATGCAAAACGGTCATTGAAAATTTAATTTAAAGATCGCGTATGTGCCAGCAAAGCCGCGGCGGCCATATGGCCGATGTGTTATTCCACACATAACCTCATCATGTCTACTTTACGATATAATAAAGAATTCACGATTTTTTTTAAATATCTGCGTTATATTTAATATTTAAATCTTGCGGTCTTGTTGGGACACCATTTATAAACGTACTTATTCTAGGTTTATTCTTGTTGTACAATAGTTTTTTTTTTGTTTTTAAACACATCTTGCATTCCAACAAAATGGTGATTTTTTTCATATTTTTACACAAAAGATTTCCCAGTTTGATCTTTGAGCCATATTTTCACGACTCATGACACTTGTTCTATATTTTATTAAGATCCTTCCCCGATTTCAAAAGTAAAAAAACTTATTTTCCAACTTCTCCACACAACGGGACCACTGTACACCCTTGTCGAACGGTGGCGGCGGGGTGCGCCATAAGAAATTCATCACATACACATTTATGCGGATATTCGGAGTAACGACGGTTCTTTGACTCGACCAAAATGACTCGGCACACGCATAAAGGGTTAATCGACTTGGTGGCGTATAGATTTCATAGCGCTCTTGTTTGTTATCCCAACAACTGGCTTAGGGTGGTGTTTGGTCTACTACTTAATACATCTTTATCGCCTACGGCACGAATACAAATTATACCCGTGCAAGTATTATGGCTGCCGTTGTGATAAAATTGGAAAATATGGATGAAAGTGGGGAGAAGTGTCTTGACCAGGATTAGATTGTTCGACGCACTAAAATGGAGATGGAGTACCTTTTAAGATGGTCCACTGAGTCACAAGTTTATTCTTCTGAAAGAATGTACTTCTTGGAAAAATACTCAATCTCTGTATGTGAAATTGAACCACCGGGTAGATTGTCAATTAGAATGACTTCAGGACTGTTTTTTTGATAGCTTAAAATGGCTAGTCTATGTAGAGCGTATGGACACCACTGCTTCAGCCCGAAAAGTCTTCCAATCTGAGCCATTGTAACAACGCAACAGAGGACGGCCCAGGCTAAGGTGGCGTGCACAAGTGAAGAGGGACCTCAACAAACTTGGAGTGCGCAACTGGTGGCAGCTGGCGAAAGTGCTGGCTGGAGAGGCATGTTGGTTGAGGCCAAGGTCCACCCCGGACTGTAGCGCCACAAGAAGACGAAGAAGTTTTTTACAAATCACTAAATATTCAGTTGTAAAAATTATTGGTTCTCTATCTTTATTAACTTCGATTGAGGTACATATGCATATCGTTCATTCAGCATACTTCTTGAATGACTTCTTGATCTCAACTATGCTCACTTGTCTTGTCCTTCTGTACAACATAGGTCGCCATGCCACTATCTCAAAAGATCTGCTGTATCAAAGGTTGGAAGTCAAACAACTATACTGCTTCCCTTTTGAGAGTAAGTATGTCTTCTGTAGTGAATCTCTGCAGTTGCCCTAAAGTGAGTCTTTCCTTGTGAAGAACAAATGGATGTTCACACAAAATAGTTTCAAATGTTACTTGTCCCTCGAGGCACAGCCTATTATCATTTCCCTTTCTCATGCTCTTTTGTTAAGTTTCTATCTCCGGTCGCATGGGCCATCTAGAAAGCTGTTTAATTTTGCAGTGCTCTCCTTGGCATGGCTAAGAATTTCCTTCTCAGAATAGGTAAATTTTAGTGGTGCATAGAATAACGTCACATCTCCCGCTATAAACCAGCTTTCTTGGCACTTAGAGAAAAATAGAGAGGGGAGAATACCGAATTGTCGGATTTGAATCTGCTTAGTGCCTTTGTTTTCCCTACCCAGCGGTTTCGCTATTTAGGTGTGAACTGATGTTGCTAATTAACTAAAACAACAATACGGCCAATACTCCAATCCGGAATTTAATTTCCTGTGGTTAAATTTCCTCGTCCGTTAGCATTGAATCCACTACTGCTTTGTTTACAGAAGCCCAAACCTGGATAGCAATTCACCTTACAATGAGTTTGATGCGTTGTTTTATTCCATTACAAGAAATGTATCCCTGTACCCTCGCATTGAAATCGTTAATACACAATTCTACTTGGGTTCGACATTCAGGTCAGAGAGCACCCGAAGGAAGGTAAGTTGAAATCATCAAACTGTTAGAGAACAAATCCATAAATGAACCGTATGGCTCTATGAGAAAGCCAACTGGAGGGGCCTTAACAAATTCTTTAGCGATTTTAACTGGTGACTAAGCTTCCTCGATAGTGACGGTGATGCCACTGTTATACGATATACAAACATTGTTTTGCTGGTAATGAAATTCTTCATTCCTCACAGATTGAAGGGTATCAAACCAAGACACACGCTGGGTATGACTCGAGCTGCGAAGAGGCTCATCAGGTTGAGAGAAATAAGCTTCCGGACTTTGAAAGCCAATCCTTCTGAGGAAAAGCGGAAGAAGTTCAAACGGGCCCGAAATGACTGTAATGCGTGCTTAATTCTCTTGCGATATTAAAGTTGAGGCCAAAAGTGCCAAAGGTAGCAAACATTTTTTGTCAATTCCAGAATTCCACCTCGTCTTCAATTCCAACTCTCATTCCAGATGAAAATGAAAAACACTCGGGTAAAAACTGATCAAACTGACTCCTTAGTCATCTCAGCTACACTCAGATGGCTGTCTCAGAGGGGCTGAGCCGCAACTTAAATGCTTACTCAGCTGGCAGCCGCCTTCTGCCTTAGCTGGCAGCCGCCTTCTTGTTTGTACCATTTCAGTCGAAGACTTCTTTTGTCGGCTTGCCTGAATTTTTCGAACTTGAACTCTCTTGTCCACGCAATGCACTACCTTGTCTACACAAACACTTAGCTAAGCGAATGCCTTCCTCATCAGAACAAACAGGACCAGAACTCAATCATATCCTCTCCAAAATAACCAATAACTTCATTTTCTTTCAAATGCGTGCTCCTTTGACAAAAGAGAACTGGGCTGAACAAATTGTTTGTTTTTTTTTTCAGGAGATTCGTGTAGGCAGCCGAGGAAAAACTCATCAAAGTGCGTTTTAAGGACGGTTTCTTGTTCACATCGTCCCACCGACAATGTCCAGTTGTTGTTCCCACAGCTAACCTTATGTCCGATCTTTTGAACGATACTATACGCAAGGATTTCATGTGAGAACCGGCAGGTGGTAAAGTTAGTTCATTTCTGTTCAGCCAAGTGGATCTCTTCCAATTAGAATTTCATTCGCACTAGGTGCGTCATCAGCTTTGAGTTTTCTGAATGGTCCCTTTGAACTGGCAGTCAGCATGCACAAAAATGAAATTGCTACAGGAGGCTTCTCCTCGTGAGATTCTCGACAACCGGTTACAGTTAACTGAGACAGATTCCTTTAAAAACATTCCGTGGGGATCTCCAAGGATACGATATAACACTTCAGCCGTCATAATTACTTCTCCGCGCTCCGCGCCCTCTGCATTGATTGCGAGCCCGTCCACCTCAAAGCAAAACTTCAAGTCAATACATCCAAGATTCGAAATAAACCCACAATGGCGGCTGTATCTTTTCAGGAGAATGACTTTTATCATTTCCCCGCAAACAGAAATTAATTTGTCGTCGAATTTAATTGCTGCAATCTTCATAATTAGCGATTTGACGACCGGACTTTAATACATTCTCACACTGACAGTTTTTATTTATGATTTGTCTTTGCACCCCATTCCAACCCACTCAACTAAAGAGCCTTCAGTCGCGTTTGATGACGCCACTAAAAACATCATTCGTCGCGAACGCCTCGGAACCCGCCTCGACCCGTCTAGATTGATTGATTTTTTTTTTTTTTTTTGGGCCAGAAAAACGGCGCCAATTCGTTTTATTGCTCCATTAAACGTGACTGCAAGTAAATGCCAAAAGATGCGTTTCATAAACAATTGCTGGAGGCGGCTTTAAAATAAACTCGCCATAGAACATTTTCACACTGTTGTAAAATTCCTTGAAATGCTCTTTACAGTTTTATCTACACCTGCTTGATCTGCCTAAAAGGTCCGAGGAGCACGCGTTAAAAAACAAAACTACCCCCGCGATATCAGGTTTATTTCTCATCAAAAGTACTGATAGTCTGGTGAACGACTTATTTTCTTGCATAATTTTGAAATTCATTTTGTAATCACTCTCGGACAAGGTACGAAGGGAGCAGGTGGCTTTCTGTTGTGTTCGTTAGTCCAATGCTGGACGTTATTTAATTTTATTTTTTTGCCCTGGAAAGATTTCTCAGGGTGTCTTTACACAGAAGTTCAAATAGCTGTACAACATTCTTAACGATTGCATTGTTGCTGGGTTACATCTTTTTGCATTCCCATTAATCCTTCAATTGGCAATCCACCTCAAAGCCAGAAGCTGCTACATGCCAGGCTATTGTTCAAAGTCAATTTTATTTAAATGAGATTTTAACTAAGAGAACGAGTTCAAATAGTTGGGGAGGAGACACTCTATGTGAGCTGTAGATTGATGGAGGAAGGATTTGAGAAAGTTAAGCTTTAGAGATTCATAGTATGGTGAGATCACGTGGAACAAAGTTTAAGAATATTCGCAACTCTGAGAATGTGTTGTGACAGGGGCTACAACTGTTCTGAAAGTATGTCTAAACCGTTCCAACTTTGCATCCTTGATATTATATGAATGTAGCTAGAGAGTAACCACCGCTATAGCGGAGAATCTACAAACGTTTATCAATAGGTACCTACGTTACATCTTAACCGCATCATGACCGATCTCTACGGTACCTCTATGGTTTTATCAGGGAACAGGCCCAGAATCTACAGCGAGATCGAAAGTGGTAAAGGATTAACAAAGCGAAACAATGAAACCCGCTTACTCAGGACGGTAGGATGCGCGGCGGTCTTATGAGTACGTTACACATAAAAGTTAAGAAGGAATCTCAGCAACTGGGAGAAATGAGGCAAGCTGAAGAATATTTCAAGAAACCGCACACGATACCGCATATGTATTGTAGGGGTCGTAAGAGCCACAAGGGGATACATGGGATTAACAAGTCAGTTACTTATAGACAGAGGCTACGTAAACGATAGGTTACCAAAACAGAATGATATGTTGAAGAACAGATCATCACTCTGCTATAGAGTCAACTATGGTAAATATATGTAAGAGGTGGTCGCCATGACGGAGTGAGTAAGGGCGTCGACTCACATTCCGAAGATCTCAGTTTCGATTCCCGGAGTGAACACCTCGCATTTTTCAACGGTATCACCCCTTTCGAGTTGCTGACAACACTTAAAGAAAGTTTCACGAAAATCTTCTCAAGACTCGCCATTTGGAGTCGGCAAAAAAACCTTACGTCCCCTCCACTCGTGAGTTGCTAAAGAAGCTAGGCTTTGGTCCCTTGTGAGCTGCACAATTATTGTTATTATAAAAATAAATGTAAAGCTCCCAATCGCAGATAACAAAAAGGTCACGAAGAGACAGAAAAAATGTTTCATTGTACAGAAGCTAATTCCATGAGCTTCGATTATAAATTTAACCCAGTACGATTGGGGAGACTTGTTAAATGTGTACAGCCAAAACTAAGGCAGAAGCAAGTCTCCTCTCAAGACGTACCAGCTACCAAACCGCAGAGTCTCATTGAACTTGCAGTCTGGGACACCCTTTTCCTAAATATATGCAATCGCGTGAACATGTGGGTGTTTTCTGTGCTTGCGATAAAACTAAATCTCCAATTGCGCACTTCAAGTTAGTTGAAGTCCTTCTCCACTTGTGTGCGCCAACTTAGCCTAGGCAGTCCTCTGTTCCATTGTCCCAATTGTTCGGATTCAAAGACTTTTCGGGCCGGAGCAGTGGTGTCCATACGTTCTGCATGGTCTAGCCATCTTAAGCATGCAGCCTCTAAAGTTCGTCGTTGAATCTTCTCCTCCAGACACCATCAACGCTCATGTCAGAGTTACACTTGCGCGATGAAGGTTTCTTAAGATTTATTTGACAAATAAGCAGGAGGAACAATTATTTTCTATGACTTGTCGTTTGCTCGTCTTTTATTCTTTCATTTTGCGAGCAATTGTTATGAATTCCAGTGCGGTCATAAGAGGTTTTTTTACTAGTATAACACGAAACCCTTAAACATTCACTTTTATAACTTATTGCAGTGTTTGTTTAATACAGACTGTAACCGGAAAAAGAATCATTTTGATAGTTACTGACATTCTTAACAATTTTTCTCTCGAGACTTAAGTAATTTGAATCCCACTACCGTCAACAGCAGTAACTTACAAACATTCACGCTCCTATCAACATGCATGCATACGTAAGTATTTTTGTGACTCGTACCACATCGTACCTTACATAATTCAAGCAGATAACATTATGCGCATTACAGGAGTTTTCCCAAAATTCAGTCATAAATTCAGACAATTCAGACAAGAGGGGGGCAAAGAAAAAAAGAACAAAAGCAGCCAGAATAAGTGTATTCCATTCGAATAAAAGAATTTTCGTTACAAAAGGCACAAAATAAGAGTTGAATCATGTAAAACACCGTAAAAGCATAAGTATGGAGATACAATGAAATTTCAGGGAATTTCTGCTATGCTCGAATCGATTGTGTTCACATGGTGGAGAAGGGGAAAGCCATGTGCTCGTAGAGATCTTGCAAAGAGAGATACAACATTATGTAAACGACAGTATGCCCCCCCATCCTCCTCATCAGGAGAAACGTATCAGCCGGATGAATCAAATCTTTTGATGTTTCGCATGTCAGTCGTGCGTCACATAGGCGTGAGTCGAAAATTTGTTGAAGGAATTTTGAAAGTATTTTCAAGTTATGCGCCGTTTGTGCATAATTCCTGAGAATAGTGACTAGAGAGAATGTCTCGGCTTTTATGTGAAAGGATTCATACCGCATGCAGTGTTAGTGTTCCGCATTCTACTTGTGTAGTTCCTTTAGTCGCAAAAGAATGGTAGCTTCCACAAAAAAGCGCACTTTCACACAGTGACAACCAAGGTCGCAGCTTGGCAAGGTATGTCCATGTATGTAAACGCATGTTAGTGAATAAGATTACCTACATCCCGTCATCGTCCACGTATTCCTTCAAGAAGTTGCTGAACTGACAGACTGACGGATAGATACTGACAGATATTGGAACTGATTCAAATTGTATACCTCTGAACAATTTGAAAACGTAGAAAGCGTCTATTACATCCAACTAGGCATGCTCGTGGATAGCATGTCTTTACTTACGTATGTAGATAGTAAAGCTCTTCCAAGCAATTTCATGTCCCTAGCACGCCTGTCTCTGCTCTTGGTGCATTGCCTAGCCTCCCTCTTCTTGACATCCACATCGTGCTTTGTACAATCAAGGTCGGGAATGTTCACGGATGGCAACGCATCCCCCATGATACAAGTCTCATGGACATGCCGTCTGATGCGGGCTGACCAACGATCCAGCTGCGTCGCTTATACAAAGTCGACTTTCCCTGTGTCCAAGACTGGCTCTGGCCAGGAATTGAAACGGTAAGGGAATGTATTCGAATTTTCACGGACGGCTCCAAGACGATCTAGAGTTGGGGCTTTCGTGGCAGACGCCAACTTTAGACTTCACACCTCTTTAGGTACGAGCTTCACCTCGATACCGAGAATATATTGAACGCCCCTTGTAATTTCGCATCGGTCTTGCAGGCAGAAACGTTTGCGATCCTAATGGCCACCAACTATATTGTGAAGAATAGGTGGAAGGGATAAGGTATCTGCGTCTGCAGAGACAGCCAAGCTGTGCTTAAGACCTTGCTCAGGTACAGGATTGCAAGTCTTCCCTTAATTTGGTCGACAAACTGAATTCGCTAAGACTTGTCATTGTCCCGGGACAAAACGGGATCACGGGAAACGAGATTGCCGATGAACTAGCTAGGCAAGGTGCCAAAGAGGCATTTGTAGTGCCCGAACCCACCTTTGGACTACCCGCTTCCTTGGTTAGGGCTTCAGTCGATGGTTGGGTCTCCCAACAGCACAAACAGAGATGGCATAAGTCTCCAGGATGCAGGTTGACCAAGTTCATGCTCCCGAACCTCAACAAGGTTTTGCGGCTTTTCTGTTATCTCTAGACAGAAAATAGTGCAGAAAACTTGTCAGCGTACAAACGAGACACTTCACCTTCGCTAACCACCTAAGTCGGCTTGGACATAGTGATGACAACCTTTGCGACGCTTGTGGAGAAGGTGAAGACACTTCAAAGCACTTTCTCTGTCAACGTCCCGCCTTTCAAGTTGCGACTCTTTGGCTGTTGTTTTGTGATGGGAGCTGAAAGCTTAAGCTCCTTATCACAAAAGCGCCTGCTGCTCGTTCTTCAGAAGACCAGGAAACTACAGTAAATGAAGGTAACTGCCCAGTTTTCGAGTCTGAGCGCTCCAGTGCAGTGTATCCCAACCGCCAACAAAAAAAAACAGCAATTTCATAAGATCGTAAATTTGTCTTAAGGTTTTCACTCCAAACTCTGTAAACTCTGTAGGCATGCAAGGACGTACAGACTTCAAGGTCATAAATATTCACTGGAGTTCCATGTCTTATGACTAAATATTTACAGGTCAAGGGCGAGTTGTACTTGCACATAAACGGTTTCGTTCGCCGAAACCATTATTGAATCTGTAAGACTTATTATATCTTATAAATTTATGAAGCGATTTCTGAAAGTTTGAAACGCACACTTAAACATTTGCAAACATTTGGTTAAGAATTCGACGGTGTCTACGTACGAGGGTTATTTTTTTCAACTTTGTTTATGAAACTGGATGGAAGAAACTGGATTGGGGGACACAATTTTTTCAACTTTGGAGCATAATATCTCTAAAACAATTTCAAAACAGCCGATAAGCCTTATTTTGCTCGTATCGAGTGCCATTTATCCCCAGACTTAAAATTATCATGCACATCAATTCATTGCTTAGTGTAAGGTGGATAATGTGACATAAAACTGACAGATAGAGACACATTGAAATTACAGTGCTTTTTCGCTTTCAAACGCCACCCTAACCTATTTTCTCTCCGCTATGTCTCAATGTCCAAAGAAACTACGAAAACTGCATTTGATTTTTGAAATCTAAATTCTGGACATTATATTGATGTAAAAGGACTTATACATATGTCATCTGAAATATAAGTTTTCATGGCCTGCGTTTCGTTAGGGATCTCCTTATTTGTTCTCATCAAATGGTTCCTGTCACCAAAACCAAGCTTATTTCTTCTTCTTCTTCGGATGGCGCTACAGTCCGGGGTGGACCTGGGCCTCAACCAACATGCCTCTCCAGCTAGCACGATCTCTTGCCAGCTGCTTCCAGTTGCGCACTCCAAAACCAAGCTTATTTAGCTCCAAGAATAACTTAATCTGTATGTAGCCTCCTATGATCAATTTATCTTCAAACAGATAGTTTTAATATTGTGGAACGCATTCGTTTTTTCGAAATGCATCACCTTTCGGTTGTCAATAGAGTGGAAGAACCCAGAAAACCCATTTTCAAGAATTAATTCTCAAAAATTAAACGCAGGAACTTCCAGAGTGAACACACATCTTCCATGTGAATCCCCTCATTAATGCAGAAGATATGGGAGTATGACGGGCATACGAAAATTATGCTGAATTCGTTTGTAAAAAGAGAAACCGTAAATACTATGCAAAGGACCGTGCACAGATGAGTTCTGTTTTGCAGTGTTTTTTTCGGTAAACAATTTACTAGCGTACATAAAGCAGAGTTAAGCGAGAAACTAAGCAAACACACACTTGATTAATTGATGTGGGAAAATATTTTAACGCAAATATGTTCACCCACTTCAGTGGATGGGCTTTCAGTTTTCCAACGTATTCGGTGTGCAGGCAATGACTTGGAAATGCAAACATTTCAATTTGCTTAAGCGATGAGCACACACACAACGTCCAAACACATTCATGGAGAACGAGAACATTAATTTCTTAAAAAAAAGCACTCCCCAAGTCACAGATTCGGGCAGAAAATTGCGTTTTTTACTCCAGCTGATGTCTATTCTGTTGAAAGGCAAACTAGGACAGAAGATTGTCGATCAAAAAGAATATGAACTTATCCGCATTTGCCATTATCGTACATCAAAATCTACGTATGAGCCCCTTGAAAGGGTACACAGGGCGCCCATTAACTATGTACGAAAATACTTTTAAGGCCCGATCTGCATACCTTAGCATATGTACATGCCGCTCACATAACTTCTTGGCTAAGTCAACAATATTTGTAGTTTCCATGATGCGAACACTTACCCTAAATTTAAGTTGTTTGCATGATACGCATGTTTTATGCATGCCACCCCGGATCCATCCTTGAAATCTTTTTCCTTCCTCAAACATTTGCATATTTTATTTGCTCCCGGCCGGGCGAAGCCAATTGAAAGTGTAAGGGACGAGGATTAACATGTCAATGGGGCGATGGGTTTCCTCGATTAAGTCAAATTACTCAGCGGACGCTTTCAGCTTTTGTTCAGCTTTTTTATTTTTTCTTTCTTCGCTCGCACATTTCTCATGTGTGCGGCATGTGTGGAATGGATGGCAGTCATAGATCGCCAGTTACACGCTTGCAATGGCCCGAGACAAGGGAGTGGTTGCAAAAACCCTTTCGGAATATTCATCGGCCCTCCTTGGTCGCATTTTATTTGTTTATGAAAGAATGTACGTGCAAATGAGGTCAGAAATTTAATTTATTTCAGATTCGAGCGAAACTCACAATTATGTGGATGGCTTGCTTCTGTGAAAACAGTTGTAGATATTCGACATGCATATGCACATTCGTATACAGTCGTAGTCGTGCATGCACAGTCTCTAATGAAGCTTCATTCTTGGTGGCTATTGTAGTCACAGTCGCCGCAACTAGAAAGGAAGGGGAATAAATGTCGAATGGAATCTCATGGTTTATTGTCGTTATCGTCATCGTTATTATCGACTTGGCCATTTGATTTGTTCTTGAACTAAAGATCCGGTGTTATGATGTCATTCTTCAAGCACTAGCATATACTTGGCCTAAAATTTTTGTAACAGTCATTGCAAAAAAATAGATGGGCCCAGATGTTAGCATGACTACCGGTCGATGTCGTCATCAAGATGAAGGGAAAAGAACTATTTCGAACAAATGCTTCATGAGGGTGGTGATGTAATGGTTAAGTAAATAAGTTGTGAGAACGTCAGGCGACCAGGGCATATGTATCTTCTCCATTTTTGCACTGTTCGTTGTTGTTCTCCTCCGAGTAAGGAGGACCTACAATTCAATACCGATTTCGAATGGCAACATTCAAGGATCATTCTATAGATAAGTACTTCTTAAATGTTGAGAACATCTCGTGAAAGGTGGACCCATGAAAAATGTGAAATTAACGCACATCCAGTAAGGAGACGACGCGCTTGTTCACCTCGACGTTTGAGAGATGTCTGTGCAATAAGCAGATAGAAAAAATTTAGATTATAAACACAACCACTATTGAGGTGGTGCCGAGGTTTTCCCGGAGGGAGTTGCTGACAACACTCAAAGGGTATCAATTGCCTATGAAAAACTTCTCAAATCTCGCCGTTCGGAGTCGGCAAAAAACTGTATACCCCTTCTACTCGTGAGAGACCAATAGCACGCACAACACGAGTATTTGTTGTAGAACCTAGGCCTTGATCAGTTGTGGGCGGTAGTGTCACTTAATTAAAAAAAAAAAAACTTTAAACTGGCAATACTATTTGTCAGCTGTCAAGCAATTTATTACTGATATGTTGAATTGGCATTTTACTATGAATAGACAATTGATTCCAAGTCGTGCAAATTTGGCCAAAACAAAATTACCGTTAAACTCAATAGACATTTTTGCTTAGCAATGAAGTATACTTTTGATTGAATGGATACGTCAATAAACAAAACTACCATATTTGCAGTAATGATCATCCTCAAGTGTATGTTGAGACACCGTTACATGCACAAAAACTTACTGTTCGGTGTGCTTTATGGGATGGTGCAATACTTGATCAGTGATTGATACTGGCACAGACAGTCAATAGTGACCGCTGTAGAGTCACGACTATTTCGTTCATCAACTGAAAAACCAGGAGCTATGAATTCAACAAAAAGGGGCAACATATTGTACAGCTCGTGTCAGAAATGATTTAATGAAAGAAACATTAGGTAAAAGCATGGTTTTACGTTCCAAGCCCACAAATCGGCCTCCAGGATCTTGCAAATTAACGGCGCTTGACAATTACCTGTGGGAACATGTAAAGGTGCTATTGGTCGTTAAGTTATAAACAATTTTTCTCTTCATTCAAATGGTCGAGCTGTGCACAATCAAAGAATTATACCTCTTCACCAAGTTCCAGAAGATCTTTAGGTTGGTTTAAACACCTGACAGACTGTTTTGATTCACTGTCAAACATCTTCATTTTGGTCTATAATTTAACCGTCTTGCAAATGAATAATGCTTGCAAATTATTGAATTTTATTATCAAAGTGCGTGCTCTGTTTAGAAAGTTCATCGCGCTCTTGTTCCAGTTCATTTTTGGCTCAATGGGTACGTAAATAAGCAGAGCTGTCGATTTTGGAGTGAATATCAGCCAGAAGCATTGCAAGAGCTACCAATGCATCCAGAAAAAGTTTGGTTCGGTTTATGGGCTGGTGACATCATTGGACCGTGCTTCTTCAAAGATGATGCAAATCGTAACGTATCTGTGAATGATGAGCGCTACCGTGAGATGATATCCAACTTTTTTTTGCCCAAAATGCAAGAGCTTGACTTGTTTTAACGCCTTTAGACTATTTTTTGTGCGATAGCGTGAGATACCGGCCGAAATGTTGGAAAAAGTATGCCAAAATTGAACTTAGCGGATGGACCATTTGAGGCGTAGTAAAGGTCAATATTTGCATGAAATAATCTTTAAACATTAAAATATATGGAGCGTACTATCAATTCAAATAAAGATTTCATGAATTTTTCTGAATTTCTATTGAAAAACATTCTTATAGCTTTTAAAAAATCACCTTTTACATACTCAACATAACCCTGTTTCACGTCAATCGAGGCTTTTAAGTCGGTTGTTCCGGTTTGACCCATACCTTATGGATCAGATATTCTCGCTTTAAGCCATT
This sequence comes from Eristalinus sepulchralis, assembly GCA_944738645.1. Classification (NCBI taxonomy): domain Eukaryota; kingdom Metazoa; phylum Arthropoda; class Insecta; order Diptera; family Syrphidae; genus Eristalinus; species Eristalinus sepulchralis. Next base: position 2,169,982 of record OX122883.1, read on the forward strand.
CTTCATCGACCGTAATGAATCACTTCAAAAATAGTTTTGTTTTGTTAAGGTTCAGCAAGGTTTCTGTGAATTAATTCATGTCACTCTTAAACGGCGAGTTTCTTAGAGGAGTCTACTAATTTTAATGACCCATTTAAGAATACGTCATACGGTTGATTTTTAGTGCCGCCGCTTTCTTTTGACTGGTTTGAGGCACCAGTCTCTTGGGAGGCGTGGGTTCGTATCCCACCGTGGCCACCATGTAGTGTTTGCACGTTCAAAGAAATGTGACCTTTCCTTATGAGTTCAGTTTATTGACTAACTTATGTTACAAAATGTATTGCAGTATAAATGGGATAGAGAGGGACAGATATGCACTCCACAACAACCTTTGCGCCCGACTTGTTTCATCAGTTGCAACATTTCATTGCCTTTTTCAGTGATAATATAATTCTTAACCCAAGTAACGATTCACACAGTCGTCTTCCCAAAAAATCTAGTCTTGAATTAAGCTAATTCAATTTTCCCATTTCGAAAACTCTATTCAGCTTGTAGTTACATATCATTGTCGATGTTCAAATGTCAAACGAAAATCTTTAAAGATCATGATTTAAAAAGGGAATTTAACTTTTAACTTCTTTGTCACGCCATAAAATGTCCGTTATGGGAGGATATACTTAAACATTTTGCATATCTATTAAAGAGTCGACTTTTGCCTAGGTTTTCAATTCAAATACTCCACTGTGCGACTTTGTTTTTAAACTTAGAAAGTAACAAAAATGAGAAAAATGTCAATTGCCAAATTCAGAAAAATCCACCAAACGCTGTGTACAGATCATACGAGTAGTCAAAATAAAACAAATTTGATCACACCGTATAACGGTAATTTTGTATGTGTATATATGCAAGCATATTTGATATAAATTCCATCCACAAGACGCCAAAGACATGTTTTTGGCCATAATTTACGAGCAAATTAATGGCGCCAATTTAATGGCCACCACCGTGTATGATGACCTCGGTGTTTTTTTTTTTTTTTTGTTTTGGTTTAATTCGTTTAATTTTACATTCGCGTCACCTGTGGTGGCTTATTGCCACCAATGATGGCTATGATTAGTCAATTCTCTGGCATACATATGTATGCATAGACTCCGCAACGCTTAACTTTGGCTGCCCATAAATCGCGTGAATTTGTATTTTCGCCGTTTTACGATCTATTTCTGCAGAGATATTCGGCATTGTCGTAAATCCGTTTGTGTTCGATTATGGTGTTTTATAAAGCGATTCCGTGCCGATGCTGCGTTTTTACAATAAACATGTTAAGGTCATTTAAACCGCATTAACACGTACAAAGCACAAAAAAAACGAGAGCATTCCGGTAGCCAAGCAATTTTTCTCCATTTATGGATTCACTGCGATGTCCATTTATAATATACAGCTCACGAGACTTCCTCCGCTGTGAAAATCTCATTTTGTTCCCGGACAACTTATCCTCTCGCCGCTGACTGTCTTTCGTGCTGATTCGCACTCGCCAGACCATAATTTACAGAACGTCACTTAATAATGAAAAAGATCTGTTTTGCCGTTCTATTGAAACAGCTGACACACCTTTTGTGCTCCTCACCCTTTGGCCACACGGACGGCACGGATGTGTTCCCTTAAACTGCTAAATCCGGTGAAACCATAAGCTGTCATCCCATGATGGGTTGGACAACTAAAATCCCCCACAATACCCTTTGTCTGTGTCCCACATTCATTTAAAATTGGCAAATTGGATACAAAGAATCCATCTACAGCACTATACGCTACCCTGAGAATGGATTGCTGTGCTCCTCTGTGTCTAGGTGTCTCCGTCTGCAATCGAGCATTACTCTCGGCTCCCAGGCAGGGATGAACATCTATTACCACCCCCACACCCTAAATCAAATGAAATGTTTTTTAGGCAAACAGAGGATATCCCTCCTGCCGCAAATGGCACCGCAACGAAGCACTTCCGGCTAAGTGTTTTCTCACCCAAAGCCACTCTCTCTCTATCTCTCCGAGGCTGCGGACCTAAATCAATTATTGGACCCATTGGGATTCCACAGGATAAAAACTGCCAAATGAATGCAAATGGATTAGAAAGACGGAGACGTGGAAGGACTGCAGACGTACGTACGTCTGTGTCTTAAACCGAAGTAAACAGAGAAAATTATCCTATTTACATACACAAGTCCAATTACCTTGGCCCTGCTGTGAGGAGGTGTGCTACTGGAGTGCGAACAAGAGGCTTAGACGCATTCCTCTCTCCGGCCGGTTTTTCGCCGCCGGCCGACATGATTAGGCCCATTCCATTATTATTCATGGCACATGTGTGTTTGGCCGTAAGCCTCTTATGCTGCTAAACATCCGGTTCGGTTGGCTGCGCTGGTAGTTTTCGCCGTTCAGCTGCGGCGGGACAACTAATTCGTTTTGAGACCACCTACAAGTTACGCAGCAATTATTCAACATTATCCTTAAAATGTCACTTGTAGCCAAATGAGTCTGAAATCCGCTTTTGGGCATGGCAAATAGAATTCGCGAATAAAGCACTTGCACAGTGCGTGAGAAATCAAGGGATTTGTTAACGGACACGCGGAGGACAAGTTTTGATACTTTGACTTGGTCGAAGGGGAGGGGGTACGGGTATCTTTATTTATTTGTTTTCAATCTTTCGAAAGCATAGACATAAATTGGGGAATAAGGTAAATACAGTTCGGGCATGAAAGAGACTCGTAAACACATCGATTTTGGCAAATTTATGTGGTTCCTTGAGAATGAGTTGGCAGTGGGGCTATTTTGAGAACAGAAGGAATCATAAAAGTGGGAAAGTGGTTCGCAGAATGGAAGACATGGTAAATTTCAGTAAATACAAGATGCTACTCATCGTCATGAAATCAATGTAAAATATTGGACATTTAAAAAATGTCAGTTAAATGTTGAGGAGGAGAAGGACACGCTTGAAGCAGTCACAGTAAAATATAAGTCTGTCTTTGGTGACTCCTATGTTCCTATATTCCTCCTATGTTCATTAATTCAAAGCGAAATATGATGATAACCTTCCAAAGTATTCAGATTTTAGCTAGCAATCACAAGGCATCCATATGAACGTTGCTAAATCTCTTTGCTTCAGGAATGGAAGACGAATGTACGAACTGTGGTCGGAGCAGCTTGCCAATGATGTCTTTTGCTTCATGGGCTCGAGGAGGAAACGCATGATTTGGGTACGAGTAGGTTCGAGTATTGGCAGGTGCATGCATTCAAAAGGATGCTTACAAAGCAATACGGCTTACGACGATGAAAACTGTTCAATATTCGATGATTGATGAAAAGGATAAAGAACTTTTGAATCGATGACTGCAAGGATATAAATGAACGTCGGCCATAGTCGATGGGAGCGACTTGAAAAAATAATTTCTGAGTTTCGCGAAAACTACTACCACCTGCGAACGAATTGAACTGTACATGAAGATTCACTTGAAGCAGTCAATTCATAAAATATAGTCGAAGGAAAGAAAGCATGCCTGACGAGTGTTATCTTAGCATCGTTTTGTAAACAGAAAGCGATTCCTTTGAATGCTTCAACTGTTGAGAAGTTTTTTTAATAATGCACACCGTTTTCTCCGAATATCCGAAGCAGTTAATTAGTGTGCCAAAAGACTCGAAAGGTGAAGAACAATAATAACAATCGTTTGTCGATTTAAAGGACGCGTATAACAGAGGACTGATCCACCCCCAAAAATTCTTTGAATCCGAACCATTTGAACAACTCAACAGAGGACAATACAACATTTGTTAAGATGGCGCACACAAACGGAGAATGAACTCAACCAGCAGGGAGTGCGCAGTTGGAGTTAGTTGGCGAGAGATTGTGCTTGCTGAAGAGGCAAGCTTTATCCCGAACTGTAGCGTCATTAAAAGAAAAAGAAGAAGAAGTACAATAGAGGGCTTAAGACAAACTGTACAGTGAAAAACCCTCGCTGTCCCAACAAGATCGGTAACGGCGCCGTTAACAGCACCGAGCGGAATAAAGGAAAATTTTTAAACTCAAAATTTTACACAATCTGAATACAAAATGAAGCACAATTCTAAAGTAAATAGGTTGTAAGTGGTTCCCTCAGCCTCCCTGCTTTGAACAATATGATGTACTTTGTGTGGCACTACAGCCCACAAGGGGCCAGGACCTAGCTTCTACAACAACTACTCGTGTTGTGCGTGCAACTGTTCACTCATGTGAGAAGAAACCTACAACTTCCTGAAGACTCCGAACGGCGAGATTTGAGAAACTTTTCATAGACAATTGATACTCTAGGGTGGTGCCCTAAAAATATGCGAGGTGTCCCTTCCGGGAATCGAACCTAGACACTCTGCATGTGGATCGATGCACTTACTCACTACGCCACAGCGACCACATAATGATAAACTTTAACTGTTGTAAAGCTACCAAACAAAGCGTTACACGTGGATGCTCCCCTATATATGTTTCTTTATTGTTTATTTTCACTCCGTTTTGGCAAGAAAAATCAAATGTCAATGTTCAAGCCTGCGTTAGGGCTTCCATTTTGAATTTTGACCTGAATTCGGCTGAATTCCTCAAACATTGTTCAGCTCTATTTCGCTTTCTAAAGTGTACGAAGTCTAAGTGCTACAATGAGGTTCCCACGGTTCGGGTGTTAAACACGTTTTCTGGAGAAAAAAATTTAACAGCGATTTAGTTCCGTCTTTTTCGTCTTTCCGCTCCTTTGGAGAAGTCCAACATTGAATGACTTCGTAAAGAACGTCAAAGAGCTATTCGTGTATTGACAAGCAGTGTAAGCAACTAAGATGAAAATAATTTGTTGATTTCTTTGTTACGAGTAAAGGGCCAAAGTTGAAAAAGCCGATACTTTAAAACATAAAATATTTGCGTGCACACAACCTTCAGAAAAAGCAATAGCCTGATTTTTACAGGTAAAAGTGGTAAAGACCAAACATGGAATCTCTCCTGTACAGACTAATGGGATATGTCCTTTTGGGACATCGACGCAAATTCTGCTTGAATTTTGAATAAGCAATTATGTTACAGTGACTTTACCTGCTTTCCTTATAGGGGGTGTCCCATCAAGAACGCAAAATTTAAATTTGGCGCCATTCCAATTGTCATTGTTTGACATTTGAACAATTATTATTGTTTGTTAGTAGAAGGTATAAGGTTAATAAAAATGGAGCGCTACACGAATGAACAACGCATTCTCATTGTGAAATTGTTTTACCAAAATGGTGAAAGTTTTGCGGTTACAGTTCACAAATTGCGATAAATTTGGGGTTACAATAATGCTCCAAAAGAGTCAACTGTAAAGCGATTAATCGAAAAATTTCCAGAAACTGGACCTGTAACTGATGTAAAGACAACAACGCGCCTTCGACCAGGTCGATCGACCGAAAATATCGCAGCAGTACCTGATGATGTCGCTCAAACTCCACCGAGCTTTGCATGTTCATGCATACAAAGTTCAATTGACGCGGGAACTGAAGCCAGCTGACCATGCACAGCGAAGTGAGTTCTTAAATTGGGTATTGAAGGGAGCACATGAAAATGCTGATTTTGCTGATAAAATCATCTTTAGTGACGAGGCCCATTTCCATCTTGATGGCTTCGTCAATAGGCAGAATTGTCGCAGTTGGGGCGAGGAAAATCCTCGAGTGATTCACGAGAAGCAAATGCATCCTCAACGTGACACCGTGTGGTGTGGATTTTGGGCTGGAGGAATCGTTGGACCTTTTTTTATGAAAATGAGTCAGGTCAAGCGCAAACAGTCAATTGTGTTCGGTATCGTGAAATGATAACCATTTTTTTTGTTCCTAGAATTAAAGAAACGAATGTGGAGGCTAAATGGTTTCAACAAGACGGCACCACATCTCATCCAGCCAGAGAAACAATCCAATTGCTGCATCAGTCATTTCCCGGTCGTGTTATATTGCGTTTTGGAGACCAGAATAGGCCGCCTAGATCGTGCGATTTAACACCATTGGACTTTTTCTTCTTTGGGATTTTTTGAAGTCGTTGGTTTATGCGAATAAGCCGACTACGAATCAAGTCTTAAAAGAGGAAATTGGACGCTGCATTAATAAAATACCGCAGCATTTATGCAAAACGGTCATTGAAAATTTCATTAAAAGATCGCGTATGTGCCAGCAAAGCCGGGGCGGCCATATGGCCGATGTGTTATTCCACACATAACCTCATCCTGTCTTCTTTACGATATAATAAAGAATTCAGGCGTTTTATTTAAAATTTCAATCTTGCGTTCTTGTTAGTACACCCTTTGGAACCCAAAAAATTCCATATTGCCGAAAAGTTAAACGGCCATTGTAATTTGTCAGCGCCACTAAGCCTTAACTCCGAATCCTAAGTGAGTATTCAGCTATTCTAGCTAATCTACAATTTAAAGACTTCAGTCTTCTTCAACATATTTCCTGTAAGTCTCCTTCAGTGGAATACAACGTTTCCTCAAACAAGAAAAAATATAAAATTCTACCCGGAACGTAGAAGTCCAACTGAGCATCTCAATAAAAGTTCAATTTTCATGACTGTTTATCTTCGTTCCTTGCTGGAAGTCAATGTACCTTATTAGACGAACTGAAATCAGAGCGTGTCCAACAACCCTTGCCATCATCGACCATCACGCTATTTGCAGTTACTCTCAACCATGTACCCACACACACACACACCGGCCGTGGCGCACAAGCGTTTCCCGGCATTCACGATTCCTTTTCATCGCCTCTTTGTGTGTGCCAATGAATGTGCGGAAGATTGATGATGGCCGCTGGACCTGACCACAGGAAATAGCTCTTTCTTCTTGTTTGGCCTTCCCATGCAGGAAGCATTGTACCCTTTGTGAAAATAAGTACGTATTTATTGAAGAATTTTGATATTGAGCTGTACGTGTCGTTGCTGCGGTCCCCTCCACTCAGCGACTTTAATAATTGGTTACAAATGTTTACCCGTAAATTTAACAATGAGAATTAAACTTAAAAGATGATTTCCAATTCTGCTATATGACGGTAATGAAAAAATGTAACAGTGATGAAAGCTCAAGTAGATGTGTATCACAGCGAAATAAAGTCGCAACATAAAAATTAAAAATTAATGTTTTAATAAATGACTTTGGATGTTCCGGCAATTTTCGGAGAATTGTCATATACATCACTATAAAAGTGGAAAGCTCTACAAAGTGTGTCGGCAAGGAGGCAGCACTGTTTAACCGAAGTTGGGAGCGATCGGCAAGGTCCTTATATTTAAAGGTGGAAATAAGTAGAGCCTTTAACGAGGCTTAAAAAATGGTGAGTGATGAAAGGAATAAAGTTTGTCCTTTTCTTTCAGGCGTATAATTGTATAAGTTTCATTTCAGCGCACAGAGGCAAATAATAATAACAATAATTGAGTAGCACTACAGCCCACAAGGAAGCAGAGCCTAGCTTCTATAACGACTACTCGCTGCTGCTGTGCGTTGTCCTGTTCTCTCACGAGTAGAAGGGACCCACAGTTTTCTGCCGACTCCGAACGGCGAGATTTGAGAAGATTTTTCAGAGACAATTGATACTCTTTGAGTGTTGTCAGCAACTGGAAAGAGGTGCTGCCGTGAAAAAATTCGAGGTGTCCAGTCCGGGAATCGAAACTAGACCTTTTGCGTGTTAGTCGACGCACTTACCCAGGCAAATAGAGACCCAAATTTTGTATGAACATCCAATAGTGTCAAATGTGCGTTGGTGCTGTTTTACAGAAAACAGTAGTGTAACAGTAACTTCCTCGCCTCTTTGGAAACATTTGAACATCAACAAATCGGTCCTCAACAACACGACGAGGCTCCCGAACAGCCGGAAAATGCAGGAGCATCAAGGTAGAGCTATCCAACGCGACAGCACTGACAACAACAGAAAAGCCGAAGTTGGAGTTGAATTGAGTGAACTTCACTGAGAAGTTGAAGACGGACTGGCTGAGAAGACGAAGCTGTTACTATACAAGCAGCTCATGCGACTAATCATAGCGCCTGTGTACCACATCATCTCCAAGAGCAGCATGAAGAAACTATCGATCTTGCACCGGCACTAGTCTCACTTTCGCCAAGGACCAGATGAAACACTATGCATAGCAACAAGAAGGTCTATGCAATAGCAATCATCATCACCCTTTCTTGGTGCAACCGTCAAAGATGTAAGAAGACAAAACTGGAACCCATCGAAAACCCTACATCAGGTACTTGAGGAATTCAGTTCCCGGACAAAGATTTCTCAACACATGCAGCATGCTTAACGAAAAGATTTATCCTCCGACATCTCACTTCTATTCCAGTAATGATAGAACCTACCATCGAGGCTGAACTGGCGCATACAACTCCCTACCACAAAGGAACACCATCGACACACGGATCTTAACACTCCGATTTTAAGACAGGATTGTAAATAATTCACATGTACAAATTCAATAATCATGTAACATAAGACAATTGTTCATCTGTCGTGCCCCTGTTGTCGAGCCTATGTGTGTGCGTTGAGAAGTGTTTGTCCGGAATCTGAATTCCTCAAGTTCCGAACGATTCTGTTTGAATGGGTTCCAGCTGAAATGTAACGATGGAACAGGGTAATCAACTATCGGCAGAATGCCTAAGTTGAGTTTATCGAAGCTGAGTGAAACATATCATAACTTAATCTTCTCTGGCGAATTTGCATGCTGTCAGGCATTTAAATATGAGAATGCGTGTAGATATGACTTTAATGACGTGATTCCTAGATGACCGAAAACTGATGGAGGAGGGAAATTATTTCTCAGAAAAGCGTTGGAAAGGATCAATACAAAGAGCAAGGATCTTACTTAAACATGGTCATGTTAATGCCGGATGTAAGAGCTTGAATGATAGTTTGTGTTTAGTTTCTTTTATTAAAGTTGAATTTTGTATGTAGGAGGAAAAGAAAGGGAGCCTTACTTAAATTACAACAACAGCAACAAATATTGAGATTTTTTACACCATTACCGCGCGCTTAAGGGATTGTTTAGTACCCTTAAGTGACCGGAATTAAGTCACAGCAAAGGTGAAGAGGAAAAGAGGGAAAGGAGGTACCGGTGCACATTGGTTTTAAATGTTTGTGGATTATAATGGAAAGAGCATCCATATTCGTGTGATGCGACTTAAGAACGAGTCTCTAAAGTTATCTGTACGTCCGACGGTGGGCTTAAGGGTGAAATAATGAGCATTCCTAGCGAGTGTATTGCGGGTGAAATCTTGAAGAGGAGGAATGCAGCTGGCTAATGCAGTACAGCATTTTTTGTTATAAAACCGACAAAATAGTGATACAGACGCAACATTTCGTCGATGTTCTAGCGAGTCGATTGACTTCGCAGCATTAGTATTACCAATAAGTTTAATCGCTCGCTGTTGAATTCTAGCTAGGTGCAGGGAGGACTTAGGAGTTCCAGACCAGATAGGAGCGTTGTACTCAAGTTATGGGCTGACTCAAGCCTTATAAATTGTTTCCAGATCAGAAGGGACGAAATATTTCTTGCATTGCTTTAAGAAACCTAGACATTTCGCTTCATTTTTGGCGATCTCGAATATGTGATCGTTCCAACTAAGTGTTGAGTTCATACACATACCGAGGATGGAAAGTCGTTCGATTTCAGCAACGCTAGAGCCAATCATGAATAATGACGTGTTATTTTTGGAACGATTGAGTGACAGTAAACAGCAGTAGGTCTTGGAAGCATTAAATTTCACTCTATTGTTCTTATCCCAATCAGTTATGCCATCATGATCGGAATTTAATGAGCTTAACATACGCTGCCGTTCTAAGTCTATGACCGAAGAGGAGTGTCGAGAGGCAAAGAAAGAATATGAAAAGCTGACGAAAGAGCTTATGGGAAGGAATCATCAGCTAAGGGGTGGATTGGATTAAAAGTAACAGACACGAGATCATTTATAAAAATGAGGAAGAGTGTCGGAGACAAAATGGAGCCCTGGGGAACACCAGCATTAATATGGTGAATATCAGACTTGAACCCATGCAGGTAATTTCTAATCCATTGAAGAAGAGATTCATGGAGACCTTAAGCACGCATGTTCGACAAGAGAACCTGATGGTGAACTCTGTCAAATGCCTTTGAAATAGCAAGCGCAACAATCTTGCTTTCTCCTACATTCTGCAAAGATTGTTTTCATTTTTCGGTGACATATGCCATCAAATCACCAGTCGGCCTGTTGCTGCGGAGATATTTCTTAAGCTGACTGTTTATCAACCTTTCCATGACCTTAGAAAGTAGGGACGTAAGTGCTATAGATCAGTAAGAGATGGGGGATGACGGTTCGCTCTTTTTAGGGTCGGGCTGGACAAATGCTGTTTGCAAACATTTGAACATCAATAAATCGGTGCCCATGTTCTTGCGGAAACCAACACGACGAGGCTCCACAACAGCCGGAAAATTCAGGAGCATCAGGATAGTGCTAGCCAACGCGACAGCACTGGCAACAACGGAGAAGGCGAAGTTGGAGTTGGAGTGAACTTCACTGAAAGATTGAAACTCAACCCTCACTCCAAAGTGACTCTTCAACATGTTATGCTACTCATCATAGCGTATGGCTTCCCTGTGTTGTGGGTTGGACAAATGCTGTTTTCCACTTACATGGAAGGAGCCCTAAAGAGTAGGATAAGTGGAAAAGCTTACGCAGTGGTTTTGACATCCGGGCCAGTGGAACTTTGTATGCTTAGAACTTTAAGTACTTTTGCAATTTGGTAGCCTTGAGGCTGCAAAATGTGCAGCTAATATATTTGATAGTTTTCTGAGTTTTAAGCAACATTACTATAATAATGCGTAAAAAACGCATCAATCAAGCCATCATTCATTTTAGCCAATGAACGCGTAGAAAAACTTTTATTATTTAATTGCCTTCCTTGGGCAGGAGTTACAAAACCTTATCGCCCTACCGGATATATCCACTAAAATCATGATACATTTGTCTGATATTTTGATGCTGAGTTCTCTATCCATCGTATTGTGATTATCACCGGTTTGAAAACCCATCTAGGTTCCAACTTGTGCCAATTTTCACAAGCCTCTTTTGAGTTCAAATTCACACGACCAAGGGGGTTCGCCATGGACAGAAACAGGTGGTAAACACTTGGCGTCATGTCCGGGCTATATGGTGGATGCGATAAATCCTCCCATCCAAACACCCGTAGCTTCTGACGAGTCATCAACGAAGTGTGTGGTCTGGCGTTGTCCTGGTAGAACACTACACCCTTCCTGCTGACCAATTCTGGACGCTTCTGGTCGATCGCCTGCTTCAAGCGGTCCAGTTGTTTGCAGTAGATGGTAAAATTAAGCGCCTAGCCATATGGGAGCAGCTAATAGTGGATGATTCCCTTCCAATCCCACCAAACACACAGCAAAACCTTCCTGGCCATCAATCCCGGCTTCGCCACTGTGACAATTCACCGGCCTTCAACCGCGACCGTTTTCACTTGATATTGTCGTATGCGATCCATTTTTCGTCGCCAGTCACCATCCGCTTCAAAAATGGGTCGAGTTCGTTCCGTTTCAGCAGCATATCAATTCAGAAGGTTTTTTTGCGTCAAATCATGCGACACCCGAACATCAAGCTTTTTTTTAGTATCCAGCCTTCTGCAGATGGTTTAAAATGGTTTGGTGACTAACTCCCATCTCCTGGGCGATGTCACGAGATGCCACATTCCGGTCTAACTCGATGATTTCCATGATTCGATCGGTATTCGTCGTCACAGGTCTTCCGACGGCTGGCTTATCCATTGTGTCGTTTTCACCGGCTCTGAATCGTCGAAACCATTCCTCCGCGGTTCGAAGTGATAGGGTACCATCCCCCAAAATACCATTAATCTCACGGAACTTTTCTCTAGCGGACTTGCCTTTAACAAAGGAAAACTTTAAAATAGGTAAATTCCAGCGTTATTGAAACTAATCAGGCATAGCTTCGTTTTGCAGGTTATGTCAAGACCTTTCAAGCGATGTATAGTCATACGAGCTCTGTAGCGCTTTCAAAAGACAAAAAGGCGTAATTTTGACAACCTTATATTACCATGTCTGATTTTAAGACAAAGTCCTTAAACGAGCTAAAAGTTTTTCAGTTTTAATTTGGTATAAAGTAAAGTACTGGTTACTGGCTCACAGTCGTTGATGTATTTTTATTTAATTTTACCTATAGTGTGTAGCCGTTAGTGTGCAGGTTATGTTTAACTGGGTAGGCGCTGATTCTAGGCATCCATATGATGCAAACGCCAAAAACGCTCGAGAAATAATTGTCTAGGAGAACTTTCTAAAACTTCGGTGGACATAATCGATGGTACTCTGAAGGTCCATTCTTGCCGTGAAGTAATACAAATGGAAGAAAAGTGTATGAAGAAAGAAGCTTGTGTTTAATTCTGATACTGCTGGAAACCACAATTCAAAAACAATTTACTGAAACTAAATTATCCTAGAAAATCTATAAAAAAAAACCACAGTACATTTTCGTTTAAGTGCCACAAACTGAAGTTCCTTCGACTAAAGTGTTCATTTCATTTAAATTTTAACAAGCTTTCACCACGCACTTCGTCCGCGATGGAAATGCACGTATTTAATTTTATACTGTAGTTCTTCCCCATGACTTTCTTCACGCGGCATTATTGCCACCCTAGGTATGTAAATATTTAATATTTTTGTTTCATTATTGTGCGCCACTTGTGTTAAAGGCCCGTGAAAGAACTTCCGGCCACGAGCAATCTTCTCTTAAATGCACTCCAATGTATTTCAAAGTTTACCTCGAGACTCATTTCAGGTAATAGTAAAGCATAATTTGAGGGGAAAATTACATTCATTGGATGTTAGAGGAGTAAGTCGCACATCCTGAAAACCACTCGGTTGAAGTAATGGGTTCTATAAAATTGTTTATGCAGGATTCTGCCGAGTAGTGTCATTATGAAAAGGGGTAAGTGGTTTTTAATACTCGCGCTTCCTTTTGTGGTATAAGCTAATGGTGTGCACCTGAGTTCATGATTTTTTGGGGGAATTTAAATGTTCATAGGTAGATAAAGTCGAAGGAACTTTTTTCTAGAGGCATTCATTTTTCCTCGTAGTTTCCTTACACATAGCTGGCAAGTTAAATTTCATGAAGGATATCAATATTTTATTGTTTTGCGGAGTTTGAGTTTGAGTAGAAGTGCGGTTGGCTAATGGCTTGTTACAACCAGACAACGACTAAATTCAGCAATTGCGACGACAGAAAGTTAAAGATAAACTATTAAACTATTTATTTAAAATCCATTAACTCCCGTGGAGCCACTCATCAACTGGAAAATCTTCTCATGCAGTATATGGTCGTTATAAATAATTCAATGATTTAGTTGGACTACAGTTCACAAGGGCCACCGCCGAGCTTTTGTATTAACTACTCGCATTGTGGGTGTTACTGTTCTTTCACGAGTAGAAGGGACCTACAGTTTTTTGGCAACTCCGAACGGCGAGATTTAAGAATCTTTTTATAGACAATTGAGTGTTGTCAGCAACTCGAGGGAGGTGGTGGCGTGAAAAATTTGAGGTGTTACGTCGTTGATGAAGTACCCATTCATTATTCTCTTAAGGGGACCCTTATGATGACCTCCGAATGGACACAGTGAGCGAAACGTTAATAAAACAATTGTAATTTTTCTGATAGAGTTCCTATTCAACCAGGATGATTTGGCAAAAAAGACAGAATGAAAATGACAACACATTTGATTTGCCATTTTGTTGCAGGAATGTTATCCACGGGGGCAGCTTCGATGAGGAGGACGGCGGCACGCTTGTGGTTACTCCCCCCAGCTCATCGGACAGGATGGTTCTTGTTCCCCTCACACGCACATCACCCATTGCACACAAGAAAAATCGTGCCTTCTCCACTTGTGTGCGCCACCTTAGCCTAGGCCGTCCTCTGTTGCATTGTCCCAATGGCTACGATTTGAAGACTTTTCGGGCCGGAGCAGTGCTGTCCATTCGCTCTACATAGCCTAGCCATCTTAAGCATTGTACGTCGCTGTACAGCCCATAGAGTTCGTCGTTAAATCTTCTCCTCCAGATGCCATCAACGCAAACAGGACCAAAAAACGCACGCAAAACTTTTCTCTCGTAAAGACTAAGGGCTTTCTCATACTCTTTCAGTAATGTCCAGGTTTCTGCGCCATAGAGTAAAACTGGGATGATCAAGGTCTTATATAAAGCAAGCTTAAGCCTGCGAGAGAGGGCTTTGTTACTCAATCGCCTCTTGAGGCCAAAGAAACAGCGATTGGCTAATGTTATTCTGCGTTTGATTTCAATACTGGTGTTGCTGTCCCTATTTACTGAGGAAGACTAAGTCCTTTATGACCTGGAAGTTTCTGCTGCCTAGTATGAGGCTCTGTCCGAGACACCGATGTTGTGTTTCCTTCCTTGATGACAGCATGTACTTCGTTTTGCCCTCATTTACCACCAGACCCATTTTAGCCGCTTCCGCTTCAATGCCAGCAAACGCGTCATTGACGGCTCGCTGTGTTCATTCAATCACGTCAATGTCGTCGGCGTAAGCTTACAATTGAACTGACTTTTGGAAGATCGTGCCTCTGGTGTTGACTTGTGAGTTACGAACAATATTCTCAAGGATGATGTTAAAGAAGTCACATGACATTGCGTCGCCTTGTCTAAAACCTTTTTTGACATTGGAGGTCTCTGTGAATTCATTGCCGACCTTGACGGAGCAGTGAGAGTTCTCCATCGTCATCCTACACAATCTGACGAGTTTGGTAGGGATGCCAAAACTAGACATGGCACTGTATAGCACGTCTCTATGCACACTGTCATACGCGGCCTTGAAATCGACGAATAGGTGGTGAGTGTCGATTTGCACTTCTTGGGACTTCTCCAGGATTTGCCGTAGTGTGAGGATTTGGTCGATGGTGGACTTTACTGGCCTATAACCACGCTGATAAGGACCTATCAGGTTGTTGACGAACGGTTTCAAGCGTTCGCATCAATACGGTAGAGAGGATCTTGTATGCGATGTTAAGGAGACTAATCCCTCGATAGTTGGCACAATCGAGGGGGTCTCCTTTCTCCTGGACCAGAAAGACGACGCTGAGATTCCACTCATTGGGAGTGCTTTCCTCCGTCCATATCTTACAGATGAGCTGGTGCATGTATCCACCCAGGTCATCTTCAGCTGCTTTAAACAGTTCTGCGGACATTCCATTCGCTCTAGCAGCTTTGTTCGACTTCACTCTCGATATTGCTACCTTGATATATAAACCTACTGTACATTAACTTAAAACTGCCTAGCTTCACCCTACTACGAGACAAAGCCATTCCAGCGTCGTTTCGGGATAAAGGTTCGTTAAGAACCCGCGAGTGCCCGATATTGTTGCCACAAATCGCCATCCCACAGTTGACATAACCTTTGCTATCTCTCTTGGCGAATCTGCGAGAGATGGTCCCCACTAGCGTCACTTGAACAATATGACTCAAGTTCAGAATTCACATTTGTTCACTTTCCTCCTGGCAATAAATAAGGGAGGTCAATGTGTACATTTTATAGAAATCTGTAACTGTAAGAGGAAAAGAGAAACAAGAGAGCAAAAAAACACTTGTCAATATAAATATGAAGAATTTTATTTTAATAAATATTCGCTTTATATTAAAAATTATTGACAATTGATTAACCTATTAATTTTAATTTATTTACTTATTTAATTTTGTTTCACGTGTTTTTCTTTCACCTTTTTTTTTGTGTTATTGAATGCGATGGTTAAACTTAAACTCGTTAACTTTACTTTCAGTATTGGTTGGATAATTTTAAAAAATTGCTATCTAGAAACAGAGTGTCATGATATAACCTGTGTTCTTCAATACGTTCCGTCAATCCATGATATATGTATAGTTTTGTTTATGTATGTATACTTGAGCTTCATAATGTATATAATCATAAGCAATTACATATAGTATATGATTTTTTTTTTCATTTTGTTTTTGTGTATAAATTGAAATTAGATCGGCTAGTTCAAGAAAGACTTCATATATATTTATAAATTTTTTTTTTTCATTTTATATGTATTTTTTATATGTACGTTTGAACTGTTTTAGAGAGAGAGAAAAAAAAACAAATATATATAAATGATAAGAACGAAGTAGATACAAAATAAATTTCGTTGAGTACATTCTTTCTATAAGTTTTTGTTTTTCTTTAAATCGCAATTTATATACAAATCCGTAGTGAGGTTACATATTTTTGATTTACGGGAGTGGTACAAGGACAAGGTTTTGACTTAAATTCTCTTAATAAATGCTTAGTAAGTTTGTTTGTTTATTTTTGCTTCCATCTTTTTAAACTAGTTGAAACATTAACAAAGAGGCATTTGAAACAAAACTACATCTAGTTGTGAATGAACAAGAGTATTTGTTAATTGTTTTCTTTCGTTTCTTATGTTTTTTTATTTTTTTTTTTTGGTTTAGATCATCGAAGGAGTTACGTACATGCGTATATACAAAAAAAAATTTTGATCTCAATTTTGTCCTAACTTATTACCTATAAGATACTCTTAGTTAAATATACAATACAATTCTCAAATATCCTATATCTGCAGCCATGTCGTTCAGCATCGTTACTCGTCATCATCATCATCATCGTCGTCACCTTCACGTACGGTAGTCCTGTATCTAGGCAAACACTTCCAGCAATGGGATTGGTCTGTACTTAAGAACTAGGAACTAATTTAAATTTGTATCTCTTTTGTTTTTTGTTTCTTGGTTTCTTTCAAATGTAAATTTAGATTTTACAAACTTCATAAATATGAATATGGTTAAAGATATGTAGTAAGTAGGTTCATCTTTGGATTCTCTTTGGTTTCGGTTTCTCAAAAATATCAAAATCTTGTTCGAATGAGTGGGTAAGAGAGTACACATATGTATGATAAAGTAGCTTCCTTTCTGAGTATCTTCTTGCATTGATGCTGACACTAGCTTTCATCTGGCTTGTTTAACATGCGAAGGCGCGCAAGAAACTAAACTAAAAACAACAAAAACAAAACTGAATAGTTAAGCACTTTAGGTCGTATTGTGATTTAGTATAGCATCCATGGCGTTGAGGCGTTTCCTTTTTTTCAACATTTTTGTTTTTTGTTTTGATTTAGCGTCGTTGCTGCACACTATTTAGAGAAAATTCTTCTTGGTTGACGTGTCGAGTGTGTTCCGGACTCCGTCTTTCTCCTTTGACGTAATCGGTGGACCCTTGGATTCGAAATTTGGTTTGCTCATTGCTAGGGCAGGATTGAGGTCTAATACGGTTCGTGGACTGATAGCGACAATACTGGCACCAATCGGACCTATTTTCCAATGGACACAAACAATTCAATTCAAGATCTCAACGATTCAATAGATTTTGTATCACAGAAAGCGGTGTGTAGGTTCAAGTGACAGAACATGCAAACAAAATCTACAATACAAGGTACCGTGAGGGTGCAGTCGACAATGAACAAAACATCACACAGTTACACACAGTAAACATGCACATTTCGTGGGTTGGAGGGGGAGGAGAACGGGTATAAAAGCGACTTCTGAATAACTAATCTCTATTCACTTCGAAAAAAAAAAAAGAAATCAAAATGTGCATGAAAGTTCTGAACTAAAAACAGAAAATAAAGAGTAACAGAAAGTAACATCTTAAGGGGGGTTTTCTTAAAAATATTGTATTTCTTAAATGTATACATTTTGAACACGCCCCCAGTGTTTCCAGCGAGAAATGTGTGTGTATTCATAAACTGAGGTTTTAGTCAAAACTGAAGGCCATATCTGAAATGGAAGTTTTAATGATACACCACTGTAAAGATAGCATTTAAATTTTGATGAAGTTTTTATGTTTTTTTTTTTTTGTTTTCTTATTTTCAATTCTATGAGTGAGTAATAAACTTTCATACAATTCACGTCCATCTTCCAATACATCCGAATTCGGAAGTTTTGTAGTTTATTTCATCAGATACGTACGTAATTTATGGTCTGTACTTTGAGCTGATTTCAATTTTTGCGGCAATATCTTTCGGAGGACGGGCATGAAAGTAAAACGATTTTAACGACTGTCGATGCTGCTGTTACCAGCGGCTTGAGATATCCCTAATACTGCGTCTGTCAAAATTTCAAATCCATGGACGAATTATGATTTGTTTTGTGATTGGAAATATCAGAAAGTAATGAAGGATAGGAAGTTGAAGAGGAAATGAAAACAATAAACGAGGTTCTTTCTATGAATAGAAAATGAAAATGGAGCCAGTCAGATGAATCTCATTCTCTGGATGTCATTGAATTCCGACATCGTAAATGAAAATATCTACACAAATCAGCGGAAAGGAACTATGAATGTATATGGGAAATTATTGTTCCAAATATCAAAGTCATGTTTTTACAGAGTAATCAGAGTAAATTCCCTCAGAACCACAAAAGAGTTGCGAATATACTGTCAAAATGGGTAGAGCTTCAAATTTAAGCGGGTTAAGATTGCGCTTTACTGTGAAATTAACTGAAGCTCACTTAATATTAATTGAGTGCCACTACAGCCCACAAGGGACCAGGGCCTAGCTTCTACAACAACTACTCGTGTTGTACGTGCTACTCTCGCGAGTAAAACTTACTTATACATGTAAATAGCTTGTGTTTTTAAAAGTGTACAACTTTAAGTTGGCAATAATTTTTTAATGGCAGCCATTTTGTCAGCTGTTGAGTGATATATTTTTGGTTTCGGTTTTACATTTCAACATGAATTAACGCAGGATCACCTAACAAGGAGCCAAAACAAGATCGACGATAAACAAACACAACAAACACCGATAGGTAAACAAAAACTGACGGTTTAGGGTGCCTTATGGGTTCGTGCAATAATTGGTCCGTACTTCTTTAAGAACGATGCTTGCCAGGTAACCGCTGTAGAACCATGATTGCTGACTTTTCGTGTATGAATTGAACAACCGCAACATGTCAGACAGCTCTTTCCAGGATTGATTCATTGAAGGAAACATTTGGTAACAGCATAGTTTCACATCCCAGACTGTGAATTGGCCTCCAAAATCATGCGATTTGACGTTGTTTGACAATTTTCTGTGGGGACAAGTCAAGTCACTGATCTTCACCGATCAGATTTGACGCGTTATTGCCGATACACGGCCACAAATGTTGGAAAAATCATTCAAAAATGGATCTCCAAATTAGACATATTCATTTTCTATACCACGGACTTGTAAAGGCTTGTAAAGGTAAGTAATTAGCCTCACCGTCTGAGGCTATCACTGTCGCAGGAGAACTTCAGCCGAATTGAACTAATTTTGTATTGATCGCATGTAGCAGCGAGTGTGTCCACTGATTTTAGGAAAAATGGGGAAAGAGCGATTCGATTGGTCATCCAATTTTCAGAAGGAAAATCACACAGCGAAATTAAACAGCGCTGGAATGCTGTGTACGGTGGCTCTCACTCCTTCAATGGGGACCGTCCGAAATTAATTTAACGAATTTTAGCGTGGCCATGTCCCGAACGCTGCAACCATGGAATATACCGTCACAAAAATCAGCGACCTTGCCGCTTGAAAGTGCTTGAGAAAGCTCAGACATAAGCATCTCACAAGACCGTGTGTATATCCTTCATGATAGAGGTGACTTTGGGATGAGTGTCACATCTGTTTCCTCCGGACACTACCTTCAAACAGAATTTAAGCGTATTTTGAAGTAGTTTCTATATCATGCCGAGACTGTCGGAGAAACATGAATCTACTGGGGTACGCCACATACCAAGAAACACCGGCTTACATGATCCAAAGTAGGCTTAAAATTGCGAATTATTGAACAAATTCGAAACCGAGTGGCAGAAAAAACGGACCCATTTGACGAAAAAAAAAACACTCTTCCACTATGACCAAGTATCAGCACACACCTCTGCCATTGTCGTAGCTAAATTGGTTAAATTTTGTGTCCTCCATGGCCCCGTGCGAAAACCCTTACAACTTCTTCATGAATGGAAGTGACCAAGTGTTTAATGGCAACCTCTGAAAGGCGACACTTAAGACGTCACTCAGCTTCTCATTACGCCACCATGGCCACGAAGGATGTCAAAGAAACTCGACAGAAGAACTTCAACAAAAACCAAATTCATTCTTTTTGTCAATCCGAACGAGTGTTTCGATTAAATGGGAAGGATGCATCTTTTAATTACAACAAATGGTAAAAAAACTAAACTTACTTTATCTTTACCAATAATTTAAAGTATCTACTGTTCTATCTTTAATTTTAAGTGACAAAAAAGATCTCCCCCTACTATACTAAAATATTTTCCCCTATATGCGAACAAAGCAATATGTCATCCTTAAAGATAAAAAAAAAACCTTGAAATACATATGTCAAATTTCAATTTAAACGCCACCTCGGACACATGTATACGCGCTGGTACGAATCCAAATGCATTCATTCAACGTCTTCAAAGGAATTCCAAACAATCAGAGAAGCACAAATCAGATCAAGGACATCCGAGAAAAGAATCTTCGAATCATGAAATCCCGCTGACGTTCGCAGTCAAAATAATATTCGAATTAATTAAATCTTTCAACTATTTGCTCCAATGACGCCCCCGCCGAAAGATCGAAATTTCTTGAAAGCCGTTGCTAAGTACAGAACGTCTAATGCGATTTGTTTATCTCAATTGACTCTACATTGTATAACACACTCAAAGTAATTTCTTTTAAAATAAAAACGCCGATTTTAAAGTGTTTTCATGTACGCAATCGAAAGAAGAAGAAGAAGAAGAGAGAGAGGGAACCAAACAAAACAAAAATAATGAAACAAAGAAACTTGTAAACAAACTCAAGAATACACGATATAAATATTTTGTATAAATAGATGGAATTGAAAATTCAAAACAAAAAAGATACACATCCACGTCGGTCATCGACAGCGCCTAGAGCGTACAGGCTCTCGGGCCCCAAGTGCTGCCGACGGTTTGCGTAGTCATAAACAATTAATGCACACATACATAAGGCCACAGACATACACAATAACACACCTGCACACGTACACAGAGACAACACAGCAAACTTAACAGAACACAACACTTAAAAGCTGATGAATACGTTTTGGGCTCCGCGAGATCTCACGGAGCCCGTAACCATGTACATACGGTGTACGCTGTCCAACTGTGAGCGAGCTCCTAACAAGTGGCAGTTAAAAATTTGCTCTAAATTACGGTATTAGTGGGTATTCAAGACGGTTGGGGGAAGCATGGGATATCATCCTTTTTGCGGTGACTTGTGGTGGTGGGTGTTTTTTTTTTTTTTTTGATTATTTTGTTTTTTTTTTTTTTCATTTTTTCTTTTTTGATTTAAATCTGTTTGGTGAGGGTGAACTAATTTTGGGATGCTGGTATGGGGTAACTGCAGCAGCGGCGGCGAGTGTCCTATTTTCAAAGAAGCCGCGCCATTTTGCCATCTTTTGAGTTCTTGCCAATCATAGCCGAATATTCATCTGGTAATCATCGACAACGCAAACCGAAAGAAAGAACAAAAGAAAAAGAAAATTCGAAGAAAAATATTAACTCGATGACATCTGCCTACGATTGGCATAACCCTGGTCACGTGTATGTCTGTAGATGGATTGTGTGTGAGTGGTCAGTGTCTGAATTAAAAGATTCAACTACGAGATATAAAAGAAAAGTACTGTATCCGCAAAGCGTTTAAGCATTTCATCGAGACACTCAAAAAGCAGAGGATACGTTCGAGACCGTGTTTGTTGTGTGGGTGGGTGTCTGTATTGTATTATCTGTACGCGTGAGAGAGCGAGAAATAGAGAGATGGGTGTTCGGATACAAAGCGTTCGGCTAATGTGCCTGTGAATCTGTGAATCATATGTGATTATTCGTCTTTAAACTGTATTGATATTTTTGTTTTTTTTTTTTTTTTTTTTTTTTTGCTGAAGTTTATTTTGTATTGTTAGTAGGTAAACAATTGCATTTGATTTTGGCAATAAGCTAAATTATATCTATACATATTTACAACTGTATGTGTGCTTGGGGTATTGGATCGAAGTACGTACCTGACTTTGGGCTTACTAGATCTTTTGTTTTGTTGTTCATCCTACGTGGACCGGTGCCTCCGGAACCCATGGGACCTGAGTGGGGGCCAGATCCAGGGGTGCCACAACCACTCACCGCCCCCGGTTGACCTGGTTGAAATAGAAAATGTTTAATTATCACTTGAAGCATCGATTTGACAAGATTTTGTTTGCGATTCAATGTCCTAGAGAGAGACAGAAAGAGAGCGGGAGAGAGAGAGAGCAAGAGAAGTGCTGAAGAGCATATGGAGGGACTTGACACAATTATAGATGGTAAACAACTCACTCCTTGACACTTAAGAGTTATTTACAAAATGTTTGTGTTCAGTTTTTTTTTTAATTTTTGATATTTTAAAAATATTATCTGTCTGATTTCTGATTTTCCTGATAATTTTTGCGGTGTATTTGAATTTTCATTTGAAAGAAATTTGTTTGTCAAAAAGCCGATTTGCTTATTCGCTGCCACAAATAAAGTTGTCTTTTAACAATCTGATCAAGAACACTTTGAGAAGATTTTTTATGCATGTATAACGTGTTTATCCTTTATCAAAGCTCTTTAACGGAAAAGCCTTCCGATCACGATAAATAAAATGCAGAACTACATTTTTCGGAAGACAACGGCTGCAAATTTACGGAAGTGTCTTGCAGAGACTGCTGAAATTCTCAAAAACTTTCGCAACCTTTATATAACAGGGATCCCAACTTCACTTTGTTAATGACTTGGAAAATTATAAAGGAGGGATATACAAAGGTGGAGTTATATATATTCACAATTGAGTAGAACTACAGCCCAAAAAGGATCAAGGCCTAGCTTCTGCATCAACTACTCATGTTAGGCGTTCTCACACAAGTAGAAGGGACTTGCCGACTCCGAACGGCGAGATTTGAGTAGCTTTACATAGACCATTGATACTCTTAAAGCGTTGTCAGCAACTCGAAAGAGGTGGTGCCGTGAAAAAATGCGAACCTGGAGCCTTGGAGTGTGGGTCGACGCACTTACCCACTACGCCACGGCGATCACAGAGTCTCTAAAATGTCGTATTTTCATGTTGCATTTTAAGATATGAAATATAAAACTCCTAGGGCATCAGCTGTATGAGAACATGTCTTAAATCCTAGAATCACTACTTTTTTGAAACACAAGGCTTCTACAATAATGATTCGTTTAAGAACCGGACTACCATAAATCTGGGTTTCCTTCCTTATGACACTTTTTCATATGGGAGCTGAAGATACAGTACCAAGAAGTCGTAATGCAAGTTGATCAAACCAATTATGCAAATAGTATCATCACAAGTACCGACAAATTTGATACCAAGAAATCAAGAAAGAAAAGGAGAACCATTCTTGAAGGTCGTGCACTGAGTTTAACAATTTTCGAGGAGATTTTGCTTAATTCAAAATATAAACTCCTTGATATACGAAGAACAGAGTTGAAGCTTGTCAAGACGGTCATATTCTTAATTTGTAATAAACTGTCAGTCAAATCTTACTAACAGTATGACATCATAGCGTGATCACTCAGCACTATCAAATACAACTTGTTTTAAAATTAAATGTGTAATAAAGAGATAAGTCTTAAGACAGTTTTGAGTAGTTAAAGCGTTACGTCAACATGTTAGTTTGATGCAAATTTTACGATTGAATTATTTTCTTTCATTCCAGTTCTCGCAACTTTTGTGGACATTGCGTATTATTTTTCATCACAAGGACTTGAGATGCAATCATGCCAACAACTTTCATAATACAATACTTTCACAAGTAGTGCAGCTTGTTTTCAATTTATTCTCTTTTAATTACATTACGCCCACTAAAGACCAAATTTTTAATCTTTTAAGCACATTATCCTATTTCAGTATGACAATGATAACATAAATGACAAATTAGCTTCAATCAAAATCTTCAGCCCTTTTTATTCTACATCATAACAAAATGAATAAATTAACAGTTCCCATATTTACAAAACATTTGATTTAATTTTCCCTTTCATAGCATACGCCCAAACTAAGCATCTTCCTTAGCTGGACATGACCAATAAAATGAATCGTAAATGTTGCCGCATTACCAAACTGATCTTTTCGAAAACACACCTTGGGCATTCAATATGCTTAATCAGCCGAGACAGATCAACGATCGGAACACTAATTGATGTTAAGCCTGTTTGCATGTTTGCGTTGCAAGGCTAGGTCGCCCCTACAAACCGTTTTCTTTCGTTGCTGTAGGGACAAGGAAAAGGAAAAGGGTGTTTTCTTATTTCCTGAGTTTGTGTGTAGTCACCTACAAACTAAGAAAAACCCACTTGGGAGCATACTTTTGCTAAGATCTGAATAAGATGACCGATGCAGTCATTGGAGAATTCGCGAACTTCATACAAGACTCCAATTGGTCTTAGGTCATAGGGAAATGGAATTATCGATCCTCATAGACATTGATATCTACTGCTATTCTTAGGCCCGTAGGTCGGTGGCATGGTTCCAATGTTTCAAAAATGTTCGCTGCGTATTCATTATACTTCTGCAAGTACTTGAATCATGGATATCATACAAAAGTGTTGTTACCTACTTAATCGATAACCACATCTATGCACGTAAGATGGACAATTCATCATAAGATTGAAATATAACTCGAAAACAAATATTCGCATTTTCTTAAAAACCCCAGTCCCGCTGTATCTCAAGGAACATACACGTAAAACAGGATAACTACCGCAGCAAAGGCAATGTACTCGTATCATCTGTGGACCACTGTTCACCTTAACGGTTGGACAAGGATAAAACATAATGTAAACCAATGTTTTAAAATTTCTTCCTCACGCTCCAAAGACAGCGATGATGTTGAAAACCATGCATTATAACCGGCCAATTCAATTCGGGACATAAGGGGTTAAGAAAAGTCAGCATTGGAATTTTATTAAGATTTATGACTTGTGTGTCAGGCACATATTCCCCAAACACGAAATTCC
This sequence comes from Eristalinus sepulchralis, assembly GCA_944738645.1. Classification (NCBI taxonomy): domain Eukaryota; kingdom Metazoa; phylum Arthropoda; class Insecta; order Diptera; family Syrphidae; genus Eristalinus; species Eristalinus sepulchralis. Next base: position 2,195,061 of record OX122883.1, read on the forward strand.
TGAGAAAATAAAAATACCCAAACTTCGAGTATGCGGTTAAATGGTTAGGAATGGGGGGAATGCTGACCCCCTGCAAACCTCGTGCTTGGCCACAGATATGATTTCATGGTTGGGTGTATTTATTGTTTCTCATTCACTTATCATAGAGTGGTTAATGCAAATTTACGGATATTCACTTGGAAACTGGGATTACTTGTATCGAATTTTTTGGCAACATTTTTCAATTAAAAAAAAATAAATTTTCAAACGAATTCTGGAACCCTTAAACATTTTTTTGCTAGAGTTAAGCTGAATATAAATTAATTTAATAATTGAGTGGCCCTACAGCCCACAAGGGACCAGGGCCGAGCTTCTACAGCAACTACTCGTGTTGTGCGTGCTACTGATCTCTCACGAGTAGAAGGGTGCTACAGTTTTTTGCCTACTCCGAACGGCGAGATTTGAGAAGCTTTTCATAGACAATTGATACTCTTTGAGTGTTGTCAGCAACTCGAAAGAGATGCTGCCGTGAAAATATTCGAGGTGCCCCGTCCAGGAATCGAACGTAGACTTTCTGAGCGGCGGTCGACGCACTTACCACTACGCCACGGCGAATTCAAATTGTTTTAGTATATACGGTGAATTTAACGGAGACAATGGCTTCAGAACTGGAATTAAATTCAGGGTTCCACTCCCCAATCATCGGTTTTCGGCTCAAGTGATCCATTCATCAAATGCCCAGCTAAACAGATTATGCCTGGTCTATTTTAAGATGCAGAAACTAGGACCCTGATCTAGGCCTCTCCAAAGGAAATTGTTTGTCTATTTTGGCTTAATGGCGACAGGCAATTTCAACAAATGTCGAAGATCCTTCGTAGTAGAGTGATTCGGGTAACGCAGAAGTTGACCCTTTGGAAGAAGTGGAGAAGGTCTTATAAGAACATTTTATTTAAAATTGAAAACAGTTGGCGAAAAAAAATTGTGCCTCGCTAGAAAGATTTACTGGGGGAAGATTAGACTATGACGCCACTCAATCAAACAAAGCATAAACTTATGAAATGAGAGCAAGGATGAATGCAATATTAAAAAACCTATGCTTCATCAATCTTAATGCGTCCACCGTTAAAGAACTTTAGTAAACGTTTCATTGAGTGTTTAGAAGTTTATTCTCCTAGTGCCTTATTCAAAGAACTTGGAATCCCTTGTACTTCAATTAGAATATTAAAGCTATGAACATATTTATCAGATTATAAGGACGAGAACTATATGGGCATCTATCAATGAAATGCTATCTGAATTGGGAAAGTACATGTCTTGACGAAATACGATCTCTGCACATATGTACACATACTATCTACAACACAAATATTCGGGTTGTTTTTACAATGAGAACTATTTCTGTATCTTGACACCTAAGATTAGCCTTGTTAACCAAAGGTCTTCTTGTTAAAATAGCCACTAACTAGAATCATAACAGGATCATACAGCTTCGGACACTTTAAATGTCTAAAATAATAGTCTCCAAAAAAAAATGTAGCCGCTGATTGAAAACATAAGATCCCTGTTCAACAGAAACCGCCACCGGGTCTAATTTAAACTTCCTAATATCTGACAGAATTGACAGAATTGTTCGAAATTTTGTTTAAACACAGCAAACTCCAATCCATAGCTCTTTCGCCTCGAGAACAACTCCATTTCGCAGCGTCGAGAACTCGTTGACCAGGTTCCGATGACAACTTCAAATCGTAGGATGTTTGGCAACCAAACTGGCTGTGGTTTGTGGAAGTGGAAGAAACACAACAAGTCACGTGTAGAAGATGGCCCAAAGCACAAGGTATCCGACTGTGCTCATTTGTAAGCTGTTTGTGTGAGAAAAGCAGATTCCAATTCTAAATTCTATTTTTGTTTTTGTTTTTCAAGAATATCAAGGTTACTATGTAGTTATCATATGTTTTTTTTTAATTTTTGTGCAAAATTGTAAGCGTGAGGCACATTGGTGCATTCTGGCAAAAAGGATGAGATAAGCGCTTAGGAATCCCCTCCATCAGGGTGAGGGTGTAGTTGCAGGCAGGGTGCATACAAACATCACACAAATCACACACGTGTGTATCCTGCGGTCACAAATCAGATTGAAAAGCTTGAGACTCACATTTCGTTACAGATTCATACAATGATTGGTGTAGGTCTAAGGGATTGGGTGAAACAAACATTTAATTCTTACAGTACAAACGTCTTTGAGTTGTTTTTTTTTAATTTTGATTATTTCAGTTTTTTTAAGCAATTTGAATTGGATTTACGTAAATGCAATACTCACCTGGAAGTCTAGGCGGCCTGGGCTGTTCAACCGGCAGTACGCGTCGTCGCTTTTTGGGCAGCTTCGCTCTGGCCTGCGTGTGCGAGTAGTACATTGCAAAGTTACTTACTATGACCGGCACTGGCAGTGCAATTGTTAGTACACCGGCCAACGCACACAGTGCGCCAACAAACATTCCTATGTACGTCTTAGGAGCCATATCACCATAACCGACGGTGGTCATTGTGACCAGCGCCCACCACAGACCCAACGGTATACTATTGAAATCGTTATGCGGATTCGTTTGTATCCTCTCCGCATAATACACTAAACTAGCAAATATGACGATGCCTAACACTAAGAAGAATACTAGGAGCGTCAGCTCTTTGGCCGATGCGCGAAACGTCTGGATTAGAATTTTCAGGCCCGACGAATGCCGCGTCAACTTGAACAGCCGCATGATTCTAATTATGGAAAAGAACTCTAGAATGTCAGCGTTCTCAAGATGTGACGCAAATCTCTGAAGCACTAAATCAATATAAAAGCTAAGCGTTGCAATGTAATCTATGATGTTAACAGATGACTTTATGAATTCACATTTATTTGGTGAGGAAATGAATCTAACCTACAAGAGAAAAAAAAAGAAAGGGGTAGACATCAACATACATGAGGCAACATCCACAATCGTAGGCCGACCGACGCGGGTGGCAGGACTTACCAAAATTTCAAACGTGAACCAGGCGTTGCAGAGGCATTCGATGTAGAAGAATGCGATGTGGGCGTTGGTCTGTGTCTTGTCCACGTACCAGGATGTGCTTCCGTTTGCCGTCCTCACGGTTAGATTTCTTATGACGGGCACCCGCATGTCTGGATGGGTCTTAAGGCAAAATGATAAAATTGAAATACATATGAAGAACACTGACACCACCCCGATAATCTGAAAGAAACCACAAAAGTCATTATTGAAGGAACAGGTGTGTGCGTCGGCCGCTACCAATACTGACCTTGGCTGCGTTCGAGCTGTATGGCTCGTCGAACAGCGACCAAATGCGGGGTTTCATTTTCTGCCAGCACGACAGTGTGCCCTTGTAGTAATTCTCCTCGAAACCGAATTTACGAGCTAACTCTTCCTCTGAAGGCTTTTCAGTGTCCAAGTCCAGTCTATCCAATACTGCTAGGGTCTCTTGGGTATCACGATGCTGGTGGGCGACACAAACAATTGCAATGATGAATTGCATTTCATCAATCTATGGACTGTACCTGAGTATACGTCATCCAACAGCAGGGTTCCACCTGATTGGAGTCAAGACCCCAGAACTCCAGCTCCTCCTCGAACAGTGGGCCGCACACATCGGTTGGGTAGTGAAGCTTACCGGTTCTGCGAAACAAAACACAAATCCGTTTCAGTTTCAATCTGATCTCAGGCTCATATGCATACGTACCTGTAATAATTCAATACTTGGGCAAATACTCCAGGATGTCGATCGAAGAAGTACTCATTCAGAATGGGGTCATAATTGGCTAGCGCTTCGGTAAGTCTCGAGAGCCGTGTGGCTGGTATCTTCTTGAGAGTGGCCTTGTATGTTTCATGCCGTATACCACCCACATTGAGAACCACCCGGTTCTCCGAGTCCATGTTAATGAGATTCATTGCTGCAAAAGGACTGAATGTTAGGGCGAATAGGGCGATTGATGGTAATCTATACACGTACTACGAGTCATACCTTTCTACGTGTTACTAATTACTTCGTGGTCTAAATAAATTCAAAACAAATTACATGAGTAAATGTAATTCGAGGCGTTTCTTAGTTTTATCTTGGGAACATTTTACTGCTGAGTGGATGATGACTGTGGATCTGAAAGGAAACAGAAACAATTTCGGTCCGAACATGCTTTGGTTAATCGAAATCTGATAAATTTTAAAATGGAACATGAATTCGGACGTTTAGGTGGGTGAAGTGAATTTAGTAAGAAAACTACCCATCGGTGCAGTTTTATTATTTGTCGATACTAAGAATTTTGAAGAATCGCGGATTAATATCGATGTCGGACAGAATTATCCACCGACTTTGGACGGCGATGAGCAAGAGCTCCATCTCATCGCGCTACTAAATCGGTCTATCCGCAAAGCAAAGCGGCTGAAGATTATGTGGTTGGACACATGCAGCAGCCCATTTGTAAGAGATGGTCTAGGAAAAGTATACCGAGTGGGTTGAATCACAGTGTCGTATGCCCAGTCCACAAGAAAGCAGTCCGCTTCTACCCTACCCAACCCCTCAACAACCGAGAGGTCATCTAATTAACACAGCGTTCAACTTCTTCTCTGCCGTTTTAAGACGAGAGGTCTACGTATTTGTGTAAACGCCAGAGGCCGTTTGTGAACAATCTTATAGGCGTGGTTTCGAGCCAGGAAAGTTCAAGGTAGATCCAAAAGCGTTCATAAAAACAGCTATTCAGTGCCTGTCTAGTTTTGACATACCGATCAAACTTAGAATGCCAAGGCCTTCAACACAGTTTAAGACATTCTTAATAAAATCGTGGACAACTGACAAGCGAAGACCAGAGATACTCCAACTTGTAGCTTACTCTTATGACTTTGAGTACATTTTGTGGCAGATGCGACTAAAATGAGTTTTACAGTAGACGCTGGGGAAATTGAAAATATGTAGCCATCGAGGAAGGACGCATAACACTAACTCCGTAAGCAGTTGAGCAAATCATTGACTTTGTTTACACCGCATCTTCAGTACCGTAGTTATACTTACTCTTGCCAATGGCTATTTCATTGGCCTCCAGAGACAATGGAGATCTCTTTTAATCCAAAATGGGTTCATACAACACCTTGATCTTTCCTGTTCCCGGCGCAGACACATTGTCATTAAAAGGGATTAATTAGCCCTTCGTCTCTTCGAGAGGAAAGTAATACCTTCGATAGCGTAAATGACATCTAGATAAGTAAATTAAACAACGATTTTATAGACTGAAGGACGTAGTACGTCTAGTCAAGCGTTCGCGGATGAAATTCTGAAGACGGCTGGAAATGTAGAGCGTCGGCAACACAATCACACACCGAAGTGGGAATCGAAGCCAGCAATTGGAGCAAGATGTCGAAATTGCATACAGTATGCAAGAAATTAAGGCTCATCTCCACCGGAGGCAATAGTGGGTGTTATATGAAATAGCCAGAGTCTGCCATAATAAGCAATTTTCATGTTGTTGGTGCAGTTTAATGCTGACTCCGATTGGGGAGTTTGAGATGAATTGTGAGTAACTGTAGAACAAAAGTATAGACGATGATTAAAAGTCCTTTTCAAGAATCAATCCTGGACGACGTTCCCAAACCAGAAAAGTAGTCCGGAAGGTCGCTCCAACTACGAACTTTTGCGAATCTTAGCATTTAGTTTAGAGAAGGATAAAACGGTTGATTTAAGAGTCAAGAAATTAAGTGATTGTGGATGCGAAAGTAGCGTAGTTTCAACAATTTGTAGACATGTGCCCGATGCGCTGAAGGTCGAAGGTTTTTCTTCCCTGCTCCCAGAGCTAGTATCGCATGCGCAATAAAAAAGTAAGACTTAAGGTAAAATCTATAAAAAAAGAACGACTGTTGAATGTATTTGTAACCACCTGAAGTCATCCAAGAAAACCGCCTTTTGTCATTCAAATAAACAAAGTTGCCTATTGATATATGTTAAGTATTTTTAAGAGAGCAAGGCAGTTGTGTACTCTGCAATCCCAAGGAGCTTTGTTACTCCTTCCCAACCAGCATTACAAATTATATTCTCAGTCCAAGTAGTTGTTTAGAGAGTTTTGAATCAATGAAGAACTAGGCAAGCACATTAGACATGAATCGCGTCCACGTTTCATTTCAGCTATCTGGTGACAAATCTTATTACTAAATGATTGATTTTCTGCATCAGCTTCACACTAACGTTTCTGACCTAGCACTGAGTACAAGAAAATATTAATTCGATAAACCATTTCATCTTAAACTCTATGCCAATTGTTTTTAGCCTTAAGAAGTTTCTGAATGTTTGTGAGGACAGAGATATTCTCCTAAGACACGATATTCAAGCCAAAATATTGAAATTGTTTATATAATTTGTTTGTGTTTCAACTAAGTATGAAATACCCGCTCAAAAGTAACTGCAAACATGTTTCTTAAGAAAACAGCGCATTTAACACTTGCTGAGGTCATAAGAACCAAGGTAACTGACAGTAAACTGAAATTTCTAAGTCTTTTGATGAAACCCAGCCCGAACTTCAAAGCCATCTTCCGAATTGAGCAACTTAATGACCTATTCCAAAATGTCTAGCTTCACCTCCTCGATGTGACCAACTGACTGATATATTAATTGTCTGCTTGAAATAAACGTTTCCCATCTGACTTAGCACAATAAACGTAATTTATTACAATATTAAAAAATAACAATTTATCAAGAAAAAAAAAAACATCCCGAAAACATAGCCGACGGCGGGCGACTCACATCACATTTAATTAATTTGCTATGGGATACAATGCCATTATAGAGGCTTAACGCTGACGAAATTTTAACCAATAGATCGATAGCGCAAGCTAATACATTTCAATCGATTTTTGTTTTTTTTTTTTTGTTTTTTTGATAGTACTCTGAATGTTCCGTGTGTTAAACAAGTAAACAGTTCTGATTACACTATCGCCACGTAATATCGAAAGAAAACACGTCATACAAAAGGAACCACTTCCATGTTAATGGTAAAATGCTTGTAAGGGGAAAGGAAACTATTTGCTTGTGTTCAAAGTTGAGGAAACTTGAAAGGAAGTGAATTTCTATTGTTGATTATCGCTTGCTGTAGGTTAAATGAGGTCTCGAGGTTGTTTTTTTCAATCAAACATGGACACAAGAAGTTCAATTATAGGTATTATTTTGGCCATCCAAGGGAGTTTAACTGTCTCTAGGAAAAGGTTGTTCAACTTTAACATATAAATCGCCCTGTAATACAACCGATGGATGTCCACTTAAAATTATTTTTAATCAGTCATTGACAAAAGGAGAATTTGAATGTGAGTTAAATGGAAGTTTTCTTCTTTAATCCCTTCAGAGGGATTAGAAGACTATCGACCTATATCAAAAAGACTTCCTTGATTGAAAATAGTCAAAGAACTAATTTCTTATAAGAAGCATGCCTTCATACAAGGCATGTACTACCAATACTAAGCATTTTCTTCGAAGTATATCTATAAAAATTTAGAAAATCGCTCACAAGTTGATGTACTTTACCCTGATCTTTTGTTGGCAGTCGATAAAATACATCAAATGTCGCTATTCCAAAAAGATTAAGTCATTGGGGACTCACTCATCAATCTTAGAATTGTTCTTCTATTACTTAAAAAATGCAAATGACAGTTCTACATAACGTGCAATAAAAGTGATATCAGGCGTACCCCAAGGTAGCTATTTGAGACCACTACTATTTATTTTGCTTACAAACAATGTTCAGGAAAACAGCGAAATTTGAACATTCGCAGATGATTTTAAAAAACATGCAGACAATAAGTGGAAAATTGGTCCTCAATCGCACATCAAACATCTTTTGAATAAAGCAATATTAAAATATTATACGTATTACTCTGTGATGGATAACAACAAATTTCATCAAATAATTCTGTTTAGTTTTACAATCGCAACATGAGTGGTTGCTGTACAAACAATCATTTGTCTATCTCTGGCTCTTGGTGATAAATTTATGTCCTTGTCCTTAAACTTCTGGCATCAATCAAGGATTCTTATCCAAAGAACTATGGTCGCCGTGGCGTAGTGGTAAGTGCGTCGACCGCCGCGCAGAAAGTCTGGGTTCGATTCCCGGACGGGACACCTAGCATTTTTTCACTGCACCACCTCTTTCGAGTTGCTGACAACACTCAACGAGTATTAATTGTCTATGAAAAACCTCTCAAATCTCGCCGTTCGGAGTCGGCAAAAAAAACTGTAGGTCCCTTCTAATCGTGACAGAACAGTAGCACGCACAACACGAGTAGTTGTTGTAGAAGCTGTAGGCTGTAGTGCCACTCAATTATTATTGTTATTATCCAAAGAACTGCCAGCAGGCTGTAGGCTATCAATATCCATCAAGATTATGTTCAGATTCAATGTGTGCATACAAATTTATGTATGCACAAATATTCGTATTCCAACGCATCTATCAATTGTGGTCTTTCCTAAGCAAAAAGTGTGTAAGTGTGCGTTTGCGCATTGAAATCAGTTCGTAAGACTCCCACTCACATTACTTTCTACTAATTTACTCGATAAGGTGTACAAAACTTCATTCTTTGTATTGAAAATGTCTTTGTTGACGTCTTACCGGTTTTCGGCAATTAATAACAAAGTTTTTTAGGCCGCAAATCCCGAAATAATTTTCACTAAAAGTTCCCTTTCACGTCTGTTTTTCCAAATCTGTAAGCACTATACATCGGAGTAGAACTCAACAGAGGGCATTACTTTAAAGCTTAATTGATCTAAAAGCTGTAGAGGAACCCTGAAAATATTTTGGAAAAATCACTAAATTGATTGTTCTTCTGAATGTTTTTCAACCGAAAATGTTCATATGCAAGTTCTGAACTTTCAAACAAATTGTATAAATCTAGGATATATTGAAAGTATGATAGACAAATTAAAAGGCGAGAGAACCGACAGGCGGACACACCATTCTTGTGTGTCTGAATTCAATCAGAAATAAGGATGAAGAAACTTTTTCGGCGTCAGTTTTTTGCCAATGTTGAAATGCCTCGAAATGAGCTTATTTCATTGTCATTATCGCAACGTTAACAAACGGCTTACAATAATTGAGTGGCACTACAGTCCACAAGACACCAGGATCGAGCTTCTTTTCACTAGTTGAAGGGACCTACAGTTCTTTGCCGACTCCGAACGGCGAGATTTGAGACGCCTTTCATAGAAAATTAGTACTCTTTGAGTGTTGTCAGCAACTCGAAAGAGGTGGTGCCGTGAAAAAATGCGAGATTTTCCGTCCGGGAATCGAATCTAGACCTTCTGCGTGTGAGTCGACCAACGTACCCACTTCGTCACGGTGACCACTTTAACAAACAACTATCAAACAAAAATCTTCATAAGTGTTGCGAAATCTTGAATTCCAATCATTCAGAAATATCATCAAACTGAGTAGAATTATCTTAATTTTTCATTTTATTTGTTTTTTTTAAACACGAGAAATTTAAACAAGGACTGTTTTTATCGAGAGAAAATCTACACTTTTGGGGAAACTTTACACAGTATTTAACTTTCGACATTAGTAGTGACCTTTAAAACTTAGGTATCTTCCGCTCGTCAGAAAGGAATAGGACGTACAGTACGCAATATTCACGCCTAGGACTTTGAATCATGTGGCCTGTTCCATCACCCAGATCTTGTGGCATGCTCTATCGCCCAGTGTATTTATTTTAACCCAGTTTTGTTTGGGACACTGTCACATTGAAGAAATGTTGATTACAAATTTGATCAACTTTTATGTTTTTTGATTGAGTTTGAAAGAAGCATTGCCTGAATTTTGGCATGTATACTTGTACTACGTGTACAAAGAGACGTGTACGAAGAGATGAAAGAAGATTTGCTTTCTGATTGAAGCAGTAAAAAAACAATGTTTTGACCTATTTTAGGATCTATTTACACGTCTCCCCTTGTGGAAATACTCGAAATGCTAGTGTGGACAAATTATTGAGGGTTATAATGACAAATAGAGCATTCAACAGAAAGTCACCTTCATCACACAAATCTTCTGCATGAACAATTTTTTATACAATTATCTTTAAAAAAGTTGATTGATGCATTTATGCAAAAGGTTAATCTTCGTAACTCCTGAACATCTTACAACTTAAAATTGATAAACAAATCACCAAAAAACACTTTTGGTTGAGGTACCTCTAGCCCTCAATAGTCTGTTGAAATACAACACTTTTCGAACACAACTAAATATTAGCCGAACAAAATAATATCCGTAACGGGAGAAAAAGGAACGTTTTTGAGGTGCTTGAAGTACAAAACTATTTCTCTGTGATCACCCAGATCTTCATATTCCAAAACTATCTCTTTGCGATCACCCAGAGTGCATCAAACAAATTATAAAATCTCTTTCTTCATATTCCACCCATCAAAATCAACTTAAATCAAAATTCAAAGGATTTCATATCACTGTTCAATTAGCTCTCAGATTAGTGACCTTTGTTTGCACCACAAACCATCAAAATTCAGTCAGCTGCCGGTTCATTACCGATGCACTCCATGCCAGTCGAACCGAAAGTGCATTTCGAAATATCAAACAGATACTTCAGTCGGATACATGTGTAATGTAATTATTTATCTTGGCTGTTCGCAATCCAATTCAAAGAGGCGAATTCACGTAACCTACCGCACATGGCTTCCCGCGTGCATCTAAAGCTCATCAAGTGAAATCACCACTGGGACAGAGCGGAACGAGGCCTGCGCAGAAGGCGCATTCCCTGCCTGTCTTCACATCAAATTGTTTACATTTGATACTGGGATGAATGCACCCGCTGTCTCTGATTGACACTCAATGGCAGATATCTTCACTCCTTCTTTTGTTTAGCCTTCCCAAAAACCAACAGTGCCCCCCGTCGCCTGGAAGGCGCACGCTAGGCAATCGCCTTACAACGGGGCCCGCGAGAGGTGTCTAAAAAAAAGTCGAATAGACATATTTTATAAACAAAACTGCGCGATGAAAGCTGAGCCAACACTTCGTACACATATGGGCTGCCATGTTATGAGAGGTACACGTCCATGTGAAAATAATTTCAATTATAGTTATATCCCCCACCGTCTACTCTCTACTACCCTCACGAAATGTTTTCCCCACTCACGAAACATCAAACCGAGGCGGCCGGAGGGGAGAGCGGAAAGCTCTCGGATCGATCGATACATAAAAAAGGCGTATTTAGCGTAAGAGACTGGTAAAAATAGGTTCCGAACCGAACCGAAATCGCATCATCCCTAGCTGCAGCACAGCCAGGAGGAATCCCTCGAATTTGCCGCAGATAATATTTGAAATGCTCGCACACCCCGTCCGCCTCCTTCCCCACTTAGGGCACGACCAGACTCTGATTCACTGGAACTCACAGACTTGGCCGAAAACCGAAGAGCCACTCAAAGGAATTCTTTTTGGCAAACTATTTTTCACTACTTGATATCCGTGCCCGTATTTATTTTCACAGTCATTTAACTGCATCGATTTTTCAGCACACACACCATCTGTCCATCACTCACGGGGCATTTATTTTTATTTTCTCGATTATAATCGAACCGATTTAGTTGATTTTCCCGACTCTCCTCCACTTTACGTGGTCTTCACACGAACGACCGAGCCACAGAACGACACAGCGAACGAACGAACCGATTTTCAACGAATTTGCTGATGATTGCTACTTACACGTCCTGTGTGTGGAAAATTTTGATTTCAGGAACCACAATCCTCGGCGAATGTATGCATCGTTTCAAAACATTTTTTTCATTCCTCGTCGGTGCTCGTCAATTTTTTTTTTTTCGTTCGTTCACGCTCAAGGGGCAAGTGCGTGACTTACAACAAATTTTGTTTAAAAAATTTCAAGGGAAAAAATTACAAAAAAAAGGAAAGTCACACAGAGACAACAGTTGAGTCCACTTGACCAGTACAATGCCACCCAAAACAAAAATACACTCTTCTCTGGAGCGACCAACAACACGGAGGCCACCGCTTTAAGGAAACGTTTAAGTGGCGAAAAGCTCCTGAATCGACTAATTCAACTGTGTGGCGCACATTCCTTTATGCGTGTGAAAAGTTCGCGGTGGACCCCACAGGCGCGGATAGATGGGTGGGTGGGCGTTTGGGTTGGTTGCCTGCCAGTTGATGGCAGCGGCACCGACTCTCTCGCAAAGTTCACCTTGCCGACGACGTCGACTTCCGGAAAGGGCCGAAGAAAAAAAACAAAAACTTTACCCAGCGCAGTATGTGGGAGAGACTATGAGTCAAATGCAGGAAATAAAGGGAAAAACTTAAAATTGAATATCACAGCGCCTGCATCGAGGGAGGCATCGAGATTCTGTCTGATATCATTTCTCAAAGAGTCGTGTGGCGTGTACGGCCACATTTAGGGCACTCGTCTTGTGAGAAAATAAGGAAAAAAAAATAATTGGTAAAAGTTGGAAAGCTTCAGCTGAGAGCAACGAAGCGAGGGCCAGAGAACACGAGAGAAAGAGAGTAGTGTCTTGTCTACGTGTGTATCTCTCACTTTAAAATAGCCGCACATCAACTTGAAAGTTCCTTCCTCTTCCTCGTTGTGGGAATGGAGTTGGCTCAGACAACCTGTAGGCACTGTTCAAATGAATATTTAGGTGGGCTCGTTTAAGGGATGAACAATTCAGTACAGTACGCAAATGGCCATTAATTTGAATTGCCTTCTGGTATGCACAGAGGCACAGGGTATCTCATTCTCGTCCTTTGTTTATTTTTGTTATTGAAAATTTATTACATTTTCTGTTAGTTTTGATACAGTACATTTGCTGCGATGATTTAGTGCAGAAAATGTTTATGATCTCGATTCGAAATTGCTCATTTACAGAGAATTTGATTTTTAAGTGTTTATCTCTACATCGATTGATTTTAGTGATTGATGGAATTCGAATTGGCGCAAGGAGCAACATGTATCTACTCTAGTTTAGAGCATGAGAACAAAAGTTGAAGAAGTTGCGTTTTCAAAGATTTCAGTGAAACTAATTTGAATTTTAAAATGTACCAATCATTTAAGCCCTTACTTTCATATCCTCTTTTCTTTGTTCTTTTAAGGTTGGTGCTACTCAGTCCAGACTGCACCTGGGCTTCAAGCATCATGTCTCTCACTAATCGCCCCAATTTCCTGCATCATAAACGCAGGAACTCAAACGGGACTGACAATCGGCAAAATAATTTTTTTCGAAAATCCTTTTTTTGATGCCCAGGTTTCTGCGGCATGGGGCTGGACCGACGGGGATGATTAAAGTTTTGTTCAAAGTCAGCTAGAGAGTATTTTTTTTTAATTAGCGCGCGCTGTGAACTGTCCGCAGAACTGTTTAAAGAAGCTGGAGATGACCTGGTTGGGCACCCATGGCACCCTTCGACTGCGCCAACTATCGAGTCTCCTTAACATCGCGCACAAGATACTCTCTATCGTATTGTGTGAACGCCTGAAACCGTTCGTCAACAACCTGATACATCCTTATTAGTGTGGTTTCAGGCCAGCAATGTCCACCATCGACCAACTCTTCACACCACGACAGATCCTGGAAAAGACCCAAGAAGTGCAAATCGACACTCACCACCTATTCGTCGATTTCAAGGCCGTGTGACAGTGTGCATAGAGACGAGCTATACAGTACAGTGTCTTATTTTGGCATTCCTACCAAACTCGTCAGATTGTGTAGGATGACGATGGAGAACTCTCGCTGCTCCGTCAAGGTCGGAAACGAACTCACCGAGACCTTCAATGTCAAAAAAGGCTTTGGACAAGGCAACGCACTGTCATGTGACTTCTTTAACATCATCATTAAGAAGATCGTGCGTAACTCACAATTCAAAACCAGAGGCACGATCTTCCGAAAGTCAGTTCAGTGGCTAGCATACGCCGACGACATTGACATTATTGGACGAACACAGCGAGCCATCAATGAGGCGTTTGCTGGCATTGAAGCGGAAACGGCTAAAATGGGTCTGGCGGTTAATGAGGGCAAAACGAAGTACATGCTGTCATCAAGGAAGGACACACAACATCGGCGTCTCAGACAGAGCGTCACACTAGGCAGCAGAAACTTCGAGGTAGTCAAGGACTTTGTCTACCTCGGCTCCGCAGTAAACAGGGACAATAACACCAGTACCGAAATCAAACGCAGAATCACTCTTGCCAATCGCTGTTTCTTTGGGCTCAAGAGGCAATCGAGTAAAAAAACCCTCTCTCGAAAGACTAAGCTTGCTTTATATAACACCTTGAACATCCCAGTCCAACTCTATGGCGCGGAAACCTAGACATTACTAAAAGCGGTTGAATAAGCCCTTAGTCTTTTCTTTTCTTTTTTTTGTCCTGTTTGCGTTGATGGCATCTGGAGGAGAAGACTTAACGACGAACTCTATGGGCTGTACAGCGACATGCGCTTAGTCAAGCGTTTCCGGATACAACGTTTACGATGACTAGGCCATGTAGAGCATATGGACACCACTGCTCCGGCCCGAAAAGTCTTCTAATCTGAGCCATTGGGACAACGCAACAGAGGACGGCCTAAGCTGAGGTGGCGCAGACAAGTGGAGAAGGACCTCAACCAACTTGGAGTGCACAACTGGCGGCAGCTGGCGAAAGACCGTGCTGGCTGGAGAGGCATGTTGGTTGAGGCCCAAGTCCACCCCGGACTTTACCGCCACAAGAAGAAAAAGAAGAAATGCGCTGCAGGGATTATTTCGTACTCTAAAGCGACCAAAATTAAGTCATAGCACGGGCCGAAGGTACAATATAAAGGAATGGAGGAAGACGAGGTACCGGTGCACATTGATCTTAAATGCCTGTGGATTGTACCGAGGTGTAAAGTGTAGCTGGATCGATCATTCCACATTCGTGCGGTGAGGCTAAAGAATGAGTCTGTTAACTTAACAGTACGTATGAAAGATGGCTTAAGGATGAATCGATTCCTAGCGAGGGATGTATTGCGGGTTAATTCTTCAAGGGGGAAATCCAGCTGGCTAATTCGCTTGAGCATTTCTTGTTCTCAACCTTCAGGAACTCACTGAACTTAAAAAAAATATAAGTGGCCGAAGGGCATAGAAAATCCTAGATTAGCTTAGAGTACTCGCAAAGAGTCAGTAAATGAGAATTAAGAGCAGTAGATTGTATTGGTAAGCTAGTCTTAAGTATTTTTGTCTAGCACCTCCAGGAACTTATGTTATTACCGTTGTATTCTGTGGGGTCGAAGACCTTTACTTACCTTAAGGACTTCGCTGCTAACTGGGGTTCTCTGTCAGAGGGGTCTATATTATGCGTCCTTTCTTAATTACAGCATATGCTTTATTTTACATTCATTTATGACCAGACCCATTTTAGCCGCTTTCGTATCAACCCCAGAACAGATTCCTGTGTTCGCCCAATCATGGCAACATCATCCGCGTAGGCCTGCAGTTGAAAGGACTTTTGGTAGATCGTGCCTCTGATGCTTTTTTATGGGTTTCCCAGTGTCTTCTCGAGAATGATTTTGTTTTCTACTCTAGAAGCCTTTTGAGAGCTCTACACCATCAACCAACAAAATGACAAGTTTGATGAGAGAGGCAAAAGTAGAAGGAGCCTCAAAATTGGGGAACAATTGAGGTGATCCACTGGCTTCCCTGGTCTGCAGTTTGTATATGAAAAGTTTCAGGACTGAAAATAACAGAGAGGATTTTGGATGCGATGTTTAAGCGCATGATCTCAAAAGAAAGATTCCATTTTTTCCACCCTCCACAGCTTAGAGTTGAGATTCCACTCTTTACGTCCGCAATGTTACGGACATAGTGTAAGATAACTTAAGTTTTAGAAGGGTTAGGGTTTAGTGTTTTATAGCTTAGGTTTAGTTAGTTCTAAGAAAACTAAATAAAAAAAATGTTTAGAGCGCCAAGTTTTTTCTAAGTTTTCTTGGCCAGTAAAAACATACAATAAAGATTGTCCAAATGAACTGGAAAAAAAGCAAATATTATTAGCAGTGGTCGCCGTGGCGCAGTGGTAAGTGCATCGACTGCGGCGCAGAAAGTCTGGGTTCGATTCCCGGACGGGACACCTAGCATTTTTTCACGGCACCACCTCTTTCGAGTTGCTGACAACACTCAAAGAGTATTAATTGTCTATGGAAAGCTTCTCAAATCTCGCCGTTCGGAGTCGGCAAAAAACTGTAGGTCCCTTCTACTCGTGAAGAACAATAGCATGCACAACACGAGTAGTTGTTGTAGAAGCTAGGCCCTGGTCCGTTATGGTCTGTAGTGCCACTCAATTAATTATTAGACGCCGAAAGGCAAATAGATAAGTAGGTTTAGATTATTTTAGAGTACCTGCGAAGGGTCAGTAGGATAGATTTTAAGAACATGGATTGTTTAGATATTAAGATAGATTTAATAATTTTTGTCTAGTTGTAAGCATGCATTTTAAAGTAAAAAAAAAAAGATTCCATTCTTTCCAGAGATTCCATTCCTTCCCCCGTCCACATCCTAGAGTTAAGCTAGAGCTTGCATCTACCTAGATTATTTGCAGCTGCTCCAAAGTGTTATGCTAGTCCTGTGCCAGTTATTCTAGTTTTGGTAGCTATGATGGTCCATCAACTCCTGCACATTTTTTTCGCACATTTCAGTTTCGATATTGCTATCTGCATCTGCTTTGAATGTCTGTTTACATTTCTAATGTCAGCCAGCACATCAGCCAGACAGATTAGACTATCAGGCATACTTGATAGTGTATAAAACTAAGTTTCTTCGACAACATTTCCGATCTCCAAACCCAAGAAAATGTTGCTTACAACAGCAAAATTTGTATTTTTGAATAAAACTAAATTCATCCTACTGATTTTAATGTATCTAATTAAATAGATTTTATAGACATTACTAGGCTAGCTGCTTTCAGACTCCAACTGTGCCTTTAAAGTATTCATGTTTATTTATTCAAGATTAGCGCGCTCATCAACTACGAAAAAAATTGATCTGCCAACACCAAAAAATAAGCAAAAATGCCCCTCTTACACATCGTGTCTACACATCCAAACGCGGATGAAGTAACTTGCTTCGAGGAAGTCCTGCGGAGTTGATCTAGAAAGTTTATCATCTACTTTCTCCGAAGCAATAAGCTTTGGGGATTTATTTCGCCAAAAATAATCTAAATCAAAGACTCACTGAATCATTTGTGTTGCCAAGAAGATCACCCCTCTCGGGAGCTTTTCAGTCCGGCGGCGGCTGGAGCATATTTATAAACAAAACGCTTCGGGAAAGTCGTTTCTATTCAAATCCTCACCCATGCGGAGTGAATCATTTATGTGAATCCAAGGCAATGATGACTGGGCAGTTTTATGTGCAGGGGAAATCGCTGGAGGAGGCTTACTCGCATCATAAGTTGTTTGTAGCCATAGGAAGCGACGGGTCACTGCCAATGAGAACTGAAATTGCAGATGTAGCCCTCATATGGATTATGTATCGTTCTATATTTGTAACTACAGTATACTTTCCATCGATTTTGAGAACAAAATTTTGAGGACACCACTCGGCGCGTGGAATAATCAAACACATCTTCTTCATTCATAGAATCTTCCAACATTTAGAAATGGGCCAAAAACCAAGTGTCCAAGTTTTAATGCACAGAAAAGAAAATAAATCTTTGGCAAGACGCCCGATGGGACACCACCTCTTTCGAGTCGCTGACAATACTCAAAGAGTATCAATTCCCTATGAAAACCTTCTTAAATCTCGCCGTTAGGAGTCGAAAAAAACTGTAGGTCCCATGCACAGCACGAGTACTTGTTGTAGAAGCTATGCTCTGGTCCCTTGTGGGCTGTATTGTCAACCAATTATTAATATTATTATTGTTAAGAGGCTCTTATATCAGACGTGGTCCGACCAGTTTGTATGCACACATGTAGGTATTTACGAAAATGTGTTACTTTCTAACATAATAAACACTAGCCCGTTGCCCTCGTTGAAAACTGGAGCAACATTCTCTTCAGAAACGAAACTAAGAAAGCAGATATAACAAGTAAGTCTTGAGTAAGTACTTCAAGAACCACAAAACTGCCCTCTTACTCGCCCCACTGAGGATACAGGCTATGCGTCGACAATAAAGTTCCTTCTCGAGTTCGAGACGGGATAATTTTCTCAATTGATTGAGTTTCATTGCAAGCGTCTTAAGTTACAGGAAAAGTTTCAGTGTTCTGCATTTCGTTGCTCTGCTAAGCCCGTCGGACCAGGACTTCAACTATGTAGCCATAACAGAGGTAAGAAGAGTCAGACTGCAGACAGAAATCTTTGGATACGATAAGAAAAGAAGAGAGTGACAAGAAAGAGGAAAAGAAGAGTGTCCAAGCGCCCATTCTGTACCATGAAAAGACACCAGATTTTCGCAAATTATTATAGAATAGAATCTCAGAAATGTTTATCGAAACGTCACAGAGCTAAAAAACGTTTTCCAATATTAGCTTTCCTGGACAAGCTGTGCAGCAACATTGAATTGAATTCTTATCGTCTCCTATTGATTTACAAAGTTCAAGTCGTTGATTCCAACACCAGACTCAACAGGTTAAAAGAAGCAGCTGGATAGAGTTCACAGTCTGCTTAATGAACAGAACTGTCAGGAGCATATTCCGCGATAGCTTAATTTAGGCAGAAAACATCTGTTGACTATGGCAATATCCTGGAGCCGTAAAAGAGTACCAGATGAACAAAAATCTCGTTCAGGATAAGATTCCCCGGCACAGAGTTCAAAAGCTTGCGGCGGCAACATTCATGATATAACAATGCACAAACGTACTGAAATCTCCTCTATGGTGGCTCAGGAGCAAAAGAACAAAAACATCTAAAAGAATTTTACTTTTTCACCGTCAATTACAACAATTTTTAAGAGCACAAATAAACATTTTGGAATGAGAAAAAATTGTTCATAAAATATTCAAAGTTTTCGATCAGGATCAAATCATCAGAAATACAACAAAACTGTTCTCATTTCCCAGACTAAATTAAAAAATACTCAGCGTATATCATTTCCCAGGCTAAATTAGAAAAAATATTCAGCGTATATGTTCCAAAAAGAAAAAAACAACAATGTGCAGCGTTCTATAAATAGCCAAAAACTTTCCAGTATATTGTTCTTTATTTATAAACAAAAACATATTTTCTCCAAATTACTAATAAACACCTGAATAATCACCCGGTGTACATAACACACTTTCCCACCGTGCATCACCAACCACTAACTTTGGCTTGCTCACTTATTCTATTTGTGTCGAACCGTATCTCGCGTCCTAGTCAATCAGGAGGCTCTCCATAATGCGGTTGATGAGTATGTTCTGCGTCGAAGTCATTTCCTTCAAATCGCAAAGTTCATTGATTGCACTCCGGAGTTCGTCCCTGTTGCCATCATGCCATGATGCAACCAGATCGGAGAGTACACACTTCATCTCATACGACATGCATTCAATTTTGTCCACAGAGTTTGGTGACAGAGATTCTAGACCTTTGGCGTCGCCTTCTCGGAAATTGTAGTAGAACTCAATCATTTTTATATGGGATGGTGATTGCCTGTAGGCTGGCAGATTCAGTATGATTAGCAATAAGAGTCGTGAAATCTCCATTTCCCTAAGCAGGTCAGTGTACAAATGCTGCTTTTTCCGCTCACAGAGATTGTCGTAGATGTCCGTCAGCCTTTCGAGGGCGCCTAGGTAGTCGCCTTTTTCAATGTTATTCTTAGCACAAAGCTCTAAATCGAATATGCGATGACACAGTGATGAGAAGGAGCTTGTGCCATCGAAGTTGGAATTGACTGCTGTTATTTCACGAATAATTGCGGCTTTAAGGACCCCATCGTCTACTACTCGTGACAATGCTAGGTAGTAGACTTTAAGTGCTCCCTGCAAATAGAGAGTTGTTGTTTTTCAGTGTTTGCAAAATGGTTTGGATTTCATACCTCTTGATATTCTCCTTTGTTCGAGAGAATTTTTAAGTTTTCCAAGGCATCATGGGCTTTAAGAAATGCTCTAGCGGATTTCAGATAGCAGTTCACTTCAGACAAATTGTTCCCTACAATAAAAACAGAAATGTGAATCTGCACCTACTTAATATGGTTCACTTTCAACCTATGCTCATTTCACATTTAGCCGCTCCCAAGTAACACATTGCAGCATACTGGTAGATTCCAGCGTCTTCAAATTTCAGTGATAGTTCATTAAAGTCGTCCAAAACTTCACAGACATTCGGCGCAAATCTCCTAAAACATAAGGACTTAGTAAAAGACGTGAGACTCGACGTTTGTACCTACTTGAATACGACTCTGTCAAACTTCTTTAGCCTATTTGATGCTTTTAAATACTGATCAATGAGGTTTTTTGGATGGGATTGCATAGCTTTCTTCATTTTTTTTCCCCGAAACCTAAGCAACAAGTAAACTTGAGTTGGTTTGTGGTAGTTTGTATGTAATTTTATTGAGATTTCATATTTCACATTAACTTAACCAAGTGTTACACTTTTTGGTTTTTAGTTTGTTTGGCAAATAATCCTTTTAATTACTGAATTACTAGAATTCAAAATAATAAATATTGACACCTGAAAATCAGCTGGAAAGATTTGTTTGGACGCCTGTGTATGTTTCCTCGAAGAATTTAAATTTGTCATCACACCAAGTTCATATTTTTTTTAAGAGAAAATCTTATGTTAAAATTTAGACTGTATATTCAGTCCTCAAAGATTGACACACGTAGAATTTTTAATGTTGCATTATCATGCAGAGTATTATTCATATTCAAATTATATATATTGATTTATGTGCAGTATTAGCAGTATCATATAGCAGCACAAGGTTCCCACAAAAGATCCCTCTCTCTGAATCATGCATGAACAAATATGCTAAATAATAAATTCTAATGTATGTGATAATACCTGAATTTTTCAAATGAAACAGCACTTTTCGGAAAGCAAACTGAAGTTGGATCACATTAGTTTTGAAATGACAAATCGATTGCTGAAAAAAATATAAAAAAAACTACATGACAGTTGAACTGTCATCAGTAAAAACATTCTTTACATAATCGGAAAAAATTATAAAAAAGGATGTCTGCAATAATACAAGTGCTGGCTAAACCCCAAGTTGCCAATAACTGGTTTGTTTAAAGAACAAGTAACCAATTTATATCCATATAAAATAGATGACATTTCAATTATCAGGGCTAAAGCGGCTGTTCCTTTGGTGCGATGGAAAACTACAGGTGCTCGTGAAGCACCTCTGATTGATGTCTCAACTGTCCTCGCCAAACCTGAAGAAATCAAAGAGAAACAAAAACTTCAGCAAACCATCACCGTTCCAGTAAAAGTAAGTTACACAAATCCAGCATTTCTTGCCAGTTAAAAATTGCATTTTTTAGGTGGATTTGAGTCCAATATCTGGAGTTCCATCAGAGCATATCAAAACGAGACGTGTTCGTATTCATATGCCACCAAAGAATGCTATGCAGAGTGGCACTAATAACATTCATCATTGGCAAATTGAATTTGACGCCCGCGAACGTTGGGAAAACCCTCTGATGGGATGGTCATCTACGTAAGTCTTGGTCATTGTCCGTCGAGGCAGTTGAATACATTTTGTTGTTGCTTTGTAGCGGTGATCCATTGTCCAACATGCAAGTGGATTTCAACTCCAAGGAGGAGGCTATTGCTCACTGCGAGAGGAACGGTTTTAAGTGGTACATCGATCATACCGAACAACCAAAGAAGGAACGTGTCAAGAGCTATGCCATCAACTTTGCTTGGAACAAACGTACACGCGTTTCAACAAAGTAAACCAACATACTACAACTATGAAGTAGTATCAAATTTATGTAAAACGATGTGAAAGGTGAACAATACAGTCAAACCCGGAGCTTGTCGACACAGTTTTAGTTGTTCGCCTTTATTTTCAGTTGATGTTGAAATTTACTGTGAAAATGCTATAAATTAAACCGTTATAACAATTAGAATTTGAATATCTTTTCTCGGGTACCAGGAGACACACTAAGATATCTTTCACTCGCGAACTCCAGATCTTAGGCATTAAACGCCAAAACACCCGCGATCCATTGTGTACTTTATTTGTGAGATCTCTGGACGATTTGATTCCCTCACCGCAGACTGGATGCCGCTGAGTTTGTAGAAGACAGTTTGGAATTTGTATAAGCATGAAAGAAAAGATTTTTTTTAGTTTAATGTTGAATTTCCGTTCGGTAATTGCGGAAGCTCTCACCACGCTAGAAGTTAAATGCCGACATGCTGACGAGCCAAAATCAAATCTTTACACAGGCATAAGTCTGACAATTCCTCAGAGTAAACGCGTACGTCACAAACAAGTGGGTGCCCACAACGACATCTTGTGTGAC
The DNA here is from genome assembly GCA_944738645.1 of Eristalinus sepulchralis. Lineage (NCBI taxonomy): Eukaryota > Metazoa > Arthropoda > Insecta > Diptera > Syrphidae > Eristalinus > Eristalinus sepulchralis. The sequence continues at coordinate 2,217,453 of OX122883.1, forward strand.
GCTGACGTACAAATTCGCGCCTTACATAACATTCTTAATGCCGCCCTGCGTAGAGCGAATTGTTTCAAAAAAGGTTGAGCGGCAAAGCTAATATTTCTATTAAAGTCACAAAATTAACCGCAAAAGGCATGCAAAAAGGCACAATGGAACCCTCGTTTTGACGACAAGTATGGGCAGGCGAATGCAGTTAAGTAAGAGGTGCATAAAGCGGCACTGCAGAGGAGGACAAGAACTGCTCGCGACTCTGAAAGCAGAAGTGGACACCGGCTTTTCAGAAGGAAAACGTAGATCATGAGAAAATCGCAGTTTCTCATGCTCTTCGTCTTCGAATAAAACGACGTTTAACCCAATGATAGTGCTTACAAGTCACTATTACAAAACCTGCACCGAAGAACTATGATCAAGGGCACATTGTAGTATAATCGCAGACATTGCTGATGATATGGAAACAAAAGTCTCCAGAGTGCATAATGACAATAAAGACCCAAACTCCGCTGTAAGGCAGAATAAGAATGAAATGACAATGTAGAACAGCATTTCCGTCCACCGGATCTGTATGAAGTCAAAAGAGGCAGCTGGATCTGACGACTGAATGGCCAATGTTGATGTTTTTGAGAGGATGAAAAGAAGACTCTAAATTGCGGTTCCTATTGAGGAATATGTCGATTGATCATTTCATACAAGATATTATCCAACGTGTTCTGTGAACGTATAAAACTTCGACAATAAACTTGTCAATCCATACCATTGTCTTTTGAGGCAGGAATAATAATAATAATAATAATTGAGTGGCACTACAGCCCATAACGAACCAGGGCCTAGCTTCTACAACAACTACTCGTGTTGTGCGTGCTACTGTTCCCTCACGAGAAGAAGGGACCTAAGGTTTTTTGCCGACTCCGATCGGCGAGATTTGAGAAGCTTTCCATAAACCATTAATACTCTTTGAGTGTTGTCAGCAACTCGAAAGAGATGGTGCCGTGAAAAAATGCTAGGTGTCCCGTCCGGGGATCGAACCCAGACTTTCTGCGCCGCAGTCGATGCACTTACCAGTGCGCCACGGCGACCAGGAATATCCACTTCAAATCTTCAGAAAAAGAAACAGAAACACTAGTTTTTTTCTCATCAATTTTATGTCCGCGTATTTGAGTGGTTTAAGAGACGACCTATACAGAGCGAGTCTAGTCTAAATATGGCAGCCCCCACAAACTTGTCCGTTTGTGTAGAATAATCAACGGGAAGGCAGAGTTAATCGAGACACCTTTCATGCGACTTCTTCAACATCATTCTTGAAAGGATTCTCCATGCCAAAACCAAAAGAACACTTTCACTTGCATATGCCGATGATATTGACACTATCGAATGAACACAGCGTGTAAGTATAGCAACGGAGGCAGCTAAAATCAGTTTATTTGCTGTCAACGTGAGAGGACACCCAACAAAAACGTTTTGGACATAACGTCAGATATAGCTGTAGTACAGATCAGAAACCAATAAGGAAGTCTGGTCTCTGGTACAGATATAGTTTAGAGGTGAGGGTGTAAGCATTCTGTCTACCTAGGAACCGCTATCAATTTAGACAACGACACCAGCATTGAAATCAGACTGTCGAATCTTCGCTACTTAGGGCTTAAAATGCAAATGACAAGCAAAGCACTCTCTCGACCAACGAAAGTAGCCCTTTATAAAACCTTAAACGCCTATAACTGCTTATAGCATGGGCTCTGTCGAAAGCCGACTACATTTTCTTGGTCATTTCGTGATTTTTAGTTCTGTTTGCATAGATGATGGGAGGAAGAGAAGGCAACCTGTAGGACCTGGTCAGTGATGTTGACTAGAAGCGTAACGTTGCACCGATTGAGATTGCTAGGTAATGTAGAGGAAATATAAATCAATCCACCGACACGGAAAGTCTTCGAATCCAAATTGAGGGAACACGCAGACCGCGGCTTAAGTGCGTAAGAAACTGAACACGAGATCGAGCTGGTGGAATACACTTGTCCAAGTTCACGCGGGATCCGGACGCCAACTTAAGTAGGTTGGTTCTTTGTCCGCAAAATTGGCATGGATCTGGGTATTAACTTAGAATTCAAAACAACTTCGTTCAATTTATTTTGTATCAGATTGTGGTTTGTCCACACGATGTTTTTGCTTGGGATTGATTCAAATAAATTCCTGATCTAAAAATCATTTAGTCTTTATAATTACAAAAGTCTAATGAGGTGTAAACTTTTTTTAATACGTCTGGCGATAATCATCTGGGATAACATTACCTGGCGTGGCTTGAAACTTGATTCATTCTCAATTTTATGGCGTGCAGTAAAATGCAATATGTTCTCCGATCGACAAAAACTTGAGGCAACATCTCTGCAGCAGAGACTGTCTTATCTTTTACAATTTAACTGCCAATATCGACTGTACTTAAAAGTTAAATAATGTCTGAAATCGAAATAGAGATTTGTATTCATTTTGACAATACTTTACAGAATGGAACGAGTCTATCCCCTTGCCCCAGCTTTAAGAGAATTTCCAAATTGTTCACTATAAATACTCGTGACAAATTCACTCTCAACATCAGTATTGTATCTTCAGCGAAAACAGTGCAATTTAAAAATGAAGTTCCTCGTCATCGTCTTCTTCGCATTGATTGTGGCAATTTCTGCCAAGCCGGGCGGATATCGTCCAAACGTACCAGTTGTCATTGGTGGTAAAAGTATCAGTAGCTCCAATGCCCAGGCCTCGTCATCAGCCATTGATTCAGGAATTGGTCTCGGTGGTGTCAGCAATAGCAACGCTAATGCTGCAGCTCAATCATCAACTTTAAACTCTGGACTCGGCGGTATTAGTGGTGGTGCTGCTTCAGCCAACGCTGATGCTTCATCTAGCACTTTCAACGATGGAAAAAACAGGCCAATAAGTGATTTTTTCATTGCTTAATAACAATGTTGGAATTTACTTTGCGATTTTAAATATAAAATGTTTCTCAAGTTTATTTAGTTTTTTTTATTTTTTTTTTTCGCATTGAGACTTCTGGAACGTAAAATTATCTTTTCCGTGAGCAATCAACAGTCTGATGAATATCATCTTAATTTTCCACACAACTCCTTGCCCTCGTCCTTTAAATGTTTGTTCCGAGAATAAGTAGGACGACTAAGTATGATTATTCCGCAATAGAGAAATTTAAATGCAAATGAACTTCCATTCAACAATTTTTTCACAGAAAATCACAGAAAATTTTATCCGCTTTACCTTTCCCTTGAAAAAAACTGAACTTTTAACAACAAAATATGTTATATGGTGATTAGAATGCGGAGACCAGAATTTAGATGCTCTGCGTTTATCTGTAATTTGTTTTTCATTTCAAATAGGGCAACATTAACTTAGTATACGAAGTTACCTGATTTGGTTTGACTTTGCTGTTGAAGTACGTGAAGCTAGCGGCACAAGTGAAAAAAAAGTTTCTACTTCAAATTGTGCATATTATAATAGCTACTCGCCAAAATTTCAGAAATTTATCTTGCACCATTATCTGTTGACAGTCGTTTTTGTGAGTGTATTTCGGTGATTCCCCCAAAATGGAAAATATTGAATATCGAGCTGTAATTAAATTTTTATTTTTGAAAGGCAATACGCCTTCACAAATCAAAGATGAGTTGGACTCTGTGTATGGTGACTCTGCACCATCGTTTACCACCGTAAAATTTTGGGCAGCTGAATTTTAACGTGGTCGCAGGAGCTTGGAAGATGATGAACGTCCTGGGCGTCCAAAAACTGTAACCACTAACGATAACATCGCTAAAGTTCATCAATAGCTGAGGTTATGAAGATGTCAAAAGGACGTGTTTGCCATATATTAAACCAAGATTTGGGCATGAGAAAGCTGTCCGCACGTTGGGTGCCGCGTTTGCTTACGCTAGACCACAAACGTGCGCGCATGAACATTTCCAGCGATGACACATGACCTCAAATAACTTTTTTGACTGTGCACTTCGCACATAATAGCATCACCATACCGACGACACAGCTTCTCATATAACTCCAAGCGCCTGTAATATAGTAAATCATCCGAACTTTAGCAAGAAATCCGCGGCTTTTCTGTTATCTATAGGCAGAAAAGAATGCAGAAAACTTGTCGGCGTTCAAACAATTCACCGTCGCTAAGCACCTAAATCTGCTTGGGCTTAGTGAACACACCCTGTGAAGAAGGTGAAGACACTTCAGAGCAGAAACCAATAAGGAATTGGTCTCTGCTTCAGAGCACTTTCTCTGTCAATGTGGCGGCTGCTTGGCGCTGATGTGATGGGAGCTGAAAAATTAAGCTCTTTATCACAAAATGCCCGCTGGTCTTTTTTCGAAAAACCAGGAAACTACAGTAAATGAAGGATACTGCCTAGTAGTACAATGGACCAGTTTTTGACTCTGAGCGCTCCAGTGCAGTGAATCTCACCCTCCAACAAAAAGAAAATCCTTTCCTCAAATTCGTTTTATTTACCTAGTTTTTATGAATTTTGCAAGAGATGACCAGGTGATCAGGTGGCGCAATTTCTTCTCTCTTCCAGTGGTTATGTTCGCACTCCGATGTTGCTCATCTTCCAACATGCTCCTCGTTGTTTTTATGGACAATAAATGGTTGAATCCTTGCGCAATATCTACTTGATTAATTGTACATTCCGTTTTATCAGTTTTATCAGTCACTCACTGGATTCAAGTATGAGACGACAATGATTTCCATCTTACAGAGCTGTATATTCCTAGTTTTTCTTTTATTCAAAGATTAAGATTATCATCATAAGTCCGTGTATATTTTAATTATAAGATCTACGAGACCATTTTGCAGATAAGGTGCCGCCGTGCCATAATTGGTACGCACTCTGGCTCCAATAGAGGAAGGGCTATGTTTAAATTTCGAAATAAATGGGAAATACCGAAATTGGTGTGAAATACCAGAGCAGAGAGAGACTCTTGTGTCCGTCTTGCTATTAAATACTTATAATTGCATTGGTACTTTCATAACTAATATAAGGAAGCTTCTGAAACCTGAAATTAAAACTTACGTTATGTATTAATCGCTAATGAACAACTATTCCATTTCTTGATAAAAAATTTATAGAGATTGATTTTATTAATGAAATTCTCAGAGTAAACGTGTTGCGTTATCGCAACGCTATATATGAAGAGCTAGTTCTTAATATCCAAGAAATGACGTGTTCGCGCTGCCAGATTGGTCAATAAAGGTCAAACTGAACCTCGTTTCTACCTAAAACGTTCTTATTCCACCCATTTGGGAATTTTATATTGTACAAGGTATTTCATTACTTCAAGTATGGGGCAGGGTGTCATATGATTCGATGGTACAGTATGCTTTGTCTTGCTAAATCACCCACTCACAAGCTCCGTTCTTACTTTGAATACTCTTATGTATAGATGGAAGGAAATTTAAAGTTTTTACTATTCTTTAAAAGCTTCAATTCCGGGATCAGATGTATACTGCTAGGTTTTGCGTGTCCACTTATAAAAGTCTAAGCATTTAGCTCTCTAAAAACACACAATGATACTTTCATATTGGAGGAATTAAAATAGTATCAGAGCTTACAAATCCAAGGTGAGCAAAACTGTAAAACAAAAAAATTAAGTTTTTTTTAGCTCTCTAAGCCGGTAAAAAAAAAATCATCTTCACAATCCTAGCAGGTTCTGACAGTGCAATACTGTCGCTGTTCTTGCTCTGACCAGTTTTTATCTCAATAAAAATGGTTCCATAAAAAAAATCCTCAGCAAATCTAATTTTATTGACTTTTTTACATCGTCATTTCATCTTCACACATACAGTGACTCACAGTGAAAATGGCCCTCAGCTGAAAAAATCATATCTATTACCATATACCATATTAATTAATAAAAAAGCAAATATGACTCTAATACTTCGTCGGAAATCCTTTGTTTAATTACAGAATTCAAATGGCTACGAATCGATTCAATAAGTTTCTTCGCATATTCAGGGCTAATTTTATACCACTCCTCTAGCAATACCTTTTTTAAGACATTCTTGTTAGATCTGAAAGTCCCGTATTTCATGTTTAAATCTGGAGACGATGGGGGTGTTTTGATTGTTCTTGGACAGTGATATAGTATCCATTCTCGAAGAATCCCTGCCGTGTGCTTCAGATCATTGTGCCGGTAAAAATGCATGTATTTGCAGCAGCACTTGTTTATACATAATTCCATCTACAAAATGTAATTTACCAACACCCGCAGTTGGACAGGCACCCCAGACCATTACATGCCTTCCTCCATGTTTGACAGTTGCACGCAAATTGACTGGATTCATCTCATCATTGGGGTTTCGCCAACGTTAGCGCGCCCATCTGAACCGAAAAGGTTGAATTTTTTTCGTCCGTAAATACAACGTCTTTCCAGAATGAAAAACCTTTCATCGCATAGCTATGGGTGAATCCTAGTTGTACCACTTTATTTTTTTGAACTAATAAATGGCTTTTCCATGCAACTCTTCCATTTAATCCAGCTTTTCGCAACACCCTTCGAATTGTTTCTGCATTACATTTGATGTTTAAATGTTGTTTTACCATACCCCGCAGCTGTGGCGCATTCAGCCTTGTGTTTTTCTTGGATTTGTTGATGATGTTGATGTGCGCTCATTATAGGAGGTAAGAAGTTTCTTTGCCATACAGACTAATCCTTGCCTTAGGAATAATTCCTTTCCCCTTGTACCTCAAAATTATGTTTCGTACAGTCTCTCGAGCTTTGTTTACTATTTTAGCAAATTGTCCTTTGACCTTTTCCATCTCAATAATGTTTAACAACTAATTCTCGAATCTCAATAGAAGTGTGGCGCCCCTTTGCAAGTATATTTTGTGAATGAACACGTTTTAACTATATTTTAAAGCAATTTATAAAGTTTAAGTTGTAAATCGGGAGCATAAAGAAAAAAATAAAAGAAAATCACTACGAAAATATTGAAGTACCGTTATCAGATGTAATAATTTTAATTAGGCCATTTTCACTATGTGGCAATTAAATAGTCTTTGTTTCTTTTTATGGTATTTTTTTTTATAAAAAGAAGTCCTTTTTTCATTTTTTACAAACCTAACAACACAAGCGTCATACCTCTCCATTTATTTCCATTTGTTTCTTTTTTCCTTCCCTTTCCTATTCTCTTTTTCTTTTTCTTTATTTCTTAAACATTTTTCTTTTTTTTTCCTTGTAATATGAATAAGTACATCTCTGTATTTTTACAATTATGAAGCCTTACACAATTATAAGATTCATCTCACTGTGTCAGCACAAACAAGTCAATAAATAAATAAATTTTGTTACAATAAGTCAAACAAAAAATATTTATATTTCGCAAGAAATATAATTTTTTCAGTCGTGGGCCATTTTCACTGTGAGTCACTGTATGTACATATGTCCGATTCGTGTTTTGCTTGAATCATCCTTAAAATAACAAAGACTAGACTGCGGGTCTACCAACAAAGATAAAAATAAAAATAAAATTAAATACTTAAATCACCCTTCTCTGAAAGTAATGAAATATTTCCAAAAGCTCATTCAAGCACTAAGCTACCAACACATGGGAAAGAAACCTGTACACGAATTTGGCGTTATTGTTGAAAAAACCACAAAAACAAGTTTGAAAACAATGATAAGACAATGCTAATTATTTGTATAAATTGAGGTAAATGATAAAAAGAATAAAACCTGTAATGTCCAAGCAACTGATATGTGACTTACATGTTTGTTCTACACGACCACGCTACGTGGCGACGTATCCTTGGCGATTTGTGTGGGACCGAAGATATTAGATATGCAGCGCAGTGTAATCAAACACTTAGTTGACAACAAAAACTCATTAAGGACAAAATAAACACTCGAGATTGTTGAGTCTTTTAGTGTACACATGTCGCGAAATTTCTACTTTAATTGAACCTACGCAAACAGAATTATATCCTTAACGCATGGAACAACCAAAATGATCACATACATAAACGTTCAGAATGCCTGAGCACAAAACAAGTATTCTTAGAAGTGACCAAACCACACTCAATCCAACTCCAATGTCCAGGTAGACAAAATGGCCGCATTGTGGCGCTATTGTTATTTTGTTCAACAATCTGAACATGGGGTTGAAACCATATACTTACATATGACACTGAAAACAGAACAAACACCAATACCCAAATGAAAGAGATCAAATTTTCGTAGTTTTTATAATTAGTTGTTTATTCTTCTTAAATAGTCTTGTTTGTTTTTTTTTTTTTGGGAGGGGAACGATTTAGACACAAAACTAAGATCATTTCTTCCCTTAGAAGAACATCTAATACTTTCCTTACACATACTTTGTATTTTATTCTTTAAATGTCTGTCTTGGCAAAGGTTTTCTCTTACATTAATTGTTGATTTTTTTGAATCATTTAATTTAGTCCTTCGAGAGCCTAACATTTACGAAATAAAATCTAAAATACTTGCCGCACCAACACTCACGCGGCATTTGCTTGTTTTTGTTTATTCTGTTTTTTTTTCTTTGTCTTGCATTTTTGCTTGTTTGTTTTTCTTTAATGCAGAAGGTAAGTTAAAATTCAAAATGTATTTAGTCATACAGCAATGTCTAGGATATATATATATTAAAAGTAAATGAGTAGATTACATTTTAAAATCTCCGGCCACCGGCAGGTGATCGGGACCGGAAACGGCCGCTTTGGCTGCCACCACTTCGGCCGCCGCTGCTAAAGCCACCGCCGCCACCACCGTAGGAACGGCCGCTATCGCGACCACCCCCACCGAAACCATCGCGTCGACCACTGAAACCGCCGCCATCTCGACTGCTACCACTGTAGCCGCCGCTTCCGCCTCGACGTCCTCCTGAACTGTAACCATTGTCCTGACTGTAACCTCGGCCGGGTGGTCCTCGGGAACGGAAACCACCGCTGCTGCTGCGTGGACCACGGAATCCTCCGCCGCCACCGCCTCCCTGGCGACGACCAAAATCTCGGCCACCACCTCGGCGACCTTGCCTTGGGTGACCCTTTGAGATTTCCACTCTAAGCTGTGATCCTAAGATTTCTGAACCGTTCAGGATGTCGCATGCTTTTTCGGCTTCATCGCGATTTTCAAATTCGACGAACGCAAAACCTGGGGGATTGAAAGCAACCCAAACAGAGTTTAATTTACCGTATTTGGTGAATTCTCCTTCCAGATCCTCCTTTTTAACTTTATCGGTTAGATTGCCGACGTAGACACGTGTTCCTCGACTGTCACTCATATTTGAAGAGAGTTCTTGTAGTTCTAGTTGCGCCGGACGACGGGTGCGTAGAGATGCTTTCTGACGTGCGTAGACGAATTACACAACGACGACGACAAAGACGACGATAACGTGGCCTACGAAGATGTGCACGCAGAGTTGTTACGACGACTTCGTTTTGACTGTGAAATGTTTTGATAATAGTAGGTAAAGGTATTCGTTCTTTGATATGAGGTAAATGTGATTTTTTTTTTATTGCATGTAGAATAGTAGGTTCTAGTAGTAGCAGTATAACATAAAATTCGGCGATACGTGATTTTGTAACAAAGTAACAGCGAAAAAAATTTGTGTAGGTACATTTCCAAGAAGAATTTTGTGTTTTTTTTTTTTGATACATATGCATTTAGTTTATTTTTTTTATCAACTACGAACATTGAATGAATGGAGAATTCGTCTATAGTCTAGTCTCGTGTCGTGTGAAGAAGGGCATACTGTAGCCGGTGTGGACCATATGTTTCCCCCTTATTCTCGCGCCCACAAGAAAACTTTCGTTGAACACATTCTCATTAGCGTCTAAAGTTGGGTATAGTGGAGATTTTGAAGGGAGGGATGGATGCAAATATTTATTTTTAACTGTTTCTTTTTTTTAGTAGCAAAGCAGGATCACGTAGATTCTCTAATGTCGCGCAATAGTAAATATCTCGTGTTCGCAAGTATTCGATGATGCTTATCTCACATATTTTGTTAATCCAATGCAGAAGGTTGTCAGCTTAAAGCTTTCCCCCCTCCAGACCTGCACCCAAATCACTGCGCAGCATTGAATAGTCTGCGTGTGCTAGCAAAAAAAAAAAACTCGATGACAATTTCACGTCGAAGTGGTTTGTCAGAATCGGTTTCGACATCTCGATAAAAAAAAAACGAAGATAAATCTATAAAAATAAGCATGACTGTCTGGGAGTAAGTCGAACACCAAGCGCAGCAGCTGGCGGAAAATAAATTTGCTTGAAATTCAAATTTTCTGCTCTCTCGCTCACTTAAAAATCGGATTTTTTTTCGACAGAGTAATCTAGTGCCTCGATAAGAAACTTTACCGTGGAGCTAGATGTATTTACATACATATCTAAATACATGCTTTAATAATAAAATTTATTCGATGCCTACAGAAATTTTATTTTTGGCAAACGGAACACGCATGTCTCTAAAAATAATGGATTTTCTACCACACATGAAAGCGGGGAACAAATAAGCGGGACATCGCTAGACAGACAAATGTTGGGTGAATGTACATGTGTGTAATTTAAAAATCTACACGCCGGTCGCTTGTATTGATAATGAAAAGAAAATTAAATAAAATCTAGAAATCAAAATAATTCCAGATCCACACCCTCTGCAGTATGCGCGGTGGATAGATTATTTTTCTTTATGTAATGTTTGCGCGAAAGTATACTATATACCGTGAGTGTGGAGAAATATATATGCATGCGTCATGTTCTCCACAAAATAAAAAACTGAGGATGTGTTTTTAACGTTCAGGAGGAAGAGGAGGAAATTAGATTTATATATTTATTATTTTTTTTTCATATTCTTTCGTTGGTTAGCCATTTTGAGTTGCAATTGTAACACATTTTTTTTTTTGTCTATTTGCGCACAGCCAGAAGGGAGGGGTAGAGTAACATAATATGCATTTTTCTACGGCGTTTCATCGATAAACAATTAAGGTGATTGTGTCTTGTTCTGTCTGATTCAGCTTCAAGTGAGATTAGTTTTATTATAGATATATATACTTTTGTATGTACGTATTTTTGCGGGCGGATAATGAAAAATTCGATGCGGAAATTCGGATGATACAACACCCCATTTCAAGATGGCGTCGTTCGGAAAAATATAGAGTTCGATCGTTTGGGAACAGCTTTCCATTGCGATTTCAGTGTAATCGACGCGATGAAGCCACAAATGGGGTACAAATGGCGTTAAGTTATCAATTAATTTGCGTATTCTTTTTTCTTTTCAATATGCTTTATACGTAAGTATGCATTAGAGTTTTTTTTTCATTCGCTGTAGCAGAATATTGATCTAAAACAAGGCACAGGCACTTTAAATGCGCTCTAGAAAAATTTGGTATATCTATAATATAGTATATTCTATGTATTAAAAAATATATATAATTTCTTTTTTTTTGTTTTAAGTAGTAGAAGGGAGAGGAGCAAAACGTCGAAAATTACCGAAATGTAATTTTTTCTGTTTATCTTCCAATCTTTCTTGATAAAATGTGTTGAAGAAGTTTACCGTTGGGCCTAATTTCCCCGGCTTTTTTTCAAGGTGCTTAATAGAGCACCTGATGTAATTAAGGAGAACTTTACTTAATTTATTCACTTTCTGTCTTATTCACCAGCACTTAAAATTCTCACGTCCGCTCTCCAAGAAATCAAAAACGAGAATGTTGCCAATCGCACAAATGGCGGAGGGCATTGGCTTGGTATTCCTAGGTTATATTTTTCCACCAATCAGAGCACGGCATCTTTGCATACCGCGCCGGTGTTCGATATAAAAAAAATGTGATTTCGTAAATTGGTATTACTGTGCAGGGTTGTTTGCGGATGCGACCTGTAGCGGTGAATAGATGTACTATCGGCGTTGGTTGTGCATGCATGTTACAAATTCATAAACTAAAGGGAATAAACATTTTCATTTTGATTATGTCTGAAATAAAATTTAAGTGAAACTTATTCTGAACCCGACTTCTGGAATTTGTTTATTGGATAACTGCACACTAGATCTTCACTTGAAACTAATGCAAATATTTCGATCAATTATAGTTAAAAATAAAAGTATCTGGACAGAATAATCGACTCTAGATCGGAGGAGTAATCGTGAAATATTATCAAGACTCTGGACAGGATATGAGTTCTTGAATAAATTTTTAAAGAAACGAAACATGTTTTCACTTGAATTTTCAGTATTGAACAATGGTTCGACATTTTGGAATTATATTAGTTCAAAAGAAAATTGTTTAGGCTTGTCTAAGGCAATGGCAATTTGAATGAAACCTGCGAGCTATTTGCCAACCTCTTTGAGTCGGGTTATAATGAGTTTGAAGTTCTGACATTGATAAGCCATTATTTAAACATAACTGATACAATGAATGCTTTGAAAACTTTTAAAACAAAAAACAGCCAGGCCCGATGGGATTTCGACTGTTATACAAAAATGCCATCTTCTGTGATCGAAAAATGCTCCCCAATTTGTATGGAAGGCTCTACAACGCAGTTGTACGTCCGGCACTCTTGTACGGTTCACAATGTTGGACAGCGCACAAAAAGTATGAGAGGAAATTAGCGGCAACTGAGATGAAGATGCTTTGACAGCAGGGAGTGACAAAGCTCGATAAAATAAGAAGCTCAAAGATCCGAGGAATCCTTCATGTCAAAGAAGCTGAGCACGAACGGCTCACTTTGTATCGTCATGTTCAAAGGAGGGATCCTTCGAAACAATAAACGTTCCACTGCAAACGCGAATAAAAGCCCAGGCCTTATAACTCCTGTATCACACAAATGCAAAACACCAGCACTTGATCGGCCTCAGTGATGAAGTGATCCTAGACTGGGAAGCCTGTTTATACTTCTTGAGGTCAAATCGGCGAACCCCACAGGCAGACTATTAGGGATGTATTAAAGTGTGGGGAGGGGGTTTATGATCCCCATTATTCGCATCATAAACTCGTCGAATAAAAGAATGATATTAAAATGGTGTTGGATGTCGGTTTGTGATCGCCATGGCGTAGTGGGTAAGTGCGTCGACCCACGCGCAAAAGAAAATTGGAACATTGGTATGTGCGTCGAAGCATTTACATACTAAGCCACGGCGACCACCATGTTGTGCACTATCACCACTATCATCACATAATAGTTATCCAATTATCATCAAAATTTCGAACACCACTCACAAGTTGACTGACAAGTACATCAAATATTACTTTTGAACAAAGCTTAAATCATCGGGAGTTCGCTTATTAATGTTAAGGTGTCTTTACAATTTTTGTGGGATTTGAAAATTTTCGGCTATTCGTCACGATGCTAAACTTTTAGTTTTTTCAGTTCTTGAGAAATTCTAGCCATCTTCCGGCAGCCACTGGAGCCCTTCTAGACCTTAGAATACTTATCTATGAAGGAAGAAATTTGAATCATACTTAGGTAAAAATAATATAACCGCTTGCATATCGGATACCTATAGAATAGCCGAATGCATTGGAGCTTTACTTTCCCAAATGAACAATTTTTACTGGCCACCGAATTAAATCAGAGATTTTTTAATTAATTTTATTAATATTCATAAACAATTAAACCTTAGTCTTTTTGAGAGAAAAGTTTTGCGTGCGATTTTTGGCCCTGTTTGCATCTGGAGGAGAAAATTTAACGACGAACTCTCTGTGCTGTACAGTGACATGCGTCTGATCGAGCGCCTTTGGATACAACGCTAGGCCATGCAAAGCGTATGGACATCACTGCTCCGGCTCCGAATTTGAGCCATTGTGACAACGCAACAAAGGACGGCCCAGGCTAAGGTGGCGCACACAAGTGGAGAAGGGTCTCAGCGAATTTGGTGGCAGCTGGCGAAAGATCGTGCTGGCTGGAGAGGCATGTTGGCTAAGACCCAGGTCCACCCCGGACTGTAGCGCCACAATAAGAAGAAAAAAAAAACGATGATTTTACAAATATTCATAAAGGAAATCGTCTTGATGTAAATAAAGATTTGGTGCCAGTTTCAATTCTAAATTTTCTTGTTCGATCGGATTGAACTTAACAAAGATGCTGAGGGATGTATATTAATTTACTTAGGACGAAGCTATTCCGTCCGTGACAGAACGAAGGGCTGAGCTGTTACATACGCAGCCCAATCATACGCCCCAGCTGTCTTCAGTCTGACCGCCTGACTGTCCGCATTGCCCCTGCGACCAACGTGCTTAGCTACATATGGAAATATGAAAACGCCTATATGTATGCAATTCCTTATATGTTTCATGTCTTGAAGGGGATTCGGATTGTGTTTTTCATATCGATTCTAATTGGAAGTGTGTAAGGTGGTGGCGAAATCTGTTTGAGCTTATCGTGAGTTTTCTGCTGCGCTCCTTTTTTTCTTTTCACGCTAATTGGAACAACCAAAAATTGTATTGAGGGCGTCGATAGTTCGATGGTTTATTTTTTGTTACAATCCCTGACCATGCGTTGAGTGATCTTTATGTGAACAATGTTTGTGAGGAAACATCGATTGTGTTAAGGACTTATTGATCATCCCATCCGAAGAAAGGGATGATCAATAAGTCCTTAACACAATCTCTGGATTAATTTGTTCCAAAATTCGGGAATAATCGTCAGTAATCTGTCAGTAGATATTTAGTTATAGGGGCTAGAGCGCTACCCAATTTTCACAAAGGCGTACTGCCTAACCTCTTTAGCAACTATTCGTAATGTGCGAGTGCTATTGTTTTATCATAAGAGGAAGAGATCCTAATTTTGTTTCGCCGACTCTGAACGGTAAAATTTAAGAATATTTTCATAGATAATTAATACTCTTTGGGTATTGTCAGCAACTCAAAAGAGGTGATGCTGTGAAAAATGCCAGTTGTTTAGTCCGAGATCGAACCTGGTATCTTGATTCTGTGAGTGGACGCATGATGGTGAGATGATGTGTTATTTTTTCTCAATTTATTTTCCAAAAGCTAATCCATTAAGGGGCCACATTGGGACTTCAAGGATTTAAGGCAGGATTAATGGTATTCAACTTTAGTTCGAATTTGGCACTGAGAGAGAAAATATCCTCATTTTTGTCTTTAATTTTTTGCGTTTTCTTGCAACTTCTTGAGACTTTTGTGTAATCTTCTGTATTTTTCAGTCGGGTAAAGTGAAACCGGAAGCTTTTGAACTGGTTACTTTTTCATAATATTTTGCTACGTGCTAAACATTTTCCATTTCTGGTGTTATGTATAAGCCACCAGACCACAAAGGATATATATATTGGTGGCAGATAAAGTTTATGTTTAAAGTTCGTTTAAATCGAGCAATCGGATAATAGTGTTGCAAAGACTCTTTTTTCTGTTTTCCTGAATCTTCTACAATAAACGCTGGATGAAATGCCAAAGTGAGGACCAAGTGTGTTAATAGCACAGTGCCCAGTGCCCCACAAGGCAACTGTAAGGCAACAATTATGTATATATCCCTGATAATGATTAAAAAAACGTCTTGATGAAGAAGGTGTCATGTTTTAACTACTGCTACATTTTCTAGTGTCCTCTCTTACGAATTCATCTAAAGTATTCAGAGAATATTGGCTGAAGTGCCAATGTTAAGGTTTTGCATTTCAATGTACGAAATACTCAAAGCATTTTGTATCTCAAAGAGCTTCACCGTGAGATGGGCAATCCTAGTATTATTCTTTAAAAAATCAGATAGTATTTGGTTTCCCCAAAATTTAAAATGATTTCATGTTGTTCCTTATAATCTCGTTAAAAGGTACAATAATCGGGATGAGAAGACACGCAGCTAGTATGTATAGTATAGAAGTACACATACTCAAGATAATCTCTTTCCGGTTGGAGTTAAAGCAATGGACGACGTAATAAGTGGACAGGAAGTGACGATCCGCGTTAGAACACACGCAAGTGCATTGACCACAGACATGTAGTTCTCATGTTGAAGTAGATACACAGTAAAATGTACTTTCTTCTTAATTAACATGATCACGAAATGTTCAGCTGTAATAAGACATAACTTATCATTGTCACAATTTTCCTATCAAATTGTTTTACTAAGTGAATGGATGCAAGAAAGTCAATAATAAGCGAATTAAAGTCAGATTCAAATTTTATTCAACATAACACAAATTTCAGTCAGCAGTAAGCATAAAGAAAGCAACAAGTAAGTACTCGGATTGGGCTATTGCGCCCACTAAGGGTCAGCAGTTAGGGCGTGTTTGGTTGCAAATATTTTTTAGTCTTTTCTTCTACGCACAACTTGCTTTTCTGGGTAACAGTAAAATTTATCAGAAGCAAGTCTTATTCATTCCTTCAATCCAACAGCAAACAATTTAATTTTAATTTAACACAGTAGATGGAGAAGAAACATTACTCTCAACATGCGTCACTATCCCTTTCCATAAGTGACGAGTCACACCGCAATTAGCATCTCCCCGCTGAGGAATGATCTGAGAGCTGGAACGTCAACATTCATTATTATATATCTGGGTCAAATGCCATGTGAGGGTCTCCGCATTAATTAAGAGATCACAAAAAACACCAACTCTCCGGCAAAAGCTGTAATGCAATTATGCCCAAACGTCAGGTGCTATCAAAACGCGCACTCTGGGAATCGAATTGGAGCTTTGAGAGATTGGCGGTTACAAGCTTTTATCCACAACAGGTGAACACGGTGAAGAGAACACCTCACCAAACGTGCACAACGCAGAAAGAGACGAATCTCAATCCGAAGTCGAACTTGAGTTAAGTCAAGTCACACTTGAAAGTTTTCCCCCAGCGAGAGAGTGTCTATTGTCGTCTCCACCTTTGAAGTGTTCGCTTGTGCTTTGCTCTCGTGCTTCGTCAGAATATCCGTCTCTGATGACCGCACCTAAAAATTGATCTTCGCTCCATAAAACCGTCTTTTTGGAGGTAAAATCAATTAAAATCCGCGCGTATTCGACAAATTAAGTGAAATCCGTTAAGTGCTTTTGTGTTTAGTGCTAGTGAGGAGCGCACAAAAATGGCGTTGATCTGCACATCTGCATACCTTTGTTCGCCTCAGGTGTCTTCAGTGTAAAAGAGAAAAAAAGAAAAATACAGAAGAAACGGGCAAAATCCGTTGAGTTGACTACGTGCACATTAATTAGTTGTCAGTTGTGAGTTCATACCTGTTGATGCTTGAGCGATTTTATAGATCCAATCGCAAAACGACGACGGATGTGCGCATAAAACAAGAGAAAACTTCAAGCGTTCGCGTTCAATTCGACTCAAGTCCCATAAACTTCAAGCAAAACTCCACAAAACTCCGTCCCCCCATCAACAACTATCTATGTATGTGTGTGTGTGTGTGTGCGGAACGTAAAGGTACTCCACCGCACCCATACCATCACGCGCCTACCTGCATTCGTGCATTCAAAAGTATCTAAGCATAATCTATTGGCATTCTGAAACTCTGAAATCGAGGGAGTTCAATGCACACTACTCGTGCCGCCCAGCAGCTTTTCATTCACGTAACCGTGTTTCGTTTGCTTAGTTTTCCGTGACTATACGCCGCCGAACAGAACCGTCGTCGTCGTCGTCGTCACTCGTCGCACACCACACGCCGCACTCGCCGTGGTTTAAGTGTCGAACGCGCGCACACCGATAGTGTGCTCTTGCTGTGTTGGTGAATATTTCGTCGGTTTCCCGAGTTTCCAGTGTTGTGCTTTGTTTAGTTCTTCGTAACGGTTCTTTGAGTGTAGATGCATTCTTAATCTGGCCATACCAGCTTTCGGTTGTATCTCTGTTGCTGTCTTAGCTCATCGCGACTGTTTCAGCTGAGAAGCCACCACCCCCATCGAAAAGTGTTTAGTGCTTAGAATTCCTGCAATCGTGTGCCAGAAGTGAGTCGTGTTTTCCACTTTTCGCGGGCCTAAATGTTTAGATTGCGTGAAAATTGTAGTCCCGAGCGTAGAGGGCATGCCATAAATGGAAATCAATGATTTCCTCGCGACTCAAGTGAACATGACATGTGTAAGAATGAGTAACTGGGGCGGCGGACGCCTCAGACTGACTGTGATATTTTTCGTATTTTTAATTGTTTTTCCCGGTGGTGCCCCGGCTCAAGGAGCCGACAGTGCAGTGAGTGAGAATGAAATTGATGTGGACGGTGAGGTGCCGCAGGATACCATAAGGCGGCCTGTCACCCAGCTCCACGGCGGCGACATTATTGGCGAGCAAATTCTGCGAGCCATGGAGAGTCCCTACGTCGTCACCGAAGACGTTGAAGTCCCCAAAGGATCCAAGCTAACCATCGAACCAGGTGTCACCATTGAATTCGCTCCATCCACCGGAATCACGGTGCGAGGAGTCATCCAAGCCATTGTAAGTGAAACACCCGATTCGATTTCGTTGCTATTTCAGCGGCATACACCTGTCTCGAAGAGCAGAAATCGCATTATCTTATCTCCTGCAAAAGTCTGATTAACCCAACTGTCTGATTGCGAGCAGGTACAAAGCAAACAAACTGTAACGCGCTCGTCAGCGGTATCAGTGTAAACAGATTGCGTCACCGGCTGATACCTTTTCTGGAATTTCTCGGGCAATGGGGGAGTCGGACATTTTTGCATTGTTATGTCGTTAGTTTTGCGTTAAGGAAGTCAGCCAGTGAAATTGGGACAAATGACATCATTCCAAGGCCAATCGATAAATTTTCCGACGAATCAACATTAAATTCTGTCTGTGCCCATGTCAGTGGTGGTGGTGTGGGGTTGACGACCCCGGAAAATGAATGAAAGGATATGTGTAAAGGAGAAGTTGGATTTCATTCAACTAAAACAGAGTTAATGGGTCGTGCTTTATGGGAAATTTTAAGTGATGTCCGCAGAAAGGAGATCTTCAGATGATTGCTGATATAGTTTGACTTTTTTATGACGTACGTAATCTGGGAATACCGCAAGGATATTAAAAATATTTTGATAACAAAAATCGTTGATTGGTCACTATTTGTTTCTATGTAGTCCACCAAAAGATATATGACCGTATTGAAAGTTCTGGCGCCTGAAAGTTCTGGCGAGTTTATTGATGAACTTGAGTCTCCCTAAACAACTTATGCTTGTTGGAGAGGGCCCAAGTTCATCTTACATAAGTGTCAGCACAGGCAAGAAAACAGTTTTCCTCTTATTTGAGGTTTGCTCAATGTCAGGCACATCCGCAAAACAAGGATATTTATTTTTTCTTTCTTTGCTTGAAAATATTAGGTCAATATGAGTTAATGCATTTCGAAGGTGATAATTTGGGATAGTTTCCACTTTTTACATTTTGGCATGGCTGTAGGTCAATGATGAACAATGAAATTGTTGCTTGGAATTTAACACAGATATCTTAAAATGACATTTTTCCCTTTTTTTCTGAAAATAATTTTGGTAATCGAAAACTTACTGGAAATGTACTCAAGCGATAAATGAAAATGTACGCTTTCTGTCAGTGGAACCTATAGATAGTAAATCTGTCGTGCAGAGAGCACCATCAACAAAATTACTTCAGACTTTGAGCACACATGCCTTCGAGAACTATGAACAGACCCGGGCAAAAGTCGATTTACCTATCGCAAGTTGGATTGAAATTGAAGTTTTTCAAATTTATCAGGGTTAAAGCACTCTTTCCACCATGTATTCCTCGGTAGTTGTATTTTTTCTATAAATTTCCCACTTTTCTTACTGTAACATATGTTATGTGCAAACCATGACATTAAACTGCAGAAAATTGCAAAGAAACTATTTTTCAACGTTGGATCCGCTGTAGGTCTCGTTAAGGATGAGAGGATTCTTGACGACTTAGTAGCTGCTTAATCCAAGCGCACTGGCACAATTGCGCCTTTTTCTACAATTTCACTGATGATGAATCACAATTATTATTTTTTCTAGTCGTTCAGCTTTTGACAGTTCTGCTTTTTTTGAGATATTGGTGGCTTAGTGCCAACGCAGTAATTCCAATAGTGGCGTAAAAACTTAAGTGCTTTCTACCATTCACAACAAAGTGATGCACTAGCCCTAAAATCAAAAATGGTTTAATTCTGACAATTAAGAGAAACTTTACAAAAAATGTAAAATGTAATGCATGTATACGCATTTTTATTTTTAGTTTCAAAATGATACAAAGAACCTTCAATGAAAAACTGGCACGCTTGCGCACACCTGTCGATTTTTTTTTCTCAGAAACTCTTACGCCCTCTCCACGTAAATGCTTAAAATATTTATATATGCAGACAGTTGCATTTTCGAATGGAAATAATTGAAATAAATGGAAGTATGCAATGAGCTGCCACATTTTTGCAGAACCCCACAGCCAACTTGCTCTGTGAAGTAGGTAAGTTCATTGACGGAGATATTTATATCTTCATATACATATGGTGAAGTAGCCATGACATCTTTGATCTGTATTTCTTTAAACTCAAGAACTATAAAAATCTTTGTCGACGAGATTTCTTAACAGCTCAATATCAATATATGTTTTATGCTATGTTTTATAAACACCCCAGAGCAGTAGAACAGATGAGCTCATCCTACTGTTTTTTAAGACGTAAGTGGCTGGCAAAGTACTTAATGTCAATTCTATATGTAAAATGACTAACTATCCCAGTCGTTCACAGACCAAACTATTTCTGAATCTATCAGAAAAAATCAAAAGAACGTATTTCCTTAAACATATTCAAATATGTTTGATTATTTAAGCATTAAACCGTAAAAAACAGTTTTTTCTGCGCAGACTAAACTATTTTAAGCATTTTAGAATCATTATAACGTCTGCAGAGGCTGTCTATAAGAACGGAGGTCTTTTTGAGTTAGAAGCTTTCTCAAAATTTACAAGATGGCAGTTCACGACAAGTTGGCAGATCGATGAATCAGTATGCACCGAAGTTTATTCTTTATTTGTTTAGAGAGGGTTTTACAAGAACAAAGGCGCTAGAAGACACTTTCTTCTTTCTGTTGTAAGCAAATTTTCAAACTCATTTTCATAAGTTACCTAAAAGTTCGTTCTAATCCTCTCTCAAACGAGTGCCATTGCGTTTTAGGACAGTCAATAGGGCGTTTGCTGTGGTAAGCACAGATGCGCCTAGCAGCAAAATTATATACTGTCATCAAGCGGCAGCAACAATTTTGAGGTATTCCAGTACTTCGTCGAGTGCCTACAGTAAATAGGGATGACAACATCAACATAAAAATTAAGCGTAGAATTACTATTAACAAAATTCATTTTATTGGCCAACTTCTAATTCAGTGACAGAACCCTCTCTCCAAAGATCGAGTTTTTCTTTGTTCCGCATGGACATAAACACTATTGAAATCAAATGGAGAAGCTATTGTTGTCCTAAGATCTGTGTGCGATTTTGGGTACTATTTGTATTAGATTCAACAACAAATTGTAGGGGCTGAACGGCGGCATGCGTCTCAAAACTCAGATCACCTGAAAAGAAAATGACATTTTCAACGAAGATATGTTTAGTTATCTTATTGCTTCCACTTACTTTTTCCGTAAATACTTTCATAGCCCAATTCTTCCGTCTATCGTAAGTATATCGATTCCTATTTTACATTTTCAATTTCTTTTCTTTTCTGTTGGACTTGATAAACTTGAATGAGTACAGCAATAAAATATGCTATAAAATCAACATATCTCACATCATCTTATATACAAGAATACATATCTATCGCCAAGAGAAAGCAATTTCAGTGCCAATCGCAACAAAGAAAACTGCAGTAAAATAATAATTATTAGAGCGTCACAATTGACTCCCCCTTATTTAACCGTTTAATCGCTTGTAAAAACGTAAAAGTTTGCACGTAACAGTCTATATTCCGGGAGACACTTCGTCGAGCACAAAATAAGCTAGATCTTGATCTACAAGTACGTTAAGACCTTTCATACACCGTTTACGTCTAAACGGTACACAATTATAGTCTATCAGAAGAAATAGTAAGAAGGCAAGTTTTTTTTTTACTTCGCCCATGATGTTTTTCAGTGTAAAATATAAATGTGTTTTTTTCTATATGAATGAATCCATTTGTCGTTGGTCCTCTTTAAATTTTAAACCTGGATGGCTATACTCATTTAACACAAGTTAGAATTTATGTTTCATCAAAACGACGTTGTCATGGTCGCCGTGGCGTAGTGGGTAAGTGCGTCGACCCACACGCAAAAGGTCTGGGTTTGATTCACGGATGGGACAACTCGTTTTTTTTGACGGCACCACTTACTAAAATTCCGTCAACGTTTCTGCGACATAAAGCAGGACTGGCATAATCAAAATATTATGCAAAGCTGGCTTCGTCTTTTGACAGTAGGTATATTACCTGAAATGTCTATTGAACCCAAAGTAATTGGCAAGTGATACTCAGCTTCATTTCGGTACTGATGTTATTCTTTATAGTTAATTGCGGAAATAAGGTAGACGAAGTCATAAACCGCTTGGAAGATTTTGCTGTCATTCGTGACAACATGTCCTAGAAGTCGATGTGGTGCCTATTTACCACAGTTTAGTAGGAATGTCGATACTAAACATGTCACTGCACTGTTCGCAAACAGTTATAGGTACTCACACAAAACGGAAGAGAGGCGTTGTTTTGAAGGCTGATTTCTCGGTGGGGGCAATCGAAGAGATCTCCTTTCCACTATATCACGACCTCATCTAAGTTGGGAAGACAGAATTTTTGTCCATCTTCGTCTAAATTGAGTGGAATATTCTAAGACCAGCATCACCAAATTGTCAGCACCAGCTTTGTCTTGATAAACTTATTTTGTGAGACTAGCAAAAATACGAAGAATGCCAAACGAAGTTGTTCTGTTTGGTTCGAACTTTGGGCATCTGACGTAATATGTCGGAAACACCATTGTTTGACTTTGCTTACTTATATCAAGTTATTGCGGACATTTGTACATCAATACCTCAGTGTCTTTTATTTGATCCACCCTTATTTGAAACTCTATACGTTGCAGAAAGGATTTATTTATTTATTTCCCCTCACGCAAGTTAATTGCTGACCGCTCCCATTTTAATTCTGGAAGACGCCTCACTTCCGATTTGATGTGCTCGAGTAATCACAGCTATAAAACCAGTCAATTGTTTGTTTCTCTTTAACACACATTGGCTTACAATCAAAACCAATGGGAGTTGTTCCTTCCGCGACTATATGTCATTTTTTGGACATTGAAAGATTATGAACATGTGGAAAAGGTGGATTTAGAATCTAAAATGCCGGAGAGATGATTTTATAAAATTAACCTTTGTAAACAATTTCTTGCACGAAAAAGGTCTCGTTCACTAAAAGTTGCAGTGCTTTGACTGGAGCAAACATTTTTATATTTTCGAGATTAACACTACCCTATGTAGCTTATCTACATGAAAATATTGTAGCATCTCTCCGTGTTCATGATGTTCATGAAGTACGAATAGTTGTTATAAAAGGTAGGTCCTGGTCCCCCGTGGACTGTAGTGCCACTCTATTGTTTGTGGTTGCAGTGGCGAAATCCGTAATTGTGTAAAGTAACACGTTGAAAGTCCCAGGTTTGATTCCCAAACTGAACACATTGCATTTTTCTTGCACCATGTCTTTCCAATAGCTGACAAAATCCATAGAGTAAATCTTCTCGCTGTTCGGAGTTGTCAAAAAAATTGAAGGTTACCTCTTCGTCAGAAAAAAAAAACAAATCTTGTCTGTTATGGACTGCATTACGAATTACTATTATTATTGATGTTTGAAAACGAATCCCTAAAATCGAGAACAAATATAAACGTTCAGGACATATGTAGCTTCTTCTTGCATCATCAAGCTTAACAAAAAATATTGTTGACCTCATATTTATATTTCTGTTTTATCGTCATAGTTTCACCCAAAAATGATTAATCTCCGTTTTGCAAAAGAGTGCCTTTTTACCTCGAACTTTTTAATACAAGATTTCCACCTGCTCGTTGTAAATAATGAGGCAATTATCTTTAGTGATTACAAAGATATCTGCCCTTAGAAAATTTTGTGACTTTGGACAGCAATTTCCTCTTCGCAGCACATCATCCGTATGTGTAACCGATTCATAATCTACGTTTGGTTATCGTTGAATGACTAGAATCAACCAATGGCATGTGTGCAGGGTGAATCACAAGAATTCTGAGAAACGTAATAAAACAATAAGTCAACGTGCTTAGTAAGCAGATCTGAACATAAACAACACTGTTGATGCATTCACACTCAGCTAAGTGTCAGACAGTGCCAG
This sequence comes from Eristalinus sepulchralis, assembly GCA_944738645.1. NCBI lineage: Eukaryota > Metazoa > Arthropoda > Insecta > Diptera > Syrphidae > Eristalinus > Eristalinus sepulchralis. The sequence goes on from OX122883.1 coordinate 2,241,686, forward strand.
CAAAAACTTTTACTTTGAGAACTTCTTTTCCTTCTACATGTGTTCATGTGCATAGTAGTGTGTATCTGTTTCAAACATTTATGCTAGAGTTGACCTACACAACAAATTGCCCACATTCGCTATCGGCAGTCGAAAAAGATTAACAAGTGATTCACTCGTCATCGAGTGGAAGACTGCATACAAAAGATCTAATTGAAATTGAATGAGAGGGCTGACCTGTTGGTCTTTGGGTCGCGGCTTCTTAATTGACATCTTTCCCTTTGATTACACACTGCGTAAACTGCAGATTGAATTAGCTCGTTAAGGGCGGCTGGGTTCAGGGAGTGGCGTTACTAATTATTGACCGTGTTTACAATGTTTTAACGATAAACTCTTGTTTGTCTGTCTGTAGGGAACTCCAACCAAGCGGATTACCTTCACAGCTCGTGATGCATCTAATAAGGTATTTCCCGATCCAGAAGAGCTCGGTGCGCGATTGGTAGATGGACCAACGCCCCTCGAGGGGAGATTGCAACTCTACCACAAGGGACAATGGCGCTCAGTGTGCACAAATTCTCGGAAGTAAGTTGAAATATATGCTTGGTAAGATGAATTCACTCACATAAGCTGTTCTTTTCAGCTGGACGCAGGCGGATTATGAAACCACCTGTCGACAGATGGGTTTCAAGGGCGGTCGCTTCTGGAATTGGATGGAGCGGTCGACGAAGTTCGCTCCACGGCTGCTCTACGAGGAACCGAAATGCCGAGGTGGTGAGTCAACACTTCTTGACTGCGCATGGTTGACGAGACAGCTGGGCTCGGGAGTGTGCGATTACCACAGCGACATTGGCATTCAGTGTCTTCCGGTGCATTCAAGATCCATTGGACATTGGAGGGGGTTAAAATTTGACAACGCTCCAGTGGCCAAGGCATTGGGTCAAGACAACACTGTCTACTCTGCTGTGTCCCAGTCAACACTCAAATATGTGGACATTATACGAGCTGGATTTGGGTGGGAAAATGTCGCCAAGCCGTCCATAGAAGTTCTTGGATTGCCCCCGCAAATGGAACATATCGTAATAAACCATTCTGCGTTCACGGGAATCAATACTACTCTTCCCGACGCTGGATTCACCATGAAAAACGTCACAGTGAGGAACAGTAACGGAATTGGGGTGTTTGTAAACTCCAGCTATGGCTCTGTCAGCTTGGAGGGATGTGTGATTGTCCAGAACGCAGCAGACGGCATTAAGTACGTCGGTCATGACCTTCGGCCAGACCTGCGAACTGATCGTGCCTCCATTCACGACTTCTGCACCCTGCCCACAACGTCCGGCCAGACATTCCCCATAAGCCTGTCCATGCATCAGAAGTTCTACGTCGGGGCGCCCAAGGAATGCGGGAAATACTTCTTTACTCGTCCCGGCTACGTCCTGACAGTGCACTTTGACTATTTTCAAGTTGCACGCAATGAGTCCGCCAGCATAACTATTTTTGACGGCTCGTCCCCGGGCGACCGGGTTCTGATGACCTGGAACATGCGGAACTCCACTCGCCACCAGGCTGTAACTAGCACCAGGGAGAAGCTGTACATACAGTTCCGAGCAGATATGCGCTCTGAAGTGTTGGGCTACATCCGCATCACCACCGGCTACTCCCGAACCTTCGACCTAAAAGTGATCGACTCAGTGGTGGAAGATAACTCCGGTCGCGGTGTTGCTATCGACAACATACGATCGCAGCTGCATATCGACCGAACGACTATATCGAATAACGGCCATGTCTCGGGTGTGCACGTAACCAGCGGCGCTGGAGACGTGAACATCACCCAGAGCAGCATAAGCTTCAACAAGGGCGACGGCGTGAACATCACATACTACGGCGGAAACCGCAACATCTCAAGGAGTTCCATTAGTTCAAACCAAGGATATGGCATCTCCGTCTGGCTGAATGAAACTAAGGACGTTGACCGAAAGGAGTTCATTCCTCTGAACCAGACATCAACTGTGGAGTACACTGACTTATTCAACAACCTGGACACTGGGATACTCCATGGGAACTTCTGCGCTTCCATCTGGATAAATATCACAGGGAACCACTTCAACTCGAGTAAGTTGGACGACATTCAGATTCTGAGCTGCTGGTTCCCTCTGCAAAATCCAATGAACGACGTTTTGAAACTGCAAATAGGGCACAATTTGTTTGAGTACAGTCAGAGAAACACCATTCTCCTTAGCCCAGCCCTGAATCTGAACGGACGCATTGAGTACAACCAGTTCAGATTCGGATCCTATGGCTCCTTGTACATTCGCAACGAGCCCTTGGACGAATTTAACGAGTTGCCTGTGAGACTTATCGTGCAGAACAACTATTTCATGCGCAACAAAGGAGTGTACGTGGTTTCGTTGGGCCTGTCACCATACAGCGAGAAAGATGTCCAGTGGCTGCTGTTTACAAGGAACTTCGTCCGGGAGAATAAAGTACGTGAGCCCTTTGGCCCCGCCTCACCTGACACTGGAGAAAAAAAACTAAATCCCCGTTCAAGGGTGTCTGCGCCCATTGTGATCTCCTCGAGCAACGTCGACGTGTATCGGAACATAATCTCCAACCACGACTCGCAATACGAAATCGGATCACAGTTGTGCGACCAGAGCCAAATTATAAACGCCACCTACAACTGGCTCGGCTACACTGATGAATTCAAAATTTACGAACGCCTCTTCCATCGAAACGATCGCTACAACTTGGCCAAGATCAAATACCTCCCGTATCTCCTGCACAACTCAAATCCGGGCAGTTCCACGATTATATCGATTCCAACGTTTGTGCATAAGTTCTTCAATGAGGGCTCAGATTTGATCGGGGGCGAAGTGGACGGACAGGAGATGATCCCAGCCGGAACGTACCGCGTCAACAGAGACATTAACATCCGGCCTGGAGGGAAATTGATTCTCCAACCGGATGTGACGTTGAAGTTCGATCCTAGTGTGGGTATGATGGTGGCTGGAAAACTGGAAGCTAGAGGACGACGTCCAGATGACATCCTTTTTACGCTCAAGAGAGACACACTGATGCCCACCCCAACCAACGACACAGTCGATGCAAATGGAGAGGACATAGACATCGACATGGAAACTGAATCGATTTTGAGGAAGGAAGACTTGACAGAAATACCAGTTCGTCTCCTGGGAGGTGCCGGGGAATACGAGGGACGTCTTCAGATCTTCCTGGACGATCGATGGGGCACAGTTTGCGACTATGGTTGGAACATAATGAACGCAGCCCTGGTGTGCAACCATCTAGGCTACACCCTGAATCCCCTCGACTGGCGCCTGCATCCATCCCAAATGCCAGGAGTGGGTACCAACGAGGATGTCATCGTGTCAAACATCCGATGCACTGAGCATGACATAGACATAACGAAGTGCAGAGCTGAGCGCCTATCGCGCGGCGAGTTCGAAAACTCCTGCACACATGAGAACGATGTAGGAGTGCGCTGCCATGAGGGTGGCTGGGCAGGCTTGAGATTTAGCATGCTGGCCGAACGAGCTGACCTACAGTATGTTACCGTCGAAAGAGCGGGTCTCTTCGACTACAAAACGAACTCCTTCAAGCCGGCGGTTCAGATGGACTTCGCGCGACACAATTTGGAAAACGTCCGAATCGTAGACAACCTAAACGACGGCTTGGGGATCATTTACTCCGATGTCTTCGGCGGAAAGTCCATCAACAACGTCAAAAACAGCGAATTCACGAACAACAAGGGCGATGGAATTAGCCTCAAGCAGCTGGGACTGCGCGTGCACGGATCAGTGATCAAGGACAACACCGGCAGTGGAATATCGCATGACCCTGTTGTGTCTGCCATTGAGCAGAGGGAGCTGGGTGGTTGGTTCAAAATGGCACCTGACTTCAACGTCCTCGACTCAGACTATGAGCCGGTGTTCCTGCCGAAGAATGACTTTAACTTTGACATTGGCGCATGGCAGAACAAGTACATCATCACTGAGAAGCACTCCGGTGAGAACCTGCACAGAAAGATGGTCATTCGGTGTCAGCCAGGCTACACCATCGGCATCCAACTGCTGAATCCTATTGAAAACCGTTCCACCGAGAGAATCACTATACTGGACTCGCAGACGGAGAACGATCGGTCGTATCTGTGGGACGTTAAGCGGGACTTGAGTGTTTTTCCGGTGACAAGTAGCAGCTATGGGGTCATTCTTTACTACGAGAGTGGCAGCAATGCCTTAGGAGGGGCTGTCATACTCCTCTCAACAATAACAGCTCCCGTCCAGGATATTCGAAATAGGGTAGCAAGCGGCCCGATCCCTTCGCTGATTGTCAGGTCGACGAAAATTCAAAAGAACGCTCGTGCCATTTCTGCGTACTACTACAACCGTTATTTCGGGCACAACGGGGAGCACTATCTGCGGAAAGCCAATGAGTCCATTCAGATCTCGAATTCTGAGCTGAGTTCAAATGAGGGCGAGGCCCTCCTCGTGAAAGCACCGTTTTGGGACGTCCACTCAAGCAATCTGTCCGAAATAACAATCCACATCAATAACACTCTGATCTTCCAGAATGGCCTTGGAATTCGTCATGTCTCGAAAGATCTCCGGTCCTCGAACAACCTCTTCCACTACGCCCTGCAAGACAACACCATTGAATCGAATCTCCACGGGGGCTTGGACATTTCCCTCCCCTATGTGTGGCAGTACAACGAAAACTTCACGCACAGCATTTTCATGGGCAACAATACTTGGCGCAGAAACCGGGATTTCACGATATCCGTGCGGGGGCACTATGCGTCGGTGAACTTCACGTCAAATTTATTCTTGGACAATGACTGCCAGAGGGGTCTAATTGCCATGGATGGCATGGAGAAGAAGCTCAAGTTCGACTTCAATCGGATGGAGAACAACAACGGAAAGTTCGTAATCGAAATCCGAGCTGACAGCTTGAGCGAGATCGTTGGGGAAGTACCGGCGATCATTGCCTACAACACCATCAAGGATAACCGATACGACCTGGTAGCAAGCTATCGGTCATCCGTCATGCGCTCGCAAATTCGGACACTCAAACAGGAGCAGAGAACTCTTCCGAAAACTGCGGTTATCCGGTTCAACGGAGTTCAGAAGGTCAACATCCATCGGAACCTCATCACACAGAACTCCATGGATTATGACCTGATTGCGGGTGTGCGATCTGCAAGGCTGAAAAACTACCTCTACGCGATGGAGAATTGGTGGGGATCGTCAGACCCGGCATACATTCGCTCGAGGATCTTTGACTTTGATAACTGGAACAACCATGCGGAGGTGGTCTTCCAGCCATACCTCATAGAGAATTCTTTTGACGCCAGTGTGTCTGTGGAGACCAATACGAACTACGGCAAGCAGAACGAAATCGATCTTAGTCGACTTGGTGGCAGGATTTCGAAAGACTATATGCTGCGACGACGGCCAGAGCCATACAGAGTGACTTCCGATATCACAGTCATGCCCGACGTGACACTGACCATCCAGCATGGAACGGCTCTTGAGTTCGAGCCCAATGTGGGCATTTTGGTGCTGGGTACCCTCATCGCAATCGGATACAAGGATTCCCCGATAGTGATGAGACCACGGCCGGCGAGGACTCACGAATCCTACACGATGTTGAACAAAAGATCGATCGAGAACTTAGTTACCCATGATTCAATTCGACTCTGCACGGCGAGGAACTGCTCAAGCAAGTCTGTGGACGATGAGATGTTTACAGTGCACGAAGGCTTCCTGGAGTACTTCAACCACACAACCCTTCAGTGGGTTCCGATATGTGATAAGAGATTTACCGAGAGGAATGCGCAAGTTGTGTGCCGAGAACTTGGTTTCGATCCACTCAATGTTTACTATGGACACGATCGCCGCATCGAGTTCCACACGAATTCCCTGACGAGGATTTGGTCATGGGTCCAGCCACTCGAGTGCAAAGGAGATGAAAACAGACTGGAAGACTGCACGGAACGACTGAATGGTCAGCTCTATGGGAGACTGCACGAGTGTCATTGGAACGATGAGTTTGTCTTCGTGAGCTGTTACGGAAATATTGATTCAGATGACTCCACCTACTGGGGAGGCATCCGCTTCGCGCACTCTGACTTTGAACAGAATCCCTATGAAAACCGTGTCCACGATATAAGGACTCATGGAATGATAACCGAAAAGGAGAGTCGTCTTGAGTACATTCGCATTGAGAACGCCGGCATACTGCATAACGAAAAGTCCTCCGCCATTCAGGCAATTTTCAAAAATCCCGTGATAAGTTCCACAACGATACTCAATTCTGCCTACCACGGAATAAATCTGATCTCTCCGAGCGGGTCGGTCAACCTGAATTTCATCAACATCAACAACACCTTTGGCAACGGTCTTAACATCATCTCCCTGACAGGGGAGGGTCGCGAGAGTGATTTGTCCAGTTTTGTGCCCCTGAAGTCGTTGGACATCTCCTACCACCTTTACTCTCTGGTGGACATTTGCGATCCAAACAAAGTCATCACGGTCGAGGAACGCATTCTCCTCTACTACAAGTACGACAACAATCCAGTGAACTGCGTGAAAATATTCAACTCAGTGTTCCGTGCTAAGCCAGTGGGATTCCGTCTCCTGCAGTCGAACTTGTTTAACCACTCCAAGGAGTACGGAAGACCGGACAACATTCAGTTGTACGACGGTGACATCTACAACGTATCCTCCACTTTCCTGGGTCAAATTGGAGCCGATTCATCCAACCAAAACTCGTTCTTCAAGACAACCGGGCCGACTTTGAGCATCCGACTGATAGCGAGCGGAGCACCAGAAACCCATGGCTTCATCGCTGAAGTTGTAACTGTACCGATATCGGCTCTTGGGCTTAGTAAGAAATTGTAGTTTTTGTGGTAATGTGTATCTAAACGTGTCTTTCACAGATCGGGATGCCCAGCATAACTTAACATATTCTCAAATAAGCGGCACAACTAAGGCAGCAGTGGCTTACTCCTCAGCGGGTGAGGTGTCGCCAACGTTCACTCTCGCTTCGAATAAATTCAAAAATAACTGCCGGCAACTCTATGGCAACTTCTCCACATGTGAGTCCGCCCTCTGGGTTGACGTTCAAAACATGCAGTCCTTTTTCTTCACGGTAACCGCCATCTACACACCAGAGCCTGTGTCCCGTAACGATTTTTTTTCTTTTCAGAACAACCTTGTGAAAGACAACCAAGGAGGTCTACACATCCGAGCAGATTCCCGAGGCACTGCCACCTCCCTCAAGGGCTACATTCAGCACAACCTCTTCACCGGAAACCTGAACAGACCAACGATATTCATTGAAGCCCGTCAATCGTCTCCTTATCAGGAAGTGATTCTATATCGCAACTACATTGCGCAGAACAATGCCGGCTTCCAGGATGTGATACGCTTGCGTCAGGTTATTTCAAATTTCACCTACAACTACGTTCACAGCAACATTGGCAGCCGAATCATGGAGGTGTCGGGTTTCAATAAGGTTCGCCTGCCCATTTACCAGACCACAGCTCACAACGGATTCTACGAGTAGGATGAAGAATTTCAAAAGCCCTCCTTTTGCTTGAATGTCTCTCGTATTTTTGCAGCAATCTCGCGACTAGCTATGAGGGTAAAACAACCATTGTTGCTGGGACTGCTGGTCAACAGTATGTGGACAACATATTTCAGAACCTCGAAAACGACTATGAGATGATCACTGTCAATAACTCAAAGTATGTACTGTAGGAATATATTTGCGTGGGATTTTTTAATAGTTGTTTGCACGTAGAAAATTATGTAGATATTGATTTACGATTTTTTTTCTTTATTTTGTTTTTCTTTATTAACCCCTACCTGCCCTGTTGCATGCGCCTTCCTTTATAACACACCAATACAACAGCTTTAATATGCAGTATTCAAACAGGTAAAATACAAAAAATGCGCGAGGAGACACACAACCAAGCGAATGCACTTTTTGTTAGGAACTGTTTCTCAAACATAATGTGTGGAAGGAAATGTAAAGCAATTAGAAACTATACGTATTTAGTCTAATACTGACTCTGTTAGGAAAATTGTTTAGGCATGGACTAATATTAACCATATAAGCAGCTCGAAGTCATGCCTAAGTGGAGCTGTGAAATGTATGAGAGATGACACCTAATACACAATACCTTCCTCGAAAACAAAACAAGGAAATTCATGCAAGAAATGGAATATTTCTTTAACAAAAATCACTTCTTGTAAAGATCAATTTAATGTATACGGAGATATTTTCGTGTAAACGGGAGAAACATGTTTCGTTCATGTGATAATAGCTGCGTGCATATACATACAATAATTTTACAACCCGCAGAATGTGTAACAAGACAAAAAGAATATGAAATACGTAATTGAAAAGTCACTAGAAATCTTTCAGTCTCCTTGCATCACCGATATTTTTAAATTCTGGCCATCTCTTCAGATCATGAATTAAGTTACAATTCGACAGCCCGAGCCCGATCCCACCTTTCTTTCTTTCTTATTTCATTTCTATAAATTCTATTTGAAAAAAATATCAGAATCTCTTCTTTTAAATGTGAGCAAATGCAGGTTGGTGGTTGCCGTGGCGCATCGACCGCCACGCAGAAAGTCTAGGTTCGATTCCCGGACACCTCGCATTTTTTCACGGCACCACGTCTTTCGAGTTGCTGACAACACTCAGAGAGTATCAATTATTTATGAAAAAGCTTCTCAAATTTCGGCGTTCAGAGTCGGCAAAAAACTGTAGGTCCCTTCTACTCGTTAGAGAACAGTAGCACGCAAAACACGAATAGTTGTTGTAGAAGCTAGGCCCTAGTGACTAGGGCCTAGTCCTTTGTGGGCTGTAGTACGACTCAAAAAAAAAGTCCAGGTTGGATCACTCACAGATGGTTCCTTTTTTCTGGGCAACGATATTTGCAGTCTTCGTCTGTAGAAAGTTATATTATTAATTACAAAATATAGAGCAAAGACTTCTTCTATCAGTGAATCAAGATAAAAGATAAAAGTTATAATACACTTATGTTGCCGTGATATACGATGCAGTTCTGCATTTTATATAATTTTAAATTCACGTCCCGCACACAATCTATTCTTAAAATGCCTGCAAATTTATTGAATGCATTACATTGCCAAATGTATGGCTATTCTTAATTTACTCTTGTAACCAAGTATCTTCCACAAAATTTCGTTAAGTTGGGCTCAACATTTTTGTCTGTACGAAAGGCTGTCTGTCTGAATTTGGTTGCAGGCGATCAGGACACTTAGAGTTGTTTTGACTTTACTTTGAGCTCAACACCATACAAATTTTAATAATTTAAAAGTGCAAGAACGTCGTTTTATGTAAGAAATAATTTTTTTTTTGGTCTCTCATTTCCTTAGCAAAAATCTGATCAGTACATCTAACCCTTTGACCCATGAGTTCCAATATGCGCATGCATACATTGGTATAACTAAATTTTTTGTATATAGACATACCTAGACCCGCTCAAACATTAATACTTTTATCCGCCACACCATTTCAAATTACATTTTCAGATTTTTTCAAATTCGCATTGCAGTATTTTACCGGTTTTAACCAATAATCACAAAACAAGTGAAAAAATTAATATTAAAAATTAGGCATCAAATTTGAAGCAAACGCCTAACATGCACATATCATCGGTTATGAGAACGAAGCCATAAAAAACAACACTTTCTTTAATACAAGAGGTACCCTAAATGAAATAAACTTCTTGCACAAACGTTAAATTCAAAGAACTCTTTACAGGCTTTAAAAGCCACTCCAAACTGCTTAACAATTTATCCAAAGTCAATTATCAAGTATGATTCCACAAGATTATTCAACATTTGCGGCGATAGACACTTTATCTTTATTTAAAGAGAAAATCTTTCAAGTACTTGTAACCACAAAGCAACAGTCACTAACAAATTCACACGAACCGTATGGAACTTCCTTAATGCCGACACTCAAGGCTTAGAATCCATCTCGAAACTTGTCAAGCCACAAAAATTAAAATCTTCATAAAAAGAAAGTCCAATACTTTGGATTTGAAATCAATTCAAGAAAATATAATAAAATACAATTTCACACTTGCGGCAGTGTCACAAAATAATCACAAGTATGTAGCAAACAGAAGCCACACCTTCATTCAAACTATAAAATTACGAACCTATAAACAGTGCTTCGGTGCTGTCTGTTGATGATTATCATCCTTTATAGTACGTCCCAGTCCTGTGTTAAACATGCCACCTCCTTTTCTAACATCTTATGAGCTATTGGCTGTGAGTCACAACACGAAAGGTAATGGAATCTGTGAGTCAGATCCGTTACTTCAGGCTTATGTCAGTTGCTAATGTATTTTCAAACACTGACGCGAGCGAGTCAGACTACAAATTTATCCAACAAAGGTCAATCACCCATATTATGGGCCTTTCATGAGAGCGGCGAACTGCGAAATCAGTAAAAAAGGGTGCAAATCGCAGCTTTTTTCATTTTTTTTCATTTGCAAATGTATTTGTTTATTGTAAATTTTTTAATTCCTTAAATCTAGAAGTAAAAATACTTAAACTAGTCGCAAATTTCTTAATTATTGTTAAAACTATCTTACTGGCCCTATGCGTGTGCTGCAAATCACAACTCCGAGGCAGCTAACTGACTTCACCACGATAGCTAATAAAGGAGCCATTTCGTAATCTGCTATTTTGGGAACCCGTTGATCGATTATGACATGGGCTCTGTGGCATGGTGTGGAACATTATATGAACCGGAGGTTGGCAAAATCAAAATTAAAAAAAAAACTGACGAAAAATCGCTCAAAATCGTTTTTCAATTCAAGCTGCTTGAGCCTTAATTTAAATCGGTAATGATGGTCATGCGCTTTCAATCGAAAAAGTGCAAGATTTTGACAGACATGACAGTCTTCAACGCCTGTTAGAAAATGGCTTCATCCAACTACGACAAAATGTATGACTCTCGCGATATTTTTTGGGAGAAATTTATATTTTTTTAATTCACGGCTCACACAGAAATTCGGGTTATGATTAGCTTGAATCCCAACAAGATGAACAAATGTGGTTTTAATATATTAGTATGTAACTGTAGTACTTTATTTAATTTGATTCTTTGTAGTTATCGGGCACTTGCCGTTGTACAAACTTACTTTGGTTGTGTGTCTTGTAATATTGAAATAAAATTTTCAGCTTCAACATACTGGAAATCTTAAGGCATTCACTAATACACATTCGATTTTCTAAATTTTTTAGTACCATAGAGTTATGGAAGTCTAAGGTAGATGCACGCCACAACTATTGGAGTTTCAACGAAACTATATCTGTTGAGTCCCGTATTCGCGATAAATCAGGTAATTTCAAAAAAATACCTCACCAACTTCCATACATATGTAAGTCGACTAACAAAATTTAAATCTAATTTCCCAGATGATCCATACCTACTCGAAGTGGAGGCAGTTCCCTTCCAAATGAACAATCAATCGATACTCGATGGAAAGTGTCCACCAGGATTTTCACTGATTGCGGACACCTGCTTCATATACATAGGAGCTCCAATGACATTCTGGAAAGCAAAGGAGTTTTGCCGTTCGGAAAACGCATCTCTGCCATTCATTCGCATAAACAGCGCCACCTTATGGTCATATCTTCAGAGTCAAATGCAGCATTTGAAGTAAGACATGATTCAAATCAGATCTCGGAAGTTCTCTTTTAACGACGATCATTTTCAGATATCCGGAGCGGGTGTGGATTCAAGACTACAACTACATTGACAAGTGTACGAGCTTCATTTTCCAAGGCGTTGAGATTGTGGAATGCGAGCAGGAACTAGGTTTCATTTGTGAAATTGATCCAAAGGTGAAGGAACCCCCTGTGATAGGCAACAAATAATAACCAAAGGAATTGTCTCTTTTAGGTTACAATTGATCCACTATCTTGGAGGGCGGACGTCTTGACAATAAGCATTATTTCCGCTTTCATACTGGCGGTTATTTTGCTAATAATGATCGCAATGTGCTGGTATGCAAAATCAAAACATCGTCACGTTCAGCGGCTGCAGAGAAGAAACAGCATTCGACAGAGCTTGAGAAGTTTAAACGGCATCGATCCGCAAGGCTCCTTGAGAAGGCGCAATTTTGTATGAGTTTTTAATTTTTTTGTTTTATTCATTTCTTACGGTTTTATCTTGATTTGTTTTATTTATTTGTTGGTTTACTTTTTTATTTTGTTTTTCGCCAAATGCGGCTACAGAACATGTCATCATCTACGGCCACCCTGACAAGGAGCACTGTTCCAGACTATAAGAAAATGGAGTCAAACGGTTCCATAGATTCAATGGACAAGAGTGTCCTCAGTTCGAATGCAAGCTTCGATACCTACGAAGGTCCTACTTCAAGTGGAAAAGAGGTTTTCAAGCAGCCAAGTGAAAGCCCAAAACTACAAACACCCAACAAATATGGAGAGTATGCAAAGCCAGGACCCATGAGTTACGGAAACGAGCACAAGGTGGCGACGATAGGACCTGCTAGAGGCGTAGGCAAACCCGTCTACGCTCCCAGCGCAGAACGCTTCGAGTTGTCGTACCGCAATGAGGGCTTCCGGGACAACTCAACCTTCTCCAGTACAAGGAACAATTCCATAAGTGCTAGTACAGATGACGACTCCCCAATCATTCATCAAACTGACCCGGCTGACGCAGAAGAAGTGGGCTCAGACTATTACGGAAACGCAAGCACACTTCCTTTGCGCACACCCAACGAAAATCTCGCGTTCCTTAATGAACTTAAGCACACTTTACCAGAGTACAAGCGCGGGGAAAACCAACAGAGTCACAGTAGCTTTCGAACACGTCCATCGGAGCAATCATACCCCTCGAACCAATCTCAGTCCAGCACATTGCCGTATGAGGAGAAAATCGACAAGTTCAACTTCACACCCGTCAATTACAACAATCAAGAGTTGGACCATCTGGTTAGGGGTCATCCAGTTGAGAATCCCGCTGATGTTCGTAGACCGGACTCCTACTACACAGCGGTGCGCAGTAGCAAAGCGCCGCAACCAATCCCACAGCCGTCCATACATCCTCAAAGAGAAACGAACAAACGCCCAAAGACTGTCTATCAAACTGCCGATCAGGAGCCGCGCTCCAGTTCCTACATGCGATCCAAATCCGAGGCACTGCTCGAAACAAATTTCGACGATGAAGCTTCTGGCGGTCCGAATCATCCACTCCAGCCAGACAGCCGCAGCTACAGCCAGCCCCTGGAGACTGATATGTAGTCTTTTAACGTATAACCCTAGCGTAGACAACATTTGTACATAGACAATCGATCGACGTTTTTGCTAAGCAGAGATGACCTAGTATTAGATTATTTTTAATATTCGACGTTAATTCGACTTTTCTGACAAATTTACACCCGAGAGAGTAAATTATTTTTGTTTACTAAGACATTTTAAATTAGTTTGTAAATTACTTCAGATTAGTTTTTTTTTTTAAGAAGATGCTTAGACTAAATAAATGCAATTTGAAATTGTTGAACGAAGTGAATGGGCTTTTTTTTATTTAGTTTTGAGATCATGCTGTCATTGAAAGTTTCTAATTTTGTTACATGGTTACTATACTACCGGATTTGACAGATTAGACAAACCAACAAATTTCCTCAAGCGTGAAGTCTCCAGATATGTGCACCATCTTATTAATAGAGACCCTTGAAAAAAGGACGATTGTGTTTTTCTTCTTGGTGTGATTATTGAAACACATTCGAAAGTGCTCATGTCTACATTATACTGTAGAACCGGGGTGAATAGTGCATTACATAAGTTTTTTTATCAACGTATTCGGAACTCAAAGCAACGTGGAATACATTCACTTTCGGTACTTGTACTGATATAATGACAAAATTGGAGTCCGAATAGTGGATACAACGGCAACCTCCTCTTCAGTATTGGCTTCAAATTTATAAATGGTTCAAATTTTGACTTTTCGAACTTCGTGTTTTCAAAATAGAAACCCGAAAAAATGTATTCGAATGTGTGGTACAACAGTAAAAAATTCGCGATTCAAGGTGGAGTTTGGTTTGAAAACCTTGGAACTCTTTGAAAACCTGTTAGCGAGGTACATTGTTAATCATCTGCAATTCAATCTTAAGGAGTACGTTCGAAGAGTGAATGTAACACTTCTTCAATGCAGCGCAACTACTTGGCTATGCGAATGGCATATATAAGTCCCAGCTTTCTGACGTAGAATGTTTTAGGATAAATGGAGAACATGGGAAATATGCACAAGGCGGCATGGGCCTGTGCACATGAGGCAACGCTGTTGATCGCACTCAACATGGCGAGCGGCTTCGCCCGTGCACAGGTCAAGTTGATATACAGCCTACTCGTGGCGCCCCATGGATAGCCATCCGTTGTGTGGTGAACCACTGTGTGCAGCGAACACCTCTGGCCTGGCCTACCAGTCTGTGGGTTGTGCATAAGGCTTATTCCTTCACCACGTTAAACAAATAAAGCTCAGAGACAACATGCCTCGGATACGGACGGATCTAATATATGTTCTAAGTCGTCAGACTCCAATTCGCGCTAAACGTCATTTCTAACAGTTACAACTTATAAAGTAGTTAAGAAATTTGTGTGCCCCTACCAGCCGATGCTATTTCGCCCAAAAAATTAAAAAAAAAGGGAAACAAAATCAGGGTTTACTTATCCCACCAACTTTTTTACATGGAGCTTGAAAGCTGGACGATAGAGCGACTTCTCGGGAACTTCGAAAAGAAACTAATACTGCTTGTGATGAAGTTTAATAAATGTAGTCCGCATTGAAAACAATGCCTAAGCTGAAAGGGCTTAACACTGCAGGGCGAAAGGAATAGGAAACCCTATAGACCATAAAAATCATGTGAACACGTAACTAACGACTGGAAGCGCAGATCTTTCAAAGATTCTAGATTACATTAATTCAAACTCTGAACTTTTATTGGAAAAAATTAAGAACTGAATAAGACATTGGATCCAATATTACATTGTAAGATAAGTACGTCTGCCTTGCCGTCCTTGTATGAAGTCATTTGTCTTCTTTATAGACATTTTGGAAGTACTTACCACAGTAAGCGCAGCTCAGGCTACATACTAATCGACTAAAGGTCGACTACAGAGGATATTCAGGAGAAATTGCGCCTTTTTTGTATAGCCGACACCGTGCAACAAGAATTTGAATAAAAGTTACAACAAAATAGGCCAGAAAAAGTAAAAATAAAGAAGAAGGAAGATGTATAAATAGCGAATAAACTTAGAGTTCGTGAAACAAAAGTTGCCTTTACCAAGTCAAGTGCTGATTTAGGAATGGTAAGATTTAGAGTGTTTCATTCATCGAGTAATAAGGATTAAATTCAAGAAAGATGTTCCTATACAAAGAAATGCATTGAAAAAGCAAAAATTGTCTTTTCATTCTTTTTTTTTTCCTTTTAATTCATTGTATTTGTAAAAATAAAACTAAAAAAAAATTGTAAAAATAAATTTAAAAAGGTAAGTAGAAGAATTTTCCTACATAAAATAGCTCAAAGCGCTAACATTAAGAAAGTCCGATTTAAAAAAATTATGAAAAAAACGTACAAAAAGCCAACAAATTTAGAAAAATATTTTTTTCTCATACAGAAATAAATGAGAAATAAAAATACAAAAACTTGGTTTAAAAAATTAACAAAACAAAAGATAAATTCTGGCAGTTGTATTCCAGTTGAAATTCCCCATTAACAAAGCCAAAGCGACTAATTTTGAAATTGCTGAACGAGTGTAAGCCAAAGCGTCAATTTGGCAACAATACGTGAGAAGGGTAAAATTTAGAAAATAAATAAAAAGTGAATTAAACTGTTTCAACAAAGAGGTCAAACTTCTTTGAAGAAGGGAATATGCATCCTCGAGGTGGAAAACTTGTCCGTGAAAAAGCGTTTTCATAACACAAGACAAAAACAACACACAACAAAATATTTATGACTGCAAAAGAACTCTCATTATTTCTAGTTAGAAATTCCCTTTCAGATTCGGTGTACTTTTCTAATATTGCTAAAAAGAACTGAGAGTAGTTAGAATTATAGAATAGAATTATACAGAAGGTTAAATTTGATCGTATATAGGGCTAAGCAAGGCTTTGGTTATCAGCGATCATTTTCATGCTCCCCTAGGATTTTCTATGACACTTCAAAGAAAGAATCGAATCCTTTTTTAGTTTCTTTCCCTTTGATTAAATCAAATAAACCACCCTGTGCCATGTTGAAATGTGCTTTAAGCAAAAGAAACTTAAAGTTTTTTTTCCCAACACCAATTGACTAAAAGCCCTCGCACAAAACACCTACACACGGTATTGCGCATGACATATCGTGTGTACGCTACCAAAACAAGTGTGCATGTACAGTGTAGCCATCAAAACTCACCCACTACATATACGGCTATATCGCACATGGCTGTGATTGTATGTACGAAACACTCGCCGCCACAGATACGATAGATACGGGAGCTTTTGGCAATGAACAGCCACACCACCACAAAACTACTTGGCTACACATAGTCACGTTTACAACGACCAACGTCAAGAGTTGTATTTCTGTTGTACGTAGTAAAATGTCAACTCTTCGGGCCGATTCACAGCACAGCACAGCAGAGCACGGTCCCCATGTCCATGAGTTGCATGCCAATTCGTGAAACCAAGCCACTCACTACACCACCTTCGTCAGTCAACTTTTTGTTGTGGTGAATGAAAGTCTTTGTATCTCTCTGCGAGGACGGGTCCAGTGATCGAATCGTTTACGGTAGGGCTCCTGCTGGCTGTCATCCACCACCCACCCACCGCCATAATCTCGGAAATAAATCAAACTATATTCTTCTATCTCCCGCTTCCGCCTCCGGCACTCAAACCCTGCTGGAGCTCGTCCACAGGAAGCAGTCACGGATAGGGTCAGCTCTTGCGGAACGAACGAAAAAAAAATCAATGAGTGGATTGTGATGTTTTAGGTGACTATTAGGTGGCATTTGTGGTCCCTTGTGCCTCGGTGCGTGCTTGACTTTGAAGGATTACAAACCCTCGGGACTCTCTAAAGAAACAGCCCACCATAATTCAGCGCCCATAATAGGTCTATTGATTTTGTTTCATCGTGCAATGGCTTCCACCATACCGTCAACGACTACGTCGTCGTTGTATATTGTTTTGTGCAATTGCCATGTGTGCATGTGTACATGTGTTTTGAAGTAGAGAGTGGAATGGTTGGTTTCGTCTAGAAGAAGAGTTTCTTTTTGGTTTGGTTCGCTTTTCGGGAGGAACAAGAGGTGGATCTAAGGTGTTGCTGCCAGAATTAGTATTTGCGACCTGCTCGCCATATACTACGGTCCGTTTCGTACCTGTTTGGTTTGTCGTCCCTCTTTTTATTTTCACGTTCTGTCGTATGGCTTTTTGTTTGGTGTGCTGATAGATGCGTACGTACATATCCAGATTATACATATCATAACTATCGCAGTCGTGTGCTCGCGTGTCACCGTGTATAGTTCACTTTTTTTTTTTGTTCCAAGCACAACCCAGTGGTTACAACTCTCGCGACGCATATGCGCAGGTCTGAGGCCAAAATTATTTCGATTTATGTATGTTTGTACACACAAGTGTGCCTCCAGAGTTTGTGTACAGCGTCAAACAGGCACTCTGTGAAGTTCAAACATAATCTCTGGCAACGTAAGGCGCCCTCGATGCACGAAAAGCACACCAAACAGCCGTCGTCGGTGTAACATAAAAAGGTAAACGATAATCGCGTCCAAATTGAGCATGGTATGCAGCAACAGCGGTCCTAACATTGCACATATTCGTCCGCGTACTAGTTGTATTCGTTTTGTTTTGTCTCCGTATCGCTCTGGGTTTAGTTTACGGTGAGTGCTATAGGTGGATGTGGTCCGTTCTCCTTTGTTTGTAAATTATGTAAGCAGTTCTCAGAGTGTGAAGTGTGCACACAATGGGGCTGAAAGTGTGCCTTTTTTGGTTGTTTTATGATTTTTCTTGTTGATTACTGCTGACATCTAAGCTCGTGCGAAGAAAGTTTTCGAACAATCCAAAATATACTCTACACGCGAAAATGGCAACAATAAATACAACACACACTCAGCACTTGCACTTGGGGCCACTAGTCGTAGTGTGAGTTTGGTTTGTCCCGCTGTGTACATACTTCGATTTGTCAAAGAGCGCCTCTTGCACTGTGAAACTTCTCAGCAATCGCCGATAAGAGAATGAGAGCTTCGGGCACGTACTTACACCAAATAGCAGAACAGACACATACACGTGAAGCGCGTGATGTTCTCGCTTCTCGCATGTGTTTCGCCAAACAAAACAAATTTGAAAGAAAAAAAAAGAAAACTGAAAACACAAATTACGGCTATTACAACATTCAGCAGCTGGCTGGCAGCTTTTCACCTTACTCTTACGTCGTCGGTTTGTGTACGACACGTAATCGTATTCTTGGCCTAAGCTTTTTTTCATGATTAATCGTGTCTTCCTTGATGGTGGACATTTACTGCACTCGTTACTTCAAAGTCTGGGGGCTAAGAGAGCCCCAAATGAAAGAGAGCAACGTGCCAGCACTAGTGTACAATGCAACTTGTCTTGTTCTGTTTCCCCCGATGGAATTCCAATTCAAAGGTCTGTGATAAACTAGTGCAAACTGGTGCGGGTCTAATAAAGCAACAACAACAAGAATTTGACAATCGTCAACAACAATCCATTTAATCTAATTTCTTTATTTGTTTGACTCTTTCTCCCTCTCTCAATTTGATATGACAACACTCTCGTCAAGAAGAAAGCTTCCTCCGGTTGTGCCTGCTGAAAATATTAGATATACATTATCATTTACGTTTTTTTTCGTTGCTTTTGGATTTTCGTGTTGTATTCGACAAGTAGATACGGATACAAATGTACAACACAACCTTGCACGGGCATAGTACTCGTACTATGTGATGCGGCGCATAAAAATATAGAGGCTCGCCCTCCGTTTTCGTATGGACAACATTTTAAATTCGCGCATTTCGACATTTGTGATGGATTTACTAGTATGAAATACGCACTCATACATTCATAAAGCAACCACGTACACATATGCATCGCACACACAGATATATACACACACACAAAACACCGAAGAACAGTGTGTGCAGTGTGCGACAACGGAAGAAGATAGACATCCACAATCAGTTTTTGTAACGCCGCGCCGGTAGACAAATCGACTAAAATTTTGTATTTACAGTTCGGCTTATTGCACCAAATTAAATTGACTCATGGTCCACAGTTAGAGTGCCAATCAAATTGGATTGGACAAATCTAGAGATGCACTATCGATAAAAATTAACTTGAAAAGTGTGAAAAGAAAGTGGGGATTGGAATGGGGAAGCGAAAAGTTTAAGCGAAATGAATACCTAAATAAAGCAAAAGAAAAAAAAAGTATCTAGCGGCGCGTGGGAGACGTCGAGAAAACCCCCAAAAGTGATTAATCGTTAAAATCGATATTGTGAACCTATGTTGTACCCCGTGTACGTACACCCGGAAGGTGCTATGAGTGTGGTTCCGTTTGAAGGAGGCTGGAAGGCTGGCAGGCAGTGAGAAGGGGGTAAAGACCCCCGTATTTTCTACTTCTTTATAATACTCATAATTTTTTTTTCTCTTAATTCCTGCTGCTGCTACTGTGTGTGCCGTGCCGTGTCGTGGATTGTATTTCGCAGACGACGACTATATTTGTTCT
The DNA here is from genome assembly GCA_944738645.1 of Eristalinus sepulchralis. Lineage (NCBI taxonomy): Eukaryota > Metazoa > Arthropoda > Insecta > Diptera > Syrphidae > Eristalinus > Eristalinus sepulchralis. Next base: position 2,261,484 of record OX122883.1, read on the forward strand.
CGTTTTTGTGAACTTGCCGGCGAATATGATAAGATATATAACGCACAAGTTGCGAACACAGTCGATAAACGATAACCTTAGCAATTGTATTCTAGCCAAGAAGGTGAGACAATTTATTTTTCTGCAAAAAATGCATACAAATTTTTGGAGTCTTGTAAAATAGTTGAAGGTCATAAAAATATGGCTACCATTAGGCAACGATGATAATAATGGTTGTTCATAGCGCCTATTTCCAAAAAAAAGTGCAAAAATGGCAAAGAAACGAAAAAACGCAAAAGAAAGAAGTCAGTTTTCGGGATGCAGGCGCAGATTTTATACGACTCGTATTCTTCACATGCACATAGACAAGGAGTACACACTATTAGTGTTGTGTCTATGTGCATGTTGTATACATGTGCTTCAGTTTGTTGCCTCTTTCGCTGCATACAAATCCTCTCCATCTCCGAGTTGCAATCAAAAACCACACAAAATACCCCCAAACATCGTCCAATCTATGCGATTTCTCATAACTTTTCATGTGATGTTTTCAGAGTGACGTACACGATTCCGGAACCGAATCTGATGGTGATATAGATGCTGAAAGAGCCCACTCAGAGCCTGAAATGGAAACAAGTAAGTTGCAATGAATTTGCACAAAAGAAAAACAAAACGCACGAAGTTGACTACTAAATAAGGGCAAATGTTGCATTATATGTATTCCTTTTTTTTTTGCAATTTTGTAGGCATGAGTTCCCGCCTAGACGCTACTTCCCCAACGGACACCGCCTGCTCCTCAGATTCCCCTGCCATGATGTGCCAGTCCCACCTGTTATATGATCAGCACAGTTCAGAGGAAGAGCTAGAGGTGATCAATGGACCCTCATCATTAGCTGCAGCTGAGGCGGCTGCCAGTATCCTGGTGGTGCGTGGAACCGCCTCATCCCTCATATCCGAAAGAAACTCTTCATCCTTAGAGCCAGACGAACTATTTGGTGAGACTGCTTCAACATCGAAACGTTCAAGTTCAACAATGATTGAAAATCGAAAACGATCTCTGGCTCATAGTTCAGACGATGAGGTGAGCATCTTGAATTCGACACAGTGATGACGTAAAATTTTGTTTCAAATTCCTGAAGCAAGGCATAAGTTCACTGCTTATAAGTAGAAAGACAAACAACAAGGAATCAAAGCAAAACTACAAAAGTCTGTTTTCTTTCGTATTTTTGTTTTGTTTTGCTGACACAAAAACAACACAAAACTACGAATCCTTTGAAACGAAATAAAGCGAAATAAAGTTTTGTATAATTCTTGCGTATGGGAACATACATTGTAGGGCCTTGTTGTTTCGTGTTGTGCGTGTTAGACCGGGCACATTATGCCAAGACGGAATGTGAATAAATTCAAGAATATAATCCCACTTTCAAAAAAACATTCCACCGCATTTCTAACAATTTGCTATTTTCCATTTTTTTTTCAGTTAAAAAATATGTTAGAACCGATCTCAACGCCAGTGAACTTTCGCACATCACCGCCATTGGAGGCGTTAAAGCCGAATCGAAGCCACATGCTTCGTTCCGCGACTCCACTTATCCTGACTGAGGCGAGTCGCGGTATTGAAAACATAAAAATTTCATGTGATAGCACTAGTAGTGACCAAAATGGTAGCGGTGATGGTAGCAACAGCAGTAACAGTGGCAATGGTGAACAAATCCAAGCCAGTACCAGTAATCAAAGTAGCTGTATTGCTGCATTAAAATCAAGCTGTAGCAGCCATCATATCCACCAACCTCAGCCAAAATATCAATTTCATTATAACAGTAGTAGAAGTAGTCCAGCGTCAACATCCGGACTTGAACTAGATGTACGTTCGGTAAGCCCGCCGGCGAAACTTTTTCATTGTGCAATATCCCCACGCCGGCGACCAATGCGAACTCATCATGCACCACAAAGACTACAGCGTCCTCATAGACCATGTTTAGATTTTGATAAAATGCAACAGGTAAATTGAACAAAAGCTAAATCATTTTTTGTTTCATTTAAATTAACACTTCTTTTCTCGAAAATACATGTCTGCCAAAAGTAGGAGATGAAAACAAAATTTTTCAATTTGTCACGCATATTCTGTCTTAAGGTTATACATTCTTTTTCTTCTGTCGTTGAGTTTCACTTAGTCCCAATTTTCCTGCACCGAGATACTTGGTGATTACTTAAGTTCCGAGCTTTCACTTTTGCAGGATCGATGTTTCTATTACACCCAGCTCCGAGGGTTAAGTCTCTAACCAACATCAAGGTAGCAATCTGTGAAATGAGTGCTATAAGTACATATCATCTGAGCTGAATCGGGCTCCTTGTATCGGCAATGTTTGTACTTGGTCAACAATGCCAATCAACAAATAAGTTTACACTTCAAGGCGAGAAAGTCTATTTATGACCTTTGAATGTCACTCACTCAAAAAGTTGAAACCACTTACCTAAGGTCGCATAACGAGATCCTAGGTTTCATAAAACGATGCGAGGGGGTTCCATTGATTCGGACAACTGCAGGAAATGTTCCTTCTAAAAATAGTATAATTCTGCCGCAAGTGTAATGCACATACGAAAACTAAAATTTCAATTACGCAACTGAGCCAATTCTCCAAAATGATACGAAATGATTAAATACGCAATATTTTTGCTTTCGATTAGATTTTTTAAAGTTGTACCGAATACACAAACTAATAAGTGAGCGGGATTAGCAGTATATGTACCATGTTCTCAGAAGTAATAATGCACACGCTGCTATACAAGGATGCTTCAAGTTTTGTTTACAGCGTCTTAAGCCGAAAATATGTCTGAACGTTTATGATGATCCATAATTATTGGGTTCCTCCCGCGTTGGAGACAAAAACCGGCAATATTCTCTATAGGACAGAAAAGTTCTGTGAAGTCCATCAACTGACTCTTACGTCGATGTACATATTCGTTTTTGTCGATGTGTCACTTGTTGTTTATTTTTTGTTTTACCAACGATTCTCATTTCCTTCGAGAATTTGTTTACAACGCGCATTTCGGTTTAAATACTTCTCAGTTTACCCTTAAACTCTTTCGAATGTTCAGCAAAATCTAGAGACTCATTTCATAGCAGCATCACACGAATGTGGAATGAAGGGGTACGCATGACAACTACAATTTGCCTAAATAGTCACGTCAATTCATACGATCTTCCGAAAATTATCAACCTACAGGAAGTTAAATATGTGCCCTATACATTCTCCATTTAGGTAGATCAGCGAATAGAATACACACTGGTGCCATTATTGGGTCGGTATCGATTATAGATTAGCACTAGGAATAGAAAGGACATAATATACATATGTATCTCATCTCTTCCGATCTTCCGTAAAGTCTTCTCTAAACGAAGGAAAACCCATTTAAGTGCTTACTTCTTGGGTGACTTTAGAGAACTCAGCAAAACTTTTGTAAGCAAAGTCGCGTATAAACTGGTTTAACTGGTTTAAGGTTACCGTTATGGGAATATTCGATCCTCCTCCCAATTGGGACCTTCAACTTATACCTTCTTTCCATTAACGCCGTTGTATAATGAGTGTGCGGCCTCAACACGAATTCGGAGCCGGTCAAACAATTTTTACTTTCCACTGTGCTTCCAGTCTGAAATTACTAATGTAAGTTAGTGAGTTTTCCTTCATCCTGCGTCGGCATTTAATTGCTAATCCCTACCACATATGAGAGAACTGTCTAGGACTTGATTCTTTCCGACCTGTAGTTCAACGCATTCCATTTTTTTGTTGACCCTATACCTACATAAAAAGACAAAGCAATGAAATCTCATTAAGCAAGTTATGATATGACCTGCTACTTTAAGTATTAACACAAAGTCTGATAAGATCCACATTCGATAGTATCGACTAGGAATACAAACGAATCGAACTAGCTTATGTTAGGTGAGATGACTGCTTCGGTTTCCCCTTAGCCCACTTAAACTCCTACGAATCCGTGTGCTGTGACAACCGGTCCAGGTAGAAACCATTTACCTATTTAAGTGTTAGTATGTACAAACCCAACAAACAAAGAGTCATTTGCATTGTGTTCAAAGACAGAATAGGCAAGACTACACATTTTACAATACCATTGGAAATTAAACATCTGCTTTTGATAGACTTAACTTATACTAGCATTCAAATTTTATTTCATATCAGTTTGCATTTGTTTTACTACTGTATACAATTTCCTTGCGTTGTTTTTTTTTTATTTCCCCTTATTTATCTGTTGTTTTCTGTTTTAATTACCGTGAAAAGGTAGTTTTGCTAAAATGAAGTAACTTCACTCTTGATTCTGATACTCGGCACAATGTTTGCATTTAAGGAAACAGAGAAACAAACAAACAAACAAATTCATCAATATATTTATTTACGTTTTAATTCAATCAATTTTGATTGCGATGAACATGTTGATGAATTGAAGAGAATCGAATTCGTTTTAATTTGTTTATTTGCGATTCTTTCCGTTGTATATGGCTTAAATGTCTATCGCTTAATTTAATAATGTTTGATTAATTGGACTGGAAGCTTAGTTTGATGCTTTTTAAACGTGTAAAGTTTGCTGCGAACAAACTCAAAGAGCACCTAGCATATGGCAGTGTTGTGTTAATTGAAAAGAGTCAAACTGGTCAAATATTTCGATTGCAAATTGTTATAAGAGCTTTCGTTGTATTGTGTGCACTCATTTAGAGCGTGTCCTGAATCGGAAATTTAAAAGTGATTGATATAAAGTCGTTTCTATAGCCTTTCTCACTGCGAATGTGTTCAAGAAAATAAAAACAAAAATTGAAAAGTAATGGCTGTGAAATATTTCCATTACTTGGACTGGATTAAATTAAATAATTTTAGAAAGTGGTTTTTGATTGCTTATGCCCTCTGAGAGTGCCTTTCGGTATCTTTTGGTCAGTACCGTTGGCTTATATAAGAAAATTATACTATGAGTGGAATTTAGCTGTAAGGTGTACAGAGTAGAAACTAAGTAGATGCGATTACAATACATCCATTAGTATAGTTTATTTACGATTGTGAGTAATAGGCGCAATATTGTGCAGTTTCTCAGAGTTCGGAAAATGCATTGAATTCTTAAAGAAAACCTTCAAATATCTGAAATATTAGGCCGCTGTGCCGTAGTATGTAAGTGCTCCGACTCACACGCCCAAGTTCCCAGTTTTGAATCCTGGACGGAACACATCGCATTCAATACAGAACCACCTCTTTCGAGCTGTTGACAACACTCAAAGAGTATCAATTGTCGATGAAAAGCTTCTCAAATCTCGCCGTTCGGAGTCGGCAAAAAGCTGCAGGTCTCTTCTACTCGTGAGAGAACGCACAAAACTAGTAGCTACACCCTGCCTTCATAGACTGCTAATATTCAGATAGTATAGCAGCCAAGAGAAATATGCTATGGGCATCTTCAGTTCACAAGACTATTCAAGAGCATAATCTTTTGCCTCTATTTGTAGATGCACACTGTTGTGTTGACCGACTAGCTTCAAATCAAATTCTCTTCCAGTCAGAGCTTCATCGTCCCCATTGTTTGCATGGCTTCGACTAGTGTTGCCAATAAAATAGCTCCTTGCTGAGCCTTTTGGTCAGTGTTGGTCAGTGCATAACATTTCAAAGTTAGTCAAAAACAAAAAAATGCTTCTACTTCTAGAACTGTTTTTCTGCAACGTTTGCATATTGTCGATGATGGGCATAAATTCTCCAGGTCATACTGCCCCAAAGATTTTAAAATAGGTCTTAATCTGGAGAACCTGCCGACCACTCTATCAAATGGATATTATTTGCCGAAAGCCACTCAACGCTGTGTATCTGAACATTATCTTGTTGGAAGACATACGGAACATTACTGTGTCGTCTCAGATAAGGAACCAAGTTCTCTTCCAAATGTAGGTTGCGATATTCATTTTGGCGGAGATGATGGCAAGCGAAACTTTACAGCGCTCACAGAAGGTCTCCCATAGTTACAGATTTTGGAATGCGGGTACACTCTCCCATTACACCATACTCCCATACATACATAGAAACATTTTAGTCAACAATTTTTTTCTATGCCTTTCTATTGGAAAAACAGAATATGACAGTTTAAGTAAAATGTACTAACCGCAACTTTCTGCAAATACGAGTACTTCACTTTATCCGACAACTCTGAAAGCGCACTTGTGCGACAAATACGATATGGGAACTCAATACAATTTGTCTGCGTCACTTGTTGATACAACCTAGTTTAGTCCTACCTTAATTTCCTCAATTCATCATATTCTTTGCAGTAAAAACGTTCATCTCACATTTCCTTCGGGCTACTGACAACAATCTGGAAGTGTTAATTGTTTATAGAGAGCTTCTCAAATTTCGCCTTTCGGAATCAAAAATAAAATGTATTGTAGGTGCTCCCTACTCGTAAGAGGGAAGAAGATATATTCCGGTCGCTTTTGTAGACTGCATTGCAACCGAAATTATTTATTTTGAAAATGAATCAATTATTTTTTCAAGAGTAGAAGAGATCTACAGTTTTTGCCGTACTCTTTTATTGTTGTCAGCTACTTGTGAAAAATTCTAAGTTTTTTTCTGGGAATCGAACCTGGGAGCTTCGACTTGTGAGTCGCCACGGTGACCTCTATTTCTCGCAAGTAGCACTGATATGGTTTGGTAACAATTTGAACGCGAAAGATTTGCTGCTTCTAAAGTGAGAGATGTTTGCGTTTAATGAAGCTTGATTTAACAGAATTGTTCTGTAACATATAATGAACGTTACGTTAATTGATTGGTTACAGAAAAATCCGATTTGGTTATATGTATTACCGTATGTTAATGTTGTACCATATATTGTGGGTAAAGGGCATTAACTTACTCGCCGGAAGTCCTAGTTCCGAACCAACTCTTCGAGTTGCTAGTAAATTCATAGACTACTAATTGCCCATGCTTGTCGAATGAACTCATCTGATGGTTTATACATTTAGATTTTCACAGATTGCTAAACAGACATCGCCCAAATAACATACTCGTTTATACATATGTAGGCCTTAAATTATAAATTTTTTTCGCGATAGAAAGTGGCCATAAGAGTGTCGTAAATTTAAGCAAAGCTGAATGAAAATTATTCAAACCTGCCGTTTGAAAGGGTTTTTGTCGAAAATCTTTCAGTAATTTTGTTCAGTTAAGGGGTAGATACCAAACACTAAGAAACTACAATTCCATGTCTTTTATGCTATACATACATACCAGCTTGAATGTAGTCAGTGCTAGTGGTGGACACTCCTTATCACTATTCAATGTCGAGTATACTCATCGTAGAAAAAGGGATTGCTAAGCCTTTTAACAATTTTATAATGTATTTTACTACAAGCAGAGTAAGATTTAAGGCAATTGCTAGTTCATCCAATTTCGAAGGCTATTGTTGGTTTAGTTTGTTTTTCGTTAACGTAATCTAATTTCGTTTGATTTATTTAAGATTCTTCGTTTTATTTGCCTTTGTAACGTACAATATTTGAAATGTATTTTTACCTTTGTCTTTTAGTTTTTTTTTTCAATATACACAATAACTGCAAAGACCTATAAATTAAGAATATTTTTTTGTATCCGTTTTGTTAAATTTAAGCAAAGTGACTCAACAACCAATGAACCTCCAACGTGTAAGAGCGTATTTCCAATAGTATGACCATTTTGTAGGAATTATCGTATAGTAGCCACTACTGTGATAAAATTACTGCAAACGACATGAATTGAAAGTATTAATTAACATCAATCCTTCCAATGAAGAACTAACACTAAACTTTGATTTTTCTCTTTTCTCTTTACAGCTCCAGGACAGATCAGTGTCCTCGTGGCGGCACAATAGCGAACATACAGGTGAATTGTCTGTTTTCTGTTGGTGATGAGAAAAATTTCAAACAAAACCAAAAAACAAAAAGTTAAACGAAACTGGAGCAAAATGCAAAAGAAAAAAATGAATAAACAAAGGAAATACTAGCTCGATCAAATCGTGGGCTGAGTGAAGGAAAATGAAAATTTGGCCATTACCCCGCCATTTAAGCCACCTTTAAGTAGGAACCTCTATCTCTGCCTAAGTGGTCCTCGTCGAAGTATATTGGATTGTTTATAATGATGAAAATTGTGAAACACTTATTATATGATACAATTTATATATTTGTGGATCTCGTTTCAGTGAAGGATTATGTCGAATTTGGCAGTTATTTTTCGACACAAAACAAATTTGAAAACAAAAAATGATAACCCTTATGTCGATTTGTTTCCCAGGGAAATGGCAGTATGGCCATGTTGTATTAGAACTTACTTTATTTACATTTATTGTGATTTAATGAAAAACAAAATGAGAAAAAAAAAACAAAAAGGATACATTTTAACGAAAACAACAAACAAATGATATTATTGTTAGGAGTACTTTGACAAATAACTATTCTTTTATGTTCTCTTCTGTTTCGAATGCGTTTTTTGTTTGTTCCACTCACCCGGTCGCCCCAAAAGTTGTTTAGCTTTGCTTTCAGTTTGATTTTCAATTTTCCGAATTTACTCAATAACCGCCAATTTATCTTCGACGACAGCACAGTTACAGCAACAACGTTTCAATAATATCGAAAAAACTATATTTATATATGTAAACAAGAAAAAAACAAAACAGAAATAAAACAAAACCATAAAGAAAAACAAAAACAAATTCTCAAATGAAAATAAAGAAGAAAAAAAAAACAAGAAATTTATTCATTAAGCAAATTCATATTCAATTATATATATTTTAACAACCAATTTAGTGTATAAAACTCAAACAACAATATTTAAGTTGCAATATGTATGAATGTAGGAATATGTTTCTAACAGGATGACACAATCACACAAGTCCCCGAAAACTACTCCCCACAGCGTGGAGTGGTCCGCCGGGTCTGAGTGAGTACGTTAACACACACAAAACTTAAGTAATTAATAAGTTATTCAAATAGAACTATATATAAACAAAACAAAACAAAACCACAATAAAATGAAAGTAAAACGTATAAATCTTTAAAACCAACAACAACAACAACAAACCATTTAAACAAATAAAGAAAAGAAGAAAATAAACAACAGAAAACAAAAAAGAAAACGCATTAACCAAATACCAAAAGTACTAAACAATTTATAATATCACTACAATGAATTAATACAAACAAAAGTAATAAAAATATTTTTTTCTAACTTTTTACTCAATATACATACAATACTAATTATAAAACAAAGTAAAAGAAGAAATAAAAACAGATAATAGAATTATACAAGTGGAGTGTAGGAGTGTAATGAAACAGAAAAAGAAAAATTCATATTTTAGTTATTGAATAATCATACGAAGCAACAAAATAAGGAAACCTATCATTTTTATACGAGAAAGAACAAAAATTACATATAGATAAAACAAGATAAGTAAAAAACAAGGATCATCGTAAACATCATCATCAAATTCAGACAATTAAATACAAAGTAAAGTTAAGGGAATGGAAACAGAAGTATGTAGCAGACAGAGGCACATTCGTTGTGTGTACAATTATAAAAAACAAAAACAGAATCCGACAACTAGACATTTAAGTAGGTATCGAACAAACAAAAAACAAAAAAATGACTGAAAAATTATTGTGTAGATTTAAGATTAAAAAAAAAAAAAAAAACACACAGAAAAGAGAAACAAAACATATTTGGTTGATCATTATGACCTTTAGACTTATCCAAAAGAAAAAATGATGATCGACATCATCGGGCACATATGCGTAGCATGCAATTCTGATGATTTTTTTTTTCTACAAAAGAAAAAGTCGTCGAACAGTCTCGTCAAACTAAGCAAGACACGACAAAAGACATTGTAGAGACGATGAGAAGGAGAGAAGCAAGTAAGTGGGCGATGCAGACCCAACTACTGATGATATTTATGGTAATGCGATCATTTGGATACAATTTGTATTTACTCTTTAATTTAAGTAAGAATTCCTCTACCTTTTCTGTGAACAATAAATTATGGTTTTGAATAGATTCACAACTGTCTATCATTATCCTTTGATCGACTATCATTTTTATTTGTAAAGAAAACTAATAACGAACACACAACAGAATGGAAATGGTTTACAATTAATAAAATACAAGAAAAAAACGTATTTAATGTATGAATAAAAAAATATATATTTGTGTTTTGTTGTTCCGCGAATGGGGGTGAATGGGGGTTTATCTTCTTATCTCGAATTCTCACAGTCAAGTCGCCTTGTTTATTCCTGCAGTCGTCGTTAGGCGGTGGAAATAGAAGGTGAATAGCTTCTGGATGTGGAAATGAATGCGATGTGATAAAATTGATTGCACTTAGTATGGTGGTCTTTTGCATGAATCCGAGTTCCTGATAACTTAAATGGAATGACACATAACAGTACATGCACATATATGGAAGTACACAAAGTTGCAGCATTTATTGCAGACCAATAGAATATGCAGAAAATATGAAGCATTTCAATTGGGCATTATACGCATCTTATCTAAAACGAATCAATTATGTTTGGGTATTTTGAACAGGTTTTGTCTCATATCAGAAAAAAACGATAACGGTTAGCAACAGAACCAATATCAATAAAATTTATTTATTTTTTTACTTATTCAACACCTACATTATACATGGCATTAGCAGGTAGCCCAGTAGAGAAAGCATTAATTTTTGCTCTTTTCACTGTATAACTTAAAAACACTGTAAGAATCTCTCGTGGAACATATAAAAATATTATTAGGGTTAGTTAAAGACATTTAAAATGTTTTGTTAGAAAGGAATTTTAAAAGGAAATTTGGCATATAAATTTCATTTTGAAATGTCTTTTGCTCGATTAGTGTCTTTACCTCAAAGTGAGCTAGTTTCCAAAAAACGAATTTTTCATCTAGCGGATTTGATTCCTATACTGCTAAGTTTTTCTCAGCATTTTCTGAAACTCGAATTGTTAAATTACGTAATTGAATAAACGCAAACATCACAACGAAAAGTGATGACCATACGTCCGTAATCCATGTGTATAGCGCTGCAAAATTCTTAAATATTTTTTAAAATTAACCTTAATCGGATGAATTCCACTTGAAACTCAGGATGGAATAATACTGTTCGCATATCTATAAAATTAGCCAAGTTTGCGTTTGCTAGATGTTCTATATAGTCAGTAATTCATATTCGCTTCAAGAGAACATTTTTTAAAAGTATTACATAATTTCAGATAAAAAAGGACATAACACTACAGACTCAAGCTTCATTAAAACTATGAAAATTATCGACCGAAGTAACTCAAATACAAAAAGTTCGATACGCAAGTAACGATGATTTCGACATCCCCTGTCAGCACTTGCTATAGAGATGCGAATTTGTGAATTTCGAATAGATTCTCCATATAACAATACAAGATAAATCCCCTGATTATAAAAGTTGCTTTTATTAAATCGACGAAAGGCGTTTTAAGAATCAAGTCGGCATTACAACCTATACGTTGGTAAATGCGTCGACCTACACTTAAAATGTCTAGGTTCGATTCCCGGACGGGACACCACGCATTTTTTCACGGCACCACCTCTTTCGAGTTGCTGACAACACACTAACTGTCTATGAAAAGCTTCTCAAATCTCGCCGTTCGGAGTCGGCAACAATCTGTAGGTCCCTTCTACTCGTGAGAAAACAGTAGCATGCACAACAAAAGTAGTTTTTGTAGAAGCTACCCCTTGGCCCCTCGCGGGCTGTAGTGCCACTCAATTATTATTATAATAATGATTAAAACCTTTACCGATTTGACACTATGCTCCACATACATTCAATTCAATTTCAAATGATAAAGTGTGTGTGCAATGATTTTAAATTGGCTGTAATTGATATGATATTTGAATTGATATAATTTATTTTGCTAAATTGGTGCTCATTTCTTTGCATTTCTATTTTTTAAATTCAGTTTCTTAAAAACTAACAAAAATACTTAAAGCTAGCTTACCAATATAATCTAGTGATATTTAATAACTCTTGTAGACTTAATAAGTTGCTTAGATAATTACAAAAGTGCATTCAACAGCAAACATGACAAAGGTTGCTCAATACTTTGGGAATTAACAGCATTATGGTGAAGGAAATCTCAGGTGTTTCATTTGCGCCGTTCACAAAATCCATAACGACATCGTTTTACTTTGCGTTTCAGAATACCTACAAAGCCAACCATCGAAAAAACCGATACAAATGTGCCAACAAAAAATACTTATGTTGCATATGATGTTAATCGTTAGATGTTGTTTTATGTCCTAAAGCGAGAACTTCATAGACAATCATAAAAACAACATGCTGAATTGTTGAATAAAAAGACACTTTTCAAGATTTTCATATTCGGGGTGAAAAAGAATATTTCTTAACTATTTGTATTATTTTTGCACATTTGCTTCATTTTCTCTCACAAACAGCAGAAAGACAAGGGACCAAATTTTGTATTGCCAAGGTTGTGGCTAAGAAGTTCTGTAAAAAGTATTGTATTGAAATCGGTACAACGCAGATACGTTAATTGTGTTCCTCTAATGAGGTCTCTTTCTCAACAAATCAGTTCAAATAATAATAATGAAGAAATTAAATGTCACAGAATCACATTTTGCAAACATATTCGTAACTTCGAAAAATAAATAAATATCTCTGATAAAAGACGTTTTTCAAACACATTTTGCAGGCCATACATAAACAAAATGAATGCTCAACATGTGTATTTTTGGAACTGAAAACTTCATATGTTTAAATATCATTTGTCAATATCACATGAATCTTCAAAAAACGACAGTTCCTGCACAAACGTGGAAACATTATGGCAGCACCTTCAAAAATTATAACTTTTGTTAGCCCTCTGGTAGCCAAATTAAGAAAAAATTATGGGAAGTGTCTGAAATAACAAAGCGAGGATATAAACCGGTCGTACACATCATATACACATGTCGCATCCCCAGCTACAAAACATGTATTGAACAGTGCTACTGGCAGAGTTGCAAAACGCCATTGAGGTGGTCATAAAAAAAACATCTGCAGAAATGGTTTGGCAAATAATAGCTCAAAAAAGTTTACTTGCCGGTCTGCCCTCGGTTGTCCTCTTAACTTTTATTTTTTATTTTTGTTTTATATTCTAGCTATAAAAACTTTAACTAGCTTATATTATGTGAACTTTCGATCTTATATCTAACTTACTGACCCTTCGCGGATGTTCTAAGTTAATCTTCTTTACATTTAATTTACCTTTCGCCCTACTCCATCTTAATTTAACTTAAATATGGGAAAAGTCCCTTTTAAATGTACACCCTTTGATGGCCACCGGAAAGCAGGCGGCATGGCTGTTGATGGATTAGTCTGCCATAACCGCCGATGGTCACTTTCCGTTTGCGTTTTTGTACTGTGGCGTTAAAATTAATGCCACCGTAGACCGTGGACATTTCAAGATTGGGCACAGTCTTACAAAGCTCACGTCAACCAAACTGGGTTAAAGCAAATGTCCCACACTCAATTCAACTCTCCGGAAGCAAATCCATTCTTTCTCTAGGATATTTTGAAGGCGAAGACTCGCACTAAATCATACTCAGTTTTGGACCACTTAAAACAAGAACTTCACCGGGAATGAGTCAAATGCTTTCCTCGGTTGTCTCAAGGAAAACTACTGATACAATTCGAAAATTGATTATCAAAAAACTGATCTCAAAGCGATGTAAGAAACACTGTCATGGCTACGCTACTGGAACGTTATATCCGGTCGAAGTATTTGTCTTTTTACAAGTATCCAGGTGGCATTCAAGTATCCATACAATTCGATGATTGTGATGCAATATTTAAGGATAAAGAGATTCCAGAATAACACTTTCAAGACACTGCTTCATTTCGCAAAAACAATTCCAGATAAACAACTGCCATAGTACTAGACAAAACGATGTAAGTATTTTGTTTTTGGTTTTCAACAGATTTAAATTAGTTGCAGTTTCATTGTAGTCTGCTGTCGCTCCTTAATCTTCAAAATTTGCAAGATTAATATGCACTGTTTTGTATATTGGATATATTCGTTTTTTTTTTTTTTTTTTTTCATGCATTTTATTCTTATCTAACATAACACTTAAATTCTAGACAAAATATGCTTAAAACTAGTTTTCAGGACTTCATTTCATTGACTTAAAAATAATCTTACTGGCCCTTCGCAGGCTCTCTAAGATAAACTTCATTTAAATTTGCTTTTCAGCTCCATTATTTTTTATATAGGAAAGTTCCTTGCTTAACGACTACCTTATTAAGAAAACATATAAGAAAAAACTTAACAACTTAACATTTTTACTAAAAATAACTTATATCTAAAACTACAGCTAAAAACTAAGCTAAACTAAACTAAAAACTAGAACTAAAACTTAGACTATACTACTACTAACTTAAGCTACGTACGTACATGTGCATGTATACCATCATATAATTCATCAATATATGTTCCTGCATACATGCACATGTGCGTCTATATACAACTATATATGTGTGTATAAGTCAATATACACTACACATATATTACTCTTATTTTTTTGTGTTTTTTTGTATTTTTTAATTTTTTTTTTGTATTTTTCTTTTTTATTATTTTTTTTTGTTTTTTTTTTTTTTTTTTACCTTAAAACCTAACCCTAACCTAAAACCTAATGCTAAGAACATGTAAGCCGGCCAAAGATTGCAGCTGGTATTTGGTCCGTTGCAAAACAGTAGCCGACTTCCCCCTGTTGGTTTCCCTACCCAGTGTTTAGAGGTTTCGACGAGGGAGTTTTATTCGGTTTGTAGCCACCAGAACACTTTATGCTGCTTCGCAACATCCAGTACATCCCATCTCGATACCGCTGTACTGAAGCGGAGGAAATTGTCCTCAGCTCGTCGTGCAACGGTCGTAGTTGAGTCGCCCATCCACAGCAGAACGGGCGAAATGAAAGATGAGCGGTACCGCTTTCTTGTCTTGTATCAGACCTAACTCATCAAAGTAGACAAATGCTTCTGGAGGAACGAAACCATTATAGCGCACCCTTTCATAGTATTGTGTGTTGGGATAGTAAGCCCCAGAAATAAGATTGTTATTGGAGTCCATTGCTCTTGCAGTGTGTCTCCGAATCAGCTTCAGGATGAAATTATCCACTCTGATCATTTTTGCCCTATTGTATAAGACTTCATTAGAGTAGAATTTCTTGTACTCGGACCAAGGAGTTCGGTAAAGTTGAAGACAGGCCCGAAGGCATGCCCTCTCGAACAACCGCATCCTTTCCATCAGACTAGCTCCCACATTAAACCACACGGGACAGCCATAGGTAAGCATTGGCCTGATTAGGGCCATGTAGCAGATTACCTTCACCCTCGCGTCGAGTTGGCTGTTGTAAAACAGTCTCTTAGTAAGGGCAAAGGTGCCTCGAGCCCTGGCCAGAGCAGCATCTATATGTTTATTAAAATACAGATACTGATCTAACCAGATCCCAAGGTATCTGACCACAGTCCTCTGCGCCAGTGGCTCCCCGTGTTGTCCAATGATAGCGAGCTTACGCCAATTCTTCTTTGTGTCTGCCGAAGCCTTATGCAACGGCGTCCTGAACAGGATGGTTTCCGACTTCTCGAAATTAATTTTTAATTTCCAGTTGTCGCAATCTCGTCTGAAGGAGTCAAAGTCGCTCTGCAAGAGAGTGGTAATCTCCTCAATCTTTGGGGCTGATCTGTACACTATCAAGTCATCTGCGTACGCAATTGCATTATAAAGAGAACTTAAAAGATCGCTCAAGTAAATGTTAAACAGGATTGGCGAGTTTACGGCACCCTGTTGGAGACCATTTTTAACGTGGAAGATACCCGCAGAGGTTACGTTGCCATATTTGACTACGAACCGTCTGCCAGTAAGCATACTAAACAGTAGGTACAGTAGCGATTTATGCATGCCGAGCCGACTGAGCTTGTAAAAAAGTCCTTCCAACCAAACGGTGTCGAAGGCCTTCTCCAGATCAATCAGCACCGCACCAGTGCACTGTTTCTTGCACTTATGCCATTGGATATCAGATACTAGTTTCGACGCGGCATGTATGGTATCATGCCCCGCCTTGAAACCGAACTGGTTATCCGGTATGATATTTTTGTCCTCTACCCAGTCAAGCAGAGCTCTATTAACCATCTTTTCGAAAACCTTGCTGATATTTGGAAGAAGACTAATCGACCGAAGGTTGCACGGATCAGACGAATCTTTTCCTCTTTTGGATATGGGGTGCACTATCGCTGTCTTCCAATGTTCCGGATAATGAGCATTATTCAGAGCATTGTTAAACAAGACCGTGTACATCCTTACCACTTCTTGAGGGAGATGTCTCAGCACAATGTTTGAGATCCCATCAATTCCCACAGACTTTTTCTTCTTCAAAGATTCGAAGATCGCTTGAAGCTCCGTAACTGTTATGAACGGGGGATGAACCCCTTCAAAGGCGATGGCATTATCTGCCATGTTATCGTCACTGAACACGACAAAGCCAGTGTTCTCAGATCGCCACTGTTGCAGATCATAGCGAAGACGGGAGTTTTCGGCTAGAACACGATTTTCCAGGATGTGATTAGGGCGAATGCTTTCATTCACCTTGTACACCTCCTGAAAAGTCGCACCAAGTACTTCCACTTTTTCTTGCGGGTCTTCGATCACGAAAAGATTATCGTCTAGAATGGCGTTGTCTGGATTAACACCTGCTGTTGTCAGTATTCGTTCATTGTTTGTTGTTCTAGGAAATTTAAGACACGGAAGATCGCTTTGCCTATTGCTCCTGAAGAACTTATTAATTTGTGGAAACATGCTCGGGTCGTTAGACTTCACAGCCCGAACCTTGTCGTTCCAGTACGAATTTACAGAAAGTCTGTAATTCTGCGCAATTAACGTTTGAATGTTTTTGATAAGCGCCTTCAGTGTCCTAATCTCCTCATTTTGTCGGTCTGTAAAGCGCCTATATAAGGTTTTCAACCTTGATAGGAGTCTGCTTTTACGTACGTGTAGTGCGTCAATTGTCGCATTGCGGTAGCAGTTCTCAATTTCTGTTTGTCGGTACTTTGGTAGTGTGCAGTCCATTGTTTGTTTAATTAAGTCGTCCAATTGTATCAGTCTTAAATTCGTAAAAATTTAGGTATGCCCTACCAAAATGCGGCATATTTAGCTACTCGCCTGTACAGACAGTTCAGTTGTCAAAGTCAAGAATATTCTCCTAATCCCGACCATTGAGTTGTTCCTATGTATCCGCTTCCTATATTGTATTTCAACGTAAATACCATCGCAAATGTAATCAACCCCAAATCATAATGTGTCGTAGAATTGCATCTCAAACTTTATGGTTTCGCAAGGTGTGTCGCCCATTATAAGCCTTTGTTGAGGTAAGCAGCTTAATTGTTCCCCGTTCGCTGCCAACTCGCGGACTATTCAAATTTAGATCCTTAAGACGCACAACACCCCGCCGCTTATGTTGATTACTTATGCAGACGAACGAAATAATATTGTGGGGTTTCTGTTCTCGGCGAATGCAAATTCAGGCACAACATCCACCTTGTAGTGTCTGCACAGAAACCATATTCAACTATCCCGCACACGACGTACCCCTCGGATAGCGTTCTTGCCGCAAGTCCACTTCAGCACGCTCATTTGCAGCACGGGGTTGGCAGTTCGCTTGCTCACTGCGGCAGCGCCAAATCAATGTGGACGTAATGCCTTAATCATCCATCCGCATTCAGAGCACAAGGGCCCTCGTGATGCACTTTCGCCAGCGTCGCTTATCGGCGGCAATCGCCTAACGGGTAAATGCCTCCAGCTCGTCTTCCCGCATAATCATTGGCGTTATCTCTGAGATCTCGGTACTCGGCGCGGTGCTGTATGTATTACGCTGACACGCGCTGCTGATAACGGTGGAGAGCGCCCTTCTCTGCGCTGTCACAAAGCGATAATGTGTTTTGATTCGAGGCTGTGTGCACTCGGGCTCGAATAGATCTACGTGATGTTAGGCGTCCTTAGAGCGTGTTTACCACCGCAAACGGTGTTTTTTTGATTGATTTTTTTTTATTGAGGAGATAATTCGTTTAATTTCCTCGTCTCGCCCTGCGTCTGACACAGTACATTGAGCAGAGCGCGCACCATAATTGGAAACGGTATCAGGCGTGTGACTTTAAACACCGTCAGACGTTTATGGTGCAGCAATAAAAGTGTTCAACATCTGCCCTCGAAAAAAGGTGCTATTTATGGTCTGTCAAGTGGCGATTCAGACAAATTTCACGGCTCACCAGCCACCTTGTCTAGGGATCAGCGATCGCGCTGGTGACGGGCAGCCTACGTTGTATAATATTGAAGAGTTTCCAAGTGATGTGTTAATTATTGGCCGTAAACTGTGTGCGGCTTCTATTGATTCGGAGTAGTTGTTCGTCAACGGTGCCATTGGAGTGCGTCTCCATCTTCATATTTGCGGGAGGGATTCTTTTTGTCTTTGACGAGGGAGCGTGTGTTGCTGCTGGAGCAATTAAAAATTAGAAGGACTTGCGACTGCCGTCAGGTGTAAGGATATCCAGCTGCTTGGAGAAGGCATTCCTCTATTTTATTCTGCATCATGACTTATTTGATAGCGTTACACTTTTATGGAGTTTCATTGGCTTTGTGATATTTGACGTCGTGTCATATCCACGAGCATGTGTTACACACCTCATACAAACATATGTACATATGTGTTTCGGTTTTTTTCTTGCTTGCATGCTGTCGCCCCATCGTTTTAAAATTTAAAAAATATTTGTGCTGGAAAAAACAGGACATAGAGTGCTGTGCAAAACACTTGTAACTTGAAACAACAGATCTTTAAAATCCAAAAAAAGTGTTTTAAAGAAGCAGACAACAAATTTATTTTAACAAATTCCTTTATTTATACCAACATATGACTAAGTGGTCGCCGGGGCGTAGTCGGTAAAAGCGTTGACCCACACGCAGAAGGTCTAGGTTCGATTCCCGGATGGGGCACCACGCATTTTATTCACTGCACCACCTCTTCCGAGTTGCCGACAACACTCAAAGAATACTAACTGTCTATGAAAAGCTTCTCAAATCTCGCCGTTCGGAGTCGGAAAAAATCGTAGGTTCCTTCTACTCGTGGGAGAACAGTAGCATGCACAGCATGACTAGTTGTTGTAGAAGCTGCTTCCCCGTGCTTTTGAATTTCAGCACAAAGTTCGTGCTTCTGCTTAAAAATGTGGCATCCGACAAGTTTTCAGTTGGGCTTAGGTGTGCGCTAGCCATCGCATAATATATTTCTCAAAAAGTTAGTTTGTAGCTATTCTTAACTTGTACTTCGGATTGTTATCGTGTTGGAACATCCAAGCAAGTGACACTTCCCAATCCGCATAAGAAACCATGCTTCCTTTGACTTCATTATGCCTTCTACTTTTGATCCAATTCCTTGGCTGAGGAAGCAGCCGCAGACCAACACAGATCCACTTCCGTGTTTCACGGTTCCTCTCGTATACTTTGGATTTAGTCGTTCACTTTTTGGCCTCCTTACGTGTTGCCTTCCATCAGAGGAATGCATATTAAAGTTGGATTCATCAGAAAATACGATTTTTTTTCCATTTCTGCAAATTTCAGTTGACATGAGTTCTTTCGAAAACCAAAGGTTATTTAACCTTTTTTTGAAATGCAATTTATGTAAATGTCTTTTTCATTATTTTGAAACCATGCAACTCTGTCTGAAGTGCGCGTGAGTCAATGGGTAATTGTAATTGAAGTTCGGCTTCTTAAGAAGATGCTGTTGGTAATTAGAAATTAATAATTTCCCTGCCTCCTTTTGCTGTGGATCTAGATGAGCGTCCTTCTCTTTGGTGAGACACAAACTTTCTGTAACTATCCGACAAGTAGATTTTTGTATTGAATATTTTATTGAAATTTCAATACAAATAGTATATATGTACCTTTTCTTCACCGAGTGCTATTCTGACATTTTCTCCAGAATCAGTGAGTGAGTCATCGAAAATTTGATTCTGAATATAAATGCTTTGAAAGCTCAAGCAAAATTCCAAAATCTGGAAAATTCAAACAAATGCAAAATTGTGACATGATTGGAGGAAAACTCGATCCTGATATCATCCAGTATTTATACCATTGCCGTTAAGCACCTTCATAAATTGTTTGTTTGTTTATCAGGCCTGCGATTCATGAAGTGTCTGAGCCTGAGCTATAGCCGCCTTAAATTCTTGACGGTCTCAGGCACCCTGCTTCCAGTTGTAAAGACCAAGCCCTCAAGCGTTCGCAATCAATTGGTCTTTATACCGGAGGATTGGCCTTCCTCTTCTTCTCGAACCCGAAGCCTGGGACTTGAAGACCCTCTCAGCTGGAGCCTTGTTGTCTATTCTCTCGATGTGGCCGAGCCACTATAGTCGACGGATACAGCACATATAGTTCGTGGTTGTGTCTTCTCCTCCATTCGCCTTTCTCATTGAAAGGATCATATATTCGTCGCAGAATTTTCTTTCAAATGAACCAAGAATCTGCTCTGTCGTTTTGCTTATCGTCCAGCACTCGGCTCCGTATCAAAATACGGGTAGGCTTAGTGTCTTGTAAAACATTATCTTAGTCCTTCGAGCCAAGCTAACGGTTATACGGAGGGCTAACGAAGCGCCCACATAAAAAAGCAAAACTGTTATGAGAGGGCAATGAAATAAGACATCATTTTTTGCTTTCAACTTAAAATTTCGAAAATGCTTAATTCAAACCTCCATGTGATCACACGCAAATCATCGATTCCCCTTTTTCTCTTTAACATAAATAGCACATATTTTTCTTTCGCCATTCTGATCCCATTCAATGGCTCTCAACCAACACTTTTCAGTTTTGTAATTTTTATTGGCACCTCCAAATCCAAACAATCCCACATTAAATGCAAATGCGAGCAAGACAAGACACCCCTTCACATAAACACCGAGCACGGTTCATCCAAGGATTAGTGCGAAATTGAGGTGTTTTGGAAACACCGACGATGTCTAGCCGTAAACAACTATTTATCAAGCAAATTAACCAACATAAATATTTAATTTCGCGCATCGGTCTGTGTATCTCCCCAGTTTACTCAACAAAATCCACTTCCTGAGGGGCAAGCGATGTGCGGCGTGCGTTTATAAATAAATCATTTACAGTCACTCCGCCTTTTGGGTAGTGGCCATCACCGAAAACGAAGGCGGAAGGTGCTGCAGTGCATAACTTGTCCAGGGCGTTTGATTTCCAATGGGGGAGGACTACTTCATGGAAATAGAATATTAATAAATGTCACCCGACATTGCGGGCCATATGGATGCATGCATTCCGGCAGCAATTTACGACCTGGATTACCTCAATGGTTCTCTCGAGTTCTTTTACAATTTTTTTTAAGGAAGTCAATTGATCCGTCAGCTCTACTTGGGGAATTTAAAAAATCTAAGCAAAATCCACTTATCACTCAGCCGGCTTAAAAATTGTAGGAGACATTCCCCTGCTACCGAGAAGATTACAGGAGCTATGGGTTGGTTGTGAAGTGCATGATATCGGTAAGACGATTATATAGGCGTGCAACAGAGGAGGCTTACTAGTGCTCATTATCAAATTTTGCACTCTGTCAACTGCTTCAATATGCCTAATCCCTATTTGCCCCTAATAGGATATCCCCCGACCGGGCTGCTGTTGCAATATACTGCAATCTGCATGTTTTCCCTTCCCGGCCTTTCTCTAAAGAGTTGTCCCGGGCAGAGGCAGGTGTTGGCTTCGTACGGCATCGGTGTCTAATGAATCAATAGGACCGGACCCCTGAGGTTAACCGATTATTGCGAAAATTTGTTCATCACACACACCCTTCGTCCTGATGATCGCTCATTTGCTGACATTTTCTGGTCTCCTTGTTGGAAAATACACAAACAATAGCCGTGCGTCCGTGGTGAGTGAGTGTCCTTTCTCCAAAAAAAAAAGTAAAGAAATCAACTTTCGAAAAACAGAACTCGTCCAGTGTCGTCAGTCGTCGGACGTCGACAGCACCCTAGGTAGCACCGCCTTCTTGAAAGGTTCTTCTTCCGTGTACTCTCATCTGTCACCACATGTTGGCACCATCCGAAGATCGATGGATCGGGCAGATAGATTGAAGATAGTCACGATGTGACACTTCGCATGAAATTTGTACTATTCCAATTGTTTACACACGCTCTCTCGTGCTGCGTGCCAACTGACAGAAATGGGCACTTTTGTTCGAATGCATGTATATGTCAAATGTGACAAGTCCACTGATCAAAAGAAGCTAACCTCCAAGTGTCAAAGGGAACCACAAGAACAATAAACTGGCGACTGGGCGACTGTGCCGTCTACACATGATGAACCAAATTAAATCTGTCGAGCCCGTGTCAGCGGTTGAGTTAGCCGCGAGGCGCGGCACCGTTGGCGGCGCGAAACAACTTCAAGGAAAGAGTTCGTTCTTTTTGAAATCCGATAGTGATAATGAAGAGAGCTATTCGATGAGAAAATAAATTTGTTTTCCTCCAAATATTTTTGCTATTTCCCAGCTGTGCTGCTCCACTACGCGCAGAGCGGTGCCTCTACGCGCTGGCGGCGGTGCGGGAGCAAAGTGAAGACGAAACACTTGTCTGTCCGCCAGAAGTCATAGAGTTTGATGTAAAAGCGCCGCCGACGAATGCGTGAGTTGATTTTTGTTTGACAGAAAATTCCGGCTGCGAACACTTTTAAGTAGTCCCACTCGCACTAGCACCGACTGGCTGGTCGGTTCGCTTTGCTTTGGTTGGCCTGGCGGCCTGGCTGACTGGATGGATGGCTTCAAATACTCCAAAACACCCACTTCCAAGGTCTATTTATCATTTCATAAGCACACAGGCACACGGGCACAGGCTCACTGGGGGCGCGCATAGATGAGAACCGCCGCCGCATCCCGCGTAATGAATGGTTTGTTTGAAAGGCCATCCCAGGAACGGGTAATTCTAGGTAATTATGTGTTTAATCTTTCACTTCTTATTGAACAACCCCCACGAATCGGTGAGGAATTGCTTTTTATCTTTTGTTTGTTTACTAACAGATAATTACAATCACAATTCCTTTGATTTATCCACCACCGTGCGGTTGGTGGATGCCGTGCGAGACTTCTTTATCGGGTGAGCATGCCGCCCGCTTTGTTATTGTTTTAGACCGATGATAATGAACACGAACAAGCCGAAGAGTTGCTGCTGCGAGTAGTGTGTTTGTGTTTATCCCCGTGCGTCGTCCTCGCCGTCGTTGGTCGTCGCATTCTTTCCGCCGATTATCCTCCATTCAGTGTGTCATAATCAAAATCGGCGGAGAAGTCGCAAGACCTGTTTGTGTAAGGGACACGTGTGCGCACTTTGCGAGTGCAATGTTTTGAAAACTTCGCTTAATTGGGAGAAGAGAGAGCGAGAGTGAGTTTGCAATTTGAAACTGTTGTACACGGGTTTTGTGTCTGTTGTCGGGGTGGTGTTGGATGCACACGTGCCACCCTCATAGGGGGTGCGTGCGAAATGAGGGTTGCTGAGTGTGTAACTCACTTAGAGAGCAACGTTTGTCGTTTAACAGTTCGCACAAACAAACACGTTCTATTCTTTCGATTGTTGGTCATTCGAACATGATGCTCATTAGTTTTTATTGTAAGGCTACACCGAGCCTTAAGGTCGTCCCCTGACACGAGCCGGGGGGTGGCATTTCCATGCGGGAAAGCCACAATATTTGTGTACGTCTCTAGGATTGGACTCATGTTGCATTGTTTCGTTTGGTGCTCTAATGAAACCGCGAAATCTGAGGAGTCTGCTCTCGTCGTCGATGGCTGTCTGGAGGGAAATAAAATTGAAATGTAGTCGTAAGTTGGAGAAAATTCAATTTCAAGAGGGTTAACACTGCTGGGATGACACGTTCTGGAATAGGGTGCCAGAATCGGAATTAGCTTTGAAATGTTCAACCCATATGCATGTCATTTGAAGCATAAAATATTGCGTCAAAATTCGAGGACACACCTCCTTGTAAGAAAAGGTGTTTCCTGGTGGGTATTTGACTTCTGTCTATTGTTACTTTGTTTTTCCTGTAGTTTCAGGTAAAATGTGCATCTGAATACGCAGATGGCAATGGTGAGAGGGGCATTTTAAGATTCAGCCGGATCAGAAAAGTGTTCTTTGCTAAATGGACACAATCGACGGTTGATTGGTTATTTTTGTTTGTATTTTTGTTTTTTGTGTACGATGTTTGAAGACTTTTGTCTTAAACATGTGCGACCATGTTAAGCAATTTAGTGAGACGACTAAATTGTATTTTCAGGTACGTCACAAAGAACTGAAATTTGCAACTGATAGCCAAGACAGAGCACTCATTTTGAATACGGTTAAATATTTCTCAACGGTATTCGAGCTTAAAGCGACTCAGTTTGTCCGCCGGAAGTATAACATTGGCTTTTTGACGTTGACATTGACACTGACTTGAACACAAAAGACAATAGATCGCCTACCCTGTATAATAAGACATTCTACAATAACTGCGGTACTTGTCCGCGAGTCCCTAAAAGCGACCATTTTTTTTTAAAACAATGAACGAGGACTATCCTTCATCGTTACAAAATAAATAAATATACGAGGTATTGGTTTAGAACGTTATTTTCAACCCTTTCTTGCTAAGAAACAATGAATCCTAATTTGGTATTATGACGGTGTCATTTTATGAACTTTTAATTTGATACACAATTCTAATGAAAGAGTTACAAAAACAGGATGAACTTCTTTTTGTTGTTATGTCTATAGATCACAATACATTTATCAATCATCATGTCAACTATTCCATGCTACCTGGTTAGTAATCCAAAACGCATCTCAAATATAAACAGTCCTGAAGAAGATATAATCCTTCATCCAGGTAGAGGAGACAAATCACGCCTCAGACCGCATACAACAGGATGCATGCATAATTCGTTTTGGGTCACTGCAATTCAACTAGCGAACCAACCTCGGTGTATCCCTAAATCCGATCGATTTACTTGTATAAATATTTATGCAAACAGAGGGTATGTTTGTTTAGTATTTTTCGCTATCATTGTGCTTTTGTCGTCATGAATTTCTTTCCCTTCCCAAGGAGATGTTTTTCTTTAATTTTGATGTTCTTTTTTTTCTAAATTTTTGCACAAAAAAAGAGGAAATATTTTTCAAATCAGTTTTATGTTTATTTATAAACAAATATGAATGGTAAAGCGAAACATTCCTGCATTCCGTTTTCAAAGAGATCCACTCTGTTGGTTTGGTGTTTATTTTTGTTGAAAATTTGTGAAGGAGATGGGAAATGTTAAGCAAACAAAATATTTTTCAGGAATTTATTTATTTTAATCAATCGTGCATGCGGTCTTTCAAATCGATTCTATACTTTTGGCAAACAAATCCAAGAGGAAACAGCTACTTAAGTGTGGGTGACACGTCAAATATGAAATGTGGGAACAGGGCACGAAATCTGATTCCACAACAGAGATGACAGATTAATTAGCAATGTGTCACTTTTTCATGTTTTCTCCGAGAACTAGCATGGATTTATAAGTTAACATGCGCATTTTGAAATTTTAACACATTTCTTGAAAAGAATTCAAAAAACTTTAATTATTCTTTTATCATATCCTACGCTGTACGGAGTACTTTTCCAGACATCTGAGCAAGGCTTTACTTTCAACCAAAAACACGTTAAAACATTAATTTTACAAAACAAAAAGGAGATTTAAACTTAAATATTGGGTCACGTTCTACAACATGATCTAACTGCTTCGAAGACCACGAATGGCGTTGATCCCGTGAAGAGTTTTGAAGAGGAATAGAATTCCAATTTAGGGATTAAATGATTGTAAAAGAAAGGGATTGAAGCTATATCTTCAGGGTCTCAAATTAAAAGGTTTATTTGCTCTGCACTGTTTTATACTCTGACAGTTTTTTCTGTGATGATGGGGCTTGCAATAAAAGATACCGACAGGTTGTTAAAGTCAAATTTTCAATTAAAATGTTTGTCTACAGTGAATATTTTGCGTTTTAATTTGGTCTAGAAACTTGCTTATTACTTAAACCTGAAGTATCATATTATGTGTAAACGGTTTGAGTGAAGTATATTCCGTTATTCAGCTACTATGTAAAATGTATGATATTATCTGAACGTTTCTAATGGAAATGGAAAAATGTGTTGTTTCTAGTCTGTCTACAATTCTATCCTTTTTAAAATTTTTACTTTTGTCTATAATGTAGTTAAAATAAGTTATAATGTTAGCTAATGGTTATAATGTTGTATATTCTGTTTGTTTAGGAGGACAATAATTAACACAGCGAAATGCCCATTAAAGTAAAAATGTGGCCAAGAATAAGAGTGATATGATGATGAGACAAAGACAAAAAGTCAGTTTGTCATGCTTACTTTTTCAGACCACGAATTGTTCTTAATTTTATAAATCAATAAGCAAGAAAATAAGTCTTCACATCATCAAGTAAAAGAAAATAATGTTGGCCATGTTTTTGATGCAGAAAATACTTCTCTGTGCAACGTAGGAGTCTGAACGTAAAAAGACATTGCCAATACGGGATATATTGGGTCAGAATCGGATAAGAATCATAAACATAAGATAATAAAATAATAAAAAGTCATAGTAATTTCAATCAACTATTCGCATTGTACCTGTCATTGTTACCACACAAAAAGGAGGAACCTACAACTAATTGCCAACTCCAATTGGCAAAATTTGAAGAAGCTTATTCATTTTTAAACATTGACAGCAATTCTCAAATGATGTGGTGACGTGTAAAAAGCCGCATGAACAACACCACGGTGGCGGCACTCATATGCAGATAAAAATAGTTAAACTACTAAATGCGGTCTTCTTCTTCTTCTGCTTGTGTCGCTACAGTCCGGGATGGACCTGGGCTTCAACCAACATGCCTCTTAAGTCAGCACGATCCTTCTCTAGCTGCCTCTAATTGCGCACTTCAAGTTGGTTGATGTCCTTCTACACTTATGTATGTGCGCCACATTAGCCTACGCCGTCCTCTGTTGCGTTGTCCCAAAGGCTCAGGTTCGAAGACTTTTCAGGCCGGAGCAGTGGTGTCGCTGTACATGGCCTAAGTTCGAAGATTTTTCAGGCGAAGCAGTGGTGTCGCTCTACATGGCCTAGGCATCTAAGCGTTGTATCCGAAGATTTTTGACCCGGCGCATAGATTATCCATGTTTGAATTTTTGTATTGGTTGTTACTCAAATTCACTTCGCCTCATAAGTGAACGTAATGACGAGTCAAAAATATTTATGAAATGGTCTGACCAATTGGAGTACAGTTCAGCAAACTTGAGCATCTTGCTTTTTTTCTTAATTTTTGTAGCCATTAACTTTTTTCGTGCAACACGACCATGAAGTTCAGTTTGGCTAATCGCCAATCCCTTGCTTAAGGTCGAAATTAATATTGAAGAAATTCACTCACCAGTTCACTTTGGATACACCCTGGATTTTTTTAAAACGTCCGTGGATTATTTCGGTGTTTTTTCTCAGATATATTCCCACAAGCCCTTTGAAAATGTTTTATTGCATTAAATACTCTTTTTTTAAGAAATTTTACTGATGGCCAATTTTTTTATTCCATTCTCAAATCCAAAATAGATTTTCGATCCGCATATGGATGGAAGGATAAAGAAAAACGGAGCATAACTTTAGGGTAAGTCCTTCAGTGCATCGTGTCTAATTAGTTTTTCGTAACTGCATACCGTTATGGACACATACTGGTACATTTACTATTCCCACAGACTGCTAAATTTGGATTTCCACTTAATAGCAGTTAGTATACAGCAATGCGTTAAATGAATGCACTTCATGCAAGGTAGAGGGTAAATTCCAAGCAATTTTAAATTTAAAACCACTAAGGAGATCGATTTTAATGTGAGGGGAAATGTTTTTGCCGGTTATATACGAGAAAATAGCACATAATTTGTTTATTGTTTCTTAAGTATGTACTTTCTTATCTGCTTACTTACGAGTACATATGTTAAAATCATATTTGAAGATGGGAAGAGCTCGAAATTGCTCAAAAGTTATCTACAGCCTGAAAAATATGGGTTTTACGGTTTCATCCAGTCAACAATATATAGATATCTTAATGTGCTCTAAAATGCTAAAAATGCATCAAGAGCTACAAGGCCAGGAAGAAAGTCGGGAAATAGGGCAGCTTTATATACAATGTTGCCAACCCATTTGCGACTTCTAAGCAAATAAAGTGTTTTGTGCGTACTATTAGCATAATGGCTCGATGACAGTG
This sequence comes from Eristalinus sepulchralis, assembly GCA_944738645.1. Classification (NCBI taxonomy): domain Eukaryota; kingdom Metazoa; phylum Arthropoda; class Insecta; order Diptera; family Syrphidae; genus Eristalinus; species Eristalinus sepulchralis. The sequence goes on from OX122883.1 coordinate 2,289,831, forward strand.
TGTTTTAAGATAATAACATGACATAAGCCGATAAGGTCTTAGTAAAATGAGAGTTTGTTTTCTTAGAAGATCAACTACGATCAGAATTTTGTTCTCCAACGGGCATTAATTAAACAAGCCGCTACCTACAATCGATGCACCACCTTTATTCTGAAAATAAAAAACAAAGTCCACAAAATACATCCCCCATTCAATCACAGTCTCAACTCATGTTTGTTATCATCTTTGTAACCGATTGCGCCCACCCTCATGTTTCGTGATGAAAACAAAAAAATTCAAGCCGAACTTATCACAAAAAAGAAACGAAACAGAAAACAATCAAAGTGGAGCCTTCCGGTTCGAGTCTTCTGCCGACATTTTTAGTTAAAAAGTTGTTTCCTCCTTCGAACAGACACAAGGGTACACACTTTGTTGGAGGCACACACAGCAAAAACACAAGAAAAAAAAAAAACAGAAGCGAAGTACAGCACGGACTCACTCCGTCAATATGGCAGTTGGCGGATAGAAGCTCGAGCGAAAAGTGGCTTCTTTTGTTTAGCGTCACGTTTTGTGGCATATTCTCTCATTCCCCACTGCCTGTCCACAGTGCTGCAGTCAACGCAACCGTCGATATCCCTTCGTAACGATACAAAAACCAAGAAAAAAGAAGTGAAAATGAAAACTCCTGCACTGCACGAATACATGGAGGTACAACAGTGGGTACTTTCAAGGATTCTTTTATGCCGAAGGCACTCTCCAAGCACCAGGCGAAGGGACAGGAGCATGCACGAAGAAGTTCCCCGCAGTATGAACGAGACTATTAACACGAATAATAAAGTATAATAATAACAACACCAAGTACCGGCGTTCATTTCATTTGAAGTTTGAGTTTGCTGGTATTTTCCGCAAAATTTTCCTCCCCTCAATGGGACAGGGGTGGCTTTCAATTATTTTATTGATTTCGGTTCGTTCTTTTTGTTTCGAAACTCGGGAGTTATTTTGAAAATATTTCTCTCATGTGAGGAGGCCCGAATCAAAGCATATGCGATCGGGTTTGATCTGCGACTGCGGCCGCTGTGAAACAATGTTAGGACATTACTGCCACCCAATTCCTCCCAATAGGCGTATTGTTTACCGAGGGTTTGCGCCGCCACCGGTTCGCAATGCGAGCGCACAAATGGCAGCATTTCTTCCCGGGAACTAGTCAACTTGTGGTCTGAATTGGGCTCGACTTTTGCTTCCGACCAACTGAACACATTGTTCGGGTGCACTGCGGCGATTACGCGTTCGATTGAGTCCGCCGTCCGGCTGCGAAAATTAATACTTCCTATTGCGAGGCCAGCCGCATCAAGCACAAGTGCAAATCAAAGCGTGGAGTCGCCGGAATCGAATCGAATTTCCACAGCTCATACCCAGCAGACCAAGGACATCCATGTCTTCCACCTCGCCATAACGACTGCATTCTTCATGGTCATGTTGGGAACCAACATTCTGGTTAACCAAGTGACCAAATACGTGGTGTCCCACTATCACGTCGCCCATTACTCCAGCTCAAGGTCAGTGCGGAGGCTCTCCTTAACGATTTGTTGTGAGTTGTGGCAAGGACAAGCTTGCTCTCTCCGTCACCAAACTCACTCACTACTAACACAGGACGCCCATTCAATGCGACTGGCTGTGCGCAAACACAATTGCAGCGACAATGTGCCCCGTGCCGGGTCGGAGGACAATTCCGACTGTCACTTCCTGTAGATGAGAGTCATAAATCGACAGACGACTGCGATCCGTTGCGCATTATCTAGGTGCGATTCGAAAACGATCTATTCAACTCTAATTTGACACGGAGCCCAGTGCCTAACATGGATCGCCTCGGGCAGTGATTGTGCCTTGTGTTTGTCAAAGATGCATTTAGCACTTTGGATCCCACTGTGCTGACAGGGACGTGCAACGAAATAATTTACAAGATGTCACTGAGACTCTGTTGCCTATTTTTTCTGGAAATTTGTTTTGTCTGACAAGAGGATCTGACTCCAGCTGTTTGCTGGCAAGGATCCACACTGAATTGGAAAACCGATAATGCGTGTTTACTACTGAAATCATTTTGTAGAAAGTCAGGGAATGAATTGTGTGGATGGCAAGGAAGCGAGAAGCAAGGGAAATCAAGAAAAAATATGTCCTCTAAGATAAGTCCGAAAAATACACAATCGGTTTCTCTATTCTTATTTACGGCAAGTCCGTACCTATGGATGCTAATGACTTTTCATAATACATTTGCTTAAAATGAAAATTTAATTTTGTAAATTGAATTTTGTTGACAAAAACGAAACAGAAATTATATTTTTTTAAGAGAAGATTATTCGAGTCTTGTCTTGAAGAAAAACTTGTAAGACATACACATTTAACAAAATTTATTAAATTTGTATTTGCAAAGTGTTTGACCAAAACAACGAACACAGGTGAAAGAAAGAAAATAATATTCCAGAAGCTCAAGCGATTCAGCTCAAGCCAGAGTGTGTCACTGAAGTCTTACCGCCTGTGTATGCCTGTATGCTGATGATCCAAATTTATCCATTTCTGTACATGTGTGACAACTGGTAGTAGAGTCGAAATCGGTGCTGAGAATCTGGAAAGATCACTTTTGCAAACTTTTAAATGGCTATGACGGGCTAATTTATTTTTTACGGCACCACCTCTTTCGAGTTGCTGAGAACACTCAAAGAGTATTAATTGTCTATGGAGAGCTTCTCAAATCTCGCCGTTCGGAGTCGGCAAAAAACTGTATGTCCCTTCTACTCGTGAAGAACAGTAGCATGCACAACACGAGTAGTTGTTGTAGAAGCTAGGCCCTGGTCCGTTGTGGGCTGTAGTGCCACTCAATTATTATTATTATGTCAAGGTCGGTATCGAACTCACCGAGGTTTTAGACAAGGCGACGCACTGTCATGTGACTTCTTTATCATCATCCTTGAGAAGATCGGAACTCACAAGTCAACACCAGAGACACGATCTTCCAAAAGTCCAATTGCTAGCTTACGTTGATGACATTGACGTGATTGGAGGAACACAGTGACCCGTTAATAATGCGCTTGTTACTATTAAAGCGGTAACGGCTAAAATGAGTCTGGCGATAAATGAGAGTATAACTAAGTATATGCTGTCAACGAGGAAGGGCGCACAACACCGACGTCTCGAACAGAGTATACCACTAGGCACCAGAAACTTTGAGGTACCTCGTCTCCGCGGTAAATTAGGACCACAGCATCAGTGCAGAATCAATCTTGCTAATAGCTGCTTTCTTTGGGTTCAAGTGGGAATTGAGTATACTGATAATCCCAGTCGTCCTTTACAGAAAATTTGACGTTATTAAAAGCAGATGAGGAAGGCCTTAATCTTTTCGAGAGAAAAGTCTTCGAATCCGAGCTATTGGGGGACGGCCTAGGTTGAGATGGCGCACACAAGTGGAGAAGGACCTCAAACAACTTGGAGTGCTGCGCAACTAGGCAGCTGGCGGGAGATCCTGGTAGCTAGAGAGGTATGCTTGTTGAGGAACAGGTCCATCCCGTGCCGTTGCATCCAGACATGAAAGGTTTTTATTTTTTTTTTTTTTTTTTTTTTTTTTTTTTTTTTTATCCATCACAGAGTTACACAAAACACTACGTTCTCTAAATGTAAGCTCTCAGTATCGCTTTACACAGCAGATGTTTGCTGAGCGACTAAGGATCATCTACCGACTTTATCGTCTTACAGATTACTTCAAGAAATAATATTAATTAAGAAACATTGCAAAAAGCATGTTTTTAAACTCTACCCGTGACAGGCTATAATCAATTTCGTTGCATAGATCATTGAACGTGTTTATGCACCTTGTAATAGGTTCATTGCAACCATAGTTGGTTCTATGCCTTTTTTCGAAAAGTAAGCTTCTCACCCGAAGAGATCTTTGGGGAGCATATATATTCATGAGAAAAAGTATTTCTGGTGAATTTATATGATAATTAATAATGTCGCGGATAAACATGGCTGACGTTGCCTTACGCCTGAAACTTAAGGTTTGCAAGCCAATTGTTCTACATCTTTCGTCATAATTAGGTAATTCTTCGCAGGAATATAACTTTCTGAAAACATATCTCGTGAAATTCTTTTGAACTCGTTCGAGTCTAAGTTCTTGATTGTCGTAGGGTGAGTCCCAGATAATGGAAGAATATTCCAAATAGGGTCTAACTAACGAAACAAAGATTGCTTTCAAACTAAATATGTCGCGAAAATCCTTACTGTTTCTTTTCAAAAATCCTAACATTGCGTTAGACTTCGCAATAGTGTAATCATAATGTGATGCAAAATCCAACTTCGGGTCAAATATTACACCAAGATCCTTAACTTCTTCCAGGCTAGCAAGTCTATGATTATTGATAAAATAATCATAGACAATTGGAGATGTTATTCTATATGCCGTAAATATTTTACATTTTGAGATATTTAGATCTAGAGCATTATGTTTACACCATTCCGCTAGTTTTTGTATATCCGATTGAAATTTAATGCAGTCGGATACACTATTTATCGATAAAAATAATTTAAAGTCATCCGCAAATGTTAAAATTTCGCAGAAATTAAATATCTTGTGAACATCATTAATAAATAAAAGAAATAGTAACGGGCCCAAATGGCTACCCTGCAGCACGCCTGATGTTACTTTTATTACGTGAGATTTATAACTATCGATCATTACCATTTGCTTTCTCCCCGTTAAATAGTTGGAAAACCATTTTAGCATCGCTGAGTGTATGCCGAGGGATTTCATCTTGGTTATAAGCAAAGTGTGATGCACTTTATCAAAGGCTTTCGAAAAGTCAGTGTAAAGTACATCAACTTGTAATCGATTTTTAAATTTTGCAAATATATAATTAGTAAATAAAGTTAAGTTGGTAGAACATGACCTGCCCCGCATAAAGCCATGTTGCCTATCCGAAATTATTTCTTTTACTAGAAAAAATAACTTTTCTTTTACAAAGCTTTCAAACAATTTTGGAATGGAAGAAAGCTTTGAAACAGGCCGATAGTTCTCTACTTTTTGTTTTAAACCACTTTTATAAATTGGCGTTAGAAAGGAATACTTCCACTCTTCTAGGAATTCTCCCTTTATAAGTGACTGATTAAAAATAAATCTAAGAGGTCGATATACCGCAATCCAACATTTGCTTAAGACTATTGCCGGGACCCCGTCGGGTCCTGGGCTGTAATTTAGTTTAAGATTTTTTAAAGCGTTAATTACGTCATCATCAGTTAGTTGCAATATACCTATGTCCAGAATTCCAGTTATACTTGAGTAATGGTTCACCGTTGACAGGACTTCAGATCCATTATAAACTGATTAAAAAAATTCAGCAAATAGATCACAAGTACCATTCAAGTTATTTGAAATTTCATTTCCAAATTCCATTGCCTTAGGCAAGCCCAAGGAATTTCTTTTAGAATTTACGTAATTCCAAAATGATGAACTATCTCTCTTTACCGATGATTCTACTGACAAGATATATTGTCTATAAAGATATTTATTCAAGAACTCATACTCTCTCCGTATTCTCAAAAACCTTTCACGATTAAATATCGTTTTATTTGAAACAAAGTAAGAATATGCTTTCCTTTTAACGTTTCTCAAATTTACCAATTGTCTATTTAGCCATGGAATTTTAGACCGATATTTATGACGCGTTTTAGGAACAAATAGTTCAATACCAGAATTAATTTTTTCCATAAATATATCATAATTACCTTTCAAGTTTGGGGCATCCAAAATAACATCCCAATCCAATTGATTTAAATAATCCGTCAGTGCAACGAAATTGGTTTTATAGAAATTTGATTTTAAACCGGCATTATTAATATTATTATTGTCACCGTAGCAAAAGAATTCGAAATCTAATAATAAGGCTTTGTGATGAACTTTGTTCGAATCGATTACATCCATCCATTCAAACAACAATTGGTTTTGCAAAAGACCGTATCTACACGAAAAGTCCTTGAAATCCTTACTGATGTTATCTTAGCCATAACAGTCTGAAATGTGGGATAAAGTAGTAAAAATTACATCAGAAGTATCCCAGAGAGATAGATATTATTTTTTACAATGTATGGCAAGACAAGTCTACTTGCAATTATGCTTGAACTGTTTAAATACTTTCTTCCTTTTCTCGTCAAAGGAAAAATTTCTTCAAAATTTCAGCTATTTGATATTTTAAATATACATATGTACAGCTTAAGAAAAATTTTAAATTTTGATTCTGAAAAATTTTCGTCAGCAATGGAATCAACTCTTTCCAAACCTTCTCCTATAATTCGACAATTTCAAATTTCATTAGCTGACACCTTCTAAAGATCTTATCAGGATTCAAACTTGCCCCACATGCATTCCTAATGAGCAGCAATGAATTTCTAACATCCCTGTTTATTGTTTTAGAAATCATATAAATTTGTTGAGCCACAAAATTTAATAATTTCCCCCGGAAAACCGAAAAGAAAACGACCGAAAAAAAGGGGAGTGAGGAACCGAGCGAGAACATATTTTACGAGCGCAATAACTTTAAATGAATTAATGGTTGCCCCTCGTTAACTTCCAGCGAGCACAATTATCACATCGCATGTCAACACCCGGCAGTGTAATCCGATTGAGAGAGCGCGATACCAAGCCGTAAGCCGATGCACCCCATTAGGAGTAAGGAACCCAGAAAAAAAGAATACCCAACCAACAATTAGTGCACCGACATACTCGGATGTATGGTGGTTGTGGCGGCAATAGTTTTGTTGGGCACGGTGTGGTTCGATAAGTGTTTCACATGCTGGAAGTACTGGTAGACCCAAAATAATTCCCCCGACCCTAAACCTCCACTGACACCAAAGATTGTGTGTTCCCGAGTGAAGTGGCATTGAGTGCCGGAGATTCGGGCTGTGTGTGCGTGCCATAAGCTCCTTCTAATCACAATAGTTTATTGTGGCATAAAATGTGAAGAGATGCGTCTGGAAGCAGTGGTTCGGCCTAGGGCTACCGAGTAATTGGCCTTTTATGTCCCGTATTAATGACATATGTTCTTGTCAAGGAGCCCGGAGTGCCATGCCCACCTATAGAAGTTTCATCTGAGATATGATGAGATTATGATGTCTCTGTCGGGTGAGTGAAGATGTCGTGGTGATGGCAAAGGAACTGCCGCAAGATTTGTGAAAGATGTCTGATCCTTCTAATAGTTTGGATATCTGATTTGAGCTTATTAGGCATGTAACTATTATAATTTGGATGGATTCAGGAGGAGGATATTTTCGATTTTGGAGTTGGAACTGATGTTGGGGCAAAACTGAGATTGTAAGTTTGTTTTTTGAGCGTATTTTCAGAACTTCAAAATGTATTGAATTAGCTCATTTAGGTATCTACTCGAAATTCGGGAAGTTTGACTGCCTGTTTGATGACTGTTTCAAGTGCTTCTCATGCGCACAAGACGTCGGATTGAAGTAACAGATGGCAATTAATTAGTACACTATAAAATACAATAAAATTAAAACGGATATATTGTCATTGTTGTGTTCTGTAAAAATATATCAAATCATATCACCTTAGCTGACCTACTAACGTTTGGTCAGTTTTTTGCTAAAATGTGGTTAAGATAGTAACTTAGCCGAACTTTACGATGGTGTTGTAATAAGTCAATCAACTGAGGGACTTTGCAGTCCCCTCTGGTTATTATCTCTGACCTTAAAATTCCATCTAGCGGGTTCGGAGTGATTTTGGGGGCGCAGTGACAGATAAGAGGATTTCACGTAAGCCTAGAAAGTAACATCTATTGATTATGTACATACGTTACATGGTTACATGGTTATGGTAATGTACTCAAACGTAACCGAATTAGAAGGATTGAACTATTAGGTTGTATTAAATAAAAAATCAGATTTTTCATTAATTTCTGAATTAGTAGCTGTCGTCTGAACTCTTCTCCTTTATAAGTTTAGACAGGAATATAAATTAATTGGATTATTATACAAATATATTATATCATATACGGCAGACCAAAACATAGAATTTGGGAATATAGCAGTGAGTAAAGTTACCATTTATTTTACTTAGTTCGGTTCGAGAGATCTAAGCCTCGAAAACGAACTGCATGGGAAACTGGGAACGTTTGCTGCAGACTCAAGAAAAATGGTGCGGGGCATAGTATACAGCATTGAAGTATACAAGTATACAAAATGCCAGTAAGTCTTAAATAAGAAAAGTGGAAAACTTGACAAGTTGATTCCCCATAAATTGATTGAGGCCCAAAAACAAACAGGTTTAGAAACCAGTACATCGTACAGTCTTAGGCACCGGTAGGTTAGATACCATCCTTGCCCGTATGGATTAGCGAACTTTATTTGACAACCGTTCAAGATGTGGGTAGTGCTTACACTTCGAAATTGTCTCAACCTTTAGAGGTAAATTCCTTTCTTCAACCGTAGGAACGATAAATGTAGTCAATTATTAAGAGGAGGTGGATATATTGCAGACGAAAATGGCTGAAGATCAGCCTGCATTGGCAAATAGACATAATTCAAGCGGGTTGCTAGACTACAGTTGAGATTTAACATTCCCCCGCCTTCTCTTCCTCCTGATTTTCAACTTCGTCGCAGTTTGGCATCATTTTGTCAGAAGAAAGTGTCCTAAAACAGATCTAATTTCAAAGAAGCTTTGAAAAATTGAAAATGTCAAACCTTCATTGAATATACTTGGAAGGAATTTATGGATGTCAATGGTTGACTGAAAGAAATTGCAAAAAAAATACATGTGTCAATTCTGTGATTCAACCACATATTTTATTCATCGTTTCAGGAAGCTATTAGCTTAATAAAACCAAATGTTGAGTGGTTACGTACGTCGTTTTATCTGTAAAGACAAGTGTCAATTATGAACATTGCAAAAGTAACAGTAAACAAATTTAGTTTTGGAAGTTATAAGTTCCATTTCGTTTACTTAGCCCAATTGAATATGCTGTCAGGAATTCAAAATATGTACATAACATTCACATCAACCTAAAACTACGGCCGATGAAGAGGAACTTCAGCCAAAGGAAGGAATATGAAAATCGGTTAAACTGTTATTAGCGAAATAGTGGATTCGATTCAAAAACAATGAAAACTATTGAGAAATAATAAAGACCTGGGCAATCCCATTTTTTACGCAACTTTTAACGTTAATAACTTTTCAAAGAAAATTTCGTTTTCTATAATGACTTCTAAAACATGAAGCTTAGAATGTCACTTTCCGCACAAGCGATAGTATTAAAAAGAGTGTTACATTTCAGTTCTATGTAAAAATTGGTATTCAATTCAATTCAATTATTGGGTGCTCAAGCCCAATATCAATTTTTGCCTTCTAGATTGTCAACAGTGGATATGTCAATCTTTGAGAGATTTTCGCTGTTCAAGATTTTCCACGCGTTAAAATTAAGGGACGTACGAGATAAGAGTCTGTAGAAGGTGAGGAGGTTGGGTTAACTCTTTCTGCATTCAAGACTATTAGCATTTACCTTAATCCTGAAACTCTTCACTCAGTCAGGAATGAAGAAATTGTATACTCACCTAACTATCGAGGAAGCATAGTGAATAGCTTAAAATTCAAAAGAAGTAATTGAGAAGCTTCACCAATTGAAGTGAGAATTGATGAGAAGAATTCTTCAAAATTCGAATATTTGGTCTTTTTTGACAATATTGATTTAGTTTTCGTTGAATAAATATGTAAATACATAAAATGGACAAGGCCGGGGTACGCTAATACATAGATGGTTTCCTTATACTTTATTAACAACATTTAATATTCTACTAAATTTAATTCGCACTAAAATACAATATTTTTAAATAGGTACTTAAATACCCGAAAATTGTTTTGATCTTGGAGCCAACAATGTCCCTAAAATATGACAATCTTTATTTACAATTTAAAAATTCGACCTTAATATATGTGTACTTTATTTATTTATATATTTAAAAGTTATTAATATCTTTGTACATAAAGTTGCAACTTACTTTTGAAATTGCACAGGCTACTAATAAACTAATAAACAAATAAGTTGGCAAATAGAGTTTTCAAAACCAAATTGCTTACTAAGCTTATATATTAATATTTTATGATTTACTGAGTCAAGTTCTTTCGAGAAATCTAAAAACACAGCTAATGACATCAAACCGTTATCAAAACCAGCACGTTTTCGTCACTAATCTTAAGTAAGAAGGTTGTACAATTATGTTTCTTACTAAAACCAGACTGCAGGTTCGTTCGTTAGAAGCTTCTGATCTTCAAAATATCGATTGAATTGTATGGTAATGTGTATTTTCGTGTAAATTGATTCCAAAATTAGAGACATGGTTGTAACAAAACGAAATTGTAATAAAAAGTGTTGTTTTTAAAAACGAAACCATTAAAAAACGTATTTTGGTTATAAAACAGAATCATGACAGACATCAGTGTGCAAAATGTTCCAATTTTTTACTGACAAGCAATGAAGGCTACTACAACGTTGCGAATGACTGTGACGACTCTTTTATTCCAAAAATCTGCATCAATTCTTAGAGATTTTTAAAGCTGCACAAACAAACAGCAACAAAAAGGACAGTAAATTAACTTCTCAGAGAACACACTGGTAGTTGCAGAAAATATGTTTTTTCGTCAGCTTCGCACCTTAGGTTTTTTTTTGCATCAAAAAAGAAAAAGTTTCTCAGCGTTTTCATTTTCTGAAACGCGATTAGTGGCATAGGTAGAGAAACATTAGTTCTAGTTGTGAGAATCAAAACCAGGAAGCATTCCCAACTTATCTGCTAACAAGTGTCCACTAACTCACTCCACTCGGCGGCAGTCTTGACTTTGATCCATTCGTTAAAGAGGATTATCACTCGAATAGCACAATCCGTCTGACTTTCAAATCGACACACCCGCACAGAATCCGCGCAACCGAAACCCGAGCATTAAATATTTTCGCATGGTCATAACATGAGGGCGACACTTCCTGACCAAGTGACTTCCCAATTGAGGTCTTCACTGCCTTTGAAGATTTTCCGCCTGAATGGCCGACATGGTGCTGAGCGTCGACGAGATATCCTTGTGACTCAGAAAAGAGCACACACACTCGTCGCTCCACATGTGCGTCGAACCCACTACACGAGGCCGAGGCGGAACCTAGGTGAAGAGAAATAAAATAAATTATTGTCACCATTTGGACATGTAATTGCTCGAGCTATGGGATTGTCAACAACAACAGAACAGAAGAAGAAGGGACACCGCCGCCTCCGTCGATAGATGAAATTGAGACGTCTTACACTCTTACTCGTTTGAAGTCGGCAGCGCGCATGCATTTGCTGTGTTTTGTTCTTTTTTCGAACCAAAAAAGGACGAATTGTGTGCTACCCAGTAGGGGTTTTGATTGTGTTCGCCAGGCATGTCCTTTCCCAAGTCCAAGGGGAGACTAAAGAGCCAGCGGCCTCTAGTTTTTTTTTTTTTTTGTTTTTTGTACAAGGCGTCTTTCCACTGCGTGCAGCAGGTACGAGTGCACAATGGCTGCGCACATCAAAACGTCGGAAACATTAAACGTGTCCTTTCTTCGATACTCATTATTGGTAGTTCTTTGATTTAATTGATCGGTTTCTGAGGCCTGCGTGCCAGGATATTTTGATATCTCATTGTTGCCTCGGTGCGGTTGCACATTCTGTGTCGGCAGGACAGGGGATATCGGCGACGGTTTGAAGCCATTGTTGCGGCATTGGGCAAAGTGGCCAAAAGCAGTGTAAATGCCGCTGCACAATAATGAAAGTCAATTGCTGAATAGAGGGAGCTGGACATGTCAGCGTGATCGTGATGACTTCATCGGTCCGATCTGATAATTCCGGCGATCGGGCAGAATGTGTCAAAGGCGGCAAGGTTGCACCTTGCGGAGCCGCATTGTTTCCACATGTTGACAAATGCCCGACTCAACACTTCGCCGCTCGACGCGGCCCGAGATGTTTTATTGGCTTGTGTAACTTGAGATTTCCAAGAGGACAACATGTTTTGCCATCCGGGCGAGGGAGGATTTGAATACGAGTATGTGTTGCTTGTTGACATCGTCGTAAACACCTCTCGGACGTTCGGTTGCCATGGTGCAGCGAAAATACCCGGAAAACATGGTGACTTCTCTGGTTTCACATCAAAGGACCCGGCTGCGTGCAGCACTCCGGACGCTTCAGAGGAGCGTCCAGTTGGGCCGGGTTTGATTTCAGTTTCGGGGCATTTGAGGCAACCCAAGTTGTGACACATTCCGCGCGGTAAATTAAGACGCTGCAGTGCGGGTGCGGTTGTGCCCGACAGCCATTTGCATGTGTTTTCGAGGAAACACGTCCCGCCACACAATGCATCCATAATTGAGTTCAATCCTCGGCTACAAGCAAAGGATTACGGGAGAGTTTTGAAAATATTTTGAGCATTCCGGTGTCCCTTTTGCGGGCAGTGTGCCAATTTACTCTCGCCGAACAATGACGCGTTTACCTACTCGACTCGGCCTTGGCCCACTAAGCACGTAAGTAGTTGATCCCTTTTGCGTTAAAGGATTTCAATTCTTTTTAATTAAACAATCTTGTTGAGCCGGTGAGGCCGCTCTCTGTCGGTCCAGTTTGCAGACACGGCTAAGCTGGTTGTTGTTTATTTTCAAAATGCATTTCCTCAATCCGTTTAAAGTGAGCATAATGGATTTATCTGCCGGACTTGAAAACAAATTTGAGAGCATTGAAATCGATACACTTTCGGGCTCGGATTTGAGATGCAAATCCATGTCGGGTGCGTTCGTCGCCCTCGGCTAGTCTGGAAGTGTAAGAGGATTTCTGTAAGCGCATTTCCGACGACAACTGATGGAAAACTAAGGCAAACAACGAGTTATTTGTATCCGCAAGCCGGCTATATTGATCGTAAATAGAACGAATTTTGCATGCTAGACTGGTTTTGTGTAACTATGTGTGGTCGGAGGTGAAGTCGATTTGCTGAGGCGATCTGTATTCTGGTCGAGAAATGTTGTTAAGGGGTTTTGCTGTAAGTTAAGCTTCTTGAAGGATTAATAATTGTGTTGGATATTGGAAACTGGTCCATAAACTCTGTGTCGTAGGCATGTTCTTTTACCATTCTTAGAGAAGCTGCTTATAGTGAAATGTGCTTAATAATTGGAAAGGCATTGGCACGCGGGTCGCCTTTATGAAAAGCGTTGGGAGTATACGCAGGGAATAAGAGTTTTGACTCGATTTGTTCAGGGGAAAAAAGCGTCAGGCAAGACAAATTGAAAGAGGAATTATGAAATCTAGAAGCATACAATTTTAAAATTTATTTTTCTCACACCCTGCGAACTTTAAAAATACATATCCTTTTTAAAAGCAATTATTCACGTCTAAGAAATTCATGTATTTTTGATTACTCATTACTTAGGGTAGGCATCGATTGAAGGTGTGCTATACCATGTTCTTCTTTGTGAAGATTGTCTGTTCCTATTTGTTTAATTGAATCCAGTCAATTTGGGCCACGATACAACACACATATCTTCATATCGAGTCTTTTGCGAGTTTATATTCTCCTCCAATTATGTTTTCCACATTTTGAAAGAGTTCTGGTAGTCACTCATCGAAACCTGCGGATTTATTGTTTTTCAGAGACCACTCGCGGACTTGAGTTGTCTCATGCCTCCCACACATGTATGGATCTCACAGGTCAAGGACACAACATCGCCGACACTGAGTGACATAAGAAATAGCAGTTAGTTGTTGAGGCAGAATGACTTAGGAGCTTATACATACTTTAGAAGGAGACATGTCTGCAAAGTGAATTTGCAAAATTTTCTAATATTGAGTTAATAGTCCTGGCAAGAGTGTTCCATGTTTTGTGATAAGTATTCTATGATGTATGGTTTCCCTAACCCTAACTCCTATGACGCTATGTCATGCGGGACAATACCACACCAATAATACTACAATGCTCTTTGGATATTAAGATGATTTGTTACGTTTTGCGGGAAAGCTCCGACATTATACTAGCTTTTTCAAATGAGGTACGAAATTCTGCAAATAACAAGTTTGGAACTTATTGCCATTTTGCATTTCTTGTGATGCCTTTTTGTGTCCTGCTACTCAAAATAAGTACACTTTTTTTACAGTCTACAGAGTTAGTGTATATTCGATGAAGTTGCTTAAGACCTTCTCACTACACTCGACCTAAGTTCCACCAAGTATGGACATGGTTGATTCTTTTTATAAGACGGTATACTCTGTTTTCGTTTTAATTAAATTTGAAATAGTAATTGGATTCTTTTAGTTTAGGAGAAATTCTGAACTCATACTAGGTCTAAGTTTATATCGAACCATTTCTTCTTCAGTTTGATAACGCAGCTTGGGTCAAGGAATTTTGCATAAGATAGGCATAAGAATAGGACTGGTTTTGGGTACTTTCTATCAAAAGTTGCCATACAATACTATTTAAGAAAATTTAAGGAGCTTTTCATAGACAGACAGACAGTATACTTTGAGTGTTGTCAGCAACTGAAGGAGGTGGTGCGTGAAAATGTCCCAAAATCAATTTTGAGACATTCAAATAGTGAGTCAAAAATGAAGGTTATGACTCACTACACCATGACGGCCATGCTCCGACGTACAGAAATTTTCAATACGATACTTTTAAAAAAGAAAAAACACTACATCTATAGAGAAACAATGAGTTATATAATACTGAGAATTAAAAGCAACGTACTAATGCGTTCCCAAAAAGTTCAAATCAGACAGAATCAAATTTACAAAAAAAGCACAACTTTTAAAAGGTCGTAACAAAATGCGTCTATGGTCAAGTAAGGACGCATAATGTTGAAATCTTCGACTTTGTAAAACTCAATGGTAGTACAGTAACATGTTTGTTAATAATTTCGTGAACTATTTTGAAGCCAGTAGTACGTGAGAGAGAATGTCGTCAGTTTAGATAGCGTAAACTTATTTTGCTTGTGCAACTGTATGCTTCTGCCAAAAGATCGGAGAGAGCTGAGATTTGTTTTTCATCGTATTAGCGCTCTTTTCTTGCCTTGCTCGTGAAAAAAAACTAACCTTAATTGGATTGAAACCTGAATCAGGAAATCATGAACTGGTAACTGGTTGTTAGGTAATTTTTTTCCAGGCGGAAACTTTTACGATTTTTTTATGTATCGACAATTATAGTTTTGAAGTAGTAAAGGAGTTTGTCTACCTCGGGGCAAACGTTAACTCCACAAATGACATCACAGTGGAGATCCGACGTAGAACCACCCTTGGCAACCGATGCTACTTCGGTTAGTCGAAACAACTGGGGTCAAAACTCCTGACTCGAAGGACCAAAGTCTTGCTCTACGAGACCCTTATACTGCCAGTGCTTTATGGAGCTGAAAGCTGGACGATAAGCAAGTCTGCAGAGCAGATTCTTGGTGCCTTCGAAAGAAAAATTCTGCGTCGGATATATGGTCCCGTCTGCGAGGAAGGTGAATGGAGGAGAAGACATAAACGCGAACTCTACGAGCTGTACCAGGATGTGGATGTAGTACGGAAGGCAAAAATCCGTCGACTACATTGGCTCGCCCACATCGAACGCATGGACAGCAACGCTCCAGCGAAGAGGGTCTTGGAATCTGAGCCTCCTGGTTCGAGAAGAAGAGGACGACCGAATCTCCGGTATAGATACCAAATCATCGCGGATGTAAGACAGCTTGGCCTTGATGACTTCATGGGTCGCCGACCTGATAAGTAAGTAAGTAAACTTTTGCGATCCTAATGGCCACTGTGGAAGGAGCGAAGGATTTTCGTCTGAAGATACAGTTTTAAGGCTTAATTCAAACTTCTAACTACTTCCAAGGTGGTACAGGAATGCAAGTCTTCCCTTAGTTTGGTCGGGAAACCACTGGATCATGGGAAACGATATTGATAAACGATATGAACTTGCTAGGCAAGGATCAAAAGAAACTTTCATAGAGACCGGACCTATCTTGGGACTGCGTGCGGTTTTGATAAGCCCTTCGACGGTTGGTTCTTTCGACAACATAACCAGAGATTATATGAGTCTCCAGGATACAGGCTGAAAAAGCGCATGCTTTCGAATGTCTAGATAGGAAAGACTGCTAGCGACTTGTTGGCGTACAAATGGGACTCTTTTATTTCAACATGATACTCTATGCGATGCCTGTAGAGATGGTGAAGACTCTGCAGAACACTTGCTCTGTCAATATCTCGCCTTAGTTCCGATCAGGTGGCGGCCGTTTGGCGCTGATGTGGTGATGTGAGCTGAAAACCTATGCTCTTTATCGCAGAACCGCTGGCTGATTTTCCTCCGGAAATCTAAGAAATTACATTAAAAAACATGTACTCTATAGCGAACTTCGAAAATTGTCGCTTATGATAGACAGTCTAAGTAGAGAGTACAAATAATATAACTCAGACTCGGATATATTTTACGACGCAACAGAGCCAACAGGATAACACGAGAAGTAATAAAAAAGAGGAGTTAAATAAAATGAGAACAGCTTGACAGAAATCTTTAACGGTGTTATCATTTATTACATTAAGATATTGGTTGCTCAACATTTTCTTTTCTGAGTTCAAAAATTCTTATTGAAATTTGAAGGCACCCACATTTTAGAAATCATTTTGTCTTTTTCAACACCATACCACCATATCGCCATGGAAGTTTCCTCCTCCTGAGTGCTAACCGCTATGGTCTGCCGCATCCCATGACGAAAAATCGCCCTCCTTTCCATCTGTCACCAGGTTTCATGTGGGGCACCTCAAATCAATCCGTCCATCCAAACATCCTCGCAGTGGTCGGCATTCTTGCAAATCCACCACGCCTTGTAGGTGCATTTTCAAGGCAACAGCGGCCATCTCTGAAACAATTGACTTTTATTTGTCTCACCACAGTCTTCCTAACTACGGCATAATGAATTTACAAGACCCTCCATAAACGACCAACGCATGTCCTTCACGAGGTGCTGCATTCTCTCTCCCTCGAGCGAGAGGAACGTCGCGGCGCGACCGCATCGAATCAGTTTGTGCGTGCTGTGCAGGAGAGTGAAGCGGACCAAGAATTCACCAAAAAAAATTTCAACCTTGTAGATTTTTGTAAGAATGCACGCATTATGGTCAATTATTACGTTCAATGCGGTCCAGTGGTGAGACGAACGGCACCACTATACGGTTAACCATCACCAGTTGAATGCTGGGGACGTTAGTGAAAGATTTCACGGACATTCCAGGCGACACAGCGCTGTACGACTGCTTAGTATCGATAATTACGTCGTTCACAGGATAATTGAATTTCGTTCTCCTTTCTTTCTCGCACTTTGACATTTTTGTGGAAAAGAGAGAAAAACGAACCTCGCCCAGGACACCATACCTAACGAGGGAAATATGCTCGTTTTCCATTTCCCGAGTGATATTTTTTAGCACTCTCCGGCAAGATGGCAAGGCCCAAAGGACCAATAGATTTTCCAGATCCCAGAAACACCCCCTCTTTGCGTCTGTGATGTGGTGTTTGAAATCAATTAGTTTTGTCGACATTGTCGCCTTCGCCTTCGCCTCCTTTGAAATGCGAGACCACCATTGAATGGGTTCGTGTCGGTGTCGGTGCCTCTGTCTGATCCTTTTTCCTTCACTTGCTCAGTTGCTGATGAAGAACTCACTTTATTCGGATGTCACGGTGTTTTGCAAATTTCATTTTCGATTTTCACTTGGAGACGCTGAGCACTGGTGGGCGGGTTAGTTATCTTCTTTCGGCTGTGGACTTCACAGGCCTCCGTACAAAGGCCGCAGTGCTACTTGATTGCTTTGCTCCTTTACACACTTTGCCGCTCTGCCACCTTCCGTGTCGTTTTATCTTGCCGAACACGGCTACCGCATTCGATCGGTTATTAATAGAGAAAACACACAAGGCTGAGCGGCCTTAGTTTCTGCCCAGGAATCCATGTCCTGACCGAGTCTGATATTTTCATTATTTTGCTTTTTTCTCTCCTCTTTCTCATTCGAATGTGTCCAAACAAAGAGTTTCCATGCGGCATTGTTTTGTGTTCAATTACATTAAGGATTGAAGTTTTTATTTTCCTCCTTTTCGGCCTTAGTTGGGAGTTAGGACCGATGCGGAGGGCATTGTTGCTGCTCGATCACAGATGAAGATAACAAGCTGGGACCGATTTGATACGCGTCCTTTCAAATCGCACAATCGTGTGTGTGTGTGAGCGGGTTTGTATGCCGTGGAGGTCCTGTGGGTAGCGCTCTCTGTGGCATTCACAGGGTGACTGTATTTTGTGTCCTAATGTCAAATGATTGGCTTTAATGGATTTCTATCTGTGCAACGAATCGATTGATATCGGTCTTAATCTGCTTCGATACGTACTGCTGTGTGAATGTGCGTTTCAAACTCAATGCATGCTCGTGTAGAACAGGATCTTGTACAAAGGAGTGCTGAAGCTGTGACGAATCGCTTCAAAATGTTGTCAGTACGATATTGGAAGCAGTTGTCACGTAGATCGGTTGACAACATCCGTATATGTTAATCTCCTCGATGTTGATAAGCATTGAATTTCATGTGGGCGTCTGGTTTGGTTGGTTTTAGTGGTTTTTACTACGGCTGCGCGGAGGGGGAATTAAATAAGGATACAGTGCAAACTGTGTGACTAAATAGCGTGTATCCTTTGTTTGTTGTGTGCATAGAAACATTTGTATATGTGTACTTTTGTATTGGACAATGTTTGAATGACTATAAGGACGTTGTGGCCAATGCGAGCAGAGGATGTCTATTTCTATCCACACTTCATTTCAAAGTAGAAGACCAACGAATCGAACCTATAGAAAGTTAAAAGCAGGAAAAAAGGTTTATTTAATAGTAGCAAGGCCGATATATTCAATCTGAGGCATATTGAGTTCATCTCTTCTTCTGTATGTGGCGCTACAATCTGGGGTGGATCTGGGCCTCAACCTTAAAGCCTCTCAGGTTGCACTGTCCAGCCAAAACACAATTATGTACATCAAATTCTTTAATGCTTCTTTAATTATGCGTTCCATGTCCTAAATCGTGTTGCTGTTGGCAAACTTCGGAATCGTGGATCGTCCGTACACAGCCTTAGAACCTTAAGCGTTGTATCCAATGACATATCCGGCCTCAACCGTAGGCCACTTTTCAGTTGTAAAAAAAATGTCCCCTTCCGAGTACATCAAAGATCGCACTTCGAGGCGATGAAACCAACCGATGATTAGTCAAAATGCACATGAGCCGCAGACCAACAATTTAACGAAATTCGTTTGGAGCCTAAGACCCAACCACAATCGATCTTCTGTGCACCAAACTCCTAAATCATGTCATCAGCCGTCTTGGCGATGTCATTTAGCCGGCTCGGAGATTGCAGCCTTGATCTCTCATCCAATACGTGGAAAGTTGCAGTAAAAAAGCCTTATGCTAAGGCTTTGATGGAACTCGTTTCGAATGCAAATTAACTCATTCTTATGCGGATTAGATTTGCGTAAGGTGAACCTTTAACGAAAGCATGCAGCAATTATATCGTTAGACACTACAGAAGTTCCAATTTCATATTAACCGCATACAATGCTTAACATGTATTTGCTTTAGAGAGCGGCAAATAAAACTAAAGCGGTAAGTACCAGAAATTGCTTGGGATGCTAAAGGATATCTATTTTGAGCATTTCGAAAAGCCATAAAAACTTATTACAAATCGGGTTTAGGGTTGCGTGGAGTATAACAATGTGATTCGACTGTTTACGGCTTAATTTTTAATGCTAGCAAATATACATATCATGGTCTTCTTTCGGTGGACAGCTTTGAATTGGTTTCTAAAGCCGAACACTCCTTCTTCGTTTTATATTTGTGTGCTGCCACTAGTTCTCATCTCTTATTCTCTCTTGGATATTTAATTTTAAAGTTTCTTAAGCAGACATAAATGAAATTGCATCAAAAGACCCCACTAGTTCATGCCCAACAGCATATCAAACTATACGAACTGTTGTATGATGTTGGGAAACCGCATCCGAATTTGACTTTTATTCTGTCAACATGTTACATTTAGAGTGAGAGTGAGAGAAAGAGAGATTCCTAATAATTCTAAGTGATGTTCAGTTCGTTCCGCCTTGTAACAGTATAAAGTTGCCATTCAAACAGACTTTAGCTCACCTTAGCAAAAATGCAAAATTACCTTCATCTAGACATACATTTATGATTCAGACATAATTGTTGATATGGCAAGCAATTTGAAAGTGAATTCTCTTAGTCAAACATCGAACTACATTTCTGAACACCATCTTCAGGTGTGTGTAAAGGTAACAATTCCCCACTAATCACCTTTAGGGCGTGACAAAATTCCATTGTACTTTTCGCAATTTTCGTAGTTGTCGTTTTTTTACTCCTCCTTAGACAAGCGGGAGTTTTTTTTCAATTATGTACTGAAATTATTATTTAGGGCTTTTCCGTGTGGTCTCGTCCCCACCTTCTACAACTAATTTATGCGCTCTTACCTGAGTTACCTGTGTCATCATAAAAGGTGATCTCGCTAAAAGGATTGCAGTCAAAAGGAAACCATTAGCTCACGGTTGTTTCAAAATTCGAATTGAAAGAATTGTTAAAGGCTCTGTAAAGATGAGGTAAGGATATGACAAGGTGAGAGTGTGACTTCGAATTAATAGCAATAAATGACAGCAATAAAGGTGAGCGTGTGCTCGCGGCAAAGGTATGAATTCGAGGAAATGATTTGAAGGTGGTTTCACGATTGAGCAAAAAAAAATGTCTATTTTATGGTAGTGCTTAAGAAGATAGACAGAAAGTAACTTACCATCGAACAATTTACTAGGTATGAGTGCATTTCGCGACATCTAATCACCTGTACGAATAGTTATCTCAAATTTAATTAATCCTACAAATGATGATTTCCTATGCATGCGAAGAATGAGAACAACTTTCCAAACCAACATTCTTTAACATCGTGACTAATAATCACAAGAACTGCAAATATGATACAATTTCAGACATATCGTTAAGTTTGTCGGTCAAATAACATCATTCCGTTCGGTAATACTTTACATTGGGGTCAAAATTCTGAGTTCTAAAATCCTAAATTGTACAAGAATTTTTCGTATTTCATAAACATAATCTCGATAGTATCCGCATATTGTAAGCAACCACTATATTATTATTTCCCGGATTTGACTATTTTTATGATTTCGTCGTCTTGGCTTTTAGAGATTTGCGCGACTCTGTCCGCCTCCCTGATGCCCCAAAAATTTTATTTAAGTTAAAATTTTGGTGGAAATAACATATTCAGTGCTTTGTAAATGAAATGTTTTAAGTTTTTAGGAACCAGAGCTCAGTGGACCCAGGAATATTTTACGTATCTGCTGTCAACCTGATCCATTTTTTCTGGAAAGCAGAAGCATCTGTCAGAGAGAAGACCTTGCGGGAAAAAAGTTGCTAGGTTTATCGATTTACTGTGTGTATGTTCGGCAATATTGGAATTTGTAAGACCCATGCAGATTCTATGAAAATTGTTTTTTTCTTTTTTAAAACCCGTTTCAAATATCAGTTACAATTTTTATTGAAGCAATTGAAATTTATTTTGCTACACGTTTCAGTCTTTAGTTCTAGATATTGTGGTGATGATTTGATTTTAGTGACCGATGTCTTCGATATCTCAAGTTTAGAACTGAAGGCAATATTTGTGTTTTAAGAAACCACACTTACGCGTCATTTCGCGTAGGGGGCACATTGCAAAGGTGCTTTTAATTGTTATGACAGTGTAAACAGACGCTAACATACTCCCGAATACTACTATTTGCATCAAAAACTTGGTAAAATTTGAATTTTTGTAAAAGTCAAATAATGAAGCGAAATTTTGTTCAGCGAATGTAAAATATACAGCGGTCAATTTGCTGCAGTTCTTTGGATCATATGCTGCAATTGCAATATTTTTGGATGAGTTTTTGAAGTTTAAATGACTTATGGAAATATGATCATCGTGTTACTTGTAATGGTTTGAACTTCATAAGTTTGTTAAAAGTAACTGCTGCTTTTAGCAATACTATTAGGTAATTCTTTCTTTCAAAAGCATACCGGAAAAGGAGAGGAGTCGGCACTTTTTGATGGACATTGGAACAGATGGATAGTGATCTCACATTTCAATGTAAGGGTAAAATTTTATTAAAAGAGGTAAAAGAAAGTGTACATCAAATCAAGTAAAAGCCATATGTCCATAAAAGGGTTAAGTTCCCAGTCTTTGCATCGGAATAAGTTACATCCTGTTGGGATATCTGCATTTATGCAAACTCTCTGTCTGAGTCGATTATATTTTGCACAAGATCATGTCAAAACCATGTTTAGAATCAGAAACCCAGATTGCTAATAAAATGTCTCCCTTCGCTAGAGAGTATTGATTTCTCAACCCACCCCTTCACCAATTACCAAGCGAAACTATTCTGCAGACTTAATATGACATCTTTTTTAAAGGATTACAAAACTATAATTTCAACCCTTCAAAATGATTGCAGTTTACCAATAAGATAAAACGCTAATCAATTCGAGTCTCTTCAATCAAAATATCCCATCAACCCCCAAATGAGGACATCTCCACGAAACTATTCCAAAACAACCGAATTGTTATTTCCTACTTGTTACCTACAAGCCTGTCAGGACTGCGGAACATCAGCAGAAACCCTTATACGAGAAAATAAAATGTATGCGACAATCTTTGTTGCCCGTACAAAAACAAAACAATTTAACCAAACAGAGTATAGAAAACTCACGGGTGCAAGCAACACACATGCAAGCAACGAAACCAGAAAAGTCTACAAACAACACAAACAATTCGTCGCATTGTTTACCAACAACCCTTATTGCAAGGGATTTCTGTTTGGGAAACAATGAGGCTGTGTGTGCACACACTACCAGGGCAGCTCTCTGCATCGACCAATCACAGCCGACCTGGCCATCTCTACACCAACTACACAAGGCGTTGTGCATACCTACCCGGCATGAATGGTTCTATCGCGATGCTCAGGGAGGAGTCAACCAGTGTCTGGTATAAATAGCTCGGAGGAGTGTAGAATGAATCAGTACTGAACCGTCCTCTGTTCGAGAAGCATCTCAACTTAGCAGCACAGTCGAGTGTGAATTTCATACAAGCAAATAAGAAAAACATTTGAGTGAAGTGATTGAGTGAAAATGGTTGTAAACATGTCGGGAACACAAAACAAAACAGATTTTTCAATAAACGCTATCTTGGCAATGCCAAACTCACCCACCTTGTCCGCTTCGCCCGCTCCATCGGATTCATCGTCAGCTTGGTTGGATTCGGCAGCGTTACCGGGAGATTTCGAGCATCCATCAAGAACCAGCACCCCCATGAGCAGTTTAGCAGAGTCTCTCAACTCGGAGGAGAGGGCCGAGGATGATGGGGAAGCCATAGCCGATGACGAGGAAAATAATGCCGACACCAATGCCGAAAACGGGGAGAAGCGACCACCGTTCAGTTACAACGCCCTTATCATGATGGCAATCCAGGACAGTCCCGAACAGCGCCTTACACTGAACGGCATCTACCAGTACCTGTTGAACCGGTTCCCCTATTTCAAGAACAACAAGCGAGGCTGGCAGAATTCCATTCGCCACAACTTGAGTTTGAACAAGTGCTTCACTAAGATTCCCCGAAGCTATGACGACCCAGGCAAGGGAAACTACTGGATCCTGGACCGCAGTGCCGACGAGGTCTTCATTGGAGAAACAACCGGAAAGCTGCGAAGGAGGAACCCTGGAGCCAACAGGCCGCGAGGAGGATGCGCCAGCTACATGCCCTATAGTGTTGTGCCCCAACCATACCAGCAACAGATGTACCCACCTCAATATATGCACGCAGCCATATCCGCTCTGTACAATGGAATGAATCCATTGGCATACCAAGGAGTCCCGCAGCCGCACACTCAGGAGGCGCTCTACCGTCAAATCCAGCACTACCGAATGGCCATGTCCCAAGCCTCCAGCTTAAACGCCCAGCCGATGATTCGCCTGCAGTAAATCAACAGTTCCGATAGCAGTCGTCTGCTATCATTTAGCGACTTGCGCCAACACCAATGTTAGAGGCCGGCACTGGCCAAGAATGGCCAGGAATCGCCCACTTGTGACGTGACAACACGAATCGTGAAGCTACAGCAGCAAGAACATTGAACCACCAGGGAAGGGGGACGCTCCAACTACCACGCTCCGTAGGCCCGCGGAGACACTCCGAACGATGGGAACGCGAGCATGAGCCAATCATCTACCCTGATATGTACTATAAGACAAAAAAGAAAAATATTTTCATTCCCGATTGTATATTCTTTTCACAAATAAATTTGAATTCAAATGAATTTCTTTCGACTTTCTTTTTAAATTTCGCTCCGTGCGCTGTCGACGTCGTCGTTGTTCAATTTTTCTCCGCCGTTGTTTCTCTATTTGTAAGTGACATATCTAATGACAGATCCAGCTGTGCCGGCTTCCCGCTGCGTTGTTTGGAACCACCTAAAAGGCCACAGGTAGAACATTGTGCAAGTCCCGAGATGGGGGTAGTTTTCCTCTGTCTCAACGCCGACAACAACAGCAAACGAATGGGGGAAAACGGACAGAATAGAACACAATTATCTGGTGAGGCGTCACCTTCGCCGCACTTTCTGACGTCTCAATTTCTCATTTAGCGGCGGCAATTGTTTGATCAGCTAGCGCGGCCCTTTAGAGCGGCATCTCACCGAACTGTGTGTAATTTATTTGTTTATTCAAATACGATGAGTTTTCTGGGGGGAAACGTGAACAACCCGACACGCCTATTTTTGGGGCAACATACATAAACGATCTGTCTGGCTGGTCCAGGTCTGCAGATTAAGAAAACAGCTCCGATCGGAGAGGAGGAGGATTTAATTTAAGTAGATCATAACATTTGAAATAATTGTAATCCTTGAACATCCTTAACGTCTGAGCCAGATTAGAGTGTGGACCTGATGAATTGGATTCATTTCACAAATCCACTTACTCAATCTACACGAGGATATGCTTTTGCGGTTCGATTTCGTGGTGCTACCTAAGGTGAGGAGAGCAAATCCACTCAACGGTCACACACGCACAATGGCGCAGTGCTCGAGATGACATTAACAAGGTTATCTTCTGCTTGGCTTAAGCACTTAAGGAACTTTTGTTGTGCAGTCTCTGAGTAAACAAGCGTCTTCTTCACTCGAAATTACACGTGAATAGGCGGGCTGACGAGGAAGAGAGAACGTGTGTCGAGTGGCAGATGGATTTTGACGTAGAAACCTGAAGTCTTTGGTTTCTTCACAAGGAAGGATTAGGCTATATTCGGTGTTGGAATTGGATGAGAGGATTTGCGGATGGAAGGGGTCTGCTAGGCTGATCCAGGAAGTTAAAGGAGAGATTTGCAAAGACTGTTGCAGGAATTTTAACTCTTGAAGCGTTCCTTCAAATACTTTTGTCAAACTCACTGTGTTGCTTAAACTGATGTCAGATGTCTTCACAATACACAAGCATTATTAATGTCTCAAAATAATGGTTTTGTTGGAGTCGATAGTAGTAGAAAAATGTCTTCAATACAACACCGCATATTCTTTGTTTTATTTTCAAGAACACTAGAGGCATGAGGAGTTAGTCTAAAGAAAATTGTACGAGATAAGTCAAAATGTCGCAGTTGAGGGCTTTAATTTCAATGTTGTTTTCCAGTTTATTTACTTCGTGGCAGATGCAAGCCCCATAAACGATGGCCTTAAATTCAGCCTGATGTAGAAGTACTTTCTGTCGCTGTTTATTAATTTCATCTACAAAACTTGTGCTAAAATGTCTCGCATAAGGAATATGCACTACAAAGTGTTTCTCAGTCGTAAGTAAGTAAGTAATACTTACAACAAAAAGAATAACGTAGCTGAATCCCAACTTTTATGAAATATTAAATTTTTGGTGTCCAAATGATCTCTGAAGATGGTAAAGGAAGGAGAAGCATAAGTTAGAACCACAAGAGCTGTATCAGGAAAAGGATGCAGCTCGAAATGCAGTCCAATTTGAGAGTTCTCATAGAAATGTAAAAGCAAAACGGTTGTAAGCGATCTCGAAGAAAATTTCAAGAAATGTTGTTAATTTTTTTTTTGTTGTAAAAGATTTACAATTTTTGTTTTAATTAATATCTTCGAATTTTGACCATTGGGAAAACCCCGCAAAGAATGTTCTCGAACAAGATTGGAGCCCACAAGCGGGAGAGTACTTCAACCAATTTTGAGGGCGCAATTGACAAAAAGTTTTGTTGCCTAAAAATGTTTATTGAATGAGGGCCAGGCGTTCGCGGAACACCACCAAGGAATGGACACAGTTTGAAGAAAAGGAAATTCAAATTCGTCGCCAAATTAAGATTCAATAAATACACTCAACGCAGATGGTGAAGAAACCCTACACAATTATTTCAATAGAAATTTTTAAGTAGAATATGGCATAATTAATTATGAATTGGGAATAGACCATACCGTGAGGCTTAAGATTAGTGTAACATACTTTCCTTAATGTTGGGCGGTACTTTTCTTTGTCGTCTTTGTAACGACAAGACTCAGTTTCTGTTAACTTGTGGTAACGTTTCTTTCGAACGAATGTCGAATATTGAATGCCCAAGCCAATCTTTAATATTGGCTTGTATTTTGTTAATGAAATGTCTATTGTTGTTGGGCATAAAAAAAGTTGAATAGCTAAGTTTCTGGAAATAAATTAAATTTACTCTTCAATGGAGGTTTTTTTTTCATAGTTTTTAGTCCAAGACTCCGCATGGCGAGAGTTGAGAAGCTTTTCATAGACAATCTTACGCACCTCATAAAAAATGCGAAGTGCCCCATCAGGTAATCGAACCTAGACTTTTTGCGTGGCGGTCGATGCACTTACCACTACGCCATGGCAACCAGCGAAATGTCAACGTTTCTAAAAATAATGCAAGAAATACTCTACCCCTTTGATTAGGAAATGTTATATAAGGCCGGTGTAAGCCCTAAGCTTGAGTTGAACTGTTCTATTTGGTATGGTGCTATAAAGAACTCTCTTTACCTTCTGCATAGGATACTCGATATCCATTTAGTACGTGAATTCTAGTCAAAGGAAGTAATAGCGACTTCCATAGACATCAACGTTGTGGTTGTCTTAGTTTAAAAATGTAAGTGCGTGACAATAAATCTGCCCGATCAGTAACTGCACCAAACCGGAAGTTTTTTTCAAGTATATTTACGCCTCTGTTTATAATTTTTGTATTACAAGTGAATTCAATCTTCCTCCAATGCCGTGACATATTCTTCGGTTATACAACTTTCACGGCCTGCGTTTCTTAGTTTGGTATTTTGAATAGTCGACACTTTACGATTATATTCCTTTCCTTAAGTTGATTCTACAATTCGGATGGACCTGGCCCTCCACAAACATGCTTCTCCAATCAGCACGGTCTCTCGCCAGTTGTCTTCAATTTTGTTTACTAAGATGAGTGAGGTCATTCTCCACTCTCCAGATATCGGTTGGCTTTTGTTCACGCAAGGATCTATCTTTGCGCATCATTCACGCTACTCAAGAAAGGTCTTGTCATAAGCATTCTCAAATATAAAGGTACTATAATTAACCCTTGTGTTGTGTTGTAGACATGACCGTGCTAATTAGTAACATAGTTGATTAAGAATGATTTCCACATCTTCTTTACCTAAAACCAATCATCTTGCGAAGGCAGTGGGAACTTATGAACTTTTGCTTTTATTTCTGAGTTTGATCCTGAGTAGACAATGCTTCGTACGTTAATTTTCGCTCAATTTATTACTGAACCCTGTTACATAATGTACCTCTCTATCCGCAAGTGTTTACATAGTTTCTTTTAGTCAAAAAATTGAATGCCAAAGCTGTACGATTGTGTTTGGCAAGATCAGCAACAAAATTTCACCCGATATACAAACGAGTATATAGGAGAGCATAGCGTGCAAATGGAGGAAAGTATTGCTTAAATCCTGCTTAGCCATACAAAATCAAAGATGTTTGCTTAAAATTTCCTCCGTAAAAGTCAACGCAACACAACATTATCTCTTTAACACTTAATTTTGCACGTTTGCTTAATGAACTGTTCCACCATTCAAAATTAGTCATTTCGCAAGACAAAACCTCCACAGCCAGTTTTTGAGCTAGTAAACCACTGGCAACAGTGACTAACTGTCCGTGACCAATAAAATTAGCCATTCTTTTTAATTCCATATTTTTGTTCTTGAAACATTCACTTTTTGTCATAACTCATCGAAGAACAAATATTTGCCGAGGCTATTCACAGTCGAACAACTAGAAGCTCGTTTGTGTACAAAACAAGATGAATAATGTATGACACGTCTTTCAGCACTTCAAGAGAATAAACAATCTAATTGAAATCCATTTGCCACGCGTCTTTAGACATTGAAATTAGAATCTATCGTTATGTTAACCTTTATGTAACAAAAAAAAAAACATTCGAAAAATTAATGCAAATGTAATTCAAAGGCAGCCAACAGAAACAATAAAATTGTTAGAACGGAAATCGCAATCATGACATAAAAAATCATTGGCGGGACCCTGAAAGAGGTAAATATGTTTTCTTTTTTTCCAGACTTGTACTTTAAGAGGCAAATTGAGTAACAAAAGAGCTAAACGCTAAAAGAAGACCCGTTATACCTTTAGTTAGGAAACCAAAAAGAGCTATGTTTTGAATGACGTTACAGTCCATAAACAATCATGGCACAGCTTCAGCTACTACCAGTGGTGAAATTGCTATTGGCATTAATTGACGACTCGGAATAGGCAATTAATACTAGAATGTTCAGCTCTGGAAACGAAAACAGTACTTTAGGAGTGTGAATTAACGCTTGTGAATTAAACTGGCTTTGTACAACAACTTGATCATCCCAGTCCCTCTTTTACGGCGCAGAAACTTGGACGCTACTAAAAGCGGATGAGGAAGCCCTTAGTGTTTTTGAGAGAGAAGTTCTGCGGGCGATTTTTGGTCCTGTTTGCGCTGATGGCGTCTGGAGGAGAAGACTCAACGACAAACGCTATAGGCTGTGCGGCGACATGCGCTTGATCAAGAGTCTTTGCATACAACGCTTAAGATGGCTAGGCCATGTCGAGCTTATGGACACCACTGCTCCGGCCATTGGGATAACAGAGGACGGCATAGGCTGAGATGGAGAACGACCTCAACCAACTTGGTCGCAGCTAGCGAGAGATCGTGGTCGATGGAGAGGCATGGCCCAGATGGTTAAGGCCCAGATTCACCCCGAGCTGTAGCGTCAGCAAAAGAAGTTAGAAGAAAGAAGGGTTCACGCATATAAGCACTACGCCCCCACGATAGTAAAAAGGTTTCATTTTTTATTTAATGCAAGCAATTCAAGTATAAACTTAGCTTCCGTTCCTAATATGAACGTATTTAACTGGAATATGTTAAGGTTTTCCCATTCAACCGAGATTCAAGAACGCACACAATCTACGTCACAGGCCCAAATAACTTATACTGCAAATCTGAATTTTCACATACTTGTACATACAAAAGCGTCAATATCAATTGTCTTACCCGCCGCATTATACACTTAGACATATCCAAGAACGATCCCTGTGCTCATTCGAACTGTGCATGTGCAAACTTCACTAAGGTCTTGAAAATGAAATGATGAGATTAGTTTTGTTTCATCTGCCTAAGCATATATTTTTCTTTATATCTACGATGATTAAGATTTTTCAAGAAATACCTATTTCGATTGTTGTCTTTTCTGAACTATTTTATTGGTCATTTCAAAACTGCATTTTAAGAATTCGAAATAGGTCACCTTTGATGTTTTACGGTCTGTGGTAACTTTATAAGCTAAGAATCTCCGAATATTTTCCATTGAAAGTTGCCTGAGAATAGAGCATTTTGTGGTTTCTACAGATCTTGAGACACATCTGTGCAGAAACTGGAAAATATCCGATTTCAACGCCTTCTAGCTCAATAAAAGTCTGGATTCAGGGTAGTTAAAAAAACAAAACCGTTATCTATAGGAATAAATCTGTCAATTTGCTTGCATAAAAAATATTTAAATACCAAGGGAATTTATATTTCTGAGAATTTTGTAGCTTAAGAATATTCACAATAAATTAAATAAAGTATATTTTTATTTTAAAATACATATTGTTTTCTTTATAAAATGAAAATAAACGTTCAGAGATTCAGATGACATGGGCTATATGTCAAATCTGGCATTTACCTTAAAGCCTGACACATTCACCAGTGCCCGTGTCTTTTGACATTTTTAGCTCAAATCAACTATTTTTATACGATTTGTAGTAATACTTGTCAATTTGTGGTAAATTAAATTTAAAAATAAAAAAAAAATAGAAAAAAAAACAATTTAAAGTTGATAACTAGTGACAGCTAGTAGGCTAGCTGGATTTTTAAAGTAAAAAAAACGGTTTGTTCGGAATCACAATCGAATAAAGCTAAAAACTCATGCATCAAGCAAGCTGGACAATATTGTTTTCTTTTTTGAAATCATAAGGTTTTCAAATATTGTTCTTCTATAATATCCCCAAGATATGGGTTTTAAAGAAATTTTACCTTCACTTGTGCGATGCATGAGAAATGCATGTCCGTCATACATGGACAACTCACTCTCAAATTAAAATTCAGAATTTCAGGAAAACTAATCAAAATGTGTCACACCACACGAACGTGATGAAACCAGCCATTGTATGAGAAGTAAACACAGTTAAAATACAGGCGAAACAATATATTTTTTTTGTAAATGAGTTTCAGACAAGAAATATGTCATAACTTTAGTCAAAATATGACAAATATTGCGCCTCTCTCACTTCAACGGCACCATGATGGAGACTGATGTAGAGGGGCAGTTAACAAACAAAGTTGTTTCGGCTTTTCGAAACAGTAAGGTTTAACACATAAATACTCTTATTCGTATGCTGCAGTAAATAGAGATTGTGTAGAAAAATTTGACAAACTTATCGATATACTGTTGTGAAAGCTTATGATAAGAAAGTTTCATTTACCATCATATTCACGTTACCAAACTAAATTCGGCCAATTATTTTTTTCCCCAAACCTGGCGTAGCGCAAAAGTTATTAAGACAATTCATGCCATAAAGGTACTCGTGACTACCTTTATGGCAATCCCTTTATTACGGTTGCTAAGGTAAGGTAATTGTTTTATTGTAGTCGCCAGCTAATACCAGCTTAAAATTAGCTTAAAAATTCGCACATAAAATTTTCTCCTCCAGGTGCAATAAAAACAAAGATCCTACTTAGAGAGAGCGGATTAGAATTAAGACAAATAAACATGCTTTGCCGGTGTATTATTAAGAACTTACAGAAACCATTTCCAACGAACTCACCGATCCCATCAATGTCAAGAAATGTTTAAGACAATGTGAAGCGCTGTCATGTGGCTTTATATTGAAAAAATATAAACAACATATTTGAGCAACCTAAAATTTAGTGTCATAGGCAATGTTTGCATTGGGAGATTTGAGGGTAAGTCATGGCCTCATATCCTCTTAACGGAATTCCAGCGCACACTTTTGTGCTCCTATGGGCTTACACTGAATTGAAGATAAATGTGGATAAGTCCAAAGATATGGTGATTTTCAAGACGCCTGCCCAATGCACTCAATGTTGGTGGATTCCCATTGAAACAGGTCGAGAAGTTTAACATAGGTAAAGTATCAAGCGGTCTGTTTTATGAGTAATGAACGATCCACTTGGACGATCAGACGGAAGGCCGAGCTTAGTGTCAAAGTCAAGTTACTGGTTTTTACCGGAGATATGACAAACGCGACAATGCTGAGTAGCTACTTCTTCGGACGGAAAGGAATGAGTTTCGATAGTTTGGCCACGTACGGATTTTTCTTTCACCACGACTTCAGAGGCGTGCCTTAGATGTGATTCCATGAAATAAGCCACTATCAGATTTTGCTTGGTAATAGCTCTTGATCAGTCAGTTGGAGGAGGATCGAGCGGGCTGGATGTGTGCATTCATTGCCCTTGTGAGCTCTTTAATTGAACATGCGGGTCACTAAAAATAATGAGGATGACATTAAGGCAGAAGGACGAATACAGCAAACCGTCAATAATGACCCTGCTGGCTTTGCGGTTGGGGCACCAGTAAGACAAACGAAGGCAACAGAAAGTATATGCTGTCAACATGAAAGAACTTATCACTTTGACAACTTGGACTAAAAGTCAAATTTTATTTCTTTGCAAAGAATTTTGAAGTTAAAGCAATCAATGAAGTAGTATGTAGAATCAGGGATAGAAAAAAACATAGGGAAGAGCGTCAATCTACACAATATTGGTGTAAATAAGACAAATATTCAGAAAGAAAAAAAGATAGAAGACCTTCTAACTGCCTGTGCGGGTCTTGCCGTATTTAAACCTGGAACCATCAACAAATCAATTGTGTACGCTAAGACTGTAGAAACATTCCATCCTTATGGTCGCAATTGTTGTGTCATGTGAATCACGTCATGTGCTTGAATACATTAACTGCAGGCTTTCGATCTTCCATAAGCAAATTTTGAAATTGTATCAAATTCAAAGAAATACAAATGTTACAGACGTTCATAAGTACACCAAGTGCGTACCTCCATACATTCCAACACGACTCTATCAGGACAGCTGCTTAACTGGGCCAAGAAGATTAGTCCGATATTTGCATTTCACTGCAAATTCATAACTTTTGGTTTTTTATAAATAGCTACAGCAATATTGCCTTTATCGAAATAGTTTACTTCTTTTAGTTTCCATTCATACAACTTTGCCTTTTTTGAAAAAGGGGAAATACCTTAAGAACTATTTTATAAACAAACATGGAGGATTATCGAAATTGTGTCTTCAGCATAAAACCTACCCCATCTTTGTGTACTAGAATGTGAGATGATGCAAAACGTGCCATTTGAAAAATGATAATGAATTAAAGTTGTTGGATTTTGCATATTTCACACGATATATTTAAAAAATGTGTCTTCAAAAAAATATGAAATATCAACTACTGTATGCGCCACATTATGACCCTCGCATGTATACGGAAACAAATCGCTAATAAAAATGTCAATGCCAGTAAAGGTCTCAGTACCATGACGGCTCGGTGTATGATCTGCGTTAGCCAGCAGATGAATAGACTATTGGAAGATATTCCCTTTGGTGTTGACATCTGAATATTGTTGAAAAGCAAATATGACAGCGTGCCAGCTTGTTCAAAACCTCTTTTCACATTGAAGGAATCGATGAATATGTTACCGACATTGTTGAGAGACTTCTAGATAGTCGTCCTACAAAATCCGACGACGAGTTTGGAAGACGTAGTACTGATAAGGTCTCTGTTATGTACATATACATATGTGGCAATGAATTTGATTTACCATTTGCTCAAAACATCAAAGAGTGATATTACGGAAACTGCTGTCTCGATTGTTAGCGCAGTTGCATGGAGTTCCTCCATCCTTACTTGTGGTATCCATTCTACACTGCAAGGTAACCAGCTCTAAATTATGGTTAAGTCTCAAAATCATAAACATAAAAACAAATTCTGTTCATGCTTTAAATCCATCAACACGTAAATTAAAGTGACATTTTAAGCATGAAAAAACTATAGTCTTGCTATCGAGAATGCTAACCAAACATCTGTGAGGGAAAATCTGAAGTTTAGAGGACGAATTCGCAAACTAAACGAATTCCCTAATTTTGGAGTAACTCAAATATTCTACACAATACAGTTTTTCCTATTTTGGAAGCAATCTACATGTTACGATATTCTATATTCTTGTGCTTATTTATTATCTATAATTCCTCGTGTGTAGTTATATATGGTGGGAGCAGAACTTATAATAATTCTAAGAACAATTTACTGAAATTGCGATTGCACAGAAAAAAAAACTACAAATTATTTTGAGGTTGGTTGTATATTTCAGTCCGATTCTTGCAGACTTTAAAAGTTCAGATTGGTGCAAACACGTCTCTAAACTGACTGATGAACCTTTATCTGAGATGTGGAAAACGCAAAAATGTGGACTTTGTGCCTGAACCAATTTTTAATTTTACGAAACGTACTTCCTGTAACAAAAATGAAATAGCTCTTGTACCGACCCTAAGAAATCTCCCCATCAAAGAAATATTTATCTGATGATGATTTATCTTCCAAAATCTATGCTAAACCTAGCAGGAGAATGAAGTTGCTGCTATATCAAAAATATGATTTGTCACCAGAATTATGTATCTAGTGAAACAAATACTCTTACCAATGCGAAGAAAAAAAATCGTGTTCTGACAAATTTTATGACCCCTTTAAAAGTTCATTTCACCTCGAAACTAATCAATGCACTGTTTATGCAGCTAAGCCAGAAACACAGAACACAGTAGCAGGGTGGGTCAGTAGTTCATTGTTTGCTTGCGCAGCAAATCTCACCTAAGGCACCATCTTAACCCTTTGCTAAGACAAAACAACCCTTTCGCATCCTTAACAATTAAAATTCGCAACACCCTTTCGCTTCACATGAAACTAAAGCACTTCTGTGAACCATCCAAGACCCTGAAAGAAGAATTCGCGAGGTTATGTGCAGACATAGGGCAGGCCAAAAATACCTCGCGAATGCAAACTCACCAGTAGTTCCGCACTAAATGACATTCAAAATGGCTTTGTTGCAATTTTGGCAAAAGAAAGCAAAAGAATGAAGAAATAGAAAATAATAACTCCCAAATGTCCACTCCCACGAAAACATGCACTAAATTCTGACACAAGCAGCTGATGCACAAGCCCACGTTCCACGCATTAACGCGAAGTAGGTGTTAACGCTGCCATCAGGGACTATGAGCGTTTCGCGAAAAGTGGCCTTAACCCTTTGCCTTGACCAGACACCGAGTGAATGCACCTAGACGAGAACCTTTCACGGAAGGACCATTTATTTGGGTTTCCTCAATTGCCGCCTAACCACAGGATTAGCATGTCTGGACAAAGTGAACGAAAACATTGTTGATTGTGCCCCTGTCGCGATTTTAGTGCGAAGTGTGCTGCAGTCCGGCGAACAGTAGCTAAATTTTCTAAATGAATCTCTTCTTAGTGTGGCTCATTTGTACCGGAGCCCGAACTGGAGGCCGGTCGCGCAGCACACTGTCATAAAAGGATTACCTGCGGGTGCAACGGACTTATCGCAAACGGATTAACCGAACGAACGGCATTTTCAGGTATGTATGGCGTATCAGGAAATGCGCACACCTAGGCAAAGGTGCCGTCGATAAACGTGTGCATTCGTCATTCATTGCCATGACACGAAGGTGGGTTGAGAAATTTCCAGACAAATCGTGTCTCTCTCTCCCTCTCTGTCCATCGGCCAAGGCGAGGAGTGATTGTTAAATTTAATGAACACGAACGGGTTAAACAAGCGGTGAATTCTGTCCGAGTCCTTGCAGCCTTTTTTTTTTTGTCACACTGACAGCTCTTGACACAGTGGTAACCCGTCGAACCCCAGGAAATCGGAACAGGACTACCCCTTGCGGATGGATGGATTTCTCGGAGTTATTTTTTACGATTCCTGCCCACGCTGCAAACTGCAAACAGCCTTAATTGGTTCAATTTAAAAGAAATCATGCTCTTCAGAGATGCCTAGTGTTAAATCTAATCCCAGCGTTGGCAAAATAATGAACCAAACGGCCGGGAGTGTGGGCCTGTGCTGCTTGCTATCAAGTGCTAATGGGCAGTCGAGCAGTCTCTCTCTCCCCCAGCATGTGCCTACCATGAGGGATGCGATGACGACAATGGACAGTGGCAGCATGAGTGTGTTTGCACATCAATTAATAAAGAAAGTGTAGCGTTATGGTGGTCAGCACAGAGATTCTGCGGGCATTCTCAATACACACAGTGAACTCTGATTTATTCCAGGACACAATGCAGACGTGGACATGGACAAGAAACGGCTATTGTCAGATAAAATATCTCAAGTGTACTTACACAATGGCGCAGCATTGAACGTCGCAGCGAGGCATGTCATCAACGACCGCAAGTTCACTTAATTCAGTTTAATTGAAAAACGGGTCAACAAAGGCCACTGCGTTGTACAGTAACTAATTAGAGAGTTTCCTCCCGTCTCAACCGAATGTTTCGGTCAACAATGAATATTCATTGGTACCGACAACGGCGACGAGGGGGAAAAATTAGACGGGTCTCCGTGGCGTGCCCTCCCTCCATCATCGGACTCATCTAATCGAATTGACTCCGAGGAGCAATTATTATTTTATTTTCCGTCATACATTCAGCCTCAGAATGACTATGTCCCGTATGTGTGGACATGCCACCGCTTAGAGGTTAAATATTGTCATTCTTAACACTTAGGCCGTAATTAGATTTGATTAGGTTAATTGGACGAGCCTGCGGCATTAAATAAGAGCTGAACTCAACTGAACTGAACCAGAACGTGACTTATGTTCGTTTATAATTCATAATTCCTTTTATCTGTGCCACACTGTGTGACTCACAGTCACTCAAATTGCCGCCGCACTGCTATGTGCCATCATCACACAAATCCTCTTGTTGTACGTTCGAAGAGGTCAATACTGCCAAATAAGCAAAAATCCAAAACACAAGAGAGTCCCTCATTGAAAATCGTCAAGAAGAGATGAAAAGAGGAGCACTAAGAAGCACAAAAAAAGAAAACCAACAAACGAATGAAAACCACACGAGGGGGCAACAACAGCCATTTTGTAAACATACACTCCCAACTAAGCCTGTCATCCTGCAGTCCCCCCAAAAAAGGCAGCCAGCCAGCCTATCCAAGGTAAACGGAAAAAGTCTCCACATTCCATCATTGGACGGTCTGCTCTGCACTCCCACCATGGCTGGATACACACAAGCGCCAAGTGATTGCGCGCACCACGAACACAACAAACATCGACTGCAGCAGCACAGCCCCCGCCCGGAGTCGTACACATAAACAATTTGCATAGACATTCCGGCGTTCCGGTGCAACAACATTCGACCCATCCATCCACCCAGCCAACCCACCACCTACATGCCAACTACCTATCGTTGCCGTGCCGCAATGCAGAGAGCGGACGTGAATTCTATTTAACGCTCAAACAGTTGGACCAACAACAACCGAACTGGCAACTGAAAGAAAAACCAGTATCTCGACACAGTAGCCGTTCCTGCTTGTATTCGATTGCTCAAGCGGCGGTGGAAGCGACAGTAAACTGCACCACCACCAACATCATTCCACCACCAACACCATCGCCGCATCACTGCCAACACCAACACCACCACCAACGTCTCCATTCCCAGTCCCATTCCCATTGCCATCCATCGCCATTGCCATAGCCGGAGCGCGCTAAACTGTCGTGTCCGTAGCATTCTACTTGTTCAGTTTGTAAACTCTCGACAATAATTTACAGTACACACGTATCACAAGAGATCAGAACATTGGAAAACATTTGTACGCCAACGTGAGCTGACAACTTGTGCCAAGCCAGGAAGGAGAAGGAGCGCAGAACAACAAACAGAAACATTGTGGTGCCACTGCCTCAACTACGCTCTCTACCTCTGCACGCAGCACAACAAAACACACCAGGTAGACCCACCATCATCATCACTCACTCACGGCTCCGCGTTCGGGTTGGGAGATGGAAGGCAATTCCGAAACCCGCTTCTGCGCACAGCCGACGAGTAACGCCTCTATTCTGAAGTCTCCGCTTTTGTAGACTCATTCCGACGATCCCATTGGCCCGGGCACGAGGTGTGGTCTCGCAAACTCTCCAACTATATAACGACACAACGGGCATGTCGGGAAATCCAGTTTAGTCTACGAAATCATTCTGAACGAATTGGTCGTGAACGCTGTACGTGTACGTTTCTTTCCCTCTTGATCAGTGATCGTCCTTTGAACGCGAAGCGCGACATTACCCGCAGCGTAGCACATTCAAACAATTGTGTGAAGTGAAGTGTTCTGCCCCTGGATTGCCAATTAGATTGTGAATTAAATGGTGACAGTGACAAGTTGAAAACCGAGAAAGAAAAGTTTTGACAAGTCAGCGATCTCTGATACCTGACAAGTGGCAACCCATGACAATGGTAAAAATTGACGGTATTCAAACGACGCCGATTCACCACCAGTCTCACGCATTTCATCAACACCACCATCATCCCCACCTCCCACAGACGGAGCTGCCACATTCGCACTCGCTGTACAGCATGGCCCGCACTCCGCATCTCAAATCCAGTTTCTCGATCAACTCCATCCTGCCCGAGACGATGGAGAGCAATCGCGATGTGGAGCGCCACACGCCAACTCCAGAGTTGTGCCCCTCGTCCCCGTTGGGCTCCGAGGAGCAGGACGTCTCGGACATCGAGTCCGACTTAGACGTCACCAGCATGTCTCCGCCACCGCCGGTGGACGGCAGCGAAGGCAGTGTCAGTAGTCAGCAGAACGACGGCGGAGACAATGAGAAGGAGGGCGACGACAAGCCCAGTGACGGCACCTCCACCAGTGATAAGAAAGGAAACGAGAAGCCGCCCTACAGCTACAATGCCCTCATAATGATGGCTATAAGGCAAAGCCAGGAAAAGAGGCTCACACTGAACGGAATCTACGAGTATATCATGACCAACTTCCCCTACTACAGGGACAACAAGCAGGGCTGGCAGAATTCCATCCGGCACAACCTCAGTCTCAACAAGTGCTTCGTTAAGGTGCCCCGCCACTACGACGATCCTGGCAAGGGAAACTACTGGATGCTCGACCCGTCGTCAGACGATGTTTTCATCGGTGGCTCTACCGGAAAGCTGCGACGGCGCACCACAGCCGCATCTAGATCTCGCCTGGCCGCCTTCAAGCGATCCCTCATCGGCCCCATGTTCCCCGGGCTGGGCTACCCTCAGTTCGGGCAATTCCTGTATCCTGCAGCGGCGGCGGCAGCCGCCTCAGCACCATCGCTGCTGGCCAGCATGTATAGCCGATACAACCCGTTCGTACCAAAGTCACCGGCGCTGTCACTGCCCATGACGTTCGGAAG
The DNA here is from genome assembly GCA_944738645.1 of Eristalinus sepulchralis. NCBI lineage: Eukaryota > Metazoa > Arthropoda > Insecta > Diptera > Syrphidae > Eristalinus > Eristalinus sepulchralis. The sequence continues at coordinate 2,328,929 of OX122883.1, forward strand.
CCCTGCTCCGCCATCGGCCATGGGATCCACTCCAGGCTTTCCCGGCAACATGGAGCGCCTCCTATCCACACCCTCCCACCAAAGCGGCGCTCCAGCACCCTCGCTTCCGTCCTCTGCCGAACTCTACCAACGCCTGCAATACCAGCAACTACTACAGCAGCACGCTGCGGCCGCCGCAGTAGCAGCGCACCAGCGACAACACGCACAGCAGCAGCATCAGCAAAACGCCGCCGCCGCCGCTGCTCACCTCCAGCCACTGCAGCTCTCCACCCATCTCGGCCAGACCAGTCCATCTGCGCCCGTATCGCCGACGGTGCCGCCAGGGCCCATCTACAAGCCGGTCACCGTTGTCTCCCGCAACAGTTGAGATCTCACCTCATCGTCGCTAGCTTGTGATTCACGCCCCGAGGCCGCCATGACGTCCATCGCCATCGCCTGCCGTCGTCGCGCCCACGATTGCAGAAATTCCTTGTTGTGTACATAGCTCTTACGTCCGTGCTGCGTCCGTAAGCTTAGTCTAGTATTTAACTTAAATTAATTTATTTGTTGACTCTAATTATAAACGAAAGAAAGCTTTTTGTATCACCACTAGATGTATCTCTCTAGCTGTAGCCATCTCAAGACAGTTCTATTGTACATAAGAGACCCTCTGTCCCGCTTGTCAGGCGACAGGACCCGTAGTTAGTTTAGAGAATCGAAGTTGGAAGACAGACAGTACGTCTGCCTGAGAAGCAGCAGTGCAGTTGAAAGTAAATCTGATTTTAATAAAACAAACAAAACAATAACAATAACGGTCACTGTGTTGTCATTTCTTGTTGCATCTCTTTTGTTTCCTGATGCTTGATGGTGGTGGTTCTGTCATTGCGCCGCTGATTTGCGGGATTAATTAAGCTCGTTAAGGGGCTATGCGAAAGATTGAACTTGGGAGCATGGTAAAAGGAAGAAATTGACGCGCGCCGAGGGTGACATGCTTACGATCGGAGGAGACGCTCACGAGCTCATGCACTCACCATCCGCCAGCGAGAAGTGCTGCCCTAGGCCGCGTTCTATCAATTAAGAAGCGTGTTGGTGGCGGCGCGCTCTAATTAAGCTGACACATGCGAGCAATTGAACAGGAAGTAATTGATAAAAAGTGATTTAACTCAACTATACCCTCCGGATACAGATACAGATCGGGGATAAGAAGAAACACAAGAAGCACTAAGTGGTTGCGTGCCAGCCAGCAGTTTGCGGCGACGGCGGGTGTGGTGCGAAATAGTGTGACAGATTCCAATTGAATTGTGCATCCGCACTTGCGTTTAGACCCAAGGGATCACTAGCTGCGGCAGTACCAGCATTTCTTTTGCTAGATCCATGTACGTACAATATTCTGAAGTGCTGCCGCTCTGTGGCAGATTGATGTTGTCAGATTGAGAGCGTGATTGTTGGAGGAAATGTTTGATTGTAAGTAGGAGAGGTTTGTGAGGTGCGGGAAAGTTTGCAAATGAGATTCTTTTATAAATGTTGTGTTTCACTGACAATTTTCGATTTTTCTGTCAGAAAACTAAAGTAAAGTCTTACGGTTGTCAACCTTTTTTTTAATGCGATGAAACTTGTCAATCGAATGTCAACTGTGCATAGATAATCGCAGAAGCGCTTCTCATCTGTGAGAAGTTCAGAATTATCCTCCTATTCGTTTGCCTTCGAATGTCTCTGAAATTCGCTTGCCTCATTCAGTGCATTGTTTTGTATTTAAAATTCACACAGTTTGAATATATGAATGTTCGCAAAAATGAACAATTCGGAACTTTACAATACATTGTTCTCCATAGAATATTAAAAACCTTCTGAAAGTGTCATGGGAGGTTTGGTACCAAAGTTAAAAACTTTAAAACCATAATTGGCGTACACCATTTTGTGCAGTGCAAAAAAGATAAAACAATTTTTCTATTTCCCATATTCTTTTAAGCAATGAATTTCAGACATCGAAAACCACGTTCAAACTCTAGTTTTTAACAGTCTTATGAAACCATGAAACATTCCGTATACATGCAATTCAGTTTGTTCCAAAATATCCTTTGAACTGGTTAAATAGACGAATAAGACGACTAAAATTGGGGTTCTCAAAAAGACAATAAATTTTGAAATCATATGGATTTCGTTTTAAGACACGTGTGTGAAAATTCATGGAAAATAAAGAAACTTCAAACACAGAACTTTACTTACTTAAAGTACGACAACCAATTGCACACCGATTATTTCTTGGGAAAACATTTCCAGGATGAAGAGTGCTCTCTTTTGTCAGGGAAATTATATTATTTTGAGGAATTTGTCGATTTGCAACGTTTTGCTTTGTTTATTTGTAGCAAGTGGAGAATTTCATCAGAAAACATTTTTTACTCTATTTCTATGACCACACATTAAAATAGCTTTTGCAAATAAAGCTAAAGCGCTTCGTTTTCAACAGAATCTCTTGCCCCAATGACCTAGCATGGGTTGGCTGTGTCATTTCGGGAAAGTTCTTATTGCTAGTTGTTACAATGAAATACTTATTTTTCTTTCACGTGTACAGTACAGTCCAGTTTATTTGTACTTCAATTGTACATCGTTTTAAATACGAAATCTCTTATTTAGGGGATACAGAGCAGTTAAACTAATTCAGCTTATATACAACAACAAATGTGCAGATGTTTAAGGGAAAAGCACTAAACGGAAAAACTCTTATTGTGACTCTTGCTGTTATTGACTTATAGCTAAATTGCAACTAAACCCAACTTTAACTAAGAACTTATTAGAAATTCTTTCTTGTATATTTTTTAGTAAAAAGTGTTCTACATGTTATTTTATCTCTTCATATAATATCCTTTTGCGAAATTTTCACAGCATTTAAGATGCACTGAAAGTTTCTCAATTTGCCAATTATCTGTTGGTGCCCTGTCTTCAGTGTTGTCTCACTGTTACGCATACTACAAGTTGTTCAATTTATTTTTATTAAAACTAATTAGAAATAATTATATATAAAATATAAAAAAGAAAAAAATATGTGTCAATCCTACCCTCAACTCGAATTTTATTGACTTTTTGAATTTTTCATAGGAACAGAATTAAAACAAACGTATTATTTTTTTTCCATATATTTCCAAAAATAGAGATTGTTTCCTCTACTACACCTGAACTAAACAATCAAAATATTTTCACATAGATACATAGATAAAAGTTTATGGAGCTAATTGCTTATTTTCCATGAAGCATAATGCTACCCCGCAATTTTTCACATACATAATGGTTAAATCCTTTACATTTCGCAAACTTGAATCTGACTGTCTTATTAGACCATTGTGGCCAGTGGAAGTCACATGCTGAGCAGGTAACTTGTGCCTTTTGATTCAATTTCGTTTTGCGTCCACTAGATAAAATACTTCTTACATCTATTTTGCAAAGGGTCACCTAAACTTCAATACAAGAGTTTGCACATATTAAGGATAAGCGACTTGGTTGTGTTCGTTTGTATTTGGTGACACATTTGCGTAGAATTCATCAAATGGTCACTGTGAGATCTAAAAAATAGTAAAACAAATCCATTGGTAACGGGTTTCCTCGCAAGCGTAGTTTTCAAATGCCCATGGTGATGTCAAGTAGGACAAGGTCGTCTTTTTGGTGATTGTATTCTCCTGACACATAGCTTTACACCTTCTTACTTTGAGTTCCGCTTGTCAGTTTTTTTTTTATTCTTCCATGCCCCCATTAAGACATCGATCCCGTCAACGTCGGCTACATTTTCAATTTTTTCATATAAAGATTGTTCATATACAACTGTATATACAATAAAAGCAAGAAAGGAAAAGGAAGAAGGAAAACACTTTAAGAATTAAGACCATTTTGCTTAGAATCCTACAAACAAGTTTTGGTGGTTGTTTTGAAGGTTTGGACTTGACAAACTAATATGACTTTCACTTATGACTACTTTTGCCCACAAATGTGGATCGCGAATTCAGTTTCAAAATTCATTCAAAGAATGTTGAGTTCACTGCAAAGAAAGCCTACATTTGAAGTCTTTTATAAAAATAATAATAATAATTGAGTGGCACTACACTACAAAGGGACCAGGGCCTAGCTTCTACAACAACTACTCGTGTTGTGCGTGCTACTGTTCTCTCACGAGTAGAAGGGAACTACAGGTTTTTGTCGACTCCGAAAGGCGAGATTTGAGAAGCTTTTCATAGAAAATTGATACTCATTGAGTGTTGTCAGCAACTCGAAAGAGGTGGTGCCGTGAAAAAATGCTAGGTGTCCCGTCCGGGAATCGAACCTAGACTTTCTGCGCGGCGGGCGACGCACTTACCCACTACGCCGCGGCGACCACAAAGTCTTTTATGTAAAATAAAAATTTGGTAATTCAAAAATAAGGCGTACCTTACAAAAAAAAAAAATAAAAATTCGTGTTCGCACATAACAGTTCATTAGCAGAGCTTCTTAAGGAGACTCTTCTTGAGAGAGCACAAATAACATTTTTATGTAGGTCCTATTTAGTCGTTTTTCAATAAACTCTTTTTGATTAGATAAACTTGAAGTGAAAGAAACACAATCTTATCAGTTATAACTGCGACATTGTTCATTGGCCTCTGACAAAAGCAGAATTTTTTTAATTACAGCCTCCAAAAATTTTCAAGTGTTCAAGTATTAAAATGTATTGATATTTATGGAACAAAAAACAAACAAACGTCTCGCCGTCTATTCCACATAATTCATACGAGTACTTTCAAAATTGTAAAGCAAGACTGTACTAAATCAAAAATTTTGTATTTCGTGCAGAAAAACGCAATATGGGACCAATCAAATGTTTATATAGATCATTCATCGTCATTTCATAAATAAAGAATGAATTATTATATTCACGCAATTTATTGCCTTACATTCTTGCAAATTATTAAAGCAACTCGAACAAATCTACTGCAAAGTTTGGGTAGACATTTTATACATTTTATACATTTTATAAGTATGTAAATACGTAAAACTCTCCTTCATATTGTACCAATAAATTAACCGCAATGCAGAATTCGATATGTGTATTACTCACAGTAATGTCGAAATCTGCTTAGAGCTTTTTTGGTAATATCTTTACTTTATATTAAAAATTCAAAAGTTATGAACAATTTGTGTTCTAGCTAGCATTATGGCAAACATCGAAATTCGAATTTATATCAAATTTAATAAAAATACGAAGTGCGTTAATTGTGAAATGGGAAAAAACTGTCAGGATTCATTTAAGTGACTAACTTTGTCTTTCAATGCTCGATATATACTACACTACATACTACATTTCTTTGGCGACACGTCAAAAATTGCAAATTATTAATTGGAAAGACTTAACGCATCTTTACCCTTTACCATTAAACTTTTTTTCTTCATCCGTAACGCGTAGAATGACGTACTTTACCCACTGGGTGTCCCATATACTATTCTAAAGACAAAACGATTATATTCAAGTGAATCCTTTTCTCTAAATAAGATCGATCTCTATTTCATGTATGAGCAACGAACTTGGTTTTGCTGAAAAAGATGGCCGCACAGACGTGGTCGATATGTAGGTCGACTCACACGTCCAGTTCGATTCTTGGATTGTTCTTTTCGCATTTTCGACAACTTAGTCATGACTTCTCATTTCATTTTTTTGTAAATGTGGTTATGTTGGTAAATTCTCCTGTTTTGTATCTAACTACAGTAATACTCATAAATAAATAAAAAATAAATCGAAACAAGTTTTACAAGAAATCGCGTCCCCTTTGAACTAATCACGACAGAATTTATTCAAAATCATCCTCTGAGATTCATAATATTTCAATGATGCATGAAATGCGTCTCTTGACTTCGTCGTAACTAATGTCCCATGGATTTGTCTTCGTAACGAGTGTGGACAGCCCTGATGAAGTCATTAGGAGTGTCTTCTTTTTTTTTTCAAAACTCCAACCAACGACGATTGGTTCGTTGCGGAGATCCCACAAGCAACTAAACCAAACAATACACATCTCAATTGGCCATCACTAAATGGAATCCTTTCCCGTCCCCCTTTTCAATGCGGACGGATGAGCCGACACACAGAGAGAAAGTCACAACCAATAAGTTACTGTCACGAATTTCAAAAACAAAAAAAAACGAGACAAACCTCACACAAAATTAAATTCTATCCCCCCTCTTCAGACGTGGGATTACAAAAAGTCTTCAATGCATATTAAATTGCTACGCCTTATTAATTGCCCCGTATACTGCTCAGCTAGGCAAGTCATAGTTGGTCATCGCTGACATCGGGCGTAGAGAAATGAGGTGAAGTTGATCTGATTACTGTTACCCCCGCACACCGTTGCCGCTGCCAGAGTGTATGGGGTGTACGCGGTGGTTTATGGGTTCGAAGTTAAATGGCGACACGTGGTCGTTCGTCGTTGGCCGTCAGTTGTTTTGTTATACAAATGTCATTTGAATAACTGAAGAAGGGCTTAGCAGATTGTTCCGACTGAAAACGTAACATCACTTAAACAACACAAATCTTATTTGGAATAAGTTGTTATTTTCGTTTTATTTATTGATTTCCTACAACAACTACGTATTTACCGGGCGCACGCTAAGCCCTTGATCTAAAATCAATGTTGCCCCAAAAGTTGACAGACAACAAGATTCGAGCGTGTGTATACATTGGTCTTTGGACAACTCACAAGAGAATGGTGGACATGACAGTCTCATTATTGATTTGATAAATGGCGGTTTGGCTATTTATTTATTCATGTGGATCTGCATATTGATGATAGTTTAAAGCTTAAAAACTACACCGGACCATCCTTTGGCTTCTATTGTATCAACAGAGCTCTGTCAATGTCACTTCCGTTCGGTCAGAAAGTCGTGTTAATTGTGTTTCTTACGGTTAATGGAATGGGGTAGAGGCACTTTCATTGCACGTGCATGTTCTGGTTATGAGCATTTTTTTAATTATTGACAGATGTTTTTGTTAAATATTCAGTCTGAATTAAATTAATAATAATGTTACTAGATAAATCATAGCTATACGTACCGCATGTTTCCCTAGGAATGATTATCAGGTTCTTAGCTCATCACTCTTTTGACTCTTTTTTGCAATTATTTGAGGTCAGAGTACACTTTCACTCCTCTATACACGGAGCCTGGTCTATCTCAAGCTCGGATATGAAGAATACTTACAATTCTCGAGACAGTTTATATCTTTGTGGAGAGAAGGAGTTTGTCCAAACCCTTAACTTCTGCCGCAAAGGACCAAATTCATGACCTCAACTCTTCTTTCGAAATATAAGCAAAGGGGTAGAAGGGAATCTTAAATCTTCTATGGAACATTTCAGAAACGGAAATTGAGGAGCCTACATCAAACGAAGGCACAACGGTACTTCAACTAAGAAGATCTTCAAAATCTCGCTTCAATGTTTGGGAGAAAGTGGAAGGCCGTATCTCCAGTATAGGGACCCAGTGGTCGTGGACCTTATCTGCGCGAGTAAAAGGAGCGTGTCCGGGACTTTCAAGAATGAAAGTAAGTATACAGTTAGACAGTAAGAAGGATCCAAGATTTCTCACTGTTCAAGGTTGGCTTACCAAATCCTATAGTTCTTATTTTCAGGAGAATTGATTTTGTAGAATTTCATGTTCTTTGAATTTCTGTTTTTTTTTGAGTTGCTGATTTTTGTACCTATCTGGAATGTCAGCATTTTATTCTTTTTACGGCATAACACATGAAACATAAAAATACAAAAATACAAAAGTCAATTCAATTTTGATTACACTGCTCAAAAATCTGACAATTTGTCAAAGGACTTCTGCTTCAACAGACTTGCAAATCGTATATTGTCTTCCTTGTTTAAGAATTCCCTTTGCTGATATTTTCGGCAAGTGCATCTTGAATATGTACAGTTGTCATAACACCATTTATCTCCAACGTTTGCGGAATCCGAATGAGAAACAACGTCTTTTTGTCTTTTTTGCGTAATCAAAATTGTGACAAAATGTTAGTGAGGGTTAGAAAGGATCAGGCCTTTGATTTGGGTTTCAAGACAACGGATTTTCATTAATACAATAGACGCTGCAGAAATAGTGTTTTAAATTACTTCTGATAACGGTAATTTTCGTCTAAATAAAATCAATTGCATTTAAAGTAATTCATCGTAAACATAAGTATTTAATATTTTTTACCTAGCTACCCTATTATTATTTATCTTAACTGACAAAATCAAGCGGTGCGACATTTTTTCTGAAATTTGGGCATTTTACTGTTGTTTAACGATTGTTTCATGACATACGAACAATTTCTTGTGTCTTTTGAACACTTAGCATTGTATTGTACTGAAAACTCTTCGTCCTAGATCTTCTCTTAAGACATTGTGAAAACAGAGACAGAGTAAAGACAGAGTGACATTTCAAACTTCAAAGCGGCTTCGTCCACTCGTCCCTTCTTGTCGGAAGGTCTTTCTTATTGGCTGAGGTTGTAAGATTACATTTGATCACCTCGATATCGCTATATAGCTCGTTAAATTTGTCGTTCAATCTTGTTTTGGTTTGGCTATCGTCTAGGCCCGAAGACATGCATGCATGTTGAAGCATAGATCAACTTATTTCGAACGGATACATACACGTAAATTTGGTCAACTGACTAACTGCTTGCAATGACCACTGATTTGGGCATTTTTAATTATCTTATTTTACCTTATTGGCCAATAACGGTGAAATATCGAAGTTCGAATTTTTCATGTTTCACGTACACTATGTTTGAAGGAGTTTCGTAGAATGTATGAATGTAGAATGCCTATGGAAAATAACGTGGAAGTAAAAGATTATGGTTTGTAATGTATGCATGCTTTGCCTGCTGTATTTAAAATAATTCAGACTAAAACAAACACATACAGGAAGTCGCAGCTTAGCACATATATAGGTTGGTTATAACAAATGTAAGAACGAAACCATTTATGTGTAAGTACAAATTGCATAGCCCTGACTATTCATTATCAAAGGGACCTTCCAATATTATATAATATTTCTTAATTTGTTGACACTTCTGGTTAATAAGCACAATCAACAAAAATGGAAACGAAAATAATTTTTTTTATGAGACTTGCATACCATACTAAAACAAAACATAGTGACATTCTTTATGTAAATGAAACAAAACCGAATAGTAAGTATACCCTGGTGATCTGCAAATTATGCCCAATTTAAAATTATTCAATAACAAATTATGTAAGGGAAAGACAAAATTCAATCTGGTAAGCATACAGAAAACGATTATTCCTGGATTTGAATACAAATGTCCATGGTCTCACAAATTAATTCCACCCTCACCGATTATTCACAATCAGCCGCATTATGGTATATATTCACAACTCTTAGAATATAGACTTAATCAATTCATAATGCGGCCTCATGCAGATGCAAACGAAGCCGGACTCAATAAGTATGAATTTTATGCATAACAAATTCAAAAGGATCAAGGGAAACTCACTAAAAACTCATGAAATAAACTGTAATCCTTCCTGTGTCTGCATACACTCCATTAAGATACAGGATCCGGGGAATCATAATTAAACAAGTTAAAGTTATATGTTTATTTCCATTTAAATTCAACTCAAAATAAAGTTCCATTATATGTACTCATGGATTCTTGTGTTTTTTATGGGCCGGGGTGTCATGTGGACATCATAAAAATCGAATTTATTATCGCAAATAAGCAGACCGGTTCTGAACTTTAGCGAAATTTATGCAATGTGTAAGGTTGATTTGACTTTCGGCAGTTTCGTCTGCTTATTCAGATCTCGGTGATTTGACGTTTGGAACAGTCGTAAGTTATTTGTTTGTAGGGTCAGGCGATGCTAATGGAAGCGAAAGCAAGTAATTCCTGCCAAACAGCATCAGGCGAAAGAAATAATATTTGTTTTACAAATCAGACAGCTACGCTCATTCGGTGAGATTAAAAGGATTAGAGGAGGATTGAGGAATTAATTTTTGTGTTGCTTTTCTTGGTGGTTTTGTGGCTGAAGTAGAACCGTTTAGTTGGACAATGACCCTCGTATTTTTTGATAGCTTAGGAGGTGCATCAATATGGCATCTGCAATTAGATATGAGCATGGAAAACTAGGTTACGATTTAATTTCCATCTACTGTTCAATTTAACCAAACTGAATGGTAGATGCCTTTTGTTAGATTGACCATTACACTCTTATTATCAAAACTTTAACCAAAAAGAGAGTAAATACTTAAATAGTGAGCAATCAATTGAAGGCAAAAGTGCAACATCAGTTAAATAAAAGGCCGGTAGCACGTGATATCCACAGATGGTAATGATGGTAAGTAGACTGATTCAAACCTGATTTTGAGCTTGGTGTACACTGAGCAAATTATTTATTTTTCATTACGAATTTATGTGTCAATTTTTGTGTTCCTTAGTTGCTTGGTTTGATTATAGCTGACAAACTTAGTCTAATATGATATTGAACTACTAATGGAGTTGCAACTGTGCTTTACACGCAAAAAGTCGATAAAACAGACAAAAATAGTAGCATATCGGTTCTATCGCCTAATAGTTTTTCATTTACAAAATGGAGCAATACAATGTGTTCTTAGTTTTTTCTTAAAGAAATTGGAGTAAGGTAAGCATTATGATTTGACCGCTGGCTTTTTATATCTACTAAGCCTGGAAAGTTTTTTTTCTTAATTTTGTCTACTATAATTATTTGGCTTATTGACATTTTCCAGATTGGGTACCTAGTGACTTAGCAGATTTTTACATTATGTTTACGCCATTTAAATTGTACGTATTTTCCACACATTATAGCGATTCTGAATTACATCTCATCGTGAATTTGGTTTGGTATTACACTGAAATAAACACTTTGCTTATGCCAATATTCCCGGATGTAATTGTAAAAACATCGCAGCAGATATAAACAATGATGGCGCTCTCTCTCTCTTGCAACCTCAATCGTTTTATTTCAACTGCACATCGGCAAAGGATTGACTCAAATATACATATACATATTTTCGTGTGGAAGAAGGAATGGTGTTCCAGGTCTGTATAAGTAAATTTTTTAAGACACCGTTTTTCGCAGCCTTACATTTTTTTAAATATTGTGCAGATATTCTAAAATTTATTAAGATTCGAGCTTATTATATCGACACTGTTTACTTTGAAGTATTTTGTAACAAAAGAAATAAAGAAAACAACTCGAATTCTACTTAAGTTTCTAGTAAAAAGAAAAAAAAACAAGTACATGGCAAGACGCATTATCCTGTTGAAAAGTAAATCTGCAAGTGTCACCAAAAAGTTAAAGCGCTTTAAATATATATTCTAGAATCCAGTAAACTACACACTTACTTTTGATTATAGGAAAAAAGCAGCCCACCTCTTTCATCTTTAAAGAAGCATCCCTGATCAAGTTTACTTTCAGATTGGCGTGACACTCCAAGTCTTGGGTTCAATTACTATGCTTTGATTCTTTTTTTTGGAAAGTCCTGCTGCATTACCGGTTTTTGTGCTTTATGTCTTGCTTTTAAGAGCCTTTTTCTCACTGAGATTGACAAAATATTTTTTTTCTGCAGCTTGGTCGGATCGTTATCGCCGTGGCGTAGTGGTAGGTGCGTCAACCGCCGCGCAGAAAGTCTGGGTTCGATTCCCGGACGGTGCACCTCGCATTTTTTCATTGGACTACCTCTTTTGAGTTGCTGACAGCACTCCCAGAGTATCAATTGTCTATGAAAAGCTTCTCAAATCTCGCCGTTCGGAGTCGGCAAAAAACTGTAGGTCCCTTCTACTCGTGAGAGAACAGTAACACGCACAGCACGAGTAGTTGCTGTAGAAGCTAGGCCCTGGTCTGTTATGGCCTGTTGTGCCACTCAATTATTATTATTATTGGTCGGATCGTTGGTAAGATCCTTTTCTCACCTTAATGCGCCTTTGCTCCTGTTGATAGTCCCGGCTTAGCGGTGTTTTTTATTATTTTTTTTTTATTTTAAATTTGCACTCCGAACAAATTTTTCAAATTTTTGTTTGCTTTGGACACGAGCTTGTTCAACCCTTATTCTTAAAAGCGCCGACCTTAATGTCCATGCATTGAACGACATTTAGCTCCCTAATGCAAAAACTCGGTAGTTCTCATAAATTCCAAGAACTCCGGTGCAGTTCAATTAAATGTTTCAAACCATCAATAAAAAATAACTCTAAGCAAAAAGAAGGAAATATTAAGTTCTCAACATCTTACGTACAAAACATCTTAAAAATATTGTAATATATGTAAATAATGTTTGACACGCTTAAACCTATCATTCGAAATCGTCATTTCACGATAAAAGCTAATAAACATAACATAACCCCATTGTTTACACTTAACCTCCAAGCACATAATGTGTAGCTTATGCAACAGGTCAACAATTGTGAAGAAAATAATGCTGCAAAATTTGGACCGAGTTTTCAATCAGCTTGAGGGTTTTTTTTTTAAGTATTGCCATTGTCGGTCATTGATTGATACTACACAATCAATGTATCTGGTCTTATCATGCACTCTCCACACTAAGAAGTAAGTGGATAGAGATGTTCCTTTACGACCGAATAATAACCGAAAACCCTGTACTTTCGTACGTATTTGTACGATTTTGACAACATCGTTTGAACCTTTTAAAACTCAACCTCTCAAGGGATAATTTTGAAATAAGTCTGAATGATGTCATGGATGGGAGTTTATTGTTTCGTCAAGTCATGCTCAATCTCAAATCCAATTCTGGATAATCATCCTTCACATAAAAGAGCTCTTTTTCTCTCAAGTTAACGAGAATGCGTAGTGTGTGTGAAGTTTTTTTTTTCTTGTTATTTGAATTTAACTTCCCAGTCCCAACTTCAGTTACACAGTTACACTAACTAAATGGCAATCTCCTTCTACAAAAGGCATTTCAACCTTATTCAAAGCAATCACTCTTGTATGGCATGTGAACACTGGGGTTCTCTATCTAGAAGCTAGAAGAAGATGGAACTTTTAAAAAAAACCTTAAAAAGTCGAATATAACAACATTTAGCCACAAATACCTTCAACTGGTACTTCCAACTGTCCTTGATTGCTTTTTCATTCAAGGCACAAGCATTCCTTTTAAAGATGAAACAAAACAAGCCTCTAATGAAAAGATCTCCCTTGCACAATGTGCCGCTTAACACCCGGACAAGATGTTGCCACATTCAAAGAGAAAGACCAATTTCCTTATTTCACTCTATCTCGCGCACACACACACGCCACTACCGCATAATGTGTGTTGTACTTATAGGAACTGGGAACACTGACCGTAAATTCTTTCCACTTAAACATGAACACGTAATTCTATTGTCAAGTGACATGATGCCATTAAACATTATCCGTGGCGCTGTACGGTATTGTTGTAACTTATTCGCTTTTCTTAAGCAAATTCAAGCGCTGTGCTGCTGGATCACAGTCGCCCTCTCTCGTCAACAATCTAACAACAGTGGCAGTGGGGACGGTTGTCAGACGTATCTCCTGGCGGTTCGTCGTCGTCGTCGTCGTCGTTGTTGTCGGTTTAACTGCGATGCCAGCTCGTGTGTCTATCTTTAATCATTTTTCTCCAAGTTATTTGCTAGATATTTGAGTCACTTTTGCTTGCAACACAATTCCATTCAGCTTGCCAATTACCGGGCCATTATTCAATCAAGACAAATTTATTTGTTTATCCAGGCGAGTGCATCATTTTCATCATTCCTATACCCTCATGATGCCAGTAGCTGTAGCTGGCTTAGCAATGCGATACCACCATTACAATTATGTGTAGGTACTCGCCTTGCTCGCTCAGAATTTATATTAAATTTCGGATGTTTCACTGGTTTGCTGGCTGGCCGGCTTATCCACTCGCTCAAATCTTGACGTGGAGCTCGGAAGAAAGTCTACTCGATTGTCTTGGCCCCTCGCAATGAGAGTGACCTATTATTGCCGTGGTCATTACATTGGTAGTGGATGTGTACACACATCTATTATTTTAGTCTGAATGGAAATTATTATTATGCACGCCTGCCGCGGAGGGTATTCTCGCCCCTGCAGCAACGAATTGTGGTGGGCCTGTGTCGGAATAATATGGTTCCTCTGGCAGCACAGGCCAGTCAGCGTTTCTTGGTTGTATAATTTTATTCATTTACACCGCCGCCGTCGCAGCCGCGGAGCAGGCAGTTGTGTTGTGCCGTGGCCCGTCGATTAGACAATAATTTCCACAACTCACTTTGCATGACAGCCATTGTTATTTTATTTGTTATCTCAATTCAACTATCGCATAAGACTGTGCGAACTGCGGTGCGCGCCGTGCTGACTGGCTGAATGGCTGGATGGTTGGACATGAATGGGGCTCGGGCGAAGATATTATGCTCAAAGCGTAACACCTCCGACCGATCAGGTGTTGGCTGGGACGGTCGGTCGGTTGGCAAGCTGCTTTATGACGAAAGCAATTATTCTTATTAGTCGTGCCTGTTGAAGACACATTCATTCAAACCGTCCGGCTTTTGTGTAATTTTTCACAGGCCTCTGCAAAAAAGATGTAAGCGTTCCCTTAAACGATTCGCTTGTGCCCATTGTTCCACAAACGCCATTAGGCCACAAATCCCGGCTTAGCCGCAACAAGAAACGGCTAATGTTACCGAATAGTTGCGCCAAATTCGATCAAAATCTAATATTGCAAGTACATCACCTGCTGCTGATGCTGCTGAGCCCACGATGGGTATCTGTCTGCCTTGAATGAAACCGAAGACAGCATCGGATGCAGATAATGGCAGGCCATCATCCTTTTTATCCTTTTCCCAGCAGATTTCCTCGATTGATTGGCTTCCGCAACAGTGGTTTTCCTTGTTTTTCAAAGCATCTGCTTTGTGATTATTTTTTTTTATTTTCTTCTTCTCAAGTACGTCAACCTATGAGGAGAGAAAAGAGCCCATAATGAGCTCGTTTCGCAAAGCACGCTATGGGAATATTGTGCGCCACACGAAGCCGGATTTCAAGGATCTGCGATAGATTTGCAGAAATTTTCCAAAATCATATCCAAATGAAAAGTGCCAGAGTCAAGCACTTTTCCAGCACCAACTCGAAAACTCAAGAACTCGAGAGTAATCGGTGAAAAGAAAAACGCCGATTGCCGAACGCCGTCGCCAACTGAGATCGAGACGAAAAGGTAAATGCAAACGCACCCTCAGTTGTGACTGTGTGTGCGCCGATGGTCGGTCTCATTCATCCCCGCCCGTCATCCAGATCAGATTGACTGTGTGAAAACGATTTGCCGATAAATACGTGTGACGAAAACAACTCAATCAAATGACGAAGCGAAAACGAAAACGAAATCGTCCTCGATTCCAATCGACTGCGTCTAATTAAGTGGAAGTGGCTGCCAAATTGTGGCATGGTGGCGTTTGACTTAAACGTTTCATTTCGACTTTTCCCACAACCTCCGGCCGAGAGATACTTAAGACTTCTGAATTTTTGCCGTGTCCCATCAGCGGGGTTTGCAAAAGCAGTCGCACTTGAGAGTCACGGCTAACTCTTGTTGTCGAACGGAAGCTGGGCAGCCAGCAGCTTCTTCGACGGAGTGCAAATCTATGAGAACTTTTTTTGGGAAACTAAATTGGGATGGAGTGGAGATTGAAAGGAAATGAGAAGCCCACACACGGGCCAATCGAAAACGACCAACGACGACGACGGCTGCGACTGCACAGTAAATGGAAACATCCCGTTTGTAAATTCAATTCAATTAAGGAGCATTCGAAGTATATTGGAGCTCTCATCCTCCGCTGGCCTCTGTCACGTTGCGCGTAGTGCGCGAGAGACATTGACTAATCATTGCTGGGTCAAAATATTTACCACTTGACCCTTGATTTAATTAAACCGTTGCTGATACACTTGCGAAGGGAAAGATTGTGCGCTCCAGCCCGCTTGCAGAGCCAAGATCTGGGGGAGAAGTGAAGTCACGGCGCTGGCTGCTGCTGGGTTGATTAGCATACGGTCGTGTGGAGTGCGCGCCTCAGACAGACTACACATGTTCGATGCTTGCGGCTGCCGGTGCTGTCATCGAACACGATGTTTACGCCTGAACGGAGATACATACAGTCAAACCGGAGGATGGTGTCACAACGGCAGATAGCAGAAATAGGTTTGAATGTGTTAATTAGCAGGAATCTTACTAATTGCCTTCGAACGCCGAGACCCCATTTGCAATTCGATACCCAGCGACGAGCCATTAGGTTTCCACCTTGTCAGCAATGTGAATCGTATCTGTTTCGATCTCTTATTGCCGCCTCTATATATTCCCGACCCGGTATCGATCGTACCCACATTTATGATCTGCCTGAGTTATGTTCTCCTTATTTTTGCCAGATAGGTGTAATAAACATGAGAAATACGCGCATGTGTGTGTGTGTGCGTCCGGTGAGTGGTCGATTATGAAAATTGATGTGTCGTGAGTAGGGCACATATGAACACGGACATGTTTGTTGGCATCTTTTAGCGGTTAGCTTGCGGCGGCTCAAATTGCACATGTTACTGTTGTTCACACTCAGGGCGTTTTGGGGCGGCTTGCTATGACAATCTAAAACATAACTCTGGCGCAACGACACAAGCAATAATTGACTTTTTAGTGGAGTCTGTTTAAGAAAGGATCTTCAAATTAAATAGTTTTGGCATGAATTAATATTCATGTGTATGTTCACGTAGATGCAATCACAGCTTGGACAAGATGTGTTATTATCATCGCCATCATTTTTGTTGACCCGCATGTTCCACTAGAGGAGTCGCGGGGGCAATGGACGCACGAAAAATTTTCAAGTTGTGCGATTCTCCGCCAACAACTCTAACTCATCAGGTGCTTTTCCCAAGCGCAGCCTGGTGAGTTTAGGGACTTGGTCCAACCGTCTTGCAATGGATCCGCAAAGAAATATTTCAAACTGCCAAATGTGATAAATGCCAAAGTCTACCCACTCCACGTAATGAGCACGATCCCTTTGAGCGATTCAACAACGTGTAAGAGTGATGAATCTAAGTGAAGTTTAAATTTGTTGTCTTCTCACCCTGGTAAGGGTCTTCAAAGAGATATATTCCACTTCAGGCAGAGGAGGGAAAATAAGTTCCCGGTAGTTTTTGTACCATAATTTATTATGATATTAAAATAATAAAGAGATAGTAAAAAAATGAAACTTCGTCTTATTTTTGAGTCTCACGAATAATCGGACACTTAGTGTTCAATATTTTGTTGCGTATTAATTTTCCTTGACAAATGCTTCGATTCGTGGAGGCATTGGAGACACTAGTTTGGAACACACTTCCGATGCGATTTCTTTGCACTCTTCTTGAAGTTCGGACTTAAGAACCTGGATGTTTTTAAAGCTCTTTTGTGCTACTCGAGGTCCCAGTTCATCTCAAATATGCTATTGGATGAAGCTGCAACAAAGCAATGATATTTATTAATATTATTCAAAGAAATTCAAAAAAGGTACACAATAGGACATGTAGAGATCCTTGGGAACTTAGATGACATGTAGGAACTAACTAGAGTAATGCATATTCAGTGCTTAACTTTAAAAGAAATTACACATGAATACAAATTCCCAGCAGAAAATGGACTACCCCTCTCCCAAAACAGGGAGCCCAAGTATTGTGCAAAAATGCAAAAACAATGTTAATGTCTGGAAGAAAGGAATGACCGACACGTAGTCCATACATTGCGTACTGGGAAGGAAAAACAACATTACTTCATTGCATCAGAACACAGAATCCAAGAAAGAAAAAAAAAAAATATAACAGAGAGCCTAAGCAAAAAATTTACACTAATAATGCTTCACATGTGTGGGAACGGGCTCAAGGGGCTGCCACAACATTAAAAATGAAAAAAGATAATTTTTCGTATTTTTTGGCCAACAAATGATTAAAACACCGTTATCATGCCACAGCCACCGTATTTACCAGATTTGCCCCTCTGCGACTTTTTCCTGTCCCCAAGATTGGAGAGACCCATGTGACGATTGAGAAGATACAAACCGAATCGCTGAGAGAGCTCAAGGACATACCAAGAAGTGCATATCAGAACTGAGCATTGTAGCCAACGCAAATAAATTATTGAACATCTCCATAGTCAGACAACAAAATAACAGTAAAAGGGAAAGAATTTAAAAACATTCCATCTAGTAAATTTGTTGAATATACGAGACTTACGAGTAAGGCATATTAATTATAATGGTCTGAGTACTAGTGTTAGGGGACACATCACATGAACTTTAATTTAATTAATTTATTTATTTGTGTGTGGTCGCCGTGGCGCAGTGGGTAAGTGCGTCGACCGCCCCGCAGAAAGTCTAGGTTCGATTCCCGGACGGGACACCTAGCATTTTTTCACGGCACCACCTCTTTCAAGTTGCTGATAACACTCAAAGAGTATCAATTGTCTATGAAAAGCTTCTCAAATCTCGCCGTTCGGAGTCGGCAAAAAACTGTAGGTCCCTTCTACTCATGAGAGAACAGTAGCACGCACAACACGAGTAGCTGTTGTAGAAGCTAGGCCCTGGGCCGTTATGAGCTGTGGTGCCACTCTAATCTATTTTTTTTTAAATTGTCCATGCAAGCAGACAACCAACAAGCTTCGCATTAAGATTTATTTCTTATCAAATCCTGTAATATGCAACGTTAGGTTTTTAATGTATGAATTTTAAAAATGAAAAGTAAATGGAAGCGAAGAGTGCTTAAAATCAAACAAACTTTTGCGTGTTACTTTGTTGTTTTGAAAAGAGACTATTTAATTTTTTGAAAACAATTATTTTTTTGTTTCAGTTTTTGGTTTGCGCTCCAAAAAAGTTCGCTTAGTTCGCTTAGCGCTGAACTTAGCGTTGATGATATGTGATACAAATAAGTATGTAGGTGACGTAAGCAATTCTACATATTGTCTTCCCATACTTAGGCCTAAAAACTAAAGAAGAAAGAAAGAATTGCATAAGCAGTAACATATTTTCTAAATAGTTTAAAGCATGTTCAACAAGCGCAACGTTTTACTCGCTATAATAGCTGACATACAAGCGTTTGAAATTGTGTTTGGCATTTTTCGCTATATATGAAAACTTATGACACCGATTATTCCTTTTATAAAACAAAAATTTATCAGGCAACATTGAATTTCAGGTAACATTGAAAACTTATTTCAAGAGGGAATGCTGTATTAAGGCGAAGCAAATAGGTCGTCTTGCAAGTATGATTTGACCCCTTGGACTTGTTCGTTGTGGAAAAACGTGAAAGCCGAATCTTATGTGAGCTGATTCGGCTGATGTCTGAAACCAGCCGAAACAGCAACATTAATGACGTTGTATTTCATTGTTAACGAAAATTTGCAACGGTTCACAATTTATTTGAAAACAAACCCTGTATTTGAACTACCCCGTTGTCAAAATTTGTCATTTTTATTTTATTTCTAACAAAAACCAACATTCTCACTACGACAATGATTAATACTGACACTATGTTGTCGGCAATTAAGTTCTCAACTCTAAGTTCGTTTAGTTATGACTGCCCATGACCCTTTTCTTGATCTTTACTGAATAAGTACGATATCATCCGTGTGACTTTCAGCCTAAAACACTTGTGGAAAGGAACCCCTCCAACAGTTCTACCTCCGACCCCATTCATCCTTCACTGAAGCGTAAAGTCACCACTTAGTTATTCAAATCGAAAATGCACTTAGCAACATTATTATGTTGTCCAGGCTTAGCCCAGATTACTACGCAGCTGTCAAGCCGCCCATAAAGCTTGTAATTCCATTAAAATTGAAAAGAGAAACCTTAAATCAAACTAATCATGTATCAACGGCGAATGCAAGCAAATCCCATCCCCCTGGCGAGGGCTTTTATTTTCGTTTTTCGATTAGTTTGTTGCGACATCATAATCAGATACGTGTTTACGAGTGTCCTATGTACAAGCCGGGCCCGGCAACACCGACACCCATCGTTGGTGCGAGTATACAAGATGTAATGTATTTATTGCGCTTATTTTGCGTTTCCCACCCCTGTGTCTGCAGCGGGGTCTGAAGCCTGCCGGCAGCCCTCCGCTGTTACGCTGAATAGCAGCGTTAATTTTTTGGTTAGATTAAGACCTCATCGAAGGTTGAATTGCAAATGATAGGCCCAACAGACCGGTTTCGAATCACACACACAATTCATGTGCGCGTAGGCACAAGGGTGGACGCGATGCGAGAGAAGGGTGAGTTGTCCCATTTATCTACGCCATGCTCCGAGTAATTGAAAGGGGACGCTGGCACATAAAACAAGGACAAGGCAGAAGGAAACAATAACAGTGAAATGTAAACACCATCTCACTGCCATGTAGCCGCGGTAGTTGTCCTGTCAGATTGCAAACTATGAAAGCGTAACTGATTTTGTATTATAAACACAAATAAATAAAGCAGTCCTGAGCATATGCGCGATTGAAGCGTTTCGAGGGGTGAATGGTTAGAAATGGGTGCTGCTGTGACTGTTGTGTGCGCGCTCGGGTGCAGAGCGTAATGCAGGGCAGAAGCATCTATTTAACCCGCCATGCCAGGGTCCCGGATTGAAGAGAACACATTTTGAGGTTGGTGTAGGTCTCTTCCCCCCTCGGTGTCGGACAGACAGGATGGCAACAGTAAATTTGGTGCGTTAAATATGGGAGTGTCCTCGTCAGCCTTTGCATCTCTCTCTCCCTGTCACCGGAGTTCTGTTCAACTTTGGGTTTTGGCAGCAATGGCGATGATGGTGGTGGTAGTTTTAACAAAGGAATGGGAAATATTTATTAACATTTTCGTATTAATGTTAACCGAGGGCAGTTTGCGAAGAATGAGGTAATGGCTTTGGTAGTTTATACGCTTCGGGTATAGGAGTGGAAAAGGGACTTAGGGGAGAAAACGTGTCAAGGATCTGAACTCTGTTTGTAGGTACATACGCCAATCTCAATTAAACAGTTAGCTACATACGGACATAACTTTATTGGTTTTCAGACCGAGAATGATGTTGGTTATTAATACCCGTTTTTTTGTGACAAGTCAACTTTAGAACTTTTTGTTGGTGGCATTTTCAGTCCGAGCGATTTGAAACATCTGCCCGCGGTTTGCTTTTTCATTGCTTCTACACTGACATAAATTTTAAAAATGAAAATAAACAAAGGCTGTAATTCATCCACCAATCTTAATTGTAAAGAAGTAGTGAATAAAATGTGAAACTGTAGATTGACGATTGTATGACCGACTGATGTAGGAAGATGTCTTATTAACAAAAATTTTCATTCCTTGTCCCCAAGGAACCGGGGCCAAACTTCTCCAATAAACAATGGAAGAGAGTAAACAAATGAAATCCTTGGTTATTTAATAATGACGCCGAAAGCCGAAGTTCGTGTAACTTTACATTGGCAATTAATCTTCTTTGGTTGTTCTCAGCAATATAGAGAGATGGTGCTGCAAAAAATTCAAAACTAAAAATCCAAGAGTTAAATCTAGACCCTAGGCGTGTGAACTGCGATAAAATGCTTATTTCGGCTTACGGTGAGTTTGTATCAAGTTCAGGAATTGAAATAAATAAGGAAAAATATGTAGATCTTCATACATACCTTTGTTTGTGCTCACACACATGCCTAATTTTTGCATTCGAAAGGAAATGAAAATGAAACAAAGCCTCCTACTTTGTAATTAAAGGGTAAATTCATTAAAAGGCGCTATGTTTGAGAAAATGTTAGATACGGATCTGAGTCACTTCCAAAAAAACGTGTTTTTAGAGAAAAAAGGAGAAATTGGGTTGTTTGATGATTATTACATTACAATAACCCAAGGAAATCAAAAATATATGAACTGGAATTGTTACGCTGTCTATTTTTTGGATGAAGCGTAGGTTTCTTAAAAATGGTAAAAGTCCAGCAAAACTGTGACTTTTGAACGATATCAACTATCAATTGATGCGATTGAACAGAGCAAGACTTTTAATATGACAGATGATATTCTATACTAGAACCCTAGAATAGAAATTAGACCTCACTCGCCCATCCAAATATTACTACTTATTAAAAATAATAAGTCAGTGATGTCAGGCCTGATAAAAAAAATAAGTCAGTGATGTCAAGCCTGATACCTTGTTATGACACCTATTATGGTCCTAAATTGCGCCAGAAAAAACGTTTGGAATCGAACTATGGCCAAATTGCTTTTGGTTATAATATAAACGAGGCTCTCAGACAATCTTCTGCTTTGTTTCCTCAATGTGAGTGTTTTTTCAAGGAAATTTGACTGAAAGGAATGAAATGCATGTCACCTTGGGGCAAGATTAAGGATTTGTAACAGTGCCGGGCAAGCACATCAACCACGTCTTTCCCCTGAATTTTACTTTCTTGAAGTAAGCATTTTTTCTCAATATAAAATGTTTGATAAATTTGTTTTTAAAGTCTGCATTTGGTTTATATTTGGTTTCATTGTATTTTTTTTTTTTTTTTGTTTTTGTGACTGGAGTAATTTTCATGCACCATATGCATAAGCATTTGATCTTCGCCATTAGGCCGTGAAGCAGTCGCGGTGGCGGAGTGGTAAGTGTGTGGACCGCCACGTAGAAAGTCTAGACTCGATTTTCGGACGGGACACCTCGCATTTTTTTCACGGCACCACCTCTTTCGAGTTAATGACAACACTCAAAGAGTATTATTTGTCTATGAAAAGCTTCTCAAATCTCACCCTTCGGAGTCGGCAAAAAACTGTAGGTCCCTTCTACTCGTGAGAGAACTGGTTCTTTGTGGGCTGAAGTGCCACTCAATTATTATTATACAAAAAATTTAACTACATGTGTACGGAGCTTATTCAATTATTCATCTTAATTAATTTAAAAGCGTTGGTCGATCAAAATCCAATCAAAAATCCTCAATATTCTTCGTTTGGACACAAAACTGGCCAAAAATGGAAAAAAAGAAAAGAAAAAGAAATGGAATAAAAAGTATTTTATTTGTTCCCTGAAATTATAGTTCACCCATTGTTACAAAAATAAAATGCATTAAAAAGAAGAAGATTTGTTCCCTGAATTCCTAAGTACTATTCAAGGTACGACTTGCCGTATTGTATAGTGTTGCGCCTAGTTTGCAAGCCCTGTTGCGAATCATCTATAGTAAGTGCATAGTCCCAAGAAAGTACAAGGTAAGTAACTCCAATCTTTTGAACACAAATTGCAAGATCAGCAGAAATTAATCAGTCAGTAGAAAAGTACTGGCAGTAGAAAAGAATTGTTTTTTAATTTGTCCATCATTAGATCAAAGAATATGTACCATTAATGAGCAAACTTAAAGAAAGGACTATTAAACTTATTCGATCGAAAGTATTTAACAAATATGATTATATAAATGACAAAGGAAAAACCATATTTTAGACTTTATCTGGTTAATTTTCTGTTATTCTATGAGTGGTCGCCGTGGCGCAGAAAGTCTGGGTTCGATTCCCGGACGGGACACCTAGAATTTTTGACGGCACCACCTCTTTCGAGTTGCTGACAACACTCAAAAAGTATAAATTTTCTTCTCAAATCTGGCCGTTCGGAGTCGGCAAAAAACTATAGGCCCCCTCTACTCGTGAAGACAGTAGCATGCACAACACGAGTAGTTGTTGTAGAAGCTAGGCCCTGGTCCGTTGTGGGCTGTATTATTTATGAGTAATACGTTTTTTTAATGGATTTGAATTTCTTCATTTTGCAATCAAACCGCTAAGGAGTTAGAAATATAAATTTCAAAAAACTTTAATCTCTAAAGAGCGTAGCAACTGTAATTAAAAATGTTTTCATTTTTGTAATTTTTGCGTTGGCCCTACTGTCATTTAATTTGCGCCAAGTTTCTTCTCAAAATGAGAGCCTTAGATAATCGATCTTTTGTGAAAAACAGCATAAGTTTAAATTTCGATTCATCTGGGACTATAAACTAACACAGTTCCAGGTGGGGAATTTGCGGCATATCTTCCGAAGAACGAAAAAAGATTTGTATGACTTGAATGAATTATTGCGAACAAGCATTTTTTGGAAACAATAATAGACTTACACAAAACTTTTTTAAACTGTTATTTCACAAGGCACACAAGGCGACATCTGCGAGAAAGTTTGAAATTCTTATAGTTCCTATTCCTTCCAACTTTAAGGAAGGATAACGAAAAAGGGAGAGGTTAATTTGGAAAATTTAGCTACTGTTCGGCGAATAGTTGTGCGCATGTGTAAAACAACAACAGAAAGGACAGCAATAAACAATGTTTTCAGGTTTGTTTGTGTCTGCATGTTAATCCTGTGGTTAGGCGACAATTAAGCGTACCCAAACAATTCGTCCTTCTTGGGAATGCATTTCCTGGGATGTGTTCGCAGCAGAGCTCAGAGTTGCCTCGTCGAGACGATGGACGACAAGCGCGCCAAAAGGGTTAAAATGGGTTTTTGCGAAATATGTATGGTTCTTAAAACTCAATCCCGCCTCTAGGGTTTTCAAGGTTCCGGGATAATGCGTGCAATGTAAGCACGTTTATTGAGGTCTATGAATGAGGATTTAGTGTGTGTTTGCATATCAGGCGACTTGTGGGTGTTGCTTTTTTCCTTCTTGCTTTCTCTCGCTTTATAAAATCGATGAAATGACCACAATGACTTCTTAAAGACCATTCGGATTGTTTTCGTTCCGCGCCGTCCTTCCGATCTGCCCTTTGTTTGCAAACATGTGTTCGTTAAGAGTCGCGAATTGATCAGATACATGACCATTGAAGATTGACTGAAATAGTTTCGCCCATAGTGTGAGGGCGTTACAAATATTTTTGCTTACCAAAAATGCAAAAGGGTTGAGAGGAATTTGTGGTGGTATAGGCATAGTTATTTTCAAAGACGCCTATTTATTAAGCTTTGCATGTTTAGTTTAGCTAAAGAAAAGCACACTTAAAATTGTTTGCGGGCAAGCGAGGCACAGGGGGAATTGCGACAAAACCGTAAATTTGTTAAAGAATGGCTTGAAATTGCTTGAATTGAAGTGTTTTTCAAGACCCAACATCAATAACAAAGAAAATCAAAAATAAACAAATCAAGCCATGAATTCGCCCGAAAACTGCTCTTCTTCCCTTTTTTGTCGTTCTCCTAGGCAATCCACAATTTTCCCTCGAAACAGGACACTCGGCAATGGCAGTCACTTTTTCAAATAAACGTGCAACTGACCCCAAGTTTGAGAGATTCCTCCAAATACATTGTCCACCCCAGCAGTGTTCACGTAATAGTGAGAAAGTACAATAAAAACCCAGCCAGGCACCAAACATAAGCAAATCATATCTCAGCACATTGCTGCACTCGTGCACATTCGTTATCATCTAAGAACTCAATTAAATTGGGTGTCAGGTTGCAAGTTATATACTGCCAGAATCATAATTTAATTTCTGCGCTTTTCATCCAAATATATGTGAAGGAATTGCCTTCATTGTTCGATCGGTTGTTTATTTATGACCCAGAGACGACGAGACCAAGACGTCGTCGTTGCTGTTGGCACCAGAGAGCGGATTTGCGGCGAAGACGCACGTCGACGAAGGGTGCAGCAGGAGGATACAGTGATCGCTTAAGGATTCCTGGTTAACATGTTGAAAGTGTTTGCTTTTGTGCGCGCTCCATTTGAGTGCGACCACGAAGCGTCTAAATTTCATGCCAACAAAGTGCAGAGTGTAAATTTGCGTGTAAACATTAAAATCGCCCGCTGATATTTTCAAATTTCCTCTGCCCATGGGAGCAATTCCGAGTGTTGACTGCGACCCCAGGAGTCCGCCGCAATCCGCCGCTAATAATGCTGCGCGCCGCATTATATGTGCGGTAGTGCTTACCGAAAATCTAAATAGTTTTCTTAATCCAAAAGTGAATTATAGATGTGTGCGTGTATGGATGATACCCCACCGCCGCTGTGCCGCCGAGCGGGAAGGTGTCTTCTTGGCAAATACATACCTTCTTTCTCCCAGCTGGCTACAACTGCCAACTGGCAACCGAGAACTGAACGTGGGGACGGTGATAAAAGCTTAACCAGCATGCGGCACATGCAGCCGCGCGTACATACGTTATTGTGGGGCTTGAAAAGTTAATTAACATTTTGTCCAGCACCCAGTGCACCGAGTAAGTGTGCAACGAGCCTTTTATTTATTGAAAATTTATCATCACGCCTGTGCAGGGACTGCTGTGGCACAGTGCTCGCAGAGCAGCACCACGACTCAATCGAGACGTCAGATGGCATTTCGGAACTGAACGCGCTCTCTTTCCAGCTCCCTCCCTCTTTAGTCGCTGTCAATACACCGGTGATCAAGGATTAGGGATCTTCATTTAATTCGCCGGTAGAACTCGCTTTCGCCTATTCGAGTCGTAACCCAATACAAATTAGACAGACGTACGAACGAACATCAAAGGGTAGGTAATTGTTTTGTTTTCACATTTTTTGTGTTTGATTCTGAAGATATCTGCGAAAAAGAGTATTGTGCCGAGGCGAGGAGTTGAGGAAATTTGATCCTGATTGGAGGAGCAACACAACAACGCAACCCTTATCGAATCTCCGGATGAATGGAGATAACATGATCTAGGTGTGCCTTCTTACGGCATCATCAGCGTCGGGCTGTGCTCTCCTTCATTGGGCATGTATAATCCACGGATGAGTTGATTTGTTGGAGGCTCCCTGATCTGGAGCGCTGCTAAAAGACGTGGCGGTTCGGTCTTTGTAAATTTGACACTTTTTTACAAGCAGTGCGCGCCAATATCTTGCATTAACATGAGTCTGTTGCTTTGCCGCTTTGGATCATTGTTTAGGTGATGACGGTGATCGGGAGAATAAGGATGTTTTGAGCTTTAACGCTAGTGAGGTGGTCAAACAGCGGAAAATATTGAATGCGGCATACCGATGAATATCTAAAAGGCAGACCACAAACGCTTTCAGCTCAAGTGAGTTTGCGATGGCTTGTTGTTTTGTTATGTTGACACTGCTTACCCAAAAACATTTATTGGCTACATTGGTTTGCGATGAAATTGTGCATGCTCAACTGAGTTCTCTTGCCGGATAGTGCCAAAAACAACAACCAAAATCAAAAAAAAGGAAATCTTTATTCAATATGCTTGTTCCAGCAGGGAGGAGTCACACCAATTTGTTGCTATAAATTAAACAGCGATTGGTGTAGGAAATTCAAAAACAATTTGGCTTGAATGAATGGTGAGGCAGGGCGTAATCGGAAAACAATCACAATCTGCTGAATGAATGGCCGTTGCAGATGCATCCGATTTTATGTACGAAACA
Organism: Eristalinus sepulchralis; assembly: GCA_944738645.1. Classification (NCBI taxonomy): domain Eukaryota; kingdom Metazoa; phylum Arthropoda; class Insecta; order Diptera; family Syrphidae; genus Eristalinus; species Eristalinus sepulchralis. Next base: position 2,356,225 of record OX122883.1, read on the forward strand.
CACGAAGGTTTTATAAGATTACTTATAATTTTCTTGTAAGCCTTAAAAAATATGTAGCGACGGCATGAAATCAAAATTCATTAAATATTACCAAATCGATTTTTAATTTTCGAAAACTTAGCCAGGCTCTGGGCTCTGCCGTAGGATAAAATGCCAACAAGACAAAAAAGTGTAAACGTTGGAGATTGAAATGATTATAGTTCAGTAGTCACATGCGTGGTCGTGTGCGGTGTGGTAGTGGTCACCGTGGCGTAGTGGATACATACATATGTAAGTGCGTGGACCCACACCCCGAGGGCCCAGTTTCGATTCTCGGACTGAACACCTAGGATTTTTTCACAGTATCATCGGTTTCAAGTTGCTGACAACACTCAAAGAGTACTAATTGTCTACGAAAAGCTTCTCAAATCTCGCCGTTCGAAGTCGGCAAAAAACTCTACGTCCCTTTTCTTGGAAATACAATAGCCCGCATGATACGGGTAGTTGATGCAGAAGCTAGGCCCTGGTCTCTTATTATTAGTCACATTTACTGTAGTACTTTTCTGCATATCTAAAAGGAAAATTTGGAAATCGTGTAGAATGACATAACATACGAAGAAATAATAAAATAAATTGTTAAAACTTGATTGTATTTTCACGTCTAAAATTATCTTTTAAATTTAATCGTATAACATTAAAAGATTCTGCCTTTTATAAATAATATTGTACTGGAAACGCCCCGTGGCGTTGCCAGTACTTGTGACGACTCATCCGCTTAAGTTCCCCGGTGCAAATTCGGGACTGAACATCTTACAATTTTTTTTACGGCAACGCTCTCAGATTTTCCATTGTCAATGAAAAGCTTTCAAATTACACTGTTCGGAATCGCCAAAAGACTGTAGATGACCTGCACCTGCGTTAGAACAATAGCACGCTACACACGAGCAGTTAGCTTGGGAGAACGCCCCACAATATATGCATAAATTTAACGTTCAATTTTGAGGAAGAAAAACAAATATCTTAAACAACTTCTTTTAGTGTTTTGTACGAACATTTTTGTCATCTATTCATATAATTGGCCATACAGTATGCCAATTACACTTCCGACACCAGCTTTATCTGTTTTTTTTTTCATTTAATTGGAGTTGTGTTGTTGGTTAATTGGGCGCGAAAAACCTTTCCAGTTTGAGCCTATACTGCAAAAATTGAGTTCATTACTACATAGTACATTTTCAAAAACTACCTTGCTATTACATTTTTACTTGTTAAACATGTCTTTTTTCTATGTGAGATGCGGCCCTTTAGAATGTTTTTCTTGCAGTCATCTTGTCACTGCCACACACACTCTTTTTTTGCTTATAAATTGGGACAGAATGAAGCACTAGCTCTGTATTTAAGGCCGACCTCTTTCCTTCTTATCTTCTTTGCCCTTGGAACTCCATATAACATACAGCATTGAAAACAAGTCCAACTGGCCATTTATTCAAACACAGATATCAATCCCCCAAAAAAATAAACTGATCTAATTGTTCAAAACGTTTATATTCAAAGGCAGTTTCAGTTTATTCAAAAGCAAACACATTCAATCCGGCCCGTTTAGTGTCACACCGGTCACAATGATTCACCAACATAAATTCTCACTCAAAAGTGATATTTCCACACTTTCACCTCCTTGTGAACGCACAAGATTGCAATTCCACAGCGGTAAGACAGATTTAGAAATGAAGCAAATTCAATGAGGTTAGGTCAACTCCCACATTGTTTTCCCAATTGTTTGTGCGTCATCTGTAATTCCACGCGGGCAAGTTTAATAACAGTGCGGATACATCTGAGAGGTTCGCGCGCTCACTGCCCGCCTCAAAGGAATTACCGTATCATCAGAATTAATATCGGCATTTCCAAATAAGAACCACAATGTTTAAGGACAAGTTGCTGGACGGCAACGGGGAACGGTGGCGACAGCGGCGGCCGCTTGCATATTCAAAACATTCCAGTATACCTGTTGACCGAGAGTATTAATTTGGGCTTCTGCGGCGAGATGCAACAAAGTGCGGCCGGCGGTCGGCGGCCGGCGGGCGAGGGCTCTATTGAATTCATAGCATTCAATTAACACCTGCTCAGTGATGGTGATCATCGGGAGATAAATACTCATGCTAGTCATTCAGTGGTTCAAGTTGGATAGACTCGACTCGATGGGGCAACGATATTTGATGTTTTGATTGGTGCGGGCTATGTGGCGGCACTGGTTTGTAATTTCATCTTAAGGATGCGCCTAAATGACTTGACTGAGGGGGATACAATGGGTCATTGGGAGTGGCATTATATGGAATGTCATGTGGAATTCTGTTCTGCCATTGATGTAAGTGAGTAGAATACTCTATTCATTGACCGCAAAGGAGGCAATATCTTAAGTCTGTTCTGTAAGACGTTGGGACAATTAAGTTTCCCGATTGTTGCGTCATAACAGTATGTTAAAAAATCTTTCGCTCCTAGCATCAACAAATATCCTTCGTCCTCGCGATAATTTAAAGATATTAACTTGCATATTTCGATCCCCCTCCCCGTCCGATAGTATCATCCAACACGCCAGATTGCTGTCAATACGAATAAAAATCTCCTTCTAATCCCAATGAGAGGTTTCACATAAATCTCAACAACTATTTCCGTCCACACCTCTGCAATGTCAAAATCTCAAACAATGACAGGCAATTTGGAACAAGAACAAACAACTCCTATGCCCAAACGGACGGATCATCGTCAAGCCTCTAGTGAATTGATCCATCAAACATCTGGTATTATTTGCATTCCGCACGGCATTGTGACGCATCCCATTGTCGAGGCAGTTGATTGCCAAGTTCCGTGCTGAGTTCCTCACAGGCCCGTAACACCGAAAACCAACAGCCGAGAACAAGGTGTGAAAATCCACATTACCCGGAGAGTATAACTACCAAAATGCGAATTATTACAAAGGCAGCAGCATATTTTCACATTAGCCGGGGCGCAAGGCAAACAGAAAAGATGAGGAGAGGCAAGGAGAGAGAAGGAAGAAGGAAACATTTTACAAGTATACTCCCAATCCTGGCTATCATCATCGTGTCCTCACCGGTCGCACGGAGCCACCGAACCATCGAAAGCCACAGAGAGAAAGAGGAAGCCAATGATTTATGAGGATACACAACAAATGAGCATCTCATCCGAGCAAATCAGCCTCGCCGAGAGGGAGAGAATTCGATGATTATGCTTTGCTTGTACGTTTTTATGAGCTACAATAAGGGAATGGTTTTTGGTGACAAGGATCCAGCGTTGTTGCGGTCTCAATCGGAGCTCGAACAAATTATTAATGATCAGTTGATCGTAATAATTGTCTCCTTTTCCCATTGGTTGGGACACAATGCATGGCATTAACACCGCCTGTACACATGCACATGCGATACGCGTATGTATGCTTGTGTGCACACGCGCTTATCCGTTTGTTTGATGCCGACAGTCGGGTTTCCGCGGGCGAAAAGGGATTCCTGTGCCCTTGGATTTAAATGTCACTTAAATGAGAATTTGTGATGAAAAAGAAACACATTTACACTTTGGTATTAAGGATACGTTCTCAGCTCTTTAAATCGTTACATGTGCTTGAATGGAAGGGGGAGCCTAAGCAGTTCTCAAAGACAAGATTAATTCTCCTTTGAGCCTACAATCTGTTTCCTAAATTTATTCAGTGTTACAGAAAGTTAAATAAATTCGAATATTTTCGGGGGTCAATGTTTAAGGATTTTCATGTTTAGTGAGGGAAAGTTATGAAATAAAATGTGTAAAAAGTCTAGGCTTACTCGATATTATAGAAAATAGAAAGTGTTTTAGAATTTTGTACATACGCAGAACATACATATGTACATATGTATAAAGAAAATGTATCGTTTTGCAGACTCCAAGCAAGGCTGTGGACGCTTTGAAAGAGAACGGGAAAAACTCTTTCAAAGGAAAAGTTGTGCATTCAAATTTTGGTACAATTTGCGTTCATGACAGGAGATCGAAAATGACATGGTCATATCCGACCCGATGCGTACCCAAGTGCAGAACGTGCTCAACCAACTAGGCAACAGTTGGGGATAAATTATGCCGCTTGGAGAGGTTATTTAAGGGTTCTGTTCACCTCTAAGTATGGTTTCATTAGAGAAGAAGAAAAGCAACATAAAGTGGTAGAATTAGCTTATGTCATCCAGTTTCAACCGAACTATCAATATCAAATGTCTAATTTTTGACCTATCCCAAAAACACTTTAAATAAATCAATTGTGACTAAACTCTAAATTTCTAATGTCGAATGTTGTGATTGTTCCTTATTTAAATACTATGATTACAGCTCTCACAAATTAGATTAATATTATTCCACAATTGAAGTGAAGAATCCAATAGGAAGATCATCCAAAATTAATAAGAACAAAAATTTTACAAAACCGTTACTCCAACGCCTGTTTTCTTTTTGGTAGTAGTATCCGTTAAATTCTTTGTCTCCCCTCAAACTACAACTGCCACTTCCCACTGATATATTCTGTGAAACTCATCTCTTTTAGTCAAAGTATAATGAACAAATTAGGTGGCATCATCTCGCAAGGAACTAAACTCTACTTGTGGTGACTGCTCTATTGTTCTTTTAAAGACAATTAGTGCTTTTTAAATGTGTTCAGTAGTCTAAGTTCAATTCCGGAATCGAACCTTGGGCTTTCAACGTGTGAGTCACCAGTTTGCTTGAAATAACTAAATACACAACTAAGCTAGATCACTTCACTACACTTTATTTTGAAGCTATATACATAAGCACTAGAAAGCATCGATGACGTCGGGGAGGATACTGACTTTTCTCCTACAAGTACTAAATAACAAGGCGTGTGTTTTCCGGTGTTATACGCCATTTCTAAGACCAGCAGGAAGACTCCCTTTGATCTTTAAAAGGAAAAGATCAGTGTTTTACCATCAACAGATATTAAATAAAATATTACAGAAACGTCTACTAACAGTTCCTGATTGATCTGTTCAAGAAGAAGCAGCAAGAAACTGAAACTCATTTAAATTGAACGATCAGTATTTAAAAAATTCAGTTCGCGAGTTTTGATTTTTTAAAGCGCACAACATCCTAAATCAGGAGATATTTCCGTCTTAATAATTGAGTGGCACTACACCCCATAAGGGACCAGGGCCTAGCTTCTACAACAACTACTCGTGTTGTGCGTGCTACCTACAGTTTTTTGCCGACTTTGAACGGCGAGACTTGAGAATCTTATCATAGTCTATTGATACTTTTTGAGTGTCGTCAGCAACTTGAAAGAGGTGGTGCCGTAAAAAACTGCGAGGTATCCTGTCCGGGAATCAAACCTAGACTTCTGCGCGGCGGTCTACCACTACGCCACGGCGACCACGATATTTCCGTCTGCATCAGTTAAAAACAAGCAATATCAGTTATAAGAACGTAACGTTGTTTAGCTGTAAATACTAACATACATATGTTAGAAAACATCTCTGCGCTTTTTCTTTGCTGAGCCGACATTACACGTATTCATTAAGACTTAACCAATTAAGACTTAGAAATTATAAACACTTTTGTTCAAATGGAATAAAATCAAAATTTAAATTTAAATTAAATGATGTATAAAATAAATGAAGAACAAAAAGTGATGTAGTTTTAGGGACATACTAGTCCCCTGAACCCTATCAATATATATATTTGAGAATCGTGCGAATTTGAATTTGTCAAACTTACTTATACCGGGTGGGGCAGGTACAAGTATTCATTTTAAAAGCACATTTTTGAAAATACACTAAAATTAACAAAACTATTTTTTTATTACGAAAGAACAAACATTCCCCTTAATTATGCAATACAATGCCGTTAAAGTTACTGCGTCGGCTGGCTTCTCAGTAGCGCATTTTGTTACCCCATCCCAAAAGAGTTTGCTTGGTTTCGGTCTGTAGGTCACGAATTGCTTGGATAATTTTCGCCTTAAATGCTTTAATTGTCTTGACCACATGGATCCACAAAAAATTCAAAAGGGTCAAATTTCAGCTCCAAAGCGAACAATTCACATCGCCGAGACACAAGACTAACTTTGGAAATAAGTGAAACACAATGAATTTCTCTGAAAATCTCGTGCGGAAAACAGCTCTCTGTATCAAAATACCCTTCGATTTAACTATCTTGATAACCCACCCTCTACTTGTTATCTGCTGAGTCAAAGAATAATATTTGAAAGCAAAATCTTGTATGACGAATCGTAGTAGAGATTGAGAAGAGACTGAAAGTTTAGACCCTTTTCTGAAATATAAGAAGAGTAGGTAGGCAGACAAATGTCGTTTCCACATTTCAATATGTCGTGTTATTCAAGATTTGTGAAGCAGTGGAAAAAAAAATATAAAATTTCCGTCCAATAATATATTTACACAAACAGGATTGCAGGATTTTGCATTTTTAAGTCTTGCTAAAAGCGGATGATGAAGCCCTTAGTCTTTTCGGCAGAAAAGTTTTGCGTGCGATTTTTGGTCCTGTTTGCGTTAATGGCATCTGGAGGAGAAGATTGAACGATGAACTCTATGGGCTGTACAGCGACATGCGCCTAGTCAAGCGTCTCCGGATAAAACGCTTAAGATGGCTAGGCCATGCAGAGCGTATGGACACCACTGCTCTGGCCCGAAAAGTCTTCGAATCTGAGCCATTGGGACAATGCAACAGAGGACGGCGGAGACTAAGGTGGCCCACACAAATGGAGAAGGACCTCAACCAACTTGGAGTGCGCAACTGGCGGCAGCTGGCGAAAGACCGTGCTGGCTGGAGAGGCATGTTGGTTGAGGCCCAGGTAGACCCCGGACTGTAGGGGCACAAGAAGAAGAAGAAGTCTAAAATGCAAGGTCCTATGTTTCAGAGTGTTCTTAGACTTTCCTTTTTTTTATGCATTTTATTCATATATTACATAACACTTAAATTCTAGACAAAATATGCTTAAAACTAGTTTTCAGGACTTCATTTGCTTGATATAAAATAATCCTACTGGCCCTTTGCAGGCTCTCTAAGATAAACTTAATTTAAATTTGCTTTTCAGCGCCATTATTTATTATACATATATGAAAATTAATTCCTTGCTTAACGACTACATTATTAAGAAAACATAATAAAAAACTTAACAACTTAACATCTTAGACTTTCCTTATGAATATTAGATCCCACATTACAAAGCGATAACTATTTCTACAGTCAATGATCTTCAGAGAATACTTACTTACTTTATTTACTTACTTATCAGGCCGGCGACCCATGAAAGAGAGCCTGAGCAATTGCTGCCTTCCATCGCTGACGGTCCTGGGCACGCTGCTTCCAGTCATCAAGGCCAAGCTGTCTTACGTCCGCGATGACTTGATCTCTACACCGGAGGCTCGGTCGTCCTCTTCTTCTCGAACCAGGAGGCTCAGATTCGAAGACCCTCTTCGCTGGAGTGTCGCTGTCCATGCGTTCGATGTGGCCGAGCCAGTGTAGTCGACGGATTTTTGCCTTCCGGACTACATCCACATCCTGGTACAGCTCGTAGAGTTCGCGGTTATGTCTTCACCTCCATTCAGAGAATCAACTACATAATTCTGACACTGTTGTTGGAGGGTAGTAATATCTAGGCTCTAATCAACTACCAGAATCGTCTTTACTAAGGTTCTTTCATGACTAAGCAGACTGAGAGCACAATGCCGACTCTGAAGGTTCTCTTAGTCACTATGATCCCTGTTCATCATTAAAGATGCAATAAACGCGATGTTGAGCAAAATGAACAATTTTTGAACTATGATTCAATCCTAAGTAAGAGTCGACATGTGTATGAACTTACCAACAGGGAACGCATTAGTGCAATACGTCTACCATAAGCTGCAGGAAAGATTTCTGAATGAAAAAAATTTGACAATCTGGCCATTTCCTTGTACCGATGTTATTTAAGCAAACGTAAGCAAAAATTCAAATTTCTATTTCTATTTCTTCACACCCACTCGGGCCCAAGACTTCAGTTTCCGGTACATTTTGCATCCACAAAACCCTCACATCGACTCGATCAGCAAAGAAGTCGTGAAAACTAAAACCAAATCACAACGCACAAAACTCGTGGCCGCCATCATCATACTCGTTTCTACGTTCTTGTCTTCCATGGAGACACTCGGCAAACAAGCCACCAGACATTCTGGTGAAAAACTTGTCTCATATTGAATTAATTGAAACCCACGTACTCGAGTTGATTGAGTTAAGGGTCAAGTGGTAAATATTTTGACCTCAGAATGATTGCCACAGTGGCATTTCGCTGTGTCGTACCATCGTAGATCACACAATTGATCTGTACACGTACATTTGCCTCCACTTCTCCACTGGAATTTGCTCGTGGTCGTAACAAGACACACTACACACTGATACTCGATTCCTTTGCTTCTCCTCTATTCTGAGATGACGAGGATGGCGCGGCTGTGGCAGCAAAGCGACGGTGAGGATGAGGCTGATGATTGCATTGTCGCCGCTCTATCGGCAAGATTTAAGCAATACAGCCACGGTCGAGGGGCATGCTCCTCGCGTTAAAAATTAATTCATACACGTCTCACCCAATTAACATCAGTGATTCAATTTTACTCTCTGACTGGAGCTGATCTTTCTCATTGACTCATCGCGAGCGTGCGAGTCGAATGAGAACATTAGCGAGAAGATATAGATGTGCCGAGATGGAGAACCGGAAACCAATTGACCTGCGCGGCCAATGGCAATTTAATCCGGAAGTACTCGGTGAACGGATGAGGATTCCACAACATTGCGGTTTACTGGTCGCGTCTTGTTACGACTGTTGGTTAATAGGCCACCTAATAGGCTTATATTGAACGTGACACCTTGTAATGGACAAGTTGCACCACCTCTCTGACGGATGGCAGTCCAGGTGACATCAAATATCGTCTGCGTCAGCGTCGCTGTCGCCACTGCCGTCGACGGGGCGGAACACAGAGCTAAGTTTGCAGAAACAGACTACCTACAACCGCCTCTCCGCTTCCCGCCCGAGAAACAGAGAGCACTTTATCTGCGACGAGTAATCGGATATACCCCTGACCATTTTGGGATTGCTCTTGATTTTTGTTTCGAGATTATCGCAATTCATTTGTTGCCTATACAAATATTCCAACCAATTGACATGAATATAAAATTATTTGCACCGAGCCGTCCTTTCACTCGAATAAGGATCACATTACACATTTGTGCAATGGCAATGGCAATGGCAATGGCAAGGCCAATGCCAAGTTAAGCGGACTAATAGGAACGCGCACACACACATCGGGATAACCCCGCTCTCGAATGGCGTAGTCAAGCGTAATCTACATTTGTAACATTAGGATGTTTGAATTTTCCGTGCACACGGGAGGGCCAATATGGTGCCTTTATGCAAGCACAATATAATAATCCTGGAGGATGTTTGTTGTCGCTGCTCCGCATTCATGAATTACGAAAGGACATGCCAAGGAGAAATGTTACAATGCGAGTTATGCCTGATTTCGTCATCAGTTTGCTTGTAACACTACTGTTTCCAACCATTATTTGCGCAGCTTATCTCGATTGTAACTGGATACATTTGTTGTCCCCTGAATTGGGCTACAACTGACATGGGTAGGCAAGTAACGCCAGTAACGAGCTGTTGCCCCGCAACCGGCTCTCCACTCTTCATTCTATGATAATAAAAAGCTAATAAGATGTTTACGTACCTCTCCTCGTGCACACACACGGGGGTAAGCGGCTATTGTGGACGTTCGTCCCAGGTGCCCGCCGGTCTGCGTGTCCGTATCCGTCTTCGTCTCTGTCGCCGACTTTGTGTCCCTTTGGGTGTCGATGATAGAAGATTTTCCCCATAATTAACCAACTGCGTGACTTAAATCCCTTACGATTGACTCTCTCCGATCTCATCCAGCCCATTCCGAGGAATGTGAGGTCCGGTGTGGGAATATAAGGGTGTCAGGTATTATGCGGGGTATTTAATTAATCTAAATAGAAACACTGATTGAGAACAAGAATATCGCTCTTCCAAGTGTCAATCTGGGACGCGTGAACGCGTATCAACAGAACGAATATGGGTGTGCAAAATGCTGCACACTTCACTGGTCATCGCGAGCGGAATAGGGTTAGAGCCGTTGACGCTCCCCCAATCAACAGATTGTCCGTAGCTGGAATCTCCCCAGGCACACACAAGTTTATCGGATTAAGATATTAAAAAAATTGAAAGTGTCAGCATCTAGCGTTGTCAAGCTTTAGCCGGAGTTTGGAATTTCAGTTTTAACTCGATGTAGTGTGGGTTTTGCATTTACACTGATGGTTGCATAAAGAGGACATTTGATGGCGGTTTGTGGGGAAATGTTTACGCAAATATACATATATACAAATATGCAAGTAGCACTGTGTACATATGTATGTATATTGAGTGCATAAACATTAAATGTTAAAATTTCATACTATTACGGTAGAATGCTTTGTAAAGATTAGTAGCAAATGAGGAAGAACAAAAACCTGGTTTTGTGCTGTAAGGGGTCTAGTTATACAGCGATATTTCAAAATATGCAAAGACGATTATACGTAAGTCAGTTTTTTATCGTTCAACATTATGCAATGCTCCATGGTAGCAATGAAATAAATCTTGTAGTAGTTAGTAAGTTAGTTCAGAAACTTTATTTAAATAATTGATTAATACATATGACAAATTTTCAAGTTTTCATAAGTTTCAAATGGTGTGGCTTAAAGTTGTCTACCAGATTGACAAATGAAATATAATATATTAGCACTCGCGCACAATGGTAACTGAATCACCTTTGTAGGTTTATTTTTCATTACGAGAGTATCTTCCTCCACCATTCCTGAAAACCAAAACATTGGATTTATTTAGGTTAACAGTGAGGTTCCATAGCATGCAGTAACGCTCTAGCCTTTTCATCATGAGACTGGACACGGATTCCGACAGAAACACTATATCATCAACATACATAAGGTAGGGTATTTGTGCGTCGCCGATCCGAATTCCGTCACCGATTGCTTCAACAATGTCAATTATAAATAAAATAAACAGGAGAGTACTCAAGACACAACCCTGCTTAATTCTCATTGCTGTACTGAAACTTTTGGAAGTAGTCTCCCCGTCCCAAACATACGCCTCGTTACAGTGGTACATATTCTTCAACAGCGAAATGACCTTGCTTTATGTTCCAATCTTGTGTATCTTATAAAACAGTGCCTCGCGCAAAGATTTTATGAAAATATAGGTTTTAATATTTTTGTACAATTGAATATTATATGATATTTTTATACGTAGCTACATTTCTTATATATTCTATAAGTTTTATAGGTTGTTCAAAAATATTCGTAACAGACTTTCTATAGATGACTTTGAAATGTAATATTAATTACATTCAGTAGTAATACAGTGCTTTTGCGAGGCATTATTTGAATCCCAATTATTTCAATTTACATTTCAAAATGAGTGAACGCTTAGAACTGTGTAATCACAAAGCAAGAAAGCATGACTCGCAGGCTGCTTAAAAATTAGGGGGTTTAAGGAGAGAATTCTGTAAGTAGATAAACAGCAGCAAAGTGGTTTGCTTGTTTCTGATCTAATAATTTAAGAATCCTCCTCACTTTGGTCGAAAAATAACATGAAAAAAATAAATGAAATCATGAAAAAATCATTACTAGAAAACTAGTCATTCATCTTCAAACAGTTAACAACAATTTAAATAAATCAGGATATACAAAGAGCTCGATGTTTGTGTATCACATGAATCAATAATTAAACAAATTAAAGAACCAAATTTCCAATTGTGATTTTTAGCAATAAGTCACGGAACGAAGTCGAAAAATGCATATCTGATGCATCGCCAGACTTTGTCAGGCTTTGTAACATGTTTTATCGATCTTATAAGAATGTAATGTTATAAAGCTAAACTCTTTTTCTTAAATAAATGCTAGAGGGTTAAATATTTGATATTTAGCGAGATATGAGAAGAATTTCATAGACAATTAGTACTCTTTGAGTATTGTCAGAAACTCGAAAGAGATGGTGCCATGAAAAAATGCGAGGTGTTCAATCTTCGGCGTGTGGGTCAATACACTTACCACTATGCCACGGCGGGCATAAATCCTCTTCAATAGAATTTTAAAATTAGGATCTTCCGAAAAAGAGTGATTCTACAGCTGTAAGTATTTGAGCGTAAAACTTTATTGGCATCGATTAAGTTAGTCTGTGTTTTTTAGAGGTATAAAACTTTGGGTTTTTAACACTTCTTTAACTGGCGGCCATTTTGCCAGTTGTTAAGTGATTTGGTTTTAATTTTTGGCTTGGAATTTGAACATAAATGAGCTGACGCCTAAGCAACGCTCCCGAATAGTAAAAATTTAGCCCAAAACAAATTAGCCGTTGATCCCAATTTTCATAAGCGATATTTGTTTAACGATGAAGCTGAATTTTGACGTAATGGATACGTCGATAAACTAAACTGACATATTTGGAGGATATTAACCCTCAAATGTATGACACCTTTATATCCAAAACAACAAACTGGTTGGTGTGTTTTAGGGGTTGGTGCAATTATTGGTCCGTACTTTTTTGAAAACGATACTGGCCGAACGTTACAGTTAGTATTGACCGCTGTAGAACAATGATAACTGACTTTTTCGTGCATCAATTTAACAGCCATGGTTTGTTTTTAGAATCTAAAAAGTTTTCAAATGCCAATGCCATTGCCATTTATCGAGATGACGTACAGAAATCAAAAACACATCCTAGTGATTAAATTTTATTACAAAATTCTGAGTCGGATTGATTTCAGTTGTCGCCTCAATGAACAAATCAGAAATCAGAAGATTTCTGCAGTTCCACGAATGAGCAAATTATGAAAATACAGAAAATTCATGAATGTGGATTGTGGATTGAATTTGCCGTATATTTTGTAAGTGTGTAAGTTTGAGCACTGTACGTTCTTGGCATTCTAAGTATCGACAAGTGTTAACTGTATGGGCTTAGGCTCTTAATAGCCCATACCAGATGAATTCCCAACAAAGAACTTTTTAGATTTGAACATTCATTCAATCGCCTCGCTAGGAATGCTCATCAGTTCACCCATAACTTCGGACGTACAGTAAAGTTTAGAAACTCGTTCTTTAGCCGCACCACACAAATATGGAATGCTCTTCCCAGCCCAATATTTCCCTCTCATTAAAATCCACGGACATTTCAAGCCAATGTGCACCGGTATCTCCTCTCCCTCTCTTCCTCAATACCTTCGGCCCGTGCTGTGACTTAAATCCGGTCACTCAAGGGTAGTAGCAACCTCTTTAGCGCGCGCCAACTATTAAAAAAAATGAATTTTGTTTAAAAAAATAATTTTGCAAAAAAGATTTAATGAGCTCATTGGTCTGGTAGTTTAGGCGATACCTGTCTTGACATCTCTTAATCTTCTGATAAATTATTATATTGTAATTTCTGATAATAGTAATACTTTCAGGCCGCCAAAGTTAAAAAAAAATCATTAAAAAAAGTTTATTATTATGTAACATTATTTATAGACACTAGTGTAGCAGGAACTCGTCTTAATCCCAAATCGAAGAGGTGCTAAGAACATGTAAACAAAAACGCTGTTTTCGCTGTTATTCATAAATCTGCAAACAACCAAGAAAACTCACTTTATTAACTTCCTCCCACAAAGAAGCTAAGACTAAGAAGAGGAAACCCGATACCTGTTACCAGAAAACGAAACGTCGCGTCTGCAAATAGGCTCTCGACGAGATGTCCGCCGAGTAATTACCACCTAATATCCTCCCTCCTTCGTGCAGACGCACACATCCTGTCCTCCCCAGCGATGCCAGCATCTCATGTGGCTATACCGAGAAACCAGCGATTATTTCCATAACTCACAAAAGCCAGGTACGTCCGCATAAACATGACACTTGGACCCAAAGCTGCTTTCTGCTCGCTGCTTTTTGCTCATACTTATCCGCGTTTGATTTCCTTTTCTAATTAAACCGGGATTCATAATCTGTCGGTGGATGTGCTTGTTGTTGTTGCTGTTGTCGTCGGCTGTCTTGCGGAACGGAGCCACGGAGGAGTAAACAAAAGCCCTACCGATTCGTGATGTCGTCGCAGTCCGTCAGTGCTAGTGCCAGAGCTGGTGAGACGACACAAAACAACAAACAGCATGAAACAAGTCTCAAGTTTCAGGCCAGAAAGGGATTCAGCGGTGCAGTAATAAGCTTATTGTGTTGATTTAACACTTTCATTGGAACACGCACAACACAAAAGGACCACAATGGAAAGAGAGGCGGTTACTGTGCCCCAATCTCTTCGGTCTCTGGGACGACCAGCCTAAAACGGAATCCATGTAAGTGCCACCAATTAGCTCAGTCGCTGCGTGTAAAGTACACAAGGGTCAATTAGCCGCCATCTATCTGTGACACTTGCGATTTGTTATCACAGCGGCTTTGCGCGATACCTAACGATCGTGCACCGCGCCAATGACTATCTGAGTGTTGCTCGTTCATATTTGTTCTCGCATTGTATCGTCGATCCGATGCGGAGGTAATTTTTCATCGAAACATAAAAACAAACCGCCTGCTGCTGGTGCTCCTGCTGCCGCTCCAATGATCAGACAGAAGCGCAAAGCAACCGGCGGCGGCGTCGGCTGGCTGTTCATGCGCGTCCCCCTTTCTAGCCAATCTACCACTGCTCTGCGCTTATCGTCTAATGAAGTTGACAACACACGGATTAACGCACTAAAAACAGAACGAACCAGATCAGGAGGACAGTAACGACCGTGGACATTTCACCGAGGAGCATAATAATAATAATAATGCTCCGGTCGTATCAGGGTGCGGACGCCGCCGAACACACGAAGTCCAAGGAGTCTGCGCCCGGCCGGCCGGGCCGATGATGCACCGGCTTTGGTACCTACAAATGGTATCGGAATTACGGAATGTTAAATGATTTCAGAAACTCCGGGCGCTCTCGTTGCGACCTCTGGCCCGCGCTCTTCACCCGTGCGGAGACCACTTTCAAGCAGGAGCGAAAGAGAAGCGCTCACATCTGAATCTGCTACGGGTGGTTAGGGAATTAAGATGTAAATTTCTACACCGTGTCGACGATGTTCGTCCGCACCACCGGCTTAAAATCAAGTTCTCGAATTATTATATCAAGCTGAGAGTTTTATCTTTTTATGCTTGAAAGTTGTTAAGAGATAAAATTTTCTTATTCGTTATTGGGCACCGGGCATAAGGCATCGGGCATCGTGCACCGAGCATCGCGCAGTGGGCACTATTCGGTTGGTTGGACTCACGGCGGCGTGCTTACTCGCTTACACTCACTATTAGTGGCTGTGTGCCTTGATCTTCGTTACCTGTCGTCGTCGGTGTCGTTGCTGTTGTTGTTGTTGTTGTCGCCGAGTCTGGTCTTGTCTCTCGGTTCTGGTCATCGGATTTGATGAGATGCAAATGGGCGAATCTTAAACTAAATGTTTAGCGCGGTTTGTCTTTTAAGATTCTTGTGATTTTCCTCGTCGCTCTCTTTGGTTAACACTGACAACGGACTCCATGCGACGTGATGCTGCGGTGATGCGATGCCGCGTTCGCCGGCTCGCTGACATCAAATGATCGTACGGAGGTAGCTTCTGTGGTGACATCCAAAATTATATGATGTGATGATGAGATTAAGTTTTCAAACTTTTATTTCCGATTCTGCTCTTAATCTATTCGTATGGCAACGACCGGCAACGGATCAGTCGGCTTCGCGTGCGTCTGTATGGTGTTTGCGGCTTTAAGGCTATTGGGACCTCTGCTTGAAATATTAAAAGGCAAATGCTATTAAGATTAATATTGAAAAATCGTTTGCATTGTTTGGGGCATAATACGGGTGGACTAAGTGAATTCCTTTGGATCTCCGCCTGAAATCCATTCAGTGTGAATAAAGGGGGTTTTATTCGTCGAATTAAATTCGAAGTGTGAAGTTTGGAAAAGGTGGGTTACTTTGGCTTAGCAACGCGATATCCATGTTCGATGCAATTTGTTCTGATTGAGTGAAACTCTAAGTGAGGAAGTCACTAAGTGGAGTAAAATCCGTAGGCGTGCCGTAGATTACATTAGAATGCCGCTGAAGGTTAATCAATTCCTTTATCTAGAGATTTTCATCGAGATATATTAAGTATTTAAGCCTCTTATCGGGAGCTCTTTTGACATTTGATCTTTGCATTTATTTGACCAAGACCTTTTAGCCTTTATCATAATTAAATTCAATTCAATGTAATTTGTTGAGTTTTCTTCTGGTTTGTTCACCCGACTTTTACAGACTTCCGAATGATGCTTTATTGATAAACTCAATTTAGAAAATAGTTCTAAATAGAGTTTACGATTATAATCATGGGGTAATATTTAATGTAAATAATTTACGTATTTTCAAGGTCAAACTTCAAAGCATCAATTAATTTCCTAGGCACTGGGAATTAGCACCTCTTAAGGATTGCATTTTTAGGATAAAAAGCAATGACATTAGTCAATTGTCAATTTGAAAGAATCATGCACAATAGTGTAGCCGATGGGTAGGAAAGTGAAAAATTGTTCTTCAAATCATACCGACAAACAGACCCTAATTGCTGTCTCCATATTTGTCTCTTTTGGGGATCTCGGATTTTTGTGTTTGTGAATGTAAAGGATTTTGGGCCTCTTAACACATTCCAGATATGTGCGATTACAAAATAGAGCGGCAGATACAAAAATCTTCTCTTTGTAAGTGATCAAATTGTTCTTATTTTCCTCTATGCTCCACATTCATTTTCATTTAACTTGTCCATCTGGTTTGCTCTTAAGATCCACCTTAAAAATGTGGGTAGGTTCATTGAACAAAGTATGACATTTTTCAATTTAATTTTGGATAATGGATTAAGAATTCAGGGAGGTAATAGAATGGCTGCCATGAACACGCGCTTAAGAATGGTAGGCACATAAGCCATCTACGCAATTCCAGTTATTTATACCATTATGTCGACAAAACCTGACTTTGGTGAAAATATCCAAATATTACCATATTAAGCATAGTGTCAGTGCCCGCCGTGGCATAGTGGGTAAGTGGTATAATCACACACCTCGCATTTTTTCACCACCTCTTTCGAGTTACTGACAACCTTCAAAAATCAAAGATTGTCTATAACATGCTTCTCAAATCTTGCCGTCCGGAGTCGGCAAAAAACTGTAAGTTTCTTCTACTCGTGAGAGAATAGAAGTACTCACAACACGAGTAGTTGTTGTAAAACTTAGGCCTTGGTCAGCTTGTGGGCTGTAGTATCACTCAGTTATTATTATTAAGCACAGTGTCAAAAATCTGTAAATGTTCTTAATGTTACCAAACGATGAACAACCATTATTCATGACTACTATTACTTCTCCTGCATGGAAAGTTTAAATTTAAATCGTTGATTAGATCATCTTACATTTATCCGGAATTATTGAAAATGCCGAGAAACTTGCATTTGAATAAGAGACAAATGCAACTTTTCAACATCATACATCATAACACAATCATGCGAAGTCACAGATAAACAAAAATTCCTTAAAGTACTAACTAAAGCTTGTTACGCAGACGACATTGGCGTGAGAGACACGTTATAGGTTCAATCTTTACTCCTACTCGTTTTTTATTTTCAATGAGTTCTTCTACAGTCCGGGGTGAACCTGGGCCTCAACATGCATCTCCACCTAGCTCTCGCTAACTGACTCCAGTTGTCCAATCCAAGTTGGTTGATGTTCTTCTCCACTTGTGTGCGCCATCTTAAACTAGAACATCCTCTGTTACGTTGTCCCAATGGGTCGGATTGAAGCACTTTTCCGGGCATATGCTCTAAATGGCCCAGTCATCTTGTATCCGAAGACGCTTTACCAGGCCGTATATCGCCATACAGCCAATAGAGTTCGTCGTTGAATTTTTGTTCATGTTTGCCATCAACGCAAAAAGAAATTTTCTCCCGCAAGGACTAAGGGCTTCCTCATACGTAAGCTTTTTGTAACGTACAAGTTTCTAAGTAAAGGAGGACTGGGATGTAACATGTTATGCAAAACCTGTTTAGTCCTTCGAGAGAAGGATATATTAATCAATTTCCTGTTGAGATCAAAGAAGCAGCGATTGGCAAGAGTGATTCTGCGTTGTTGCCCAAATTTACCGCCTAGCCGAGGTAGACGAGTCTTTGACTACCTCGAAGTTTTTTGTGCCTAGATAGGATTTGTGTGAGATGTCGATGTTGTGTGTCCTACTTTGATGACAGCATATACTCGCCTTGACGTCATTTATCGCCAATATCATCCCGCTTACTAATCTTCCGAATTGTGTTCGCGTACCTTAAAACTAGAAAGCATATATTTTTGTGTGGGGTTCAATTGCTGCTTGCATTAGTTCCCGGACGAAACTACTGTCTGAAAGTTCGGCAGTTTTTGGCACCGTTCTTCTTTTATCGACAAATTGTAAAAATCACGACTTTATCGCAATTTTATCATATATGTACATATCATGCAAATAACCTCAATTTCTGATATTTAAGTAAAAGCCCCACTTAATTTTTCAGCGCTGTTAGAAGCTTCAAACGCAAACGTAATCGGCAAGGTCACGAACCTTATGCGTCAAAAATGAATTCCAACCAATCATTCAAAATTCATAACAAGACTATGACGAAGAAGCGCATGAATAAAAACCAGCAGACGAATCTGACAAATCACAACCGGTGATCTGTCAGATGCATCCTTCTCCCATCTACCGCATAAACAATATTGAATTCAAATATCGAAGTTAATAAGTGAAGATATTCAATTTCCCTAAGCAGAACCTCGGGATGACGAGAGATCCATAAACACAACAAGAGGCTTCACCAGAAAATTCCCAACACAAAAATCGCTCAGTCGTATCGATTCCGTGAACACCCAACACCCGCTGGTTTCTACCTTCCATCAAAAGTACTAATCTATCTATCTCTACATACGGATACAGTGCCCCCAAGAGCATTTAAAACCGAATTTGTACAAATCACTGCGGCGGCGGCGGCGCGCAATCATTCGAATCATTCGAGCTGTGACAGTTGACCTATCAGAGGGACCCTGCTGATGATGATGTATCACTCTTGCCATTTTTTGTTGTGTGTGTTTATGCTTAAATAAGCCCAGCATAATCAAAGATGACAGTTATACCTTTTGCCGTGTAACAGACAACGGCTTGGCACTCAGGATCCAACTGGTTCTGGTTGCTGCTGCTGCTGTGGCTGCGGCTGCGGCTACGGCTGCTGTTGATTCTGCCTCTGTGTTCCTGTGTCGCTGGTGCTGTTGCCATTGCTGTTACTGCTGACGACCAATGGATAATGATGATGCCTCCTTTCTGATCGCTGATCACTCGGTCTCAAAGGGATACGGATCTTGTCTTTGTGCCACTCGACTGAGACGCACACACAGGCACCAGCCGAAGGCAGACAATAAAGAGGTTTCCATTCGTTTGGACGGAGAGGGATTTGATGAAAATTTGTGTGCCAAGCCAGGTTTTCAGGTGAACAGATCTTCTTTCAGGGCGCATTGATTGTGTGTTTAAAAGAGTTGTGATCCGTGTGGAAAACATGAATATATGGGAATAAATGAGCAGTGTTTCCTTTGTGATGGCATAATGCTGCTTGATGGCTTTCGAATGACATCGGATGTATGCGCTTGTTGACAGATAGCTGTGGACATGGCCATCAATCATTTCGGTCGGCAGGGCTGACGGTTGTGTGCGCTCGGTTATGTGGTTGCAGGCAGTGTTACAGCACTCGGTCGTTTTCGATGTTTTCGAAAACATATGCTGCATTCCTGGGCGATGTCTCAAAGGTCGTCATAACTCAAATTAGTCCCACTAGGTTAGTGCGCTCCGGCAGACAAAACGTATGACCTGTTTCGGGGCTATTTACGGGGAGAACGGTCCCTAACTGCCGCTGCTTGTTGTGTGCGAGCCAAACAAAAGCAGCGAAATCATCATGATTGTGTTTTAATTGAATAAGAAACCAAATCAAATGCTGCCAGGCTTTTCAGGAATTCTCTCTCCTCGGCGTCCGCACAATGAATGCCACAACAAAACAATTTCACTGTGTATATGAATAAACTCCAGCCAAACAACCGCAAAGATTCAAAGATCCAAAGAGCGAAGCCGATCGCTCAAACGATCACAGTGCACAGTCAAAATTGAAAATTTATTGAATAAAGAGTTTAAGTACAACACGGCAAAATCAACAAAGGATTTCCCCAAATAGCTCGTGTCAAAAGACTTTGATCCATTAATCAATATGCTCTCCAAAAATTAAACAGCCCGGACGCACTGTATCGAGCGCGACCACGACCACGACCACGACCGCGATTGCGACGGCAGAAAGAAAGAGCTCCTCAGACCAGATCAGACCAAGATCACTGTCTAATCTTCATCTCATCATCTTTCGGCTTTTTTCTCCCCTTTTCGTTTTTTTTTTTTATTTTTTTTCTTCATGGAAAAATAAAAGAAACGTGCTTCATGTACCCGAAGTACACACGTCTTTCGCCTTTTTTCCCCATTACCAGGTCTCCCTCCGTCACTTCGTGGCACTCCACCGAAAGTTTTGCGGTCGGAATTTGTGTTTTGTATCTTTTGTAGCAGTTACTGGCGGGCATGCAACCGGGCATTAGGTGTTTAGTGGTCAAAGTGTTTAATGGTTGTGAAAGTAATGGCCAGGGAGTGTTATGTTACATTTGCATTCATCTAAATGGGGGCTAAAGACAAATCAATTTGAAGTGTGAACAATGAGTGAAGGAATGTAAACTTTTCATAGACGTCCCTTATTCGTCTGTGTTCACCGAATGAGCTGAGCATCTGCCCGAGGCAATTTTTTTTTGTTTTTCTTCGCCTCTTGATTCTTGATACACCCTTACTTCTTCAGTGACAGGTGGAGACTTTGTTTTGTGTTGAATGATCTGATTGATGGAACCGTATTGAGATGATTCACTTGATTCTACTACGTCGGGAGACTGTTAATCATGACTCATGAGTTTATGAAAGGATACGAATACAAAATTTGTGGTATTTTTGGGAATAACTCTAATTGAAAATAATACTCAGAATCTGTGTAATATTCAAACATCTGTGAGAAGATTATTTGCGTTGACATGTGTGTAAATAACAAGTTGCAAAGTATATAAGGTCAAGAACATATTTAGAGCCATAACGCGAATCTGCATCAAGTTACATCAACTAGTCGTTCAATATAATACATTTTACGCAAAAGTTGATTCGGTTCGTTTTCTGCAATAAATACAGTGAAGAAAAATCTAAATTAACACTCCTTTCAACGAATTTCGTACCAGAAGATATTTGTTCTTCCGTGCTTCGTGCTTCCAGAATGTAGTGTGTAAAACATTAGAAAATTGAGTTCAAATGAAAAGTTCACTTTTTTCTCGAAAGTATAACGTAACGTATAAGGACACAGTCAATGAACAAAATATGAAGAAAGAAGATAGATGTTTTCTTTAGATATTGAAACCAAAGCAAATACTTTTGTCTTAGACTACCAATGAAAGAAAGGGTACAAGAAAAGCATATGCCAGCCACTCTGAAACTATTGTTTATATTTCTCGTCTTTGCACTTACTTCCAGCATGAGCAACTTTTATTTGATCGCCTTTTGCAAGTTATTTAATATGATTGTTTACCATTTCAAGGCCTTAGATTTAGGTTATGATGGTTTGACTTCCTTTTCCCATTTGTATTATGTCTAAATTGTTTGAGTTCTATAAATTAAATAAAACTGCAATTGTATGCAGTATAAACTCTTATTTTTATCTTGTTCTAAAATTGTAACCCAAGGGAACCATTCCGTTTTTTCGAAGCCCATTAAAGGAAAACTCCCGTTTATTCAGACATCAGAACTGTTATCAAGAAATCATAAATGAACATCATTTCTCGGCTTTCAAAAAAGTACTATATAGTATTTAGTAACATTTATTTAAAACGCTTGGGGTCAACCATACATTACAAATTCCATTATTTAACATATTCATTTTAGGATCTTACATAGAACGCAAGTTTCCTGGCATCCACGAAAAAGAAAAATTGATCATTGATGACGGATATTTGTCTTCCGAACTAAACTTATACTTGGTCAAGCTCAAATAGCTTTTGGGTATATTTCCTCCTTTATTCACCGTTTTTAAACTTTATATTTACCGCAGAATTGCATCATTGGAATGCTCCACTAATTTGTATGTTCTATTCGTTGGAAAGGATCTCTCTAGAGCTTGATTTTAGGTCATTTATGCGTCGCGACTCCATCTCTCAGAACTCTTTTCCGGCCTTAGAACTTTGTGTGTGTCGAACAAAGCAGCAAACCTAAAGTGATAATAAATGTACTCTGACTCTGTGGCGTACATTTTATTCTTATTTACTTGAGGGGCTGCTCGCTCCGACTTGTCCAGGCGATTAACATAGGATAACATTTGTACACCGATTTAAAGAAAAAGATGTAATTTATATTTCCCTCCATTATAACATTAAAACAAATATTCTATTTATAGAACATAATATTAATGCTTTTTGTTCTTAAATGAATAGCAGAGACAGACATCTCAACAAGAAAAGCCCATTGAATGAAATTTTGTCTAGCAAAAAGTTAGAATTTGCAAATCGTCGTGTTTATCTTGTCCATTTTCAGCACTAAAGTTTCTTATTTTTCAGAGAATAATTCACAATGATGTAAGAAACTCAGTTAAAGAACAAATACTTTTTAACCTGAATAATACATATATTAATGTAAATAACATGTTCTTGAACAACTAATCAATGCAGCATCCTAAGCAATTTTCTCGAGAACTTATTGATAAATTAGCCATCAACGTATCCTTTTCACGCAATCTGTTCTTAAACAAATGATTGTCCAATCCATAGAAGATTTGATAAGAAATGAGCAAGAACAGTAAAAACCGCAAATTTCCGACTTTGCTGACGACGATCCGATGCCCTTTAAGAGTGGAAAATCATTTAAATACCAAGTTGCGGTTACAACTTTATAACTTATTCACTCATTATGCCCAAAGCTGAAAGTGGTAAAAATAAGAAGCGTTAAAAAATACTTTTCTTAAGAAATGTTTTAACTGATCATTGTATCACCTGGTGTAGTTACAGGCTAATTTTGGAATCAGGAAAGGAAAGAAGCCGCTGTACAAGGGAGTATATTTAGAAGATATAGAGGATATATTGGGCGAATGATTTCCAACTGGTGTTTTTTTTTACAGATCTTGCGTTGGTCCCTATCAAACTGCTTTGTATTTTTTTTTTAAATCATCTGGCAATGACTTACACCAAAGCCACGTCTCAAAATTGTTCAGCTTTATTAATTGTATGACGAGAACCAGCGCCCTGTGGGAAATGTTTTTTTGGCGATTCTATAAACATATGGTGCACATAATCGTGCTACTAAAACCACTATTGGCAATGCCGCTTAAATTTGAATCGCAATTTACATTGATTAGTGAAACCGGACGGACCATAAGAAAATATTATACTCAGTGCTTAAAGTAATAATTTCAATTCGAAAATTTACATGCGGTTTACATAATATGAACTAGCTTAGCAATTCTTCCTAACACACAGCAAATATATACTATCGGTCAGTCCTTATGTGAATTGCACCAAGCATGAAATTAATTTTCTTAATAAATACCTGATTATTTTGAAGTTGCTTCAGATTTCAAAAAGTAATCACAGAAAACAAAACATTTCTCTTATATCGAAAAACAATCGAAAATGTGAAGCTTTTTTCCTTGCTGATGTTTATTTTTGGCGTCCTTAACCGAATTGGCCGCCGTGACTAAGGGGATGTTGCATCGACACTTATATCCGAGGTTTTGACTCACATTCTGAAATGAGCCTGCTTCGATTTGTTGTTAAATTTTAAAATTACTTATTATCATATAAAGCTTTTTCAGTGTCGCTGTTCGGAGTCGGAAGTAATATATATGTTACTTCTGAGCATCAGTAGCAAACACATTCTGTCTATGATCTGAAGAAGCTATCCTCTAGTTCCTTGTAGACAGCGGCGCCAACGAAATAATTTATTTTATACTGAACTTCTAATTTTTTACACCATTTAGGTGCTAATTGATTTTTTCTGGCGTCCACCTCTACAATAAGAGTAATTTCACATCACACCCATGCTTTAATACCGTTTACTATAATTGTGTTATAGATTTTTTACTTTTATTTCACAGATACGAAGGCAAGGTGATACAGACAACAGTGCGTGGATGTCTCATAACTTAGTTTTAATGAATAAAACAGCTCAGCTTGTCAAACAGCACTATTAGCACACAAGCGCCATAAACGCCAGTGGAAATCGGTAGTGAATAAGTACATATCTCTTAATTGTAAGGAATTAAATAGATTTAGCTAAGCTCTCTGAAATTCCTTTTGTCTTGAGAAAATTGCACATGCAATGCAATCAAGTACTAATTTAAAAATCTATCCTCTTCGTTCTGTTCAGAACCTCATACCAGTGCTTATTTTCATATCTCTAATTCTCGGAGGCTTAGTCTTAAGCGAACAAATTTGTAATCCAAAGCGGTATCCTTGTGACTTTACTCGATTTCCAATTCTCATGGAAGCATCTCCACAAACAAGAACTCCAACATGGACAAGTGAGTCTTCGCGCTCTTCAAAAATTAATTTCTGTTCATAAAACGGAGTTAATTAAAATAAACTGCATTTGCTGGAATTAAAAATACATGAACTCCAATAAACCTAAATCACATGTCATTCAGTTGTTTCCAGCTAATCAGCTCTATCAGTTCCATAATATTCAATGGTCAATATTGATTCCAGAATTTACAACCGTTTATTGAGCAATAAACTGATAGATCTTTCGGCTACTAACTTAATACCATAAAGAATTGCTTTATTGATAGGAACGGCCTTAAAACACCTTTTGTCATCATTATTCTGTGATTGATGCACTTCTCGTTCGCCGTTCGGTAACAGAGCCCGTCTTCAACGGCACCAGCATTGATATAGACATCAAGGTAAATCATCTCTCCAACAGATCGTGTTCTCCATCGATGCCAGAACTAATTCAGCTCCCGGCAAGAGCTTCGGATCCACAACGAACCCACCCTTTGATGCTGCAGTGATCCCCTGGTTGCCTAATCCACTGACTGACTGACTGGCTGACACTTGTCGACGGCTAGCTTCGATGAGATGCCGTGCATACGAGAGAGGACTGCGCATCACGCAAGGAACGGACCACTGGTTTGATTACATCATTAGCATATTTATTGGGGCATTTAGTATATTTTTGTTTTGGGTTTTAAATATACGACATCATTTGTCGGTTCCTTCTCCGACTGTCGTCGCCAGGTAGGCAGGAATCCACATAGGCTGCTCAAGAAATCAAAGTCTCTCAACACAGTCATTCAGGTCCAATATTTTCGTTGTTGTGTTCATTTGTTGTTTTGAACAATCTCTCTGGAGGGAAGAATTAAGACTCTACTATTCGCCGACGCAACGCACGATCAGCGGCGAGTATGTATCGCCTACTGGTTTCACGTGGAGCGGCGCGCTGTCTCGTTTCATGCGGCCGACTTCTTTCAGTCGGCGTTATTATGTTATCACCGCCGATATTACAAAATTATACAACATAACTTACGTTGATTCTCAGGTGTGTAATCAGGAGAGTTTTTCTTAAGTTGTCAACATTTCTGGCTTATGTGTGGAATGGGAGAACGGTCGGCGCGATTGAACCTGGCTTTATGTGTCCTTAGTCCGGTTGCCATTGTTGTTTCGGTGGTTGTCTGGCTGTCTGGTTTGTCCGATTGTATGGTTACCGAGCTGGTTACTGGGCCAGTCCGAAGAGGTGTTGGCTATTATGAAGATATCGTGAAATATTATTACGTTTGGCTTTCTGGAACACATCATCGACTTGTCGATTGGGTGGACATAGGACTTTGAATCTCGTTACGCCGTGAAGGAAGAGTTCAAAAGAAAACAAATTAGGAGACGAAACAAATGAATAAAATAAAGTTTTTTTGTTTAAGCCGCTTCTGGTTTCTTTCGGGAGTGAGTTATAAGACATTTTTACATAATTACAATCAGTTCACCGAATTAGAATGTTTTGAGCTGTTATCTATCCATCGGACGTGCTTTTGACTTTTAGAACATTTTTCAAATTCACTTTGAACCAGTGGCCACTTACTGAAGGTTGCTGACATTTGAGTATCGGACTGATAATTTGTAAGGAGCTACTTGTTGGTAGCTTAATTAACTTCCGACATCCACAAGGCTTATCTTACTTCTTTTACAATTTATGTTCATTGGAGATTTTTTGAGGTATGTACGGAGATAGAAATAATTGTTAAGAAACTGTATGCTCATTATTTGACGTAATAATTTGTTCAAAATTTATAATTTTGTCAGTTCAAAATGTATAATACCTTGGACCTTGTTCTCTTGTAGCGACTTCTCAAAAAACAAAACATGTTAACACCAGCATTCACTCACATAAACTATTCCAACATACTTAAAAAACAAACGTATGTAACATCAAAAGCCGCAACAAACTTTCATCCCTGTTGATGAAGATATTTCTCATGATTCTTTTGGGCTTGGATACCACTGTTTTGTTTGTTTACCTACTGAGACAAATGGAAATGAGGCCCATCAGTCAGAATAGTTTATCGCAAAAAGTTGAAGCATGGAAGCATCATTTTGTTCCTTATTTTGTAGCACTCAATCAATGAATTTACGGTAATTTGTTCGGGTCGTTGGCTTTAATCTCAACATCGCCGTGGACCCAAAAACCGTGTATTTCATTTTATTAATTTTCTGTGATAATCTGCAGTTTGTGAAGACGGTATTTATTATTTTGGAACAAAAAATGTACATATACAGATTCTTCTTCCTCTACTTTTCATATAACGATCGCCATGGTAGTGGGTGTACAGCCGTTTTTGTCATTTTTAAATAAAGTGTTAATGACCATTTTTATAACAAGTGGGTACGCTAGTGTGTATGAATTAAAAATATAGCAATAGAACAACAATCTAAATATTTAGTCAAACACCACTGCAAAGCTAGACCAAATAATACAAGTAAGGGCATGAAAAGAGTCAAAGTACAAAGCCATATGTTTAAAAAAAGTACACATTTGTAGCAATTGGGCGACAAGTACTTTAAAAAATCATTTTGGTAATAGAAAAATGTACAGAAAGAATATTAACACAAAAAGAGACCGACAATGTATACGTTTGTCGTCAAATTTTACTTTTAGCGCCCAAAGTTAAAGGTTTTACTTTAACCACTGCAGCAAAGCTTGCAGTAATACAATTCACCTGTACACAGCATTTGTTTTAGATTAAAACGTATGCTGTATTCTCCGGACCTAACCAATGCTGACTTAGGTGAATGATGACGCAAGAAATGAAGGCTTTTTGTTCACTAAATTACTTAAAATAAAACCGGATGTTTAGGATCGTGCATGTGCATAACTTCGTGTCGCATTATCGAATCGCAGACAAGTTTATTCTCTATGATAAGATTCTAAAATTTCGCCGTTAGGATTCGGTAATAAACTGTGGAACCCCCTCTATCCTTAAAAGAACAATAGCCCACAAAACACGATTAGTTGCTAAAGAGAATAGACTCATTGGCCTTTGTGGTTTATGGCGCTGCTCAACGTAATACTTACTTACTTTAGGTGGCTCTACAGTCCGACGTGGACCTGGGCCTCAACCAGCTCGATCTTTAGCTAGCTGTCTCCAGTTTCGCACGCATAGTTGGTTGAGGTCCCTTTCCACTTGCGTGCGCGGTCTTCCTCTTCTGCGCCGTCCCTCGAGGATGGATTCGAAGACTTCTCGGGCCGGAGTATTGGTTTCCATCTGGTCGCCATCTTAATAGTTTTAGGAATACTTTACGCTCAACGTAATGTATACTTAAAATCCTAAGGGCCAATTTTTCTGAAGTTGTTGAAAGGAATAGAAGTTGCACACATTACCAAATGTTTTACTAAAACGAAAAATCTGAAAGGGTAAAATATGAGGAGTGTGCACTTAATGAAATAAGCAACAAAAAATGTTTAACCCTGGCCGCAAGATCTTAATATATTTCTTTCTCTTAACAATTTTTTTTACTTTTGAATCTTTATTTTCAGTATTTCCTTTTTCTCATCTATAGTACCAAATTTTCTGTCTTCAAAGTTGTGGCTATAACGAAGCAAATGCATAGATATTAAATAACATAGTCATTCTGGATGAGATTTTTAATCTTCATTAATAGTTCCTTCTCCCATCATTCAAAGCCAATAGCATATCGCATAGGCTTATCGAAGAGCTTCTAAGCATCTGAATGTTATCTTTCGGTGGGTAGATAAAATTCTGTGCAACCCACTTAAATGATACTTTGCAAAATGGAAGGAGAAGATCTGTTTTTTTTATACTAACATTGAGAGGTTTGTATATATTTTATCTGCCGATTAGCACGATTTTGAAAAATCAAAAAATACCACTTGACCCGTTCTCATTCTAAGCGTTGTTATTATTGAATTATGAACTTCAAAGAATCGTTACTGGCAGACAAGGGGGAAATTCTCTGATGAAAACACTATAAGAATTATTATTTTATGGGCAAACATACAGTTAATGGGCGAACGCGGAAGTAACTGACATTCTTTAAGAATATAATGAGATTTATCGACACTGTCGGTGGTCGCCGTAACGTAGGGGTGAGTGCATCGACCGCCGCGCACAAAGTCTGGTTTCGATTCCCATTTTTTCACGGCACCACCTCTTTCGAGTTGCTGACAACACTCAAAGTATAAATTGTCTATGGAAAGCTTCTCAAATCTGGCTGTTCGGAGTCTGTAAAAAACTGTAGGTCCCTTCTACTCGTGAGAGAACAGTAGCACGCACAACACGAGTATTTGTTGTAGAAGCTAGGCCCTGGTCCGTTGTGGGCTATAGTACCACTCAATTATTATTTTTATCGACACTGTCGCCAATGGAAATCAAGTTGATTTAAAGTAAAGAACTTACAAACAAGTAAATCTAAATTGGTAAAATAAGTCCAATTCTCAATTTATTTTCTCTTATTGGGTAAGATTGTATCAATACTTTTAAATACAAGTTCTTAATTTGACTCGTGAGTTTTTTAAACATTGATTTACAACATTAAATTAACGCAACCTAAATTCAGTTTTTAAAAGAATAAGATTTCGAATTTAGAAACGTTTGGCTTAACGAGACTTATTATGTTACGATCAACCTGTACGCCTTTTGATAACTCTTGTTTCCTCCCAAAATGGTTGGCCGGAGATAATATACTATTCACATTTATAAAATTTACAGATCCACGTTTTTAAATGAAAATCGCATCCGATGGCGGATTCTATGCAACCGTCACTGAATATTTATTTTCCTTCACACTTTCCGTCTTGATCAACGCTCAGTTCTATTCCTTCTTCTTTCGTTTAACCACGTAAAATCTTAAACCATCGTCTAAATTAACATAATTTGACACATTGTAAGCTCCGCATCTATAAATACAATTTGTTTTTAATTTTCCGTAATATTTCAGATAAAAATATTAAAATATGCGGGGTATTGTTTTATCCAAGTCGCCCACACATAGATAACCTTATTACTCCAACAAACAACCTGAAACCAGCATTTGTGGATATAAAAGAATAATCCAAAGATTTAGCATAGCGATCCAGCCTTAGGTCAATACCTCTTGAGTTCGAATAAACAAATTAAGCTATTTTAGCCTACCGTAAAATAGCGTCGGCTTCTTTTTTTTCATCCCAAGATACTATCTGATGCTAAACAGTTTTTCATCTTTTCATCGAAGCTACCCCGATCAGCATGAAATGCCCAAATTTCTCAACCTATATCTACATTATTTGTCCCAAAACTATTTTACATACTGAACACGCTCCTGAATGCGGTAGCGCCTTTCGTAAGAAATCTCCGAAAATGGGGAAAAATGAATTCCCATTTGAAACTAATAATTAACCACACAAAGAAGTATAGTCTTCCGTCAGTAGCGCTCACAAAAGCCATAATTTAAGTTTCTTTAATCAGAACAAAACATCGCACTCACACACCACCAGCGCCGAGGGAACACCCACCTCTATCGCATTTGAGCCATCTCGCCGTTCTCACAGCGACGATGCCACGTTGTTGCCTGCCTACCTGTCCATGTGTGCATGCCTCGAAAGTTTCCAAACAAATCACCGATTGTCGGGCCAACATCTCCACATTACTTAGTTAGGAGAACAGAGGGAAAATAATTTCCATGATTATCCTTTAATGAAGCAATTGGATTTTGGTATGGGGTTACTCGAAAAGGAAACGCCCCTGCTGTTGCCGCCGCCGCCACCGTCTTGCTGCTGCCATGCGAATCACACATGAATAGGCGATATCAAGTTTCACCATCAGATGTGTGTGCACGCCGACACACAGAAACCCGTCTCCTTGTCAAAAGGATAGCAGGACGAGGCATCAAGGGAGCACGATAGAGCCTACTTGATCAGCCAACTAGTCCGCTCTTCTTGTCAATTTCTTACACCATAACTATTATTATCTACATCTTTATCGGCGTTCCCATTAACAAATTTCACTTTCCAAATGCCGCCGCCGCAGCCGAGGCAACATCAGCCGTGCTCTCCTTCCTCAAGGCGGCTCTATCGATGGATAATGGAGAACAATCCTTTCGCACCGTCAAATGCCGGCAGTCTCTTTGGTCTACTTGAGAGTTTCCCTCCGAATCTGTATTGAATCTCAAAAGTGCCGCGCTGTGCATTGTCATGCCCCGAACGGGTATGTTATGTTTTCTGGCCGGAGTTTGGTTTCACCCTAGCCTACCGATTCCATCAGTTGTCGGGGGATTCCTAATATTGTGAAAACTCTTTCGAAAAACACAGAAAAACATAAACCGTAGAAATTAGGCAAATAAACATGACGACGGCTGGCCACGGTGTTGGCGGCTCCACCGAATTTCATGCGTTTCCAACCAATTTAAAGACAAATCACCAAGCCCATAGCATGACAACAAATCGCCCAAATTAATCCACAATCATGGGGACCTGCCTGCAGCAATGGCCGCAGCAGCGACGGCGGCGATGGCGGTGACGGTGGCGATGGTAATGGACACAGGTACCCTACCTCGGTCCCACACAAGCCACACACTTGTCCATACACCGCCGCGCCGCCGTTGGCACCATGTGGGAACCATATGAACCTGGACATCAGTAGCAAAGACCAGAGCTAAGCGACTGCGACTGCGACTGCGATTGCGACTACCTTCGCCGACAGCGTCCCTCCGAAATTAAGAGAACTCGATGATAATGTGTTAATTATAATCAAACCAAACAAGTTTCCTGTGTCGTACACATTTGCCCCGGACCGGCCACAATTCAAATGAGTTATTATTCCTAAGCTGGAGCTGTTAGTGCCCCAGAATGGAGCATCCGTGGCGTATTTATGTGAAAACCGACGACCAATATTAGCAGCTACACAGAAAATAAAAATATTAATAACAATAATATGAAATTTATGAGCATCGAACTGGACACTGGGCCTCGGACACAGCGAGGCGAACGAAGTGGGAACCGAGACGATGATGGGTTCACGAGTAGCGAATATGCAAGGTAGAGGCTTCACATGCTGACACATACGAACTCATCGGGCGGCGGAGACCTTTGATCCGACTGGGACGGGCGATACCCGAAAGCTGGACTTGGCCAAATTTATTCGGAATTAAAACAAGCAACAAATTATTGATTGTGACTATTTCCGTAAAATATTTTGACAGCATGCTTATGAATCTTCTTCGATAGAGTCGCCTTCGCGATCCCGGCTTTATTTACTATTCCTCGAACCGCTGATAGCGGTGGACGGGGGATGAGTAATTTTTAATGAGCCCACGACAACGCGGCCCCCACCACCGCCACCGACGACGACGGTAACGATAGACTTAATTTCATTCATTGTGAGGTCTGAAAACTCCCAACTTGTGTATAAAACAAATTATGTAAGACCAATAATAGATGGCTGCAACAGACACTTATGCGAATCGCGACAGGTGCTTGTGCATTTTAAAATCTCGACCCCCGGAATACCCCTAAGTGCGGTGTCGTTAGCGCGAAGATGTTCCGTGTTCGTGTTTGCTCGGCGGCTTTTCTCCCACCACCCTCCGATTATGGGGGGTGTATGTGTGTGTGCGTGTGTGTGGAGAAAAAAAAATTATACACCATCCAAAGCTGAGGGTTACATGCGAACGCGTAGACTTCCATGTGAATCGAACTAATTCGAGAAGGTATGTGCCATGAATTATTGAGAAAGTGGTCATCCTCGATCGGGCAGTGCACTGTTATTATGGCAGGAGTTGAAGCATGTCCTGGATGTGGCGCTGTTGGTGGAATGGGCGCCTTCCAAGGGGCTGTGTTTGGTTTGGTAAAGATCATGCACGCGATTTTTGATGGGTGGCTTGGAAGGGAAAAAGGATGATTGTGTGACATCTGTTTGGACATTAGCAAGTTGTGGTCTTAGGTCATGTGTTGCGGTACACTAAAGAATGGAAAGTATCTATTAACTTTGTCTGTTATTTGTGTAAAAGTTTCGACTCTGCAATTACGGCTTTGTGAACAATCGAAGATAATTTGAGATTGGAAAAGTGTGCTAAAAAGTTTTTCCGAATTTAGTCTAAAATATGTATGTTGCTTTGGAAAGTGCTTGAGTTATGGTATGAGTTGCATTATTTGCTGCATGAACCTTCACTAATTACAGAAAATAAATAATAAACAGCTTAAGTAAAAACATTTTAAGCCTAACTGAATTTATAGAAAACGTTCAATAAAATATAAAATCCAAGTCTTATGAATCTAAACAGACAATAATTGGTATTACAGTATGTTATGACTGCGATGGCTTAAGATGACTAGGCGTATGGACACCACTGCTCCGGCCCGAAAATCTGAGCCATCTGAGACAACACAACAGAGGACGGCCCAGGCTAAGGTGGCGCACACAAGTGGAAAAAGACCTCAACCAACTTGGAGTGCGTAACTGGCGGCAGCTGACGAAAGATCGTGGTGGCTGGAGAGGCATGTTGGTTAAGGCCCAGGTCCACCCCGGACTGTAGCGCCACAAGAAGAAGAAGAAGAAGTATGTTATGACTTAAGAAAATGGTTGCTTTTTGCATCTGCATTAACTATTTTCTATTTATTGGCCAAAAGATTACGAACAAGCAAAAGCGAATTCAGCAATTTTGAAATGAACTGCGCCACCACACATTTGATGCCAAAAATTTCCGAAAAAATTGCGAGGCATGAACCAACCGATGTGACGACATCTTCGGCAACTTGTCTAACAATTTTCTTCACTTTCTCAACATTTTCATCGATTGTTGATGCATTAACTATTTTCTTAAAGTTTTAAGTGATTAGTAGTAAAATTTCTTAGAAGCGAAGAATTAGACTTTGAAATTTCCTTATGTTACATTTTCTTGGATTGTTATGTCGGAGTTACAGTGAAATTCGTTCTCGCTATGAACGTTGTTTGATTCCATTTATTAGTGCTTTTCCCTGTTCTATCTTAGCTATGTTACAGGCGAACAGAGAATTCAGTCATGGCAGACATTTTTACGAAGAAAGGGATAGTCTACACAAGTGAGTATTCAAGTGCGATAGTTGGTCCTGCTTGCAGCACAAAGCCGCCCATTGACAAAACTAATCTAACCAGAAAAATTTTTGACTTCTAGCTATTTTGACAATGCAACAAAGATCATCCACAGCCTCTTCCTCGTAAAGAACAACTTTAACCCTTGATGTGCCCAACAGGACGAAGGTAGCGAAAGAGCATGGGAGCTAAAGCGGCTTATTAGGTAAGGCATGCCGTGCACACGGACTGTAGCAACACGCTAAGAGGAAGAAAAGCGTAATGATTTCTGTCAAAATATAAAATGTTCGATATACGAGGTCTGTTCAAACATTTTTTTTATTTAATCATCAATTTCTATTTTGCCCCCCTCAAAGCAGTCCCTCTCAGATATAATACACTTGTGCAGTGTTTTGTTTCCTATCATTGAAGCAATTCAAATGTGCACTTTTTGGAATGCCCTTGAGCTCTTTCAGCGATTTGGTTTGTATCTGCTCAATTGTCGCACAACACCGCCCTTTCTTGAGTCTCTTCAATCTTAGGAATAGAAAACAGTCGCAGAGGGCCAAATCTGGTGAATGCGGTGGTTAAGACATGAATAAGCTGTTGTAATCATTTGTTGGCCAAAAAATTACGAACAAGCAAAAGCGATTTCAGCAATTTGGGAATAAACTTCGCCACCACACTTTTCATGCCCAAAACTTTCGAAAAAATTGCGTGGCTTGAGCAAACCTATATGCCAATATTTTCACCTACTTTTCTAATAATTTTTTTCACTTTGTCAACATTTTAAGTGATTTTGAGCATTTTATTCCATTTTCACACAAAACTATAATTTTTTTAAATTTTTTTTCGGAAATTGCCGAACACGGAAAATACGTCAAACTTATGTGCCTCCCACAAAAACAAATTTAAAATGCTATATAGCTGAAGCTGTAAACATATGTTCGAGACGAGTGTACCAACATAACAACATAAAAAATGATAATCGAATGTACGCAGCCCACGGCAAATCCTAGAGAAGTCCCAAGAAGTACAAATCGACACCCACCATCTATTCGTCGATTTCAAGGCCGCGTATGACAGCGTGCATAGAGACGAGCTATACAGTGCAATGTCTAGTTTTGGCATCCCTACCAAACTCGTCAGATTGTGTAGGATGACGATGGAGAACTCTCGCTACTCCGTCAAGATCGGTAGCGAACTCACCGAGACCTTCGATGTCAAAATAGGATTTAGACAAGGCGACGCGCTGTCATGCGACTTCTTTAACATCATTCTTGAGGGGATCGTGCGTAACTCACACGTCAACATTAGAAGCAAGATCTTCCACAAGTCCGTTCAAGTGCTAGCTTATGCGGATGATATTGACGTGATCGGCCGAACTCAGCCAGCCGTCAAAGAGGCGTTTGCAAGCGGAAGCGGCTAAAGTGGGACTGGTGGTAAACGAGGGCAAAACTAAGTATAAGCTGTCATCGAAGAAGGACGCAGAACATCGACGTCTCGGACAAAGTGTCACTATGGGCAGCAGATATTTCGAGGTAGTTAAGGACTTCGTCTATCTCGGCTCCGCGGTGAATAGGGACAACAACATCAGTACCGAAATCAAATACAGAATCACTCTTGCCAAGAAGAGAGAGAAGATTCAACCACGAACTGTATGGGCTGTATGGCGGCATGAACCTAGTCAAGCGTCTACGGATACAACGCTTAAAGTGGCTAGGCCATTTAGAGCGGATGGACAACACTGCTTCGGCCCGAAGAGTATTCGAATCCGAACCACAGGGACAACGCAACATAGGACGTCCTAGAATGAGATGGCGCACACAAGTGGAAAAGGACCTCAACCAACTTGGAGTGCGCAACTTCAAGAGATCGTGCTAGCTGGAGAAGCATGTTGGTTGAGTTTCTCAAGGAGAAAGAGAGGAAGACGTAAAATTGACTTGATTCATGCTGTGAAATGATAATTTCGTCAGCATTTATTTAATATATGCCCTCGGATGCAATTACATATTTTAAGCTGCGTTTTCTGATCAACATGATTTGGAATATTTGAAGTCAACTCACATATATTTTCAAATGTAAGAGAGATCCCCTCCAAACTAATTTTCTAAAATCACCGCTAGCAACTAAGAAATCTGTGTTTTCTTTTTTTCTATCCCTAGCTTGTTTTTATTTCTTCTTTATCCGATCTCATTTAAATCGAACCAAACACAAGTATGAAAGGAGCCGATATTCGAAAACAGAGCTCACAGCCAAAAACGTAACTAACCGAACATTTTGATGCTTTCCGCCCCTCAGAAGTCATTAATTATCCCAAACCCTGTGACCACACAAGCAGCCTGACTCCTAATAGTACCTACAACAACCACTTATGCCACAACCTGCAATCAAAACAGACCCACTCTGGTTATCATAGTGCCACTTGACTACGCGGTAGAGTGGCGTCAAAACTCCATTTCACATCATATTCAGACTCTACGCACGGTTTCGGTGCGACTCCCTTGCTCACTGCACAGCAAGAACATGTGCTCTGGAGACCTCCTAGGTATCCCTACCTAGTTGTAGATCTGATAAGGATTATTATGCAATGATTACATGCATTACGAGGTAGGAGATAAGAAGATGCGCCTGTTTCCTGCTCTCCGAAGGATGCCTTCATTTTTTTTGTCTACCCTACTGCCGTAATGAAATCGTCAAAATCGTCTACGAAAACAATCGTTCGGAAGACATTGTATGCTCGTAAAAGGATAATAAAGAAACCACACCAGCAGCCAGCAGTCAGCACTGACCCGAAGATCCCACACCAACACTGCGTTCGTACATAAATCTTCGCCGGGTCTCTTAGGCAGTGAAGGGCGTGTCGGATTGCTGAAATGTTTTGGCTTTTTATTAATGCCGGTCGCTTTCGGCGGTCGTACTGCAGCATTTGATCTATCCAGCCTGCGACGTCTCTATACACATCGGGATCTGGACTGATGTTATTGTTTTCGATTCGTTTTTTTTCGTTCGTTCTTCTGTTTTCTTGTTACCTGCGCCTGATTATATTGTTGCGCCTTTTTCAATAAGTGAAAAATAAATCTTGTATTTTGGCACAGCTCCATTACAGAAGAATGGTCAGCGCATCTGCCGTCTCGGGGAGGAGGTTTGACTCATGGAAAATGTGTCGAATTTTGACAAAAGGTTACGTCTCAATCGGGATTTAGCTATGGGGTCTATAATTTACTTATTATTATATCTGACTTTTTGCGGTTAACATTGAGATACAGATGCGCATTTATGGCAACGGACATGAACACCACGTAAAAAGGGAATGTTGCTTTAGAAAAAAAAACTACTCAGGTTACGCCTAGTTAGGGAAAAATAACCAGAAAAGTAAGTTGGTTCATGCGTGCCCGATATCATCTACATTATATTATTCAGTGTACGAGTAATTTGATTTATTTTCACTTCACAGACCGCCGTACAAAGTCATGAACTTCGCTTCGTCTTCTTCTTTTTATGGCGCTTCAGTTCGGGGTGGACCTGGGCCTCAACCAACATGCTTCTCCTCACTCGCCAGATGTCTCCAATTGCCCTCTCTAAGCTGGTTGAGGTCCTTTTCCACTTATAAGCGCTATCTCAACCTAGGCCGTCCTCTGCTGCATGGTGACAATTGATCGGATTCAAAGATTTTTCTGGAGGAAACAGTGGTGTCCATACGCTCTACATGGCCTAGCCACCTTAAGCGTTGTATTCAGAGATGCTTGACCAGGCGCACGCCGCTGTACAGCCCATAAAGTTCGTCGTTTTCTCTTTTAGATGCCATCAACGCAAACGGGAACAAAAATCGGAAACTAAGAAACTAAGGCTTCTGCATCCGCTTTTAGTAGCGTCCGAGTTTCCGTACCGTAAAGGAGGATTGGGACGATCAAGCTGTTATACAAAAACAGTTTAGTCCTTGGAGAGAGGGCCCTATTACCGCGGGTCAGAGGTCGACAAAGTCTTTAACTACCTCCAAGTTTCTGCTGCCTAGTGGTACACTGTCTGGGACGTGGATGTTATGAGTCCTTTCTTTTTTTTGCCCTCATTTACTTCCAGACCAATTTTGGAATGGCAGAAAACGCCTTTAACGACTCTCTGTGTTCGTGAAATAACGTGTATGTCGTCCGCTTAAACTAGCAGTTGAACGGACTTATGGGAGATCATGCTCCTTATGCTGTCTTGTGAGTTATGTAGGATCTTCTGGAGAATGATGTTGAACAAGTCACATGAGAGCGCATCGCTGTGAATAAATAGTAACTACTATACAAAACAAGACGACATACGGTTATAACATAGATAGATCATATGGCAATGTATGAACTTTACTAATTCTATTATTATTTTATGAATATTTTATGCTTTAGGATACCAAAAGGATCTCATAGAAGAGACCAAAGGTTTATTTTTTTTCTGACTCCGAACGGAGAGATTTCAGAAGCTTCTCGTTGGCAATTAATAATAATAATTGAGTGGCACTACAGCCCACAACGGACCAGGGCCTAGCTTCTACAACAACTACTCGTGTTGTGCGTGCTACTGTTCTCTTACGAGTAGAAGGGACCTACAGTTTTTTGCCGACTCCGAACGGCGAGATTTGAGAAGCTTTAATTGACAATTGATACTCTTTGAGTGTTGTCAGAAACCCGAAAGAGGTGGTGCCTTGAAAAAATGCGAAATTCCGTCCGGGAATCGAACCCAGACTTTAAGCGCGGCTTTCGACGCACTTACCACTACACCACGAATGCTATCAACAAGGAGTTGCTTGATCAATAGCTCAATAATTGAACCTGTGACCTTCGGTGTGCGTGTGAACCGTTCTATCGCTATCGCACGCTCGGAGGCCTAATAGGTTTTCAGCTCTCAAAACCTCTTCTATGCTTAATAATAATACTGATGTTATTGTCCATATTTACTGCGGAGCCTAGACTACCTCTAGTTTTTGACGTTCTCTCGGAGATGCCAACATCGTGCGTCTTCCTGATACTTCGTTTTGCCCTCCTTTACTGCCAGACTTGTTTAAGCCGCTTCCATATGATTACCATCAAATGGCTCTGATAAGAATCAACCCTAGTTAATTCCAATAAGTCTCTAGTTAATTCCAAAGTCTCTATTATCCGGGATACCGTTTAAAAAATCTTTTATCTATGGTGTTCAATTGGCGAGGGAGACAAAAATATTATTTTTTTCTGATTATTTGGAGCCGTAATAAATACACACAAAACTTCAAATCCATGAACAATTCAAATTTTGTTATTTTTAGAAATCGATGAACAGGGATAAATGACGGGAATTGGTATTAAGAATCCAATTGTCTGAATTA
The DNA here is from genome assembly GCA_944738645.1 of Eristalinus sepulchralis. NCBI lineage: Eukaryota > Metazoa > Arthropoda > Insecta > Diptera > Syrphidae > Eristalinus > Eristalinus sepulchralis. Next base: position 2,395,276 of record OX122883.1, read on the forward strand.
TTGCAGCTCCATTGGCGAAAGAAGGCATCCAATTATGTGCTTTTGTTCTCAAATTATAGATTACATTATTTTCAATATTTCTAAATAATAGGGACTTGTGTTCATTATCATAATTTTCAAAAATTGAGGATTGAATTGGGTTTTGTCTTAAACAACATACAACGCTTTGATCATTTCGAATGACACACCCTCTTTTTCCTTTTAATTTCAACAACGTTACCGACAATGTGTGCTTTTACTTTTCTTTACTTATGAGTAAATTTTTGTTATTAGTTTTAGCTGTCATTAACAAAAAAAAACATGAAAACGAAGGCTTACATTAATAAAAATATTTATGTTCAATTGATGCAGTCTTTAAAAAAAAATAAATGCTTAATATTTAATCTTTGTCGGTAGTTGATAGAATTTATTTTGAACATACATTGTCAAGCAATAGCATTCTGAATATATTTATTATGATAATAAACAATTGTGCGTCTTACGTATAGAGTTCCTTTTTCTACTTTTAATTTCCACTTCACTTGTGTACAAAATTCACATTAATCTTACTGTGCATAACTTAGTTTTCCTTAAAACCTAATATATATTTTTAATTCAAAATTTACTTCCCCAATAGAAACAAATAAAAGAGCATGCCAATATTCAAACAAGAAACCCAATATAAAAAATAAACTTCGACTTGGCAGCACTCCGAAATCTATTTGACAACCATCACAACTCAAAGGGGACATTTATTTGCAAGTTTCTTTCTATTTCGGATTTACAATGCAATCCGTTGAAAATTTTTCGTAGTAAATATATTATTTAAAATAACACAAAATTTCTGAAAATTGGGACAAGTGGCAAAAGAATAATATTACTCAAAAAGATAAGGTATGATTTTCCAGTTGAAAACGTTTCAGTTCTTGTGTTGTGAACAAGCGAACGTAGGTGCAATAGAGGACGATGAGTTAATTGAGGTTATGGTCTCTTCGTAAGCGGCTTATTACTCCTAAATGCATTCGAATGTAAACAACTATAATACCAATTAGATAACCAAAATTGAGATCATTTCGATTGTTTATGCAGTCTTAAGATGAAATGACAGTGTTTGTTTGGTTATTTTTGTTTGTGAGGGAAAACAATGTGTGTCATTAAAATGTTAGGTATTCGTATAATATACTATGGATGTTTATTTGATGTACTGACGAAAGGAACAAATAGATTGATTTTTCTTACCGGGACAAATCCATTGACAGAAGCCAACAAGCGAGACTTGCAGATAAATCTATTTTCAGTTTTGTCATTGCGGTTCGCATCGCCCGAGGAAGAGCAACAATCTTTCGAATCGTTCTGTATACCTATTTATATTTACCTATTTATGGTCCAAAGAATCTCAAGTATTCAAATTAACCTCGCGACGGTCACAATCCAATTCGCAACCTTTGTTTGTGTTCAGCTGTCGAACAAGTCTGTTCTTAACAAATCAATCGCCTCCGCTACATTCTTCGGTACCTCGGCACTTGACATGTGCTGCTTCATCAAATAAAACTGAAAGAGTCACTTGGTTTTTATTCACTTTTGATTCATTTAGTAATGACCCTTTGGTTGTGTGCCAAGAGGTGTAAGAGTAAAACGGATGAATAGGTATTTTCGTAACAATGGTGTTGTGTGTTAGTCACATAAAATATGTTGAATGCACGAGCACAGTTTAATCGTCATATGATTTACTTATCTAACACATATAGTGCAGTGATAAAAATCGTGATATTCTCTGTGTATCTTCAGCATTTCAGTAGACAGCGAGACGAAATTGTTGTGAAAATTGAGGTCAGACAACGCAATGGCCCCGATTAGTGAAAAACGGCCAACTCCACCCCACATAAAAGACAACGCCAAGGAGAATGCATCGAACACAATGACGAAGAAACATCTGGAGATCTTGGACTTTCACGAGTCTTGGCTGAGGGATATTGAAATGTACAAGAACCAGGTTAAAATTCAGCAAATGCTAAGCACTCATAATCACGTACACACCCCGGAGGGGTGTGTTGCCGAGGCTTTTCACATTTCGCCCCGAAAGCGCGTAAACTCTTACAGGCCGCCGCCTGTCGTGGCGGATTCCAAGACGATGGAGCCAGTTGCGGACTACGAAGCTGTAAGTTCATCTCTTGCGCCCTGTTTTGTTTTTCTTTTCTCTGTATAACACGAAATTTTTATACTAACATCTAACTTTGTGCGTGTATTTTTTTGTTTTTGTGTGAAATGTGCACGTCAATCTGTTCCGTGGATGACTTTGAAACACTTTTCTAAAACAAAGTCAAATTTAAAGCGTCCCCGAGAAGAGCCCGCAAAGCAAAATCATGGAAAATCAAACAACGTAAAGCGCAATAACACAAATACCACTGGAAATCTCACCCCATCACTGCATTCACGTAATACAGAATCTGCCTTAGCGACTGCCAAAATAATAGTCAACTCGTTTCACGCTAGTAACTTGCTTAACTCCAAGCATGGTGATCTCACAGCGAGATTATTTGCCAATGATGGGGCACCGAGTGCCCCATGCCCACGCAATCCTTACAAGCCGAAGATTAATGTACCTTTGAATTACTCAACCCCCCATAAACACGAAGAACCAAGCCCACATAAAGTGTTAACTTCCTCACCACTTAGTCCCAGTTTAGAGAGACAGGAACCGGAAGAGAAGGCCGACCCTCAAGTGGCCGATGAGGATTCCGGTAGCCATCCAAATGACGATGACGACGACAATAACTCTGTGGACGATATTGGAGGTAAGTGCACTGAATTGAGAGGTGGATCGTTTATGCAGTAAATTTGATCTTTTAGATATCGATGATTTGAATGCGTTTGAGGATTCTGATGACGATGCCGAAGAATATGTCGGAGAGCCATTTGTATTGGACAGCGATGCGCAGATAAGTTGCATGAGTGAAGCAGTCACACAGAGCTACACAACGCCAAAGTCCGTCCTGACGCCGAGCTTGTTTCCTCAAGTAGCGCCATATCTGACCTTCTCGTCTCATGCGGAAAAAGGCCCAAATGTTCCCGCAGCCTTGCATAAAATTCTCAAATGGAGATTGAGTCCGGTGATGCCAAGGATAGTGCGACGAGTGATCTTCAATTCAGGATTCCGCCTTATCAAAAGTATGTCCGTCAGCCTCTGTAAGTCATTTCTAACTCGTATCCCATCGCACAGAGACAACCGATTGGATGGCTGTGTGGGAGAAGCATATGAGGAGCCCTGGCTTCAAGACCATTCGATCGCATCAGAAATTTAACCATTTGCCGGGTTCCTTCCGAATTGGGCGAAAGGACAGCATGTGGAAGAATATCCGAAACTGCGTAGCCAAGCACGGAAAGAAGGAGTTTGGGTTCATGCAAAAGTAAGATATGCCTTGCTCAAGTTTTCATATTGACCACATCTGCTTTTTCGTAGGACTTATATTCTTCCAGACGAGGTGGATGCATTAAAAAAAGTATGGCCAAGAAATTCCATAAAAGAAACGAAGTGGATTGTCAAACCACCGGCAAGCGCACGAGGAACCGGCATAAGTGTGGTGAACAAGTGGTCACAGATTCCAAAAGACAAGTCGGTCATTGTACAGAAGTAAGTGATGCGTATTGATTTTCCGAACACAGGACTAAGCGAATTCAACTTCCAGGTACATTGAGAGGCCGCTGCTAATCAACGAAAACAAGTTCGATCTGAGATTGTATATACTTGTGACTTCGGTGAATCCTTTGCGTATTTTTATGTACAAAAACGGTTTGGCAAGGTTTGCATCAGGTTTGTTACATTTCATTACTGCGACACTCTTCTCAGAGCATTCACACTAACCGGTGTTGTCTTCTTCCATCAGTCAAATACAGTTCAGAGTTAACAACTCTCAACGATCGGTGCATGCATCTGACCAACTACAGCATAAACAAACTCTCGCAGAACTATGCCAAAAATGAGGATATCAATGCGTGTCAAGGTCACAAATGGACCCTACAGTCACTCTGGACATATTTGGAAAAGCGTGGTGTCGACACCAAGCGACTGTGGGGCACGCTGCGCAATTTAGTGATTAAGTCAATAGTCAGCGGGGAGGGATGCCTGAATCGAATGTACCGTCAGAATGTAAACAGTCGCTACAACTGCTACGAGCTGTTTGGATTTGATGTGCTGCTTGACGAAAACCTAGTTCCCTGGCTGCTGGAAATTAATATATCACCATCTCTGCACTCTGAATTGCCTTTGGACCTGCACGTTAAAGGTCCTCTGATTCAGGGGGTTCTCAACACTGCCCTGTACCAGGTGAGAAACTCCGTAGTGAATGTCGATATCGGAAATAACCGTTAGTATGGTTTCTTTGACAGGTGCCGCCAAAGTTGAGTGTTCGTCAACAAGCTGAAATCCTCAGTGAATTAAAGCTCACTGGTCCCTTGTGTTATGACAGGCATCTCTTCACACCCATACTGTCGCCTGAAGAGACGAAGAAGCACAATTTCTTTACCAGTCGCCTAATTGAATTTCGCGAGGAGGTCAGTGATCCCACCGGTTCTCGCCAAATGTATTGATTTATTTCCTTGCAGTATCTGGACACAATATTAGACGGCCTGACACCCGACGATGTTCGATGTCTGCTCATCTCCGAGGATGAGCTGGCAAGGAGCGATCCGTTGGAAAGAATATTTCCAAATGCCGAAACGTATAAGTTCTTGCAATATATCGAGAATCCGAGATACTACAACAGGCTGCTGGACGCATGGGAAAAAAAGTACAGCAACAACCGGGAGGAAGGTATACAACTTCTTCAGAAGTTGTGCGCCGAAGGATATCACTTACAAGTTTCACCAGCTGCTTTAATAGAGGTTGGCATGTAATGTCCTTCGTTCCTCAGGAATTGGTTGACTGTTTTATTTTTAGGAACCAAAAATAGAATTAACAGATATTGACTTGATGTACATGAAACCAGATGAAATCATAAAGCGTCATGATTTTGTTTGGACAGATCAAGGAAAACCTGATTTATTAACAAATGGCAATGGGGATTTGCCTAGAGATAGCCCAGTGGATGCTACGCCGGCGCACGGTAATGCTGGTGGTGACAACGCCGTTCGTGCAGTGGGTCTGGGGATCAATTTCCGCAGATAGGTGAGCAAACGCAGGTTTTGTTGTTCCTAAAATTGACTTCTTCTGTTTTTAGTACGCTCGTGGACTATGAGACTGACCATAAGTTGTCTTAATGAGTACATCATTAATCACATTTTTAAATTTGCAATTTTGACCTCTGCGACAAAAGAAATATACACATCTCGAAAAAAAATCCTACACATTTGTATTTTACTTAACTAGACTGATTTTGCAGCACTGTATTCTTTTGATAGAAGCGATATGGAATCACGAAAAAGCCGAAAGCACTATATATCTTAATTCTTAACTCTTTTATTTATATTAACAGTTCTACACTAAATAGAACTTTGTTTATACATCTTTGTGTCCAGGAGTTTCTTTCCACACATGGCACATATTCCCTTTTTGTACGCACAGGATTGACAGTAGTGTGATCCAGCTTGGTACACCTTTTGTCTACATATCCTAAAAATAGCAGTTGTAGTTTGCAGATAATTTTAGGAAGAAATTTCGGTCTACCTGCATGGTGCCAAGGACTTTGAGATTGGGTTAGCTTTATCCCTAGCGCTGGTTAGTGCCTTGTTTTCATTTATTTTCCTCCCTCCTGGTTTTGTCGTGTTCCTCGCGCCAGCCTTCCATGGGTCCGGTGTGACAATTTTGGAAAGTTTTGCTTCACATTTTTCGCAAACCATTATACTGTGTTAAATACTGTATTTAAATTTTTACACCTGACTTTTTATATAAATTTGCATCTCAGGGAATTGTAAATAAATAAAATCAGCAGCGACACTTTAATAAAGCAACTGTCAAAATTGTTTTTAAAGATGGTCAAGGGAAAAATGACAGGCACTATGAAATGGTTGCATTCAACTGTGGAAACGAAATTGTACTAGATTTCGAAATACATTGATTCAAGAAAATCCAAATATTAATAGAATACCGAATGCACTGATTCAAGAAAGCCCAAATATTAAAAGAATACCGACATTTTTTAAGTATCTAAATAATGTGTAATGTGTTAAGTATCTAAAAAAAGTTTATATTTAATATCCTCAATACCTCTCCGCACATCATTGACAGTCTTTTTTTAGTTTGAAAGAAAAAGATTTTATCATGTTTGGCGACGGGGACTTTTTTGGTTACTCGAACAGGCTTTACATCTTGTTGTGATATCTGTCAGAAATCAGAAGAAGTTATCTGTTTGCCTGCATATGTCGCTTACTGTTCCTTATCGCAAGGGAACTTTTGTGAAAATAGAGCTTTGACAGCTCAGGTAACTCACAAAACGTTTTAGGAACCGATGGATTTGGCCTTGATTTATTTCTTTAATTCAAAAGTTATACCAAACTGAGGATTGATGGTTTATGATTCAAGTTGAAATTAGTAACAGAGACAACTCGTCTCTATCCATGTTCTTGAGTATGGATAAATTATTTAAAAAGTCATATTCGAATGATTTGAAACATGTAATGCATGTGTTTCAAGCACAAAACGACAACCACCATACCTTACCTTATCTTATGATTTAAAATTTTAATCCACCCTGTACATCTGTCAAAAGTGCCTCTTCTGTCAATATCTGCGATGTTTCACCATTGAATTTGTATCGCCTTGCAGTGAGCTGCGTTGAAATCAAATCAAAATAGAACTTTCAAAACCAAAAAAAAAGAAGGATCAAAACAAACATTTTAACAAAATATGTCAGATATTGCTGATAATTACACAAACTTTGTTGTTATAAAAAAAGAAAAGAAACCAAAGCGTGAACCCAACAAATTGGTGGTTATCAACGAGGAGGATCTCATTCGTCAAGTTGAGATACGTCCGATATTATATGACAAATCACTGAAAGGATATCGCAAGTCAGCTTTGCGCCATCAGTATTGGAAAGAGATCGCGAATTCAGTTGGATCGACTGGTTAGTATTTTGTGATTTATACAATATCTGGTGTAATAATTCAATGATTGTTACATAAACATGACCTGTCCATGAACTGGCATGATCAAGTTTTGTTTTTATTAATGCGAGATTTGCTGTGTGGTGGAAGGTCAGTTTGAGTGGGAAAACCTTGAAAGTTAATGGTTCTTATAAGAGAGTTCGTTAAGATATTTCTGTGCCTGCATTGGGTCACCTGCATGATTCAGTTTACATTATGGCTACAACTTTTCTCTTAACAAACTGTTTTTTGTTTTTACATTGCAGTTGAAGAGTGCAGAAAACGTTGGCGGTCGCTGCGAGATGCATTTTCTAAGCACTACAAGCTGATGGGAAGAATGGACGCTGTCCCGTCATACAAACGCAAGAAATGGATATTTTATGATCAAATGAGTTTCATCGCCAACTATTTGGACAACACAAAGTAAGTATTTTTGTTTGACATACGTGCGAATGCGAATTAAGTCCTTTCTGTGACACAGTTTAGAGATTGAAGAGACAGTTTTGGAAGATCTACAAGACAATTCCCACGATGACATGATGTTACAGGATGCCGACGGGGACATTAATGTCGGAGACGTCAACGGCCATAATTCCTTCAAGACAGAAACAACGATACATGCAGCGCTCGCAGATCAAACAGCCAGCCACCACCAGCACCATCCGCATCAAAACGACACAACTACCATTGATCTGGGCGATGGAAATCAATTCATAACACGAATCTTTCCCAGTCCCACCACAACAACGCAATACCTAACAATGGACGAGCATGAGAGTGAGGGGGAGAAGAAGGACGGATCGTCCTCAAAGTCAAACACGCTCACCCCTGAGGAGTATGGGACGCTGATGAATATCGATGGCGACGATAAATTCCTGCTTAGCTGTTCGCCTATTCTCAAAAGACTGCCGCGACAAAAGAACGCTCTGGCACGACTCAAAATACAGCAAATTCTGTACAATATTGAATTCGGTGGAGAAGTGTAACATTAGAACGATTGTACTTATAGTGTAATATATGTGTGTGAAGTTGTATCTAACTGCTGGCAGTTGTTTTAGTACCTACAAACACAAAGAACGCTAAGCGTTGCGATTGCTACCTCTTCGGTAATCGAAGATTAACGACTATCTATTTTGAAAATCTTATCAATAAGGTTGTCGAACGTTAAAATAAAGAACGAATATCAGAAGTAGCTTAGTTGAACTTTTCGTCAGTCGGAAGGGACAATGCTGCCAAAGGTTGTGATAGTTCTAGTGCTTCAGGGATATCTCATCTCCACTGGTATGTATCTGTGACTGAGTCGAAATTGCTCATCTATTGGATTCTGGATTTAGTGACCAGTCTGGAGTGCTACTCTTGCGTGTCCAGCAACGATCTGGATTGCGTAAGAAAACCAGGAAAGCAGCTGGAGGTGGAGGAATGTGATGATGGCGACGAGTGCGTTACGACGATAAGTGAGTACGTGTAGAATTGAAGAAAACAGACTAAAACAAATCAATCATAGTTTCTGGCGTCACGCATAGAGGATGCTTATCGAAGGTCATACCGTCCAAGTACTGCTCGACGCTGTGTGAAAAGTGCAGTACGTCGCTATGCAATGTCAAAATCTTTCCCGCAGATCGTCTCCGCTGCTATCAATGCTCCGGTTCCGAGTGCGGTAACATACAGAACAACACATTCTACAAGTCGTTGCCTTGCCCTATCTACAAGGAAGTTGACCGTTGCTACACGAACATCATAAGCGTCAATTATGTGCAACGCGGGTGTGAAGCCACCGATCTATCAACGGTGTCCAACTGCAACAACATCTGCCTGAAGTGCAACTATGACGGTTGCAACGATGAAGATGGGATCACAAAGCACAACTGCATTGAGTGCAGTCACTCCTCAACGTCGCCAAACTATGAATGTCTTCGTTGCCAGGAAGATTCAGACGAATGTTGGCTGAACGCAAAGAAAACTTGCTACAATAAGGTCCTGCATGGACATAAAGGAAAGTGTTTTAGCTACATTAATGAACAGACAAACGTCGTGAACCGTGGATGCTCCTCCGCCATGGGGTTTTATCCCACCGGGAATCTAACAGAGTGCTACGGCGAACATTGCAATACTAAAAGCTACGACATTCAGTGTAACGTCTGCAATAGCACCACAAATCCCGCTTGCCGCAACCAAACCAGTGTCCTGAGGTCTGAGAAATGCAAGTCTGGCGCAAATCTGTGTTTTTCCTGTGAGGACGGCACACATCTCTGGCGAGGCTGTGAATCGGAAATGCCGAGAGAGAAAACAAATCAAATATGCTATCGGTGCCGAGGTGCGCACGGTTGTAATCGACAGAGTATACGCTCCTGCTACAAGTGTTCTTCCTTGGACGAGGCAAACTGTGCGACTTGGACAGATATTTCAAACATAACCATCAGTAACTGCACGCATCCTGATGAGAAGTGTGTTAGCACTCTTATATCCAAGTTTAATATGGTGTACACCTTGCGTGGGTGTGCTAGCCAAGTGAGCGAGTGTACCGAAAGTGATCCATTTTGTGATAGATGTCTCGGTAGCCTTTGCAATTATGGGCCTAAAGTATGGAATAGTGAACCAAGTACGAAGAAATATCTAACGTGGATGAAGTACAGCAGGTGGTCAAGAAACTCTGCTGGACGGAGGTCTATCAGTATCTCGATCGTCGGTTTCATGATTTTATTGTGGCTCATTTAGAAAGAGCTTGTAATGTAACTTGGGGTAAGAAGGGGAATAAAGGTAAAATATTTTTAACTGTCTGTTTTCCTTGATATAAATTATATAATGGACACAGCAATAAGGATAAGCAGGAACCCCGCAACATGGTAAGACTTAACTTTGTTACCAGCTCCGCTAGCTTCGTCATATACACTGATGAATCTAAAACGGAGGCATTCGGCGACTGAAAAGTCTTTCTTTTCATTTCACTTTTCACCCGACCGACATGTGCTGCGGGAAAATATCAAAACCATTCGTGGCTGTGCTGGATTTCTCTCAATGAAACCGTATCTTCATCAGGGCCTCTACTCTAGCAGCCACTTCAACCTTACAACTTGTGGTAGTATTTCTCGAAATAAATACTTATCAATAACTCATTAGGCGACTCACTATTCATTGTTCAAAACAAAATCCGTGCACGAAATAAAACGGTCATAAATTAAAGCAGCAAGTGATAACACATGCAGGCAGCAATGTTTAAAGAACGCTTTCACGGTGACTGAAAAGCACTTCAAATCAATTTCATATCTCCATTACGCTAAATGAGAACAGAGCATATCCAGTTTTGTCATTTGGATGCTTTAATTTGTACAATGATTCTTCACTTATTGATTGAGTTTAAGTACTTGCTTCATCTCCTCTAAGGCGACTGCTTATTGTTTATACGACAGCAAGTACTCCATCACAAAAATTCGTAATACCCGATTTATATTCTCCGTTGTTGCAAAATCTACAACAGATAAGTTGTCGTCCTGTGTATGCCAAACGGAGGGAAAGGGAATGGGAATCAAATGCAAAATCGGTACTCCCAAATTCATAAATGGTATATGATCGTCCTCAATGTAAGTTTTCAGAGAACGGGGCTGAAAATATTGATTTGGGTTATTCCTTGCCACTCCGTTACTTGTATACCGTTCCATGACCCCAATGTGTGAGAGGCGGTCTTCGATTATCGCCATCTTTGCATACCATCCTTCAGTCTTTTCGAAAGAACTGTAGAATTTTGGATCAGGAGCTCCTATCAAATCTAGGAGCACTAACATATCGATGCGATCAAGTTTCTCGTCTGCTTTCCACTTGCTAGCCAGGTGGCGTGCTCCATAAATCGAATCCGTTGGTCCCCATTCTTTGAATGCCTCCTCACCATCGAAGAAAACAAACATTAAGCTAAGTTTCCGATTTCTGAACTCGGTAAGATGATCCTTCAATACGTATGCCATGTTAAGCAGCATGGCACAAGGCACAGCGGAGTCAGTGGCCCCTAGGAACTCGTAGTCAGGCATGTATTTGCTATCATAGTGACACGCCAACACCAGATAACGTTCGGCATTCGGATTATAAGTGGCAATAATGTTTTGAAATTTCAATGTTCCCAAAATTGGTGCAACATCCTCGAATTTGTCCAGTGAAACCGTCCAATCAAGGTCTCTCAGTGTGTGAACAATGTAGTTCCGCACTCGCTTGTGACCTTCAGTTCCAACAACCCGCGGAATCAGAATCCTATTAACAGCCTCCCGCAGATGACTTACATTCGATAATTGTGCATACGTTGCGAATTGTTGATCAGTCAGCTCTGATGTCTCGTATCGCACCTACAAGAGAATAAAAAATAAACATTCACTTAGTCACAGCGAATTAGACATGCACAGGAAATCACCTGCTGCCTTCCAACATATGTGAAATAATCTTCATTAGAGTTAGCTGTAATGACGACCGTATAGATAAGTGTCAACAAAATATAGTTCAACATGTTAAAAATGGTATTCTGAAGCAACTCTCAACTAACTACTTAATGCCGCATCGAACAACTGATCTCGTAATCTGCCAATAGTTTGCAAACGGCGAAACACTTGTAGTATTTTATTTGCTCCGCCTGCCGAACATATGTTCATACCTGTTTGTGCTGTGTGAAGGGGGTGTTGACAGTTCGAAGAATGGGTGCGTTGGAAAGGGATTACGAAATAGGGATACCAAGTTTCATTAATCAACTAATTAATTTAATTCTTTTGGGCTATTTACTAATA